>JAZKJV010007596.1:0-600000 GCA_037367405.1 Ottelia alismoides | reverse complement strand
CGTGAGATCGAAGTGCTTCCAATGATGTAAATTTGATTTCCCGAGTCTCGCACTCAATAATTGCCTTAGCCAATACTAATAATGGCTTTCCAAGAATAATTGGAGACTGGGAGAATTCTCCTTGATGCTCAATATCAATGATCGTGAAGTCTACTTTGAGCGGAGCACCTTGGAAGAATGATGACATAAATGATTCCTCTCGACTATTTTATCGATCGATCAGCCAATTGAACAATCTCTCATATCTTCCTGATAGGTCTGAATTTGAGTTCGTGATATACAGATGTCGGGAGGATATTGATCAGTGAACCGCCATCGATTCGAGCATGGGTAAAAATACTGTCTTTGATTTCACAGTCAGATCTGGGCATCCGCTTCACTATGAGGCTCTTGGTTTTTCTCCTCGACACCAAGGAGGAGGCCATTGCCAAGATATGTCTTTCAGTCTTTGATCTTATCCTGCCAAACTTTTTCATCATTAATTTGTCCATTACAAATCCTTTAAGGTTGAGGAAGTGTTCAATAGCCCGTATAAAGAGAAGTTCGAAAATCAGTCTCTTCTCCAGTACTTCCCATACAGTAGAATCCAAATTCTACAGATCTTCTTCAGTCTCAATTTTTATGAACTTTTTGAGATTTTTGATTTTTTGGTGGTTTTTTAATATTTCATTTTTTTGTTATTTTCTGTGTGGTGTGGGGATGTGGTGTTTTCCGTAGATGAGTAGGGGTTTTGATCAGCCGAATCATAGTCATCCATAGGGGAGTAATAGGAAGAGGTGTCGCCATCAGGATCGTCCCTAGGTTTCTAAATATCCTCAAATTTTTCATCGTGAGATCCAATCTTTTCCACATCTATTTTTATATCTGAGCTACCAGAGAGAAAAATTAATTGGTCGATAAATCTTCTAAATTTATCCTCCATTAAATCAAATCTCTTAGTTATCCTCGAAATATCATCCTCAAAAATCTGTTCATGATCAATTATGAGAGCAATCAGTGTGTGTTCTTGTTTTTGAGATTCAGTAATTTCATCTTCCATTTTCATGTATGAGCTAGGAGAAGATCTTCTTGGAATATCGAATATATGATATTTATCTTCTGAAAATTTCTCCTCTAAGATCATGGAAGGAGTCTTCTCAATATGATTGAAACCATATTGTGATTCAGGCATGTGGAGTTGGTCTGAGTAGAGTTCATTTCTTTGATCATGATTGGTCGGATCGTTATATTATGGACTCAACATTCATGATTTATGTGTTTCTATGTCATCGGTCTAGTCCTCTATATGAGTGTCATGTCTGAAGATGGGTTGTCAGGGTCAATCCGTGATGATGGTTGCTCATTTGTGTTCAAGGGTGGGGAAGGTGGAAGATTTGAAGAAGTGTTAAATTTGATCATGTGGTTATAATCTCCAATGAATAATTGATTGGCATTTAGAGAATATGAAGGATGGATTGCATGATCAGAATAGAGAGGATTGACATAAGAAGAAGTGGAGACCTCAATCGGTTGTTGGTTTGTATGATCCGAATACAAAGGATTCTCATTCATGAAGTAGATCGGATTTGTAGAGAGTGTTGGATCTATTAGTTGAGAGTCTCTTGTGGAAGTTCGATGATGTGTACTTGGAGGAGGTTTTGCGGCTTTGGGTCTAACTGAAACAAATTCATTTTTCATAGTATATCTCTGATGGATTCTCGGACCATTGTCTTGTTTTTTGTCAAATGAGGTTGATGATGGATCGACATGGCTGATCTCGGTGCAAGTGCACAGGATATTCAAAAGAAAGTTTTCTCAAGGAGATTGAGGGTATAAATGTGCGGCTTTGGTTTTCGAAATCGGTTCACGTACACCAATGCAAACAAAAATCAAACCCTAAGTTCACAAACTCACACAATGAAGCTGCAAGAGTTCGGCTAATTTTTTTTTCAATTTTATTCGGTGACAAGACAATCTTAAGTTGTTAGGTGCCGAAAATTCTCTTAAAGACTGTCCCGAATCCTTATGACTAGTTGTATCTACTTTTAGCCAGTATGGGTGTAAGTACAGATCGTAAGACGACTACCTGTGTTACTTAAGGATGGAGCCTTACATAGTGTCATTTAAACCACCCACTCTGCTAAGGAAATCTCAACCGTTTACCGGCTACCTGTAGATCTCCACTGAGAAGTAGCTAATCATTTTTGGTAGAATCAGTAGTCAATATGAAAATTCAGATTTGGGCTCTAGCCTTAAGTGTCGTCTCTCGCTCACTCAAAAAAAATATGCATCCAAGGTCGGGGTTCTTCTCTCACAAAAATTCATGATTTTATGGGTTCTAAAATTGGTTATATTTAGCAGTCCCCATTTTAATTGAGCGATAACTGAAAATTTATGGTGAGCATAAAAACATGTCTATCGTCCAGTCTCAATTTCCTTTTAAAATTATGTGACAAAAGAAGAGGGAGAAATTCGGGAAAAGTCGATGCATGCGAAAAATAATGATGTATGCTCAGTTAGAAGAGTTACAGTGATTCCTCGCAATCTCCATGTGGGATGCAATACAGAAAAAATTAATCTAGATGAATGCAAGCAGATGAAAAATCACACATAGCAGAAAGTTCTATTAGCAGGATAGAATTGAGTTGAAGTTGACTAAATTAAACGATCTATGTGCGTCTCAATTAAAGTGAAGTGTGGCCTAGGTTCTACGAGCACAATCAAAAATTTAAAAGCTTCAAGAGCCCTATGCGCAGGTCTATCCTAAGCGCCACTCAAGTCAGGCCCCGCCCTCACCGTAGAGTGAAACAGGCCACGACACGCCACATAAAAAGTACAAGGTCTTTTTAC
Source organism: Ottelia alismoides (assembly GCA_037367405.1). Taxonomy (NCBI): domain Eukaryota; kingdom Viridiplantae; phylum Streptophyta; class Magnoliopsida; order Alismatales; family Hydrocharitaceae; genus Ottelia; species Ottelia alismoides. The sequence goes on along the minus strand of JAZKJV010007596.1, from coordinate 597,171 downwards.
ATACGTGAGAGCCCAAACGGACACTGCTAAAAATGACTAATTAATTATAGAAATTAAAAAATACAGAAAATAAAATCCTAGACTCTACGCTCTCTCACGACTCGACTCGATCTTAAATCAATTGTAGCTTTTTGGATGTCGGTGAAGATGCGTCGGTTCTTGAAAAACCGCTCCACGTCCGTTGGGTACCTCGCAAGAAAAATAAGAGACACAGTGTAAGAGAGTGACTTAAAAAATAAAACAAGAAAATAAATGATGAAAATAAATTAAAATTAAATGAAAAAATGGAATTTATAGTGAGAATTTGGGGGTCAGACTACCCGAATGCGAAAAACCAAATGAAAATATTTAAATAAAAAATAAGACGTTTGCCTCCCCGGTAACGGTGCCATCTGACGAATCATAAAATGCCCTTGTTAAAATATGTCAATGTGGATTTTATTATCGTTCGCTAAAAATATGTCATTTCGTTGTAAGCAGGCAATCAAAATCAGTCAAGAAATAACCATAATAAATTTTATTCAATTTTTAATCATGTGGTTTTATGTTTATATTACTTGAGCAGGTCCCAAGGTCGAACACAAGGATGCAAAGGAACAACCTATAATTTTGTCTATCAAAGTTCGTGCATGGATTTCGAGGCGGTCTTTTTTTTGTAATTTTTTAATGTAATTACGGATGTATATGCAACTTTGGCCTATTTAGGGACTAAAATGTAAATATCAATCAAATGATGTCTGAAAAATATATAACTTGGTTAAGATGACAATAATGATGAAATGAGTGCACTGTAATTTCTTGGAATTTTGTATGCAAGATGATTTTTTTATGAATTTTCGATTGCAAATGATGCAAATATCAATATTTAAATATAATAAATATTAAACCTATTTATTTTCAAGAGATAAAATTATCCAAGATCTATCACTAGGTGATGGATCTTAGAAAAATCCTAAACCTCAAAAATACAAGATTCAATACCTATTAAAAATTAAATATTGAAATATGCAAAATGTTTTTTTGAAGGCAAATGATGCATGCAAATGCAATTCTTTTTGGGTACAATGTTAAACACAATTAATTGTACAATTCATGATTTTTTAGCAATTGTTAGAGAAATGGCTAACTACTTATGAATTTCAGAGTACAAAGTGGGTAAAATATGCAATTTTCCACAAAATATTTTATTATTAATTAACCACTAATCACAAAAATGCCAATCATATGCCAAGATGTAGACAATTTATTGACAAACATCATTCTATTTTTGAATAATAAAAATAAGCAACATAGAGGTCCATAATGGAGGGGGAACACATGGATATAAATGCAATTACAATATTTTAATACATATAAAAATGCAGAGCAAGGATGAAAATGTGAATACCTAAACGTTAGTGGGGATGGTATGCAAAATTTCCACCAGTCACGTGCAATGCAGGTGACTTTGGAAGTTGCTGGACTACGTTACAATTAAACTAAAATGGAGGTCCTCCTTCGCAATTTACCCAGCAGGTCATGTGTAATGCACTTGACCCCTGGGGATGATTGAAATTCTCCCCGGCTCACGTGCCTTGCACGTGCGTGGGGAGCCTCGGGGTTGCGCCCGGCCGCTGGTGTCTCCGGTGGAAAAGGCATGGGCGGAGCGAGGCCTTGTTGCTAGTAGCGTAGGCATAGCAGACCGGCAAGGCTTGGACGATGGACGCCCTACGGCGGTGAAGCGAATGAACGGATAAGGAACGACGATGCTCTGGCGGAAAGGGGTGTTGATGAAGAGATGCTGGTGGCAGCGGTGCTTGGTCGTCGATCTAAGGAGAAGCGATGGATACGCCCGCGTTGATGAGGTGAATGTGTTGAGCAGGGGAGGCTCCTAACTGGAGGCGTCGGAGCTTGGTCATCGACGAAGGTGGAGAAGACATGCAGGCGCTCCAGAGGTTGATGAAGCTTTGGCGGAGCTTGTGATTACTTTCTGGTGGTCGATGGAGTGTAAAAGAGCGTCGTGGGAATGAAGGTCTGCCCGTAGATGATGAACGGCGAAGTAGACGAAGTTGCATTGTCAAGATGGCGTAGGCACAATGGCTGAAGGCCGGAGAGAGGCAGCACAAACGGAGCGGCGCTGTGACAAGGTGGCGGTAGGGAGGCCTTGGATCTCTCCGGTTGGTGGAGCGGCGCTGTCACCGTCGACTCCACTCACAGTTACGGATCAACGGATGGGCGAAGATGAGTGGGCAGAGTGTTTTAAATAGCTGGAGGGTGAGGCCGGAGATGGCAGTAGGTCGCAGGAGATCATTTAGGTGTTTTGATGGGATTTTGAGGGAGATTTGAGGGAGAGATCGGTTGGATTCAACGAGGGTCTGTAGAGGAGATCGCAGAGGAGGGATATCTCGTGAGGCAATGACGAGGGATTCGTGGGTGAGGGAGTGGCTAGTGGTGAAAATTGCGATGAAGCAAAAGAGGAAGGGGGAGGAATACGAAGGCCAACAGCCGTCTGATCGGCCGAGATCAGACGGTCGCGATTGCGACGCGTGCCAGCAAGAGGGCGCGAGGGTGCATGCGGTGCACGTGTAGAGCACGTATGTGGGAGGCACGTGCTACGCAGTGCGGTGTTTGTTATTTTTAAAATTTTTTATAAAAATAAAATATAAAAACCCAAAAAATGGGTGACACGTGGCGGCTCCAGGAGCTGCCACGTGTTAGCCCCACAAAATTCAAAAAAATAAATATAAAGAAAAATAGAAAAGAAATAGAAAACGACCTCGGATCGAAAAAGTTTCTTCATGAAAATCTCTCATCTCGATGAGATCTACAACTTTCATGAAGGGATCAAAATCCTAATCATTTGTGCAAAGTGATATTTTGGGGTACTCTATGTACATATAATACCTTGATTTTTGGATTTTATAATTTTTTTATCATTTTTAAACCAGATAAAAAATCCAAAAAAATATGATAAAATAAAAGATAAATATTTACACATTAATATAATTATTTTTTGTAAATTTTTATTAAGTAAGAAAAAGATGAAATAAAATAAAACATGAAAAGACCAATTTTGTACTGACAGTTGGTGAAGACTTGGACTCGGTTAGTTTCTTTGATTTCAAGCTTAGTTTAGATTTGGATTTTTATGTATTTTAATAAAGCTTTTATCAAAGAAGACACATAAAGAAGAAATAAAATAAAATGGATTCATTATCTACATAAATCAATTGGTCGAAAACCGTTAAAATACAAAATGTACAAAAGAGACCCAAAATCTAACTTTTACATATGAACTCCGATTCACTTGAACTGGGTCTTGTTTTGAAGGTAATTGAATGTAAATTAGTTCTAAAATGAGTAGGATCAAAACGGACACTGGATAGGGAAGATATGGGGGTTTTAGTCCGGGAATCCTAGAACTAGGGTTTGGGTTTTTGGTCCACTTATTTGGGTTAGTGATTTTTTTGTATTTTTCATTTATTATTGTTAAATGATATATACACAATGGAGGTAGTTTTGGGTCATTCGGAGTTAGCATGAATTAGTTAAAAATCATGGAAGTTAGGTTATTTACAGGTCAATTTTAGCTAGTATTTTTGGCTTCTTATTTTATGTGAAAATAAGTTAAATGCAATTCTTATCAAAACATTCATGACTGCTAATTACGCAGAATAAATGAAGCAATGCCAATGATTTTGAGGGATTTGAGCTTAATTAATGAGTTTTATAGTGATGAATCTGAGATTCATCAGGCCCCAATATCGAGTCCTCATGTTTTTGGGGCGATATTGGATTGCGCATAGCAAGTACTAATCCAGTTGATGGTTGGTTCAATTACTGATGGGTCAACATCACCTTAGGGATGGTGGGCCCGGGTGTTAAAGACCGAATTGGGAGTGCATGTTGGTTGCAAGGCGGAATGTGTTCCCACTTCTTTTTATCCGAGTTTCAAGTTCTCATATTATTGGGATGTAACAAATATAAGGAAGGAGATCCCAGATCTTGCTTGATATATAATGGTAAGTATATCTCTTACATTGAAAGTGATTAAGGGAATGAACTTTCAATGTTGGCAAGGCAGGACAACTTTTATATAAAAATTCCTAAATCAAAGTAAAGTATATATTTATATACATTTGTGCAAATTTCTTATTTCAGATAATCCTTCATTAAACTCACTCAATACTATACTCAATAATAACCAGTATAATATCATAGATTGGATCCATGATTAAGATATTGTACTTGCAGTTGGACACATAATGTATGTGGTTGCAAGGTGCAAGTCTTCCTCATAATAATGAGGAATGACAATATAATAGACAATAGGACTTCAACCCTAGGGTTTGTATGTCTCTATACTCCTGATCTCCCATCAAATGTACTTTGGAAGTGACATGTCGATGATGATCGTAATTATCAAATAATCCTTTTAAAATCTAAGAAGATATTCGTGCATACATATGTGATCTCGACATTTAATGATGAATCACATGGTTCTCTACATCATGCAGAATGGTGGCTCTATAAGACATGATGTACTGAAAATATTTGAGTACCTACCTCAACCAATGTTTTAAGAGTTTTGATGGATGTAGATACAATGAGTGTCATCATTCTACTGTCTATACTCCGGTCATTCATGAAGCTTCATAATATTCATATTATATGAATTAAATGAAGCATGTATACATGTTGAAATACTCTTATATTTAAATCTTTTGAATTCAATATAAGAGATCCTTTGTCTTAAGCAATGGTTGTTTATAGATAAAGGGAGCGCAGTGGAAGCATGGGTTGGACCCAAGTAAGAATGAAAGTCAAAGAGTTGATTGTACTTTTGTGACTTCCATATGACATCCAAATAGTTGGATGAATGCCAATACTACAATAAGCCGATGTACTGATAGTGTGACTATCTTGTCTATTTAGGATCCTTAGAGAATGATCCAGATGGTGCAATAGAATAATCTACATCTAGATATAATCATTGAAATTGACTTTCTTATTTGATAAGATCAATGTCTAATAATTATATCTCATTCTGCTAATAACACTCACAATTGGTTTCATATGTATTAGAAGACTATAAAGTTTGATTTTAAGGTTTAATAGTCATCTATATGGATATTGATGCAATTCTTGCAACAATCTCTATTGGATTGATAGACTTCATATTTTCAGTGGGAGAGCCCTTAGTCTTAGAGAATGTCTCTGTGACCTAGATATTAGAATACACTCATTGTTTAATTCTAAATATTGAGAATAAACATGAATTCTGGAATAGACCTATCATAAAGAGTTATGATGGATATATTTTAAATAGTAAATTTAACATCTAATGGACTCTACTAAATTAGAAAATTAATGAATGGTTCATTAACATTTCTAATACTAAAATTTAAATCTTAAAAGATCAATAGGAGGATGAAGATCATTTGACAATGATCTGGCATCAAGCCTTGGACATTTGTCTGTTGATGTGATCAATAGACTAGTAAAAGATGAAACTTTAGATTGTCTAAAGGTTCAAATCTTACTTACTTGTGAATATTGTATTCAAAGTAATAATGCCAAATCACCCTTTTCTGAGAATGGATTAAGATGTCAAGGTATTCAATATCTCATACATGTTGATGTATGCGGATCATGTATATCATAATAAACATTTGTGATATCCATTGATCATTATTTGTGATATGAGTTTTCTTTCCTTCACCTTAGAAAGATTTGAAATGTTCAAAGATTTCACAATTTTGGTTTTGAACCAAAGTTTGAAGGAAGATGAAATGAATTTGATCTAACCTAGGCAGCTTGTACCTATTAGATGAATTTAGGGAATGCCTTTTTGATATATGAATATCATTCCTATCTCAATCCTGTTAATGTACCTAAACTCAATAGATTTGTATGGAGATACAATTTTTTTTTCATGTGTGACATGATTTGATCAATGATGAATCTTAGCATAATTACCTCTTAGTTTTCTAGGTATATATGTAGTAGAGACTTCAATATATATCCTTAATAAGGTCCCATGCAAGTAAGATGGAATTTAGCACCAAAGAGTGCTACTTCATTAGGAAAATAAAGGATGGTATTGGATACCTACTTTATGACCTTGAGATTCTTAAAAGATATCATATTTGAGAATGTAATTCTTGGAAGATGAGACTCTTGATAATCAAGATGAAAATGAAGTAAAGGAACTCATTTAATCTTGACAATATAATGAGGCTCCTGAAATCGGAAACTAAAAGGACAATTAAAGATGAATAACTAATACCTCTTCAAATGAGTTTGAGGATAGATTCCATGTGTCACAGAAATCCGACAATGATCTGGCTTCATGTGATGAAGCTTTTAAGATCATAGCACGGAATGATGCATGTTAGCAATGAAGTCTAACGTAGACTTCATATAGAAATGTTGTATATGGATCCTTCGAGGATACACCTATAAGGGTAAAACCTATTAGGTGTAAATGGATCTTCAAGAGAAAGAGGGAACCTGATGTGAAGGTAGAGACCTTCAAAGCACGACTCGTAGCGATGAGCTACACACGGAAGAGAAGACATCGCTTGCGATGAGACTTACTCTTCAGTAACCATGCTTAAACCCATAAGAATATTGCTAACTTTAGCTACACAACTTGACTTTGACATCTTCAAGAGGGAAGTCTAGATTGCATTCCTCCATGAATACTTCCTTGAGGATATTCACATGAAGTAGCCCCATGGCTTCATGGTTGAGGAAAGAAAGGTGTGCAAGCTAAAGAAACTCCATCTATGGACTCAAATAAAATTCTTATAGTAGGAACATTGGATTTGATGAAATTATAAATGTTATAGTTTTACATAGAGTCTTGATGAACCGTGTGAAGCTTAGTGGGAGTGCCATTGTGTTCATTGTGTTAAATGTAGATAATATCCTAATCATTTGGAATGATATAAGGATGATAATAATAAGTGTTTTATAATCTAGTTGTTCCATACCTTGAGATATGATCTCAAAGATACCTCTTTGATCTTAGTTCTGAAGTTGTTCATAAGCAAAGAAAAAAGGATATTGGGACCATCACATTAGTGGTACACCTTTAACATTTCCATTTTTTTGAAAAATTCCAAGAAAGGCTTCTTTCACTCAATATATGGTACTGACCTTTCTAAAGGGATAGCACCTCAAGGAGTTGAGGAGTTGAATGGTAAAACTACTTGCCCTTGTGCATCAGTTACGAGAAGCCAGGTGTATGCTATATATGTAAAAAAACCAGATGTCTGCCAAGCAGTGGGAGTAGTAAATTGTTACTAATCCTACTATGGAGATAAAACACTTGATTGCGGTAATAATAATATCTTCAAAGATGACAAGACTTTAGAGATAGTGATCTCTAAGTTTTATCTTCAAGAAATTAAGACTTTATAGATAGTGATCTAAAAGGTCTTAACTGCGGATACCTTAGGAGATAAAGATCTCAGGGAATAAGGGTATTCTGATAAGGATAATAGAAATTACATACATGTTATAATAATTATTGAGCGGCAGTGTCAACGACACTATAACTAACAATGTTGAGTATTGGTTGCATAAGATGTAACTTTCGCATAAGGTGTGAGATCTGTTACTCGAAGATATGCAAGTACCATAAAAGGACGTGGCGTAGTCTCTTGGAAATAGAGTGACTGATCAAGTTACCTAGATATTTTTCTGAATAGCCCATGACTGTCACGTGAGTACGGTTTTAATGATTAGCCCATTAATGACTCTTTGGGCTAGTGGGAGATTGTTGGACATGCGAGCCTATGGCGAGACATTATGCAATAAATGTTATTGCGAATACCATTCCCTGATCTGAAATAAAGAATAACCAATTTGCATAATAGGCCCCTTAGTACAATTAGGGTTATGTACCATGGCCATTTTGATGATCATACAGCTGTTGATTCAATTATTGAATTATAGAGGCTGGTGCTATGATGAGTATCTAAAGATCAAGATTGAGGACTCATCAAGCACCGTCAGATGATTATTAAGAGATGATTTCCAGCCTGAGAAGGAGATGGCAATCCTTTCTCTAAAGGTTGATATCTAACCGATCTCTTGATGCTGGTCCTCTACATAGGAATTGAGATTCGGAGGTGTTAGATAAGTTAGGACAAAAGAGTTGACTTAACAAGATCGAGATAACCAATGTCCTATGTCGTATACTATCATGATATAGGCATGCATCCTCTGACCGGATACATATGAGTTACTATATGTCTGAGTATGTACATTTGGCAGCCCAATAGGTTGATGACCTAACCAAGGACTATAAACCAGCGCACTGGTGTGTATATAAGGGCATATGAGTAATACAATCTCTCAAAGGGATCGGACAGGTTCATTATTGAACCAAAAGACATGAGCTCACTCATGAGATATTGGGAAGAATCAAATTCCGTGCACGGTCATCTCGCTTTGGAAGCTTGACTAAATTTGTAGGTTTGATATATACTTTTGGAAAGTATATTATCAACATATGGATATGATATATGCTTTTGGAAAGTATATGATTGATACCCACTCCCAATAGTCAAATGAGAAATTTAATGATAAAACCCTGAAGTAGATAGTGTAAAATTGATCTTATACTTCGGGTTTATTCTAGTTCTTCCAGTATGAATGATGTACATATATTAGGAATACCTGAGGGTGATGTGATAATAATCGATTGTATAACCATGACACTTCCATTCCTAGGGAGTGATAAAATGGATCTGGATTTTAGTGACTCCTCTCAGTAGAGAAGTAATATGATCTTGGTCCAAATGTTGGACTTCAGATGCAATGAGAAGATTAGATTTGCGATCTTGATTTAATCAAGCATGTATGAGAGGTACGTAGGATATGGATTTGAGATGCGATCTCAATGTCCATGTACTATACGTGGAACAATACAATCGCCCTGTCCTTATCTCCAAGTATTCGCGGAGAAAGCACATTATCGTTGAAAGAGTTCAGGATAATTTCATTGTTGATATGAGTACCTGAGCATTGAGAAAATGGATAATAAAATGTGATTTATTTATCATGAATAATATGAATTTGATGCATATTATAAGGAGAGTTATCTTAGATAATTAAATGTGATTTAATTATCAAAGATGTAAACAATGTGAATGTGATTTACATTATTTGGGCACGTGAGAATAGAGATCCAAGATGATTAAATGTGATTTAATTATCATGGATATGAATAATGTGGATAGCAATATCCATATTAATTATATATATTATAAGAGAGAGCTATATGTAACTTACATTTGTTAATTAAATGCTGATGTGAATTGGATTCACATTGGACAATTAATTGAAAATGTAATTTACATTTTATTTTGAGTTGTGAATGTGATTTACAATTTTCCAATGGCAAGACTGCAATATTCACAAAATAATTATTAATTATTTATATAGAATAATTTACAACACGTGTTGTAAGTCTTGGAAATTTTCATGAAATAATGTAATCTCATGAGATATCATGAGATTACAAGATATTGCCACCAAATCCCATATTATGGAAAGGAGGCAATCTTCATTCCGTAATCTCCATGCTTGATTGATTTAATTTGAGATTAAATCATATTGGTTTATCAATATATATTTGATGTAAATTAAATTAATTATTGTTTTTTACCAACAAAATCTTGGCCACTAAAAGAAACATAAATCAATGTGAGCCATTGGATTTGTGTTGTCCATGAATTGATATCCATAGATCCCAAAATATTATAAAAGGAGAGGCACCCCTTGCTCTTTTTTGTTACAACAACACAACACACAAGTTGTGAGAAACAACTTCTCCCTCTCTCTCATTCTCTACATGCCATCTCTCTCACATGGCTGTCCACCATGGATGCCCTAGAGAGAGTCTTCATCGTTGCAGCATTGTCGTTATGTTGTCGGATCATTTACTCGTGGATCTCTATCTCCTTCGGTGTGCCTTGCTCGTGAAGAAGACGTTGTATCTTGTTTGACGAGATCTGAAGATTTGCTGCTTGGATCATCAATATGGATTGCAAGAAGCACGCGTCTCTTCCACGCGCTCGCAAGCATCTCCTCCGTCGGATCGGACTTGAGACAGGAGGTCTCTTCGTTTAGAGACTCGATCGCAACTACACTTCAAGAGGATTTCGTCTTGTTTGTTATTTAGATGAAACGATTCGAGAAGTGTTCCTGGATCATGTGATTTCGTCACATGAAAAAATTTTAAATTCCGTTGCATCAAGCAACTAGTGTGACTAGTCTCTCCCGATCGCATACGATGCAATCCTCACACTTCCGTGATGCGCTTAAGGATCTTACATATCCTTCATTATTTGAACCCTTTTCTACAATTTGACCTTTGATTCGACCTCTACACATGCTTACACCTATACACATTTTGTTGTAGAATTATAATAAATTCTAAATCCACATTTTTGCTTTTCTTTGCTTTATACGTATTGTAGGTTAATTGTTGACTAATCGACGTTTCGTTAGAGGACACTTTGACGATCATCGATCCGCCTTGTGGATTTTCACAACTTCGACAAAATCTTGGTTATCAAATGGTGCCATTGTCGGGGAGCAACTCTGCATAGATTAGGATTCTTTTATTTTGTGTTAAATCTCTTGTTTATTTATGTATTTCTTGCATTTATTTATTTAGGTTGTTTATTTATTTTTCATTAATTATTTAATATTTCTGTGACTGCTCTAACCATTTATTGTTTGACTTTGTTGCGAGGGACCTCCACGCGAGGGAGGACCTCCTAGGAGGACCGATGTGCCCTAGCAAAGCAGAGCCAACATTCAGACTTCACTGGCAGGAGAGAGCAGCAATGGCAAACAAGGAGATTTTTGAAGACAATCTCTTTTCTTTATTTACTTTATTTTGCATTATTATGTATATTCATGTGAGAGACTGATCATAATATTTGTAATAATTTGGACTCTCACAGGTACAACGACTTCATAAGGTCCATTGCTTGAGGGATTGTTCCCTAGGGGCCTCGCCAGATTTTTCATGTTTTTGTCACTTTACTTTTATTTGTTTTCCGATTATTATTTTATTTATTTTGTGTTAATGAGACCTAGCTAAGGAATTGTTTGCTTGATAGATTAAGGTCCAAAGACCTAATAAATTTGCATGTACATATAGCTTTGGTTCTGGGCTTAGTCAAATTTTGAATTGCTCTTTATTTGGATTTGAGATCGAGCACTGAGAGAAGTGCCATACATCACTTGCAAGATCCGTTGTGGTGGACGCCGATGCACTTTAGAGATAAGACTTTTGGATCTCATCTCTAAATATTTAGCATATGGTTCTTCACGATAAAAATAATTTTTGTACCTAGGGCGATTTCATCGGATTGCTTTTACATATAGTATAGGTTTCAATTCTGTTACGCATCGTGCATAGAGAGAGATGGGAAGCACTATAAGTCTTATGACTTTGCATGCATCATCGATTTCTTACTTGCATGGCTTTCCTACCTTCTTCCTCTGATCTTGCTCACCTAGGATGCTAAATAAAATTGAAACCATCGTCAGGCACGTGCATTGAAAAATAAACAAACAAAAGTGATAACCAAAATAAAATTGGGACTGCTAACTCTATTAGACTTAAAATAAAATGTAACAGATTCATTGCTCTAGGGATAGAAACCCCCTTATTGTTTGTGCATTTTATTCCTATGTACACGCTAAGGATTAGTGCCTAAATCCCATGCCTATCTTCGATGTGTACAACTTCTTGAAAATCAGCGAACTCTAAAAATGAAAATATAAAAGATGAAAATCTTGGTCTTTACTATGTTGAGTAGGCGAATTGGGGGTTTGCTTTGTACATTGATTGTGCCTTATGTCCATCTGCATTTTCATCTCTCTTTGAGTCTATGGTCCCATAAGTGTGAGTCATCATTTTTTATTATTGAGTCTCTCTATCTCTCTTCTGTATGTATTTCCTCACTTGCATCATAGTCATGATATTGGGTCTTGAGCTTCATCATCTTTGTCTGATTTTTCGTCTTTTTCTCGTTTCCCATATCACCCATATCTGTCTCGATTCAAGGAGACCCTCTCCTTGATCCACAATTTTGTCTACGTCCACTCTGATTCCGCCCACCCTCCTCGCTCCCTCTCTATCATCCCTTCTTCTAATCGGGATTGATGCACTTAGAGATTGAGCCCGCATCGAGGTTTATGATTTACATTGATTATTTGAGTAAGCCAGGCACATTTTGAGGATGCTGAGATTAGCATGTAACTTTCGGTGGATATGACTTCGGAGCCGTGCATAGAGCTTATTGAGGATTTTTTTATGTTTGAACGATTGCCAGGTGTGATTCTTATTTGAAGAATTCTGATCACGCACATCAGATTGAGGATGTGATATATTTTTGATAATGTGGTGATGATTTCACGAGCTATGACAGATCGATTTAATTATTGGCTCCTTCCATCTTAATTTAGAGATTTAATTAACTATCATGATTGGGACTTCAAAGCGATGGTGCCTGGGAACCCTCATGACTTCATTAATCTCCCTAACTGATCCATCCTCGATCTCCTGACTCTTTCACACACCTGTAGCACGTAGAGGATTTCTTCTTACATCATGAGCCATCTCAGTTACTTGGAATGACTTGAGGGACCGTATTGTGATTGACCTTATTATCTTGCTTACCTCTCGTGATCTTATTCCCTCAGACTGAGGATGTATTGATTGATTTTGAGGACCTGAGATTGGACTCCAACATTCCCATGATTTGATTGACCCAGTTTGCATTACTTACCGAGGACTATCTGCGGGAGAATGCAACGCCTTCTCTACGCTCGGTTCAGTCACTGCATATGCTACCATCGTGTTGGAGCATGGAAGCGAGTCATCTGCTTTGCCTATTTGGCCTCCCTCTCTGATTGTTTGCCCGATCTATCGGTGCACGAGGACAATTTTATGGACTCCTTCGAGTCTACTCTCCTTGACGGTCCTCGGAGGGTGAATCTCACTTCCGCCGACTAATTCACTGCCTAGTTCATAGCGCTCTCCGAGGGTTATCTGCGAGAGACTATGACATTTTTCGGATCATTTGGTCTCTTTTGTTGCTAGCCGATTTGTCATCTACCACGACCGATCTTTCAAACTCCTTTGAGTATTCTCTCCTTGATGACCCTAGCAAGGATGTGATCTATTCTGACTATTATCTGCTTAGTTTGCGTCACTCCTCGGGGACTATCTGCAGGAGGACACAATCCTTTCTTTATGCTCAGATCCACTTGCTAATTCTGCCTTCTCTATGTTGGAGCACGAAATCGGGTTGTATGATATATACCATCGGTCTCACTGCCTTAATGTATATCTGATCTGTCAGATCATGAGACCTATATACCTAGACTCCTTTGAGTCTACTCTCCTTGATGGTCCTCACAAGGATAAAGACATCTACCTCTGATTATTCGTTGTTTAGATGGAAACATGTTCCCTGAGGGTTATCTACGGAACGCTGCCACATTTTCTTAATTTGTCGGTCTCTTCTACTGGTAGCTGATCTGTTGCCTACAGAGACTGCTTTTGATGATCCCTCTGATGGATATGACTCCTTTGAGTCCACTCACCTTGACGACCCTCACAAGGGTGAGCTTTGTCATATTATTCATTAACTAGTATGTACCACTCCCCGAGGGTTATCGACGAGAGGGTACATCATTTTCTAGGTACTCACCTTCACTTCTGGTGTCTCCAACCTGGTGGAGCACGGAGCTGAGTCTTCTAAATTGTTTACTCAGTCTCCTCTCTGGTTGTGTCTCCTCTCTGTTAGAGCACCGAGCTGAGTCTCTTTATTAGTCTGAGATCTTTGACTCGTCTGAGTCTGCTCACCTTGAGGACTGTCGCGGGGTTGAGCCATGTCTTGTGGTACTCGGTGTGTCTCAGTGATCGTTATGATCTTATGACCGCCGGATATCACGCTGCTGTAGAGAAAGTCTCTTATGATTCACCTTTCCTATATTCTTGAGACCTTGATTGACCTGGAGGATTCTGTACTACTCACTCTTCCTCCATGTCTTACGGTATCGACTCAGATCTATTATTCCTTCCCTATGAACCGATGATCTACTTCATGCTACGGGTCACTAGTTTCGTTCTCTATCTATTTTCCTGGTAGATGACACCCACTTGATTGTATACCTGGGTGTCTTTTCACTTTCTGAATGCATCATTGTTCTCACAGGGAGGCGATGACAAGAGTACGATATTCGCTTACCAAATACCGTCATGTACTTCACCATTCCCTATTTTTTATATGTGTTTGGTCCTACATTCCCTCTTTATCTCGTATGTCATATGTACCACAGATCTTTTGCCATATCTGTGGGTCTATACTTAGGACGTGCATTGTGCTAAGTATATGGGGGTGCACACCGTGTGGTTCTTTCTCCGTTCTATTTGATCACTCCTGTCGTTGCCTATACTAAAGAATCTATTACCCTAGGTTTAGGGGGAGTGATGCGTACATTCTCTGCAATCTTTTCATCCATCTTATTTGTCTTTTCTTCTTTTCTTTTTTTCTTCTTTTCCTTCATATTTCTTTTTCTACAAGAAAGGTGTCGCCCCTTTTTGTTAGTTTATGTACTTAGGACATACTTTTCCCTAAGTATACGGGGATGCACCCAGAGTTTGATCACTCTTTGATCCCCTCCATTGTCTCCTCTCTTGTTGATTTGCTCTATTATACTTAGGGACATCTCAAGCTAAATATAGGGGGAGACAGACCGAGCTGTGATCTATTTATTCCCACCCTTGGCCCTCCCTGCATTGTGTACAGTCTCTATACTTAGAATTATTTGATCCTAAGAGTAGGGGGGAAGGTCAACCTCTTATTCATTTATCTCTTCATTCAATTCTTTATTCCTTTATTCGGTCGTTGTAGTATAGGTTTTTCTATACTCAGTACGAGTTATGTCTTCTCTTTTTTTCTTCAATCTATGAGGACATAGCTCAATCTAAATATAGGGGGGTTGTATATACTCTGTATATAGTTTATCCATAACTCGTACTTTCATATTATTAATAATAGATATGGCTAAAATACTATATATGCCTATATAATTCAATAATCCATTTAATAAGAAAATCCATTTTTACTCCTCAAATTCCTTTTGTCTATACTGATTAATAAATCAGGTTAAAAATATTTTTGCAAAATAACTTGAAAAATAGTTTGACACATTTGGAAAACTTTTAGTGAAATATTTACAACCTTTGTAAAAATATTTTTATTTGTAAAAAATCTTTCTTTATGTGAAATAAAAGTTTTGAAAACCTATTTGAAAATGATTGTAAAATAATTTTGAAAAATCTATATTTTAAAAATATCTGCAAAATGACTTTCAAATGTTTGTAAATATTTGCAAAAATTATCTTGTACTAAAGTTTTCAAAATTGTTTGCAAGCAAATTTGAGGAATAAATGCACCATTATATATATATAATTCTTTACCAATTATATATATACACATAAAAAATAAAACAACATTTTAAACTTATAAATTCTTTAAAATTCTTCGTCCTTGTAAATAAATAAGAAGCCGCACATCCATGTAAATACCTGTACGGATTTTATTCTTATGCCACAACTATTTTTATTTTCAAATTCTTTATGAAAAATTGTATCATTATTTGCATCATTGTAAATAGCATTTTTATAGCAGTCATATTATTTTTGGATTGAGCTTATGATTGAAATAGTCCAAATAAAGTTGAAGATTAGAGATAGGTTGGACCTTACTGCACCTAACTTCACTAGAAACTTTTGGGAACTAGATTTAAGGCACTCCAGGTCCATTGGGACTTAATTCTTTGAAACTCATGGTTGGGTTCAAGTCACCTCAGCTGACTAACTAGAACATTTCGAGATGCACACATGACTCTTGTAAGTTGTGACCTAACTTGGACACTTGCACTTTTCACTTGCTCAACTTAGTTGGAGTGGTGAGGGGAATGGATTTTCCAGTTTGAGATGCACACGAGTGGAAATATTCATCCCTTTCTAGGAAGGGAAGTTCACCCCAACCTGATCCAGTAGACATGAGGTCTGAAGACAGGAGATTGTGAGTTGCAATAATGCTTCAAAAGAGGGATAGTCTTCTGACTCAAAAGGAAAAACTCCTTGTGTAAATGCTGATGTAAATTATATGTTGATAGAAAAAAAAACTCCAAAAAAGTGGATAGGAATGATTGAAAATAAAATGCCTACCTGAGTATGTATATATTAGTATTGAAAATAAGCAATCTTGAGCATCAAAGTTATACCATGTGATCCTACAGCTGGAAGACTTGACTACACTAGTCATGCATCCCAGGATAGGTAGCTACACTGGCTACCATCCATTCTTCTCTTCAACCCCTCCTCTTGAGTCAGATGCCACTTGAATTTAGATGGGAATACCTGCTCCTCGAGGAAAGAGTCATTGGATTAGGGAATCAATGGGTTGTCATTCTGGAGAAGTCAGTTCTCTTATCATTTCAGTTGGGGAGAGCCACTATCACTTACACGGTACAACTCAACTTCTTATCATAAGGGTTTACGTATGATGTAGGCTAGTTCTGACAGGGCTATTGAGGTGGTTTGAACCGAGTTCTGTCAATCTCGAAGGCTATTGTGTTTTAAGTTTGGTTCCTGACCAGGTTTCACACACATTTTCACATCAAGGTCTAACCTGAGCTCCAAACTTTAATTTTGTAAATAACAAGTTTAATAATTGAAATCAATTCCATTTATTCTTTCTTTTTCTTTTCTTCTTTATTCTTTTTTATACTTATCGCATAAGTGTTTGCTAGGGACTAGCAACAGAAAGTATAGGGGGTGATGAAGCTCCATTTCATCACCTTTATTTTATCATTTTTGCCTTAAAAACCCTAGCTAATGCATGTAAATAGCATTAATCTATACAAAATAACATTCATCATTTATTGCATTTCTCATGTGAATAATATTGTTTTTAATGCCACAATTATAGAATAAAGAAAAGAAAAGAAAAAGAATAAAATATCAAAGATATTTTATGACCCTAAACCCCAAGACCAAGTCAAGAATTGAGTTGGTCAACAAGGAATAAAGTAGGGTGAGATAAGGTCCAAAAATAAAATAAAAACCCATTTATTTATTTATTCAATAATTCATGTTTGACCTCCATTTTATTCCCTATTATTTCTTCATCAAATAAAGAAACTTTGTACATAAAAGTTGTACATAATAATGTAATAAAAATACAAAATAGAGTTTGTACAAAAATAATACACAGTGTACTTTTTATAAGCAAAATAAAAATCCAAAATCCCAATTTTGTAGACCCATATCTGCCAAATAAAAACTCATAATGTATCAAAATCGCCTTTAATTTCACATAACTTTTCATAAGCTATTTAATGGATGTGTTTTCATAGTTTTTGGAGTTACGATGTGAAAGTTAGGTTTTGGACCCTCATTGTACATGATACCTGCATAAAATATTCATCATATTCATTCCTTATTATTTTTACAAATTCATATTTTTTATAATTTTATACTTATTATATATAAATTATACACACATTAAAATCAAAATAAAACTAAAAAGAAAACAAAAAATTAGATCGAACTATATTTATATATAGGCAAAACACCTATAGCTATACATGTATATAAAAAAAGGGGACGATATTCTTTATTCTTTTATATTTTTATAATATTGTAAATATCATGTATATCATACACAGATGAAATAAAACAAAAGAAAATGAATTAAATAAATAAAATGTATATAATACATAGATGAAATACCTATAAGTATATGTATATATTATACGTAACTATTTATTTAAGGGTACAAAATATGCAATAAAAAACAATAAAATTATATTTATGTACACAAACAAAATTATAAATATATAAAACAAAATAATAAAATAATAAAACAACATATAAAAAATAAAAATAAAATAGTCAAAATATAGGTAAATATACATATAATTATACCATTAAAAATTAACTACTAATAAATAACATCAAATAAATAAAAATCATAATAAAATCATAAATAAAATAATAAACATTTTTATTTTATATTCAAAAAATAATAAAATGAAATATTATTTTAAAATAATTATTTTTGATTTAATTGGCAGTTTTGTCTTTTGGAAGGTCTACTTGGACCAATCCGGGGCCAGGCATCGTTGATCTCCGGTCAACTCTCTCTGCGCCTCTGACTTTTGTCAGAACTGTCGAACTCCCAGCTTTTCTTGTCATTTTCTCAGTCAAACTATCCATCAAATTCTTTCGATCTCTTTATGAGATTTGCTCCTCATTCCTCCAGGATTCCCGCTGACCTTGTAGATATTGTGTATATAGCTTGTAGCTCTGCCTACCATCCAGTCAATAAGGGTGCTTTGCCATGTAGTTAAATAACCCCATCTCCTCCTCCTACCAATTTCGGTCATCGCCTGAATCTTAGAGCTTCTGCCTTCGGGCAAGCAGATCTCCATATGACAGATGGTTTATCCCTGAAGGTCTGGAAGCTCGTAGAGGAGGGAGGTGCACCCAAACTACCGTCGCCGGTGACCTCTGCTCCCTGGCTAAAAGCCAGGTAAGAGATGAACTTTTTTATTCCTTTAGCTTAGTTTTAATCGTAGGATTGTTTTTAAGTTTTTTATTTTGTGTTTTAAGTAGTTAATTAGCTAGGTAGCTGAGGTAGCCTCGTTGGAGCTCTTGAGCTCCGACGACTGTTCTGTCGTTCAACACCCATCTCCGAACCCGCTTCCACATTCGCTCTCTTTCTTAACCAATTCCCTACCCTTTGCATCCATCCATTCATCTCGACTCCCTTCAGGTCGAGTCTTTGGTGCTCCACCTCCGCCACCTGTCGGAGCTGCCTGCGCTGTGACCCACCTCGCACTCCTTGCCATCTAATAAGGTCCCCAGACCTTCGTTTTGCTTGCATGTATCTTCTCTGTAGATCTGGAGGGCCCAAGGGCTCCATTTGGAGTCAATTTCATAGAAGAAGAAACATGTGGAGCCCCCTTCTTTCCTCGACGCCGTCTGATCATGCCAGAGCTCCAGGTGCTCAGTTGAGACCACCTACCGACGCAGAGGACTACCAGGAATGAATGTAGATGCTCGGCAGCAACGGATTAGGCCAGAGGCGCCCGTGATTCCAGATCAAAACTCGTCCCAAGCGAGTTCTTCTTCTGTTCTTCCAGGTCCCTCCTTTGTTGTTCGATCAAGCACCGTGTACCAGAAGCAACATGAGTCGTTCGATCCAGCCTTCTCCTAACAGTCCGAACGTGCTCAGCGATCTAGTCCAGACTGCTGAGTATCGAAGGGGTATCGGCTCGCGTGATGCCGACGCGTGTCAAGTGAAGCGACCAGGCTTGTCAGATCCATACCTTGTATGGGGTAATTTTCACATCCAGCCCCATCTTTTTGTATATTTAATGTTTAGTCCTGTAAATAAAATTTAATGTCTTCAATAAATTGGGTATTGTGCAAAAAGGCCCTTGTATGTCTTCTATTTGCACTTTGATCCAGTCCATCTCACCTCACGTGTCATCCCACATGAGCTGGGCAATTTGCATGTATATTACGGGCATTTTTTGTAATTTTTTAAAAGTCCAATAAAATTTAAATTACATAGTATATTTTTAATAAAATTGTAGAGAGCCCCTTGAAGTTTATTTTTATTGCAAATATGTCCCTACTATGACATATAATTTTATGTTTTTTGTCTATTTATTAAAAATATCTATCATACTCATAAAAATACGCAAAAATAGGGATAAATGCCTCTTGCCATGTATTTTCACACCTCATATTTATTTAGCATTTTTGTTCATTTATCTATTTAATAAAAATAAAAAGTAGCCTAATTTCGTACTGTTTGGCTTAGAAAATACGAAAAAATAAAACAAAATATCTAAAAATTTCAAAAAATTATATATATATATATATATTATATTTTATCATATTTTTTTACAGACCAAAAATCAAAAAAATGGAAAAAGAAAAGGCTTAAAAATTTAAAAACCCCAAAATCTCTTATAAAAAACTCAAAAATCATTAAAATATATAAAAATATGTTCTATGTCTTATATTTTCTTTAAATAAATATTTATCTTTTAAAATATATTAAGTAATTTTCAACCTTGTTTACTATTTTTAATTTTCAAATCAATTTCAGCTTATTTATTTAATCGCTTATTTTGGATATTTTATAATTTAAAAATACATAAATTAGAAAAAATTCCAGAAAAATATAAAAACATTAGAAAAATATAAAAAACACAAAAATAAATTTTTTTAGTTTTGTTAACATTTATTAGTATTTATAAATATATTATTCTAAATGTATATATACCCTTATATTATATATATGTGTGTGTATTTAAATAAAAAGAAATATAAAATCTAAAATATAAAGAGGAAATATAAAATAATAAATTAAAAACAAATACAAGAACATAAAGAATAAATAAAATAGAATAAATCAATATGTATATAATTAAAAACCCACAAAAGCAATAAAAATGGACAAGAGATAAGAAGACAATTTTTATGCGCATTTATTTTCCCCCTTTTCTACTGTTTGCTCCCTGAGTTCGACCTCTACACATGCATACACCTATACACAATTTGTTTTTGAGTTATATAAAATTTCAACTCCATTTTTTTTATTTTCTTTGCTTTATACGTATTGTGGGTTTATTGTAGACTAATAAAGGTTTTGTCAGAGGTCACTTCGACTACTATAGATCCACCTTGTGGATGGACACGACTTCGGTGAAATCTCGATTATTAGTGAGTTGACGACCTGCTAGGGTTGGTTCCAAGGATCATCTGATGCTTCTTGATTGATCGAGGGAGAAGATAATAGGTGCCCCAGTTGAATGTTGATGCACTCCAAGTGTTTATACGAACGGACTTGCAAACAGGTGTAGATGCTCGATTTCGTGATGAAATCGACCATGGGAGTTAAGAATCACATGATCAAATGACATCCATAGTAAAGGAGTAAAAGAATAGAAATTGATTGGATTTCGAATGATTTCGAGATGTGATTTCGAGTGATAATCATAGAAGATGATTATGACTATCTAATGATGGGATTAGAATCCTAATTCAGGCATTAAAACTCGAGAAATTTGGGAATGGGTGAATGAATGCAGCTGGTTTGTAGGGCACAAGACTCAATTATTCTCGCTCGATGGGCGGTGGTTCCCGAAGCTATACGCATGCGATGCGGTGATGCAAGGCCAAGCTCCGGCCTTGGAACTCTCCTCTGATGCACCTCCTTCCATGCGGAGTGGCTACGAGGTGTTGTCACCACCAAAGGTGGCCGTGGCACGACGAGAAATATGAGGAGTCGACCATGTTGTTCTGGAACTAGGGAAGTTAGAAAAAAGTTTTTTTTGAAGTGACCATCCTTATAAATCTTCATAGACGAATAGGTGAGGGTTAGGTGATCATCCTAGGGCTAACATTAGGATGGTTAGGAGTAGAAGACGGAGGTTTTAGATTAGATTTTAGCGGGAGATTGGATGCGGGGAAAAGGAAAGAAGGAAGGTCATTGGAACAGAGCTCCAACAACCATTCTTGAGGAAGTTGAACCATGTGCTAACACGTGTCTGCACTTGGTTGGCCAGATAATGAAATTACATTAATAATTAGATAATAAATAATAAATAATGTTAATTTAAATATATATATAAAGGAAAAATATAGATAATTAAATTACCTTAATTATAGAATAATTTTTTTTGTATAAATAATAAATCTTTAATGCAATAAAAATATAATAATATTAAAAAGGTATAAATAATATTTGATAAATAGGTATTATATTTTTCATTTAATAAATTAAAAATAACTCAATAATTTAAAATTTTTTATGTATTTGGATAACAAATAGAGTGTATGTTAATTTTTCTAGATTATAATAAATTACTTTAAATATATTAATAAATACAGATATATACTCTACATATCATATTTGTATATAAATTAGGGTATTTGTTTTTTTAAATATAAATAGTGTCAAAAAATTCTGAAATAAATCATGGCTAAAATACAAGATCAAGAATATATTTAGAATTATAAATTTAATAAAACTAAAAATAATGTGTTCTGATGAAAATAAATAGCCCAAGAACCCAGTTGTCATTAGGTTCCAAAATGGACTTTTTGCAAAGGGACTCTGATTTTAGTGAAATCACCTCCATTAATTAGAGAATATTTAATATGAAATTTGAAGGTGAATATAGTGAAATTGGAGTTTGTGTGAGGAAGTTATGATTTTCGGAAGTTGAGAAATTGACAATTTGAAAGTTGGATTTCTTGGCATATATACATGATAATATTTTTAACTTATTTTTATATTTTCTATACATTTTTAGAAATAAATAAGAAAAGAATTTGGTGAATTTTTTTTCAAATGAATTAATAAAAAATCTTTGAAGTTTTTATAAATATTAGATAAATAATGAATAATGTGTGGAAAGAATAATTAATTCTTTTTATGGTTTTCTTTCCTTATCTGACCCTACTTGTTTGTTTGTCGACCAATCCATGCTGACTTGGTCTCAGTGGTTATGTTATATAAATATATCTTTCATCTATATTTATATTATATAAGTCATATTCTACATATATACATATTTATAATCTACCTTCTTTTTATTTTCTTTTTTTATTCTTTTATTTGTTTACATATTTTTGATGCATAAAAGTGCATTTTAATTCATGAATGTAGTTTTGGTAAAAGAAGGAAATTAATATATATTTACATGCATTTGTTAAGGGTTTTAAGACAAAATGCAAATAGAATGTTAATTAATCATGGATTCATCAGCCCCCTAGACTTAAAATTTATTAGTCACTTAGCAAACACTTATTTGAAAAATAAGGAAAAAGAAAGAAAATGAGAATGAATATGTATTCCTAAACCAATTCATGAGAACAGATGAAAGACAGAGCTTGGTCGGGCCTAAAACAAGCATTTTGTCTGAGCGTTAACTAGGATTATGAATTAAATCTAAATAGTCCTAAAGTACCACAAATCCATATTTAGGTTCACCTCAATATCTAGATCAGTTCCACTTATCAATATTGCTAACTCTAGAAACCTTGAATTCAATATGTATTGTGTGTGAATTTCGTTAGCTCTTCATAGTTAAAGAATATAAGAAACCGCTCATCCCATTAATACACACCCATTGGTTCCTTATCCAGTTACTCTTTCCTCGAAAAGGGTAGTATTCTCTACTAAGGTCAGACACTATTGTGTCCACAATCAAATAGAGAGAGAATGTAAAAGAATGAGAAATGAACTGGTGTGTGACCAGTGTAGTCACATCTCCTTGTGAAGCCAACCAATGTAGCTAAGTTTCCATTAAGATGTGCAGGCTCTTTGGAAGCTTGGACCATTGTGATCATATTTGGTATTTGGTGTCTTCTCTTTGAATTGGCTTTGTGATGTTGCTTGCAATGCATCAATGATTTTGTGCCTCGATAGTTATAGAATCTTTTATTTTCGACCAAGTTTGTGGTGTTGGAAAAAATTATGCCAACAAATCATTCCCTCATCTGAAGCATTATTTCAACCCCACAACTCATGTCCTTAGACGTTTGCTCCACTAGAAAAGGATGAAAATGCACCACTAAAATGAACTTCCCTTCGCAACCCCATGCAAGTCGAGCTAAGTGCAAAGTGCATGTGTCCAAAATTAGTTAACTGATGAAGAGTTAAACGGATGACACCAAGTGTTCTACTTAAGCAAGTTTATGTGGACTTCCCAAACATGATCTCATGGAACCCAAAGATTTAAGTTAATGACCTGAAGAGCACGAATTCCAGTTCCCAACTAGGTTCCTTACAATGAAAGTTAAAGGCCATAATCAAGCTCCATCCCCTAGACTATTCCCAATATTTAGTTTCTGAAATCAAATTTATTCTGAAAAATGATAATGCAAATGCAACCATGTTTTTGTGAACTATATTTTCTGAATTTTACCATTTTTATGGATTTTAATGATTTTTGTAATTTTTATGAATTTTAGGACTTTGTATTTTTATGGATTTTTCAATTTTTATAAACAAGCATATGTACAAGAATTTTTACAAGATAACATACCAATATTTTAATTAGATTAAAAACTAATGAATTTTACAAATTTTATATAGAAAGAATTTTACAAGGATTAAATGTTTATACACATATTTTAAATAAGATTTTAAATAAGTATCATACGTATTAAATACATATTTTAAATACATATTATAAACTAATAATTTTAAATAAGGATTTTATACATATTTTACTTATTCAAAAGGATTATATAAATAATAAATAAATATTTAAATGGATTTTAAATTAACACTTACCAGCTTTTTATGGATTTTATAGATATGGAGAATACATAAAAGTACGAGTTATGGGCCCAAGTATATATACAATATATACACACCCCCTATACTTAGCTTTCTCATAGCATCAAAAGAAAAAAAGGACATAATGCATGCTAAGTAAAAGTGGGTGAAAAAGAATAAAAGAATAGAAGTTAGTCGATCCCCCTATACTTACGATCAGGTCATTGTAAGAATAGCAGAAGACAAAAATGAGGTGACTGGGGAAAAAGAATATACAAGTGAAGGAAGAAAAGAAAGAAATGAAAATGAAATCAATGAAATCACTCGATCCCCCCTATACTTAGGATAAGGCATCCTAAGTATAGAAAAGAACGCGGTCAATAATAAGAGACTAGTGATTAGTGTAAAAGAAAGGAAATAAATGAAAAATACAAAGACATAAATCGAAAAGCGCAAATTAATGGGCAATCGGCTCCCCCTATACTTAGGATCTGGTATCCTAAACATATAAGACAAGAAAAAAATGGGGACGATTGTGGACTACAAAGAATATAAAGGTGGTGTACTCCAGAAAATCTAAAATCTCACTGGTCTCCATACATAATGAAATGAAGTGGAAGAGTATTCACGCATCCTATATAAAGTAGATCACCTCAACATGGGTCGTACTGAATCATTTGATGTTCATGTGCATATTAATCCCTGGCTGAACTAGTAGAGCTACATCTATAATTGAAATGTGTATGTTTCATAGGATGCTCTACTGAATTATGTTTCTCTGGAGTCAGAATACATGAGGTGTCTATATGTATAACCATCACACCATCCAACTCTCTACGCTGAATAGACTATATTATCTGTGAAATATAATGAACTGACTCTCATGTTGGAATATGTGTACTCCAAATCTACGACACTGAGATATCTATTGTACCTGATTGCTCATCTGTATCTGATGTGAACTTTGTATCTGTATGTGAATAGTCGTCTGAAGAACTCGGTACGATGTGATATACCCCATCCTCGTGTAGGATATCGTGGGTGCCAAAATAAACTCTCTCAAGATCAAGAGACTGTGACTCATCTATGTCCTAGCAATCCTCTACAAGATCGGTGTCCTCTAAAGTAAATGACAATACTTATCTAGAACTGCTACATCCTCTCTCCATCTCATTGTGTATCTCTCCACTACCCGTGCGAAATGATACTCTCCTAGCATCATAATCAAAGAGTGTTCTCGTCTACAAGAATGGTCTCTAGAGAATGATTGGAGCAAGATGTAACTGCGTAAGGCAGTTCATATCTAGGACAGTGAAGTCCACTAAAAACCGCAAGCCCAAAACGGTCATGATAATGTTCCTCAACACACCTCCACGTCTCTTCACAGATCGATATGCAAAATGAAGTATCCCTTGTGATTTGTAGAGATGACCTAGCTTGAGCTTATCAAGTAAAGAGTATGGTAGAAAATAAATTGAGGAACTATTATCTAAGAGAGTACGATAGAATGTGGAATCTGCAATCTAGCATGTGACATAGTGATCTCCAAAATATTTCTTCTTCTTAGGTACCTTGTTCTGAATAGCACATGAATTTGCCTTGGTCAATACATCTTTCTCAACTCGTGATCTCCTTTTCCTACATGTTGTTCATTTTTTCCTCAACTAATTCTTGAGCATAGGAAAATGATCCAAGTCATCTCGAAGTGGAATCTTCAGAAAATGTGATCTTTCAATAAACGATCAGTTTCTGGAGTGACAACATTCTTTTTGGACTTTTTCTTTCCTTTTCCATATAAAGCATCAGAAAAAGGAACAATCTCATTAATGATAAAATTCTTTTTATTCACATTAAAGTGGAATCAGCACGTACATCAAGAGTATCATAAGTATGTACAAAACTCTCTAAAATGGGAGAAGAAAAATCTACATCGGGAGTATCTACATGGTACGACATGGTATCATCATCTGACATGCATGTGTTCATGTCTATTATCTCTGCATCGCTCCCCTCTCTCTGATCATCAAACTAGACATCGTGATGGTCCTCATCATTGTGGTGGTATTCCTCCTCAGCATCAAGATGTGTATGATCATTATGGATCGGCTTTCGCTCCTCATCATGTGCCCTCTCCTCTCTATCTAGTGCTCATAGTGATCTACCACTTTCGAGATGAATAAAATTAGATAAAAATTCAAGAAAAGTGATCGTACATGTGGTGGGCTCTAACTGATATGTGTGCCTCCTCTGGTTGTTCGGATTCATCTGAGGCTGGGTTGGGAGAGTGGTCTTGGGCGCAACTAACTCATACAGGCGATGGTTAACCCGCTCCATCTCTGTCCAATATGGTGTATGGAGCATGCTCAACATGTCCATGATCTGGTTCAATGCTAGAGCCTATGGAGACATCTCAGACTCAGAGTGGTGTCACTGATTGTCTACTCTCTCTTGCCTAGGAGTGTGTTGTTGTGGTGTGTAAGGCTAAGGAGATCTCTGTGGTGTAAAGGAAGATTGTTTGGATGCTGGTGCTGATATGGCTGTGAATGTGTAGCAGGATACTGATGTGAATGTGATCTTTGATATACGTTCTCATGAGACTATTGTTGCGTGTAATGCTGGCGGTGCTGGAAATGTGGATGTCCATGTTGCAGATAACTATACTGCTGCTATTGCTGGTGGTGGTGTATGCTTTGAGGAGTAAAGTGTGGTGAAGGCTAAATAGGAGCGTATCATAGCCCATTGATCTTAAGAGTAGCATGAGAACCAACATCAACATCTCTAGGGCTAGTGAACATATTCGGGTTGGCATTGGATGGATCCTCATGCTAATAAATCTGTGGAGTATAAGTAAGTTGTACCGGCTCGCTCTGAACATACTTTATCTAATGGGTGGGAGGAGCAGGTAAAGATCTCCATAAGGCTAAGAAGTAGAAGAATGAGTGTGATGTTGTTGGTATTGAAGCTGCAACTCGGTCACCTTCTTCGTCAAATCGCTCAATTGTTGAGGAAGTAATGGGAGTTTCTCCAATCTCGCAGCAGTTGTAGCTCTTGGACTTGCTTCTGAATCACGTCGACTAATGTAAGCTTCTCACTAATAAATCGCATGTCAGATCGTGACTAAGACTCAGAAACATGCGCCATCCTTTGATGCTCTTGGTGGTGTGGTGGTTGTGGACCCTTCTGGAATGCCTGAGTAGAATCTACAACACATGAATTCTCTGCCATCCCCTCAAAGGTGGACCAAACTAACTCAGCATCCTTATTGAGATAACTGCCGACACATGTGATGCTCATTAGGCCCTTCTATTGTGCTGGAGTCCTCCAAAATAATTCTGCACAAGCACCTTCAGTGGTATCTCATGATGAGGGCATCTCTCTGTCAAATTCTTGAATCGATACCATGCCTCATGGAATGATTCATGTGGTAACTGTGTAAAATTGGATATCCGACTCCTCATCATATTTGTTCGTCCTAGAGGAAAATATTTACAAAGAATGTTGACTTCAGATTGTCCCATGTAGAAATCTCACTCCCCATGTGACTCAACCAGTAAAATGCCTTATCTGCTAATGTGAAGGGGAAGACCTTGAAGCGTATCGCCTCCTGCATAACTCCTGGATAGCTAGTCGTACTACAAATGATCTTGAACTGTTGTAAGAAGGTATCGACTCCTCTGAAGTGTTCCCATAAAACTTGGGAAGCAAAGTAATGAATGGCAGCCTCAACTCGTATGACCCTTGATTCGGTGGTAAGCGAATCCAATGGTGTAGCATCCTAGCTCCCAGTTCATACTCTCAAAGTAGCGGGAACCACGACAAGTGGTAGTTGGTTCCTTGATCCTACTCTTAGAGCAATGATCTCAGCTTTAAGCTCATCCTGGACTCTACCCCGATCTCTGATCTGTAAGCTCATCTTTTGGAGTGTGTCTAAAATCCCCTCAGTGATATCTGAAGCTAGATCAGGTCTGCCGTCTGGACGTCTCTCCTCAGTCTGTCTCTCCTCAACAACTCTATCCTCAATTGGTCTCTTCCTTCTATCCATGATCTTCGAATCCTCTAGGAAAGAAAATGTCTCTTAAGAACTCTATGAAAACCATGCAAGAGAAATAGATGAAAAATTGAGGCGGTGGTCTGCCTCAACTGAAGGGTTGGGAGGCGAGGTAGTCCGGGTTTGACTCTCCCCGTGACTATGTGGGACCAACACAGGAAGAGGGTCATCTCGAGTCTGTGAAGACATATGACGGACGGTGTATCATTAAAAGCTCACAGAGTCTGAGCGCAAAATCTGTCCAATCATCATCTTTGATGTCAAAAGGAACTACGAGAAAGAATACAAAGTCAAGTCAAGTATACGAGTGTGAAGGCCTATAAGATGTGGAATAACTCACACCTCGCATACAAACATAATGCAAACCCCAGATTCACCAATTGCACACAATGGATACCGTAAGAGTTCGGTCTTTTATCTTTTTAACTTTAATTTGGTTATCAATCAGTTATATTAACAAACTCACAGAGAGTGTCACCTTGTCGCCCAACGTATATGCTCACAGCTCCCCAAACAATGGTACCATATGCTTGGGTTGCTGGGTTATATCAAGCCCAAAGTTGACAGTGAGATATGAGTACACCAAAACAACTTTCTATCGTCAGAGGCATGTGCTTATAGTTGCAACCATGCACCGAAAAGTGATGCACATGTACTTAAGGCACAAGTCTAGGGATTTTTGGCTCTAACCCTTAAGGTTGCGTCCTTACCTACATTGTCAGTAGTTATACCTAAATACAATGTGGGGTTTACTCTCCCAATACAAATTTAAGTCCATGTATAATTTTTATTTTTGTCAAGTTTTTTAAGGGAATTTTTTTCTTTTTGAGCGTTTTCACTTTTTTTGATATTTTCAAGAATATCTAACGGGATGTCGATACATTTTTTAGTTTTCAAAATGTGTCTGACTGAGGGAGAATCATAGAATGCAGTGGAAAACGATGATGTATGCTTAGATAGAAATCATACCTTGCATCAGCATTTAATTTTCAAAATGTGTCTCACGGAGGGAGAATCATGTAATGCGGAGGAAAACAATGATGCATGCATAGATAGAAATCATACCTTTCACAAGCAGTATACATGCAAGTGATCCGCATAGAAATTGTAAACCTAGTCTAATGCATAAAAAAGCCATAAAAATCGAATCATAAAGCAACAACTCTAGCGTAAGAACATATTAATTTTCCAAAATTGATATTTCATGCCTATGTGTGGATTAGGATAGTGGGATTTACTTTACTCATCTAATCAATCATGCATACAACCCTAGGCTCCACGAAAAGACATGAAACAAAGAAAATCGGTAAAAACCAAAACACGCGGTGAGGTCCCCCCAAGTGCATCGGTACCTAGCGAAATAGACCCCAAAAAAGTAGTGTAAAGTTGGTCTACAAATCGGGACATCCTTAGTGGTCCCCATCTACCAAAGTCAAAATGGGCAAGCACCCCTTCCTCTCTCACAAAAACAGAAAAATGGGTAAGTGCCCACACTCACAAAAAATGTGAAGAAAAAAGTTGTTGCTTTCTTTCTCTACCTCTACAACTAGCTCGTACAAAAGAAGCTGATATTTGTGCTCCCGAGTCGGTTTCCTAAGAAACCATCTAGTCCTACAGTCCTTACAAA
This sequence comes from Ottelia alismoides, assembly GCA_037367405.1. Taxonomy (NCBI): domain Eukaryota; kingdom Viridiplantae; phylum Streptophyta; class Magnoliopsida; order Alismatales; family Hydrocharitaceae; genus Ottelia; species Ottelia alismoides. The sequence goes on along the minus strand of JAZKJV010007596.1, from coordinate 567,092 downwards.
AATCGTCAGGAAACACAACCAAAAATCGAGAAATCCACCAAAAAAATCGAGAAAATCAAGAAAAAACAAGAAAACCAATAAAACTCAAAAAAGCTGTAAAAAGAACCAAAAGAAAATAGAGAAAAAACAAAAAGACTTGAGAAAAATCGAGAAGAATGAGAAGAAAAAAATTCACAAAAAATATGATCAAAATCTATGTACGGCTAACGCTCCTCGGCAAGAGTGCCATTTTGATTACTAGGGTTTTGTGAGGGGTAGAAATAGTGATGTCGGTGTAGAGGAAATCGCTATGAACAAAACCCTAATTGATCAAATAAAAATCGATAAAAGTTGAAGAGAGAGAGAGACAGAAAGAGAAGTGAATAAAAGTGATTCTCTCTCCTTTTTTATTTATACTAATTATTAAATAGGTAAGTGTCCCTGGGTCAAACTCGAGGAAGCAGAATAGCAACACTTAGGTTTTTGAGAGACACTGGATATTTTTGTGATTTTTAGTTTCTTCTCGAAGAACATGGAAAACTCTTTTAATTAGTTTTAATTTTTATTTGATTTTTCTTTTCCAATTTTTATTTAATTTTAAAAGTTATATTTTTCAAACCAAAGGTGTTCTACAATATAGTAATAGATGGTAAAAATATATATAACGATACTATATAGTAGTTCCTTGAAAAGAACACTCGAGCAACGGGCTCGAAGAGAATTCCCACATGTATCATCAGTAATTATCAATATTATCTCTCTTACTCAAGTAATTCAACAAGATTCATTGACAATTAAAATTAATTAATAAATTGTGTTTTTTGTATAACTGACACTAATTAAGATATATTATATAACCCTATTATTGTGCTATATTTTATGTATTTATTTATTATAAAAAGCCAAATAAAAATTAGAATAAATTTCTAGATTAATAACTTAACATAAAATAAAATAAAAACACATAAAAATAACAAAAGAAAAATAAAAGAAATTTATTTTATATTGTTTTATTATCTTTTTAATTTTTATCTTTATACAATGACCTCTGATCTCTTTGACTTCTTGGAGAAAGTTGTAGATCTCATCGTGATCAACAACTTTTATGTTTTGAGTGTTTGCATATTCATTTTCCTTTAATTTCTTTTTGATTTATTACATATTTATTTATTTTTCTCCATTCCCAATGGGCCACGTGGCACCTTCATGGCCGCCCACGTAGCTGAGCCCCATATCTTGATTCGCCCATCATCAGGACCATTGGATCTTGATCCAGCGGCCTACAAGCATCGTCAACATAGAGTACTCCCTGCTACAAGGGACGCACCCCTTCGCCACCCCTCAACTTCTCCATATTTTCGCAACCACCTATGACAACCACTTCACAAACTTCCACCGCCCAAAGATTCATCTTTCGATCCTCATCCTTGCTGACTACCTAGAATCGCCCAACTTCCTCTTTTCCAGTCAGCAGTGGTGCTTGAAACCACCACCTTTCGTCACCAACCACCGAACTCCCTCATCCTCAAAACCCTTCCTCTGCCTCCATCAACCACCATCGGCCACTTCGTGAGCCTATTCCCTAGCCATCTTGCCCCTTATTTGATAGAGAACGAGACTAAGATTGAGTAACAATCAACTAATGCTCCAACGAGATCCACGAGCAACACCTCGTGTTGCGGTTGTCCAATAACCTTGCATGAGCTTCAATCCCATGCCCGGATTTCTAAGCAAAGACCTGTGAAGCTTTCAAGCTTTGTATTGGGCATAGATTCATTCCTATTCATCGTGTTTGTTAATCTCAATTGCCATGTCCTTTTTTAATCTGTTTTTCTTCCATTTCCTACGATTTTTCATGTGTCGATTTATCGAGTTATTTATGATCAAAGACATCGAGAATAATCACCCAGAATAATAGACCCTGGCATATATCTCTAGTTCATATGATCGCTTCTCCATCTCGGTGATCACCCCATTCCATCCTCTTCTTCTATTGGCAGGAGAACCCACTAGGTCTCATATCCTTCATCACGAAGAGCCCTTCATTGCGCTTCCCTTTTCATTCTAATAGATTCTCTAGTGCTTTGTCTACTTGCTAAGCCTTGTAGACACCTTGAGACTTCACTGATTAGAAACTTCAATCCTTCTCTGATCTGGAATTTCATTGCTGAAGAAGCTTCATCGAATTGCAGATGCATACACCCTTTGAGCTTCCTTGGAGTGGATTCTTCTTTGACAAGTCATCATAAAGGTTCTCACACCGTCAGGTTTGGTAGAGGAGCAAGGAGGAGATAAAGTAGCACTGTCGGAGACCAGCCCTAGCTCCACCTTCTGTAGAGGAGACAAAGAACAACCGATGAGCAGTCACTATAGATCTCTCCATTTTAGGCAAGTTCCGATGGTCGAAATCAAGCCGTATTTCCAGCCCGAGCCAACATTCCATTCCTAAGGTTCGGTCTACGAGCTTGCAACCGAACCTCGAGCGAAGCACCAGAAGCAGCTATGTAGACCGAACCTCACCTCCCGAGCCTAGCCATGTCACGTGTTTTGCACGTGTGATGTGGAAATTTGCAGCGGTCATCCGATTTCTATTATTTGCAAATAAGTCCTCCCACTTTGTGTAAATTATATATTAGCCCTTGTAAGTTATTTTATTTGCATTTAGGTCGATTTTGACATGTTTTGCTATAAAAACTTGTAGTTTTTATACAAAAATGCCCCTATATTAAAATTTGAATATCTTTCAACGCATAAATCCAAATGATGTGATTTTAGTCTAGTTTGAAAGATATTTTGATTCTCATTCTATTGGCATGATTTGTTGCTAATTTTGATTTTAAAATCACATTTAAATTAATCCTCTTTCAAAGAATCTAATTTGATCTTTAAATAAAATTGAAAGAGGAATTTTTATGAGAAATTAAATATGATTTGCATATTTAATCTTATTGACTTATTGTTAGTTATTTTAATCATTGTCATTAGGATATTAAGTGATTTAACTACTTCCTAAATAGTTAAGCATCATAGTGAAATTAAAGGACAGATCTTTTTGAGTTGCTTTTGAAACTTTAAATGACCATTTGGCATGTTTCTTGCCTTAATTAATATTAAATAAATTTAGGGAGTTTTTGTAGTTTGTACAAGTCTTTTTGTTGTGTGTCTATTTCTTTTGTGATTGTCATAATTGTATCATTTGTGCATTATTGTCTTCATGTAAATTAATTGCATAAAAAATGTGTTAAAAATCTGCCTTATTATTATTTGTGCATTCGCTCAATATAACCATCCTATAAATTTCTACCTTAAATATTTGACACATAAAAATTATTCACTTAATTTCTCGCATCCTTGTGTTCGACCCTGGACTTCCCAAGTTATAAATTTAAGTTGAATCACTTTGTGGAGATCTTTCATTTGATTCTGAAAGATTGGTTAAGTGCTTGTGATACAATAGATACTACTTAATATATGCATTTAGCAATTCATCAGATCATGACTTATGCTTAGGATTTTTCTATATAAGCCATATTAGGGAAGCGGTGAGATGAGATTCCGTTCGCAATTAACTACGTAAGAAAAGTTTTGAACCTGGCACGAAATTATACGGTGGCCGAGAAAGAGATGGTTGTAGTAGTTTAGGCTTTAGATAAATTTAGTATGTGATCCTTGGCTCAAAAGTGATAGTGTATACCTATCATTCATCCATTAGATATCTCACGGAAAAGAAGAACGTGAAGGCACGTCTTCTTAGGTGGGTATTGTTACTCCAGGAGATTGATATGGATATTAAGGATATACTTGGAGTCAATAATGTAGTGGTTGATCATCTTTCAAGGATTCAGATAAAGGATTCCCCTGATTCTGAACCTATTAGAGAGAGCTTTCCAGATGACTCAATCTATTTTATTGACTTACTCCTGTAGTATGCCAACATGGTGAACTACCTTGTCTCCAAGCAAGTTCCCCTTGGTTGTACTACAGTATAGACCAACTTAAGTCGGATTTGAGGAAATACCATTAGGAAGATCCGTTCCTTTTCTTTGATGGATCAGATTTTGTTTAGAGGAGGTGTATTCCTCATGAGGAATACCAGAGTATCCTCATGTATTGTTGTTCACTTGAGGATGGAGGGAACCATTCAGGAAAGAGAATCACTCACAAGGTGCTAATATGGTTTATTTTGGCCGACATTATTTAGAGATGCCACTAATTTCATACGTTCGTGCCTTGTTTATCAGAGGATGGGAGGGACCGTTGGTTCTAGAGATGAGACGACCCCTGTGAATTTTTTGTGATGTCTTTGATGCTTGGGGCATAGATTTTATGGGTCCCTTCCCTAATAGCTAAGTTTTTTAGTACATCTTATTAACGGTAGATTATTCGTCGAGATGGGTGGAGGATATTCCGACCCGAGCTGCGGATAGTAGGGCTCTCTGCAAGTTCATAAAGGATCGTATTATTTTATGGCTTGAGTATCTAGAATTTTGATATATGATGGAGATAGCCACTTTGTGAATAGAATGATGAAATCTTTAGCAAAGGACTATGGATTTGAGCTTAGATAACTAGTCCTTACCACCCACAGTCGAATGGCATGACAGAGGTTTCAAATAGGGAGGTGAAGAGCATTCTTCAAAGTTAGTCTGTCTCAATAGGAAGAACTGGTCTCAGTTGTTAGACCAAGTTATGTGGGCTTACAAAATGGCCTATAAGACACCTCTTGGCACTTGAACTTTTAGGATGATTTATGGAAAGCCATGTCATTTGCCCATTAAGTTAGTTCAGAAATTCGAATTGACAATAGAGAAGATCAATTGGAGTTGTCACTTAGGGAAGTTGTGTAAAGACCTTAACTAAATGAGTTAGTGGAAATCCGTAACCGAGCATATGACAATAACATGATCTATAAGGAAAAAGTTAAGAAGTGGCATGATGTGCATATTAGGTACAAAAACTATATCGCGGGACAAAAGGTATGGTTGTTTAATGCATAGTTTAAGATTTTCCACGTGAAGTTTAAATCAAAGTGTATGGGTCCTTATAGTTAAGGAAGTGCATGAGAATGGTACTGTAGAGATTTCAGAGCTTTTAGAGATTGCACCTTCATTTTTGATTAACAGGCAGTTACTTAAGATTTTTTTAGAATCCATGGAAAGTGTTACCTCCCATTGAGAGGATTAACTTCATGTCTAGTGATTTAGTTTCAGATTTCTCAGAGAAGGCATGAGCATCATGATAGATTCACATCACAAGATTCAGCATCAATAGTTTCCTATCCTTTCTAACTTCATTCTTATAGAGTTACTTTGACTCTTATTCTTTTTCGTACCTACAGTTAAGCTATTCTCAACATAAGTATAGGGGTTTTTTCATTGTATATTCTTTTGTCTATTCTCCAGTCTCTTCTATATATTTAATTCTTTTTCTTTACTTAGGTTTTTCGAAATCTAAGTATAGGGGGGACCATTGATGAGCCGGAAAATCCGAGAGACAAAGGGAGATAGGTATCAATGGTCGTCGCGACCTCAACCCCTCGAGTCAGACTGAACAAGAAAATCAGAGACCACCAAATCAGAAAATAAAGCAATAAAATCAAAGATAGGTCCTCGCTATTTATTTAGCATGGTATAGCGACCAGGGTGAAACTCAAGGAGCACGGATTGGCTGAATCGGCCTACAAAGTAGTCTAAATAAAATGAAATAAAAAGAGATGTTTTTGGTGGGTTTTTATATAATTGTAATTTATTTTTAATTATAGAGAAAAGTAATAAAAGGGTAAAAAGCACACAAAGTACAATGTATTCAACACATCAAATAAAACCAAAAAACCAACTAAAATTGTTTTTGTGTTTTTTTTTATATTTTTAGGTGTTTTTGGTAATTTTTTTAGAATTTTATAATTTTTAGTTGATTTTATAAAAATAGAAAAAGGCAAAAACAGTGACTAAATGTGCAGTCAGATTTGAAAGGCTAATTAAAAATAAATAATTAGCCTATAAAAATCAGAAGGCAATTTTTATGAAAACTAAAAATAAAAACTAAATTAAGGAAAGCAAAATTGCATTTTTTTATTTTTAGATAATTTCTAATAATTTTTATAATGTTTTTAGGGTTTTTTAAATTTTTATAATGCTTTACATTTTTTTAAATTTTTATGGGTTTTATAAGTCCAAACAAGACAAAAATTGGAAAGAAACTCAAAGACAACAAAACAAACAAGTCCTATTTTTTTTAGAATTTTTAGATGAATTTTTATATTTTTACTTGATTTTATAGATCACACAGTAATGAAAATGAAGGTTTTTGATTTTTTAAAAATACCAAAAAGCAACAAAAATGTCCCAAAAATTTACTGAAATTTTTACACAGTGGCAGGAGCCACATGTCCAAATTTCACTTGATTTGAAATTAATTTGATATTTTATTCAACAAAAACAAAAGACACAACTCACAGGGACCTCAATGCAATAAAAATAACTTGCAGGGGCTAAACTGAAACACGTGTTGGAAACTAGAAGGGCATCAGTGCAAAAATAACATCAAATCCGTACATGTCCAATATTGTACGCACAGGGGTATAAGTGTAATTTTTAAAATATAAACTTCATTCCAGAACAGTCATAAAACCCCAGCCCACATAATGCAAAAAGCCCAAGATATAACGTGCCTAGCACGTGTCTCACATTCACAGGGACTAGAGTGTAAATCCTATTTATAAAAATATAAATGGTAACAACCAAGAACTATAGGATTAATACTGCAAAAGGTCCACAAACTCACGTGTCGAAGCACGTGTCTCCACAAAGCAGGGACTAAAAAGTAAATACACAAAATTATAGGTCCAGATATGCAAAATAACCAAGTATGCAAGTTTATTTAACAGACTAAAAAAACTAAGGTAAACTGCAGGGGGTCGGGCGCAAATTACCCAACCGAGGCACGTAAGGGGCGCGTGAGTGCCAGGTGTCGAGCAGTGAGTGGCTGGCGGGTACACGGTCCTGTTGACGCCTCCTGGAGAATCCAACAGTGCTGGTGCGAGGGAGATAGTGGGGCGCACGTGGCCGTCAGATCATGGATCTAATGGTCTGATGGTGGCAGGCGACGTGTGGCTCTGATGATAACTGGTGTTGAAGGACGATCCGACGGTCCTCCTCGGTGAGATTCTCCAACGAGCTAGGAGCGATCCGAGCCTCCAATGGAAGATCGAAGAGGGGGGTTCTCCTCACGATGGCGTTCCGCGTCGGTTGGTGGCAGGCGACGGAGCTCCCAACGGCCAGATCCTCTGACAAAGGAGGAGGAACCTGGGCTGCTCCGGCGAAAGTTGGAAATGTGGCCAAGGGGGTATCCTGCGTTTATTCATTTGTAAGATGAAGCTCGTGCTCGGAGGGACACTCTGGCATGGGTTTTTGGCGAAATGATAAAGAGAAGCAGCGTGAATGGTTAAAGGGGGGTTCCGGCAGAGGTGGCAGATGGAACCCAACTCAATCTAGGCTCAGATAGCCCAACTCGAGGTGATCAGATTATGTAAAGAAGGTGGTGATGGGTCGAGGCGTCGATCGATACGGATAAGGTGAACTGACGGGCTCCAGCCACTGAGGCGAAGCTGGAGGAGCTAGGTGGAAAATATCAAATCTAAACTAGGATGTAGAGGCTAACGAAGCTACCTGATGGTTGGAGTCGACTGTGGAGGAGACGCTGATTCTCCGATGGTCTTCGCCTCGATGGAGCGTCGCCTCCAGAGGCTCGGGCTACGCCGGCGGCGGAGCTCGATGACAAGGGTCGTCGGACCTGGGCTACACACCTCAAAACTCTCTCTCAGACACCCTCCGCACTCGCTGTCACTCGAGGAAGACAATGGAGGTCACAGGGATCGAAGATGGTGGCCGAAGGTACCTCAAATGGCGGAGGAAGACGAGACTATATAGTGGTAGGGATCCGGCAAAGATGGAGTCGGGCAGGGAATTTTGGTGCATGGATCCATATGAAGATCCCTGGGCGTGGATTAGGGATGTATCACGGATAATCGGGGCCCGGGGTTTAAGGACATAGTTGGAGGATCAAGGCACGGTAAATGGGAGAAATCAGGTAAAAAGTGCAGATCCGCGTAGGCGTTGTCCTGGGGGGAGAGTTGATCGGGGGTCAACAATGCCCCGTGGACCAATAGGAAAAAGCCATTAGAAAAAGATTTAAATATTCAAAATAAAATAGAAAACATGCTATTTCCCTCTTTTTCTTTATTTCTTTATTCTTTTATTTTTGCACAAAAACATGCTAATTATTATTATTTCCCTTGTAGAGCCTTCCCTTGGGTTCAGGTCACTCAATATTTATTCTAAATATTTCCCTCTTTTTCTTTATTTCTTTATTCTTTTATTTTTGCACAAAAATATGCTAATTATTATTATTTACACAATGCATGTTTTTGGTAATTTATTCTATTTACAGGTATCTACATGGTGTTTTGCAAAGGTTCTTAGCTAAAATAAAAGAATAAAGAGTGATGAATGAGGATTCATCACCCCCCTATACTTAGCTTTGCTAGTCCCTTAGCAAACACTTATTTGAAAAAGAAGTGAAAAAGAAAAGAAAAAGAAAAAGAGGGGGAAAATGAATGAATCAATGCTGAATATTAAACTTGCCTTCATTAAATTGAAGTATGGAGCTCAGTCAGATATTTTGATTATTAATGTGTCGGAACCTTATTTGGACATAGGTTTAAAACTTAACAGCCTCTAAGTTCCACTAATCTATAGTCTAGACTCCTCAATAATCCAGATCAGAACAAGTCTACATACACAAACCCTGAAGACCATGAATCTTTCCTTGTACTGTGTAAGTGAGGTATATCTCTCCACCTCGGAAGTAGGAAAATGACAACCCTCCTCAACAAGGTAACTCTAATGCCCTAGTCTGGCCACTCTTTCCTCGAGGAGCGGGGTATTCCCTTCTAAGTTCAAGTTCCACCGGCTCAAGAAGAGAATGGACCATGGCCAGTGTAGCCATGTATCCCTGGGAGCTCAACCAGTGTAGATAAGTCTCCCTGCTGCAAGCTTCATAAGATGGAAAATGAATCTCAAGCTTTGCTTATTGCACTATATACACTCCAGTGGGATTATCATTTTCTATCAGACCCACCGCTTTTTTGGAGTTCTTTTCTTTTTGTATTTTTTTATGTGCAACTGTACAACATATTTACAAAGTGCAGCATATATACATAAGGAGTTTTCCCTCTTGAGCCAGTAGACTATCCCTCTTTTGAAGCATTATTGCAACCCACAACTCCTGTCGTTAGACCTCATGGCAACCAGACCAAGTTGAGACACACTTCCTTCACTATAAGAAGAAGAGAGGTTCCGCCTAGATGTATTACCCTCATATGCTACCCCAAGTCAAGGAAGACTGCCTCCTCACCACCTCATCCATAAAGAGCTCGGTGTACAGTGCGGGTCCAAGTAAAACCATTGTCTATATGAGTCATGTGTGTTGTTAAGTGCTCTACTTAGGCTCATCGAGATAACATATGATCATAGCCTAGTGGACTCAAAGAATTATGTCACCATGGACCTGAAAAGTCTCAACCCTCAGCCCTATAAATTTCCTCTTATAATTAGGTGGATTAGGATCTTAACCAAGCTCCATTTTTCAATTGAATTCCAGGTTAGTTTAATTATCAACTATGATCCAGGAAAAAATATACAAGTATTTACAAAGATGCAATTTATAAAATATTTACATATGTGCAAAATTTTTGAAAAATGTTTTGAAAACATGTATGTATGCATGAATGCAAGTTTTGCAAAATATTTACACAAATTTACACAAGGTTTTTGCAAACTTTTGATTTTCAAAATATTTTACAAAAATTTTGTACTATATACATAATTTTGATACCAAAATATTTACAAGCTATTTACACAAAAGATTTTTACAAACATTTTTACAAAATTAATTTGTACAACTAGCTATGTATGTGCAATAAAAGAATTTTATTTACCAGGAAAAATTTTTATTTTTTATGGATTTTTGGTTTTTAGCCATTTTTATTTATTAACACACTCACACAAAGTACGAGCTATGGCTAAAATATATATGGAATATATACACTCTCCATACATAGCTCGAACGTTGTCCTCAGAGTCAAGAGCAATGAAGAAGACATAACTCATGCTTAGTGTAGGGAAGTGAAAAGGAAGGCTATATACAAAGAGGAATGAAAGAGTAGAAATGCAAGAGGAACTCGAGGTTCCCCCTATTCTTAGGATCAAATAATCCTAAGTATAACAGGCTGTACACGAAGGGAAATCCGGAGAATGTACAGGGTCTACCTCCTCTATACTTAGGGTAAAATATCCCTAAGTATAGGTAGCAAAACAGAGATAGAAATGAATCAAAAGAAACTCAAAAGTCTCACACCCCCTATACTTAGGGTAAAGTGCACCCTAAGTATAGCAACGTTCAAGATGTAAATGGGGTGTTGGATTGAAGAATGGAGTGATATGGACAACTGGATCTATACAAGTCGAGAGAACAGTGATAATCAGGCGTGAGATGCAATAGATGTGTGTCAAGAGACCACATCTCACACAAAATGAATCGGGGCAACGTCAACGACCAGCGGTTCATTATCTAGATATGGCTTGAATCGATGCCCGTTAACGCGAAAGGTACTCTCAGAAGACAACTCAGATATATCAATACTCGCATTGTCGTGTACCTTTCTAACCAAATAGGGTCCCTTCCATTTGTTGTGTAGCTTCCCTGGAAATAATCTCAACCTAGCATCGAACAACCATACTCACTATCCTGGCTCAAACTGCTTGTGGCTGATATGAGAATCATGCCACTCCTTCACTCTCTCATTGTACTGTAGGCTTCTCGAAAAGGCTGCATCACGAAGCTCCTCCAGGGCTGCTAACTTTGCCCTCCTCTGATCTCCTACACTCACTGCATCCATGATAATACATGTGACTGCCCAAAGTGACCTATGTCTAAGCTCAACAGGTAAATGACAGGGCTTGCCATAAACGAGGCGAAAGGGAGACGTACCCAACGGTGTCTTGAAGGACGTCTGATATGCCCACAAGACCGAGTCCAAAAGCTGTGACCAATCCTTTCGGTCAGGACGGACGACCTTTTGCAATATAGTCTTGATCTCCCTGTTCGACACTTCAGCAAGACCATTGGTCTGAGGACGATATTGTGTGGCTACTCGATGGTTTATGCTGAACTCTCTAGCAAGGGCCTTTACCTTGTTGTTGACAAAATGAGACACCCGTCAGATATCAACACTCGAGGTACCCCGAACCACGAAATGATATTCTTCCTCAATAATCTGCAAACATTCCTAGCATCTACGGTTCGGCCAAGGATGGCCTCAACCCAACGATTAACATAATCAATGGCCAACAGAACGTACTCAAATCCCTGACTCCTACGGAATGGACCCATGAAATCGATGACCCATGTGTCAAAAACCTCACAAAAGTGAGTGGGTTGCATCGGCATCATATCACACTGTCCACAAGTGCCAATCCTCTGACAGTCAGTACACCTCTTCATGAACTCATCAGAGTCCTTGAAGAGGGTAGGCCACCATAGGCCGGATTGGAGCACTTTCTGAGCCGTTCTCCTCCTAGAGTGATGTCCTCCTGCCTCAAGCTTGTGGCAGTAAGTGAGGACGCTGTGGTGCTCCTCCGAAGGAATGCACCTATGCCAAACGCTATCCCCTCCTTCATGAAAAAGGACGGGATCTTCCCAATGGTAGAACTCGGCCTTCGTGAGGAAGGTCTAAAGCCTCTGCCTGGGCCAATCTTGTGGGACTTTCTTGGCAACAAGAAAGTTCACAATATCGACGTACCACGGGAGAGAGGCGATAGCAAGGATCGCCTCATCTGGGAAGGTCTCACAAATAGGATCGATCTGCTCAGAATCCTCGAGATACTCCAATCGAGAGAGATGATCCACCACCACATTCTTGACTCCAGGCTTCTCCTTAATCTTTATATCAACTATTGGAGTAGAAGGATCCATCTGGACAATCTGGCTTTAGCATCCTTCTTTTCCATGAGGTACCTGATGGCGGTATGATCAGTGAAGATGGTCACTCTAGATCCAATGATGTAAGATATGAACTTATCTATGGCAAACACTACGGCTAGCATCTCCTTCTCAGTGACTGTGTAGTTCCTCTGAGCTACATCCAAAGTCCGGCTAGCGTAGTGAATAGAGAAGGGGACTCCATCCCTCCTCTGTCCCAGCACGGCCCCTACGGCAAAATCGGAGGCATCTGTCATGATCTCGAATGGGAGAGACCAATCAGGTGGCTGCAGGATAGGAGCCTCGACAACTAGACTCTTGAGAGTCTCAAATGACGCTAGACACTTATCATCCACAATGAACTCGGTGTCTTTCATCAATAGATCAGTCAACGGTCGGGCAATCCGGCTGAAATCATGAATGAATCGTCGGTAGAAACCGACGTGCCCCAGAAAAGACCGTAACTACCACAAGTTGGACGGTGGACTGAGTTTCCTAATGATATCCACCTTGGCCAAATCAACCTCCATGCCCCTGTTGGAGATGATATGGCCAAGCACCATCCCTTGAGTCACCATGAAGTGACTCGTCTCCCAAGAAAGCACCAGGTGCACCTCAATACATCGTTGGAGGACGCGGTCTAGGAAGTCAAGACAAGAATCGAATCCGTCGTTGTAGACCAAAAAGTCATCCATGAAGACCTTCAAGCACTCCCCTACCATGTTCGAAAAGATGGACAACATACATCTCTGGAATGTTGGTGGAGCGTTGCACAATCCAAAGGGCATCCGTCTGAAGGCATATGTCCCGAAGAGATAGGTAAAGGTAGTCTTGTCCCGGTCCTCTGGTGCAATCGCCACCTGATTGTATCCGGAGTACCCATGCAAGAAGCAATAATGGCTCTTCCCTGCCAATCTCTCAATAATCTGATCAATAAAGGGCAGGGGGAAATGATCCTTCTTGGTGGCCTGGTTCAATCGTGTGTAGTCCACACAGACCAGCCAAGAAGTGGGTACCCGGGTAGCGATCTCCTCTCCAGACTCGCTGACAACTGTAGTGATGCCCGTCTTCTTGGGCACCACATGCAACATACTGACCCACTTAGAGTCGGAGATGGGGTAGATAAAATCGACGCTTCACCATTTCGAGATCTCCTTCATGACAACATCTCGAAGGTTCAGGTTCAACCACCGTTAGAACTCACGCGACGGCTTCGCGTCCTCCTCGAGATAGATATGGTGGGAGCACAAGGCCAGACTTATCCCCTGGAGATCGGCTACACTCCATCCTATCGCCTTGCGGTTATTTTCAAGAACCCCCATCAGACGGGATTCCTGCTCTCCAGTCAAATCCGCTGAGATAATGATTGGGTACATCTCATGCTCACCTACAAGGAACCAATACTTCAGCGATGAAGGAAGTGGCTTCAGCTCTGGACAATACTATGCTGGAGGATCTGGCCTCTGAAAGGTCTGAGTGAATGCGGCAAATCTGCATAGGAGAATGAGAACTATCTCTCGTAATCTGAATCATACAAAGGCTGCTCTGCTGGTGTGTCTCTGCTCTGTGTGGAATCAGCCTCCTCCCTAGCTGTCGGCTATGTGGAAGTTAGACACGGTATCAAGTCATTGAACTCAGCCCAGTCAAAATCTGAATCCGAGGGATCTGTATCAGAATCACAATCAAAATCTGCCTTACGATAAGGAACCTACTCTGCTGCCTGAGATGCATCCTGGGCCAGGGGTGTGCTATCCAAGCTCTCCTCTACTGTCATATGTGCATCAGCAAACTCTGAAGGTGAGAGGATGGCCTGTACTACTGGGTCTGCCAAACTGCCTCGTCAACTGTTATCACAAAGTCGCAATCTTGGTGGATGTCTCGCCCTGCCTCTATCATCTGCTCTGAATCTAAAGTCTGCTCAGAGTAAGCGGAATCTCGGGCTCTAGTCTCCTCGATCGTCTCTATTTGTACACTCTCGCCCTCGATGCGAAAGTATACCTTCCCGCTATCATGATTGGACACTGCCTTAGCTGTGGCCAAGAACGAGCGTCCTAAAATAATGGGGGTATTGGTCACGGACTCAAGGATCTCCATGTCCAACACAACGAAGTCAACGGGGAATTTCAGGCCCTGAATCGTGACGAAAACGTCCTTCAGCAACCCCTTCGGCCTCTTGACAGATCGATCAGTAAACTGAAGGACCATCCTGCTCTGTCGTAGAGGGACCAACTCGAAGCAGTCGAGTAGGGCTGCCGGAAGTAGGTTGATCGAAGACCCACTGTCTAATAGAGTACGATCGAACCTCTGCTCCTGAATATGGCATCTGACATACGGGGCTCTTGCATCTGGCCTCTTGGCTGGCAGACGGTTCTGAATCACGAAGCAAGTGGTGTGAGTGAGCACATGGAGCTCTGACTAGTGGTTCCGCCTCTTCCTCTGAACTATGGTCCTATCTCTGAGTGATCGCTGGAAAAGAGGGATGTGCTCCAAGGCCTCCTGTAGAGTCAGCTATATCTGAAAACGGTCCATCATGTGCTGGCTGAACTCTAGCTGGTGGGACTTTTTGGATCTTTTTGGTCCCCTTAGCCAAGCAGAGTGCTTAGGGGAAGGGGACTGCTGGGTCCTTCTCAAATGATGGACTTGGAGAGGGTCTAGGCTGCTCAAGCATGGTAGAATCCACACATACATCATCAATAACCACAGATGGATCAGAATAAATCAAACCCTTTCCTTTATTCACTGAAACGTCCTGAGGTACATGAACATAAGGAAAAACAACATGACTAGCAGTAGAAGTACTTGTGGCCTCAGCACCACCCTCAGCATCCGGATCCGTGGCATCAGTACTGCCCTCTGGCTTGGCAACAAGTATGGTGGCGTCAATACCACCTCCTCAATCAGGTGAAACGACGGCCTCAGTACCTTCGGCTGGATCAATGTCCTTGCTGGCATCAGTACCACCGTCATCATCTCTAGCGGCATCAGCACTACTCTCCTCTTCTCCTGGCGCTCCTGAAGTAGCATCAAGTCATCGCTCAGACGAGGCGCCGCCTGCTGGCATCCTACCACTCCTAAGTGTAACAAAGACAGCATCAAACAGATATGCATAAATGTCACCAAGTGAATCACTAGGAGTGGTGGTCTTTGTGAATTCTACTGCTCAGACTTCCTCTTTAGGATGTTGGAGTTCCACTCAATCTTGGCAGGGATGGCGGCCTTCCCTCTCACGATCTCCCTCATGTCCTGACAGAACTTGTCCATCTCCCGTTGAAAAGTAGCCTGCTGCTCGGACATGAGGTGGGCTAGGTCATCCAAGGCGGGGTTCTCATAGGTTGGCCCATGAGAACCTGACGGGTAGCCTCGCTAGTAGTGAGGCTGCTGCTGCTGGTGGTGAGGGTGAGAGGGGTATTGGTGATAATACTGCTGCTGCTGAGGCTGCTCCCGCCTCCAAGGCTGTCCCTGCTGATAGGGACGAGGACCATACTGCTGGTAGTGGGATGGTTGCTGCTGCTGCTTAATTGGGGGCTGCTGCTGCTGGTGCTGCTCACGCTGCTCGCCGTACTGGCCACCCTGAGCTGTAGGCTGCTACTGGAATTATAGGCCGACTAGCGGAATCCGAGATGGTCTCATCAGATACTGGGCAGGGGTCGGTCGTACCAAATCCCGTTGACATCCATCAACATCTCCTGCTCGTACGAGAGCAGGGGAAGTACTGCCAGAGGCTGATTCGGCTGATACACCACCATCTGAGTGTCCTGGGAAGGTGGTGACTGGATGTACTACGGTGGCTGCTGGTATGACTCCACCTGGACATAGTGAACCTGTCTAGGTGTTTACTCCGGAAATCGGTGGTCTTAAGTCCCTCACAAGGTGTGAACATAGTCACTGAGTCGACCACACGAAATCCGGAATAAAACAACAATTAACCCACGATAATATATGCAATGAATATCCAAAAATGTGGAGTTAAAATTTATTATAACTCTACATGTAAATGTGTACAGGTGTAAGCACAGGTAGAGGTCGAACACTGGGAGGCGAATGGTTCTATGTAATGTATCATTCAATTATTCAATCATTGGTTCATGTCCTTTTATTGTTTTAGTGGGTTTTAGGTTTTGTAATTTTTTTTATATTTTGTTTTTATAATTTTTATTTTGTTTTTAGATTTTATTTTTTTTATTATTATTTTTATTGTTTTTAATTATATTTTTTTATATAAATATAAATATATATATATATATATATATAAGACATATATATAAAGAGATATATATATAAGAAGAGAGAGAGGAGTACTATAGTCTATATATATATACTTTAAAAGATATATATAGATATAATTTTTTATTTTTTTTCTTTTTAATATTTTTTTCTAATTTTTTTGTTATTTTTCTGAAATATTTCTAATTTTTATGTATTTTTAAATTCAAAAAATGTCCACAATATAGGACTAAATAATTGGCCGAATATAATTTGGGTTTTAAAATTATAAAATAAACTCTAAAAATTCCCAAATTAATTTTAATACATCAATAATAATATATAGGTAATTATAAAAGAGAAAAATATATTTTTAGGGTTTTTTACGGATTTTTCTATTTTTTGTTGGATTTTGGGGCTTTCTGATTTTTTAAATTTTCTTTTTCATATTTTTAGAGTTTTTCAATTTCTGGACTCAATATAGGTATAAATATACCATATAAATTTTTTTGGAATTTTTCAAAATCATTTTCTAAATTTTTTGTATTTTATAAATTAGACAGTACAAAAATGGCTCCTATTTCATTTTTAATAATTAGGGAAAATGCAAAAAATGCGAAATAAAATATTGACGTGAACTAGTATGGCATGGAGCACCTATCCTAATTTTTGTGAATTAATAGAAGCCTTCTAGGTATTTTTAATAAATAGATAAAGAGACAAAAATAAAACTGCCTGGCAGGGGTGTTTTTGCAAATAAAATAAGTAACAGGGGAAACAGTGCAAAAATACAACATGAATAAACATTTTATTTTAATTTTTAGAACTACTTTACAATATCTAAAAACCGCTAGGGTATAAATGCAAAATTTCACGCGCCTCACGTGGGACTGCACTTGAGGCGCGGAAGGACCTAAATGTAATTTCAGGGAACTCAGGGTCCATTCTGAGAAATTTACAATTTATTTATAACGTGCTAGATTATTTACCGGACCAAAAATGAAATACAAAAACTAACGGGGCAGAATAAGCAAATTACCCCCAAAAGGCGCTTTATCCGACGGCTGATCTTCGTTCACTTAACACGTGGCGCCTCCACGTGCGTCGATGACGCTTCGCCGATGAGCGGTCGGGATTAGATCTCGCGTGAGATCTGACGGTCATAGCATCGCTCCATCGGACGGCTGTGATTGGAACTGGGCCTTCGTCTTCATCCAACGGCGGAGAGGACGTCTGGAAGAACAGGGAAGAACACTCGCCTGGGCGAGCTTCTTCCGCCTGGATCTCGCTCTCCCGTCGGTCTTCGCCGCTCCTGAAGGTCCACAAAGCTTCCTGGCAGGGTCTTCTTCATGCTGGAGGTCTCAGATCGACCAGAGGTTCACTGGAGCGCCCCCGCGAGGTCGGAGAAGGCAAGGTACTCCAGGTACCTCCGGCATACGTGTAACTCGACTCCTGGTGCTTCTCAACGCACCTAACCTGCACAGAAAGATAGAGGGGCTCGAGGGCGTCTCCCTCGACCCGGGTTTTGAAGCTGACAGCACAGGGATGAAGGTGGGCGAAGAAGCTCCGGCGAAGGGTGGTGGAGGAGCTTCGATTCGCGGATTCAGAAGCGAATCCGGTTGGACAAGGTGGCTGGGATATGGAGAAGGCATAGGGGAATGAAATGGCAGTGGAAGGTGGTCGGGGCACAGTCGGAAGCACAGTGAAAAGCTCGCTGGAGCAGAGCTCCGGCGAACTACGAATCGCCTAAATTACGCTAAACTACAGATCTAAATGCGAAATAAATGACAGGAATAAAATGCTGGAATGGAAATCTACCTAGAAATGATAAATGCGCAGCTCTTATACCTCGGGGCCGCCAGGGAGCAGGGTGGTCGCCTGAGCACCACCGCGACAAAATTTCCCACCTCCTTGGGTCGAATCGAGGTGCTGGGAAGCGCCTCCTGTCACGAGGGCTCCGCCAGGAGCTCATTCAAGCTCAAAGAAGGGGATGAAAATGGCCAAATTCGGCCAAGGAAGTGGGAGGAGTTATTTATATACAGTCCAAGGGACCCCCATTGACCGGCGATTATTGAAGAATCGGGGCTATGTACAAGGGTTCCAAGTGATCGGCGGGGATCAGGGATGATCAGGGAATAAATCTCATGAAATGACTGTTGGTGATTGATCACTGAGCCACGCGGGAAAAAGGCAAGAACAGAGGGGAAAAGACAGTTAGCGTCAACTCAGGTGCCTGGAGGTCAAGTTGACCGGGGTCAACTCGCGGAGGGACCTGATTGGTCCACCCCAGCCGCAAAACGCCAAAACAGGGAACCTTATTAGAAAATGAATTATTTAACATAGTAAATGATTTTATTAATTTTTGCTTATAAAATAAAAAATGTGTATTATTTCATGTAGTATTTATTCATGATTTTTATTGAATTTTTCGAGGTGTTTTATTATAGTTTTATTTGAATGTGTATATGTATGTATTTACATGTATTTTTATGTATTTTATTTTTAATTTATTTATTTCTTTTATTATTTTATTGGCTTATTTTACAAATTTATAATTTATTTTTGTGAGTATAAAGGTATTTTTATTTAATTTGTATGAGTTTATTTACATTTTTAAATAAATAGGTCTATGTATATGTAAGTAGACTTATAGGTATTTTACCTGTATATTATATTCATTGTATTTATTTAATGGATTTTATTTGTTTTTATTTTAGCTTTGTATTTTTAATAATATATATATAATATATACATTTAAAAATTTAAAAGAATGAAATAATTAAAGAATGCTTTTCTCTTTTTATTTATGTACATCCTTCTCATAGGTATTTTGCCTATATATTACATAGACTTATTTTATTTTACAACTTCTTTTTGGTTTTATTTTTAAGGCTAATATGTATATGAATTATATACATTATTTACAAGATTCTAAAAATATTAGTTTATAAAAACAATGAATATTGAATAAAATGAATATTTTACTCAGGTATTATGTACAAGAAGGGCCAAAAACCTAACTTTCACAGATGGACTCCAAAAATTATGAAACTAATTTTATAAAATAGTTTATGAAATGCTATATACAATTAAAGGTGAGTTTGGTTGATTTGGAGTTTTTATTTGCAAGATATGGGCCTGTGAAGTTGAGATTTTGGCTTTTTATTCTGTGTATAAAATGTACATTGAGTATTATTTTTACACAAACTCAATTTTGTATTTTTATTTATATTATTATCTACAACTTTCATGAACAAAGTTTCTTTATTTAATGAATAAATAATTATGTACAAAATAGGTGCCAAAAATGCATAAATAAATGAATTAATAAATGAAGTATTTATTATACTGCTGGCCCTTATCTCCCCCTACTTTATTCCTTGTCGACCAATTCCATGCTGGCCTTGGTCTCGGGGTTAGGGACATAAAATATTTGCAATATTTTATTCCTTTTTCTTTTCTTCTCTTTATTCTATAATTTGGCATTAAAAACCTTATTTAATGTACAATAAATACAAGAAACAATGAATGCTATTATATACAAATTAATGCTATTTACATGCATTTGCTGGGGTTTTTAAGGCCAAAATGATAGAATAAAGGTGATGAAATGGAGATTCATCACCCCCCTATACTTGCCTTTGCTAGTCCCTAGCAAATACTTATGCAATAAGTACAAAAGAACAAAGAATAAGAAGAAAAGAAAAAGCAAAAATAAAGTATTTAAAGAATAAATTGAATTGATCATGATTATTAAACTTATCTTTACAAAATCAAGGTTTGGAGCTGAAGTTAGACCTTGGTGTGAAAATGTGTGTGGAACCTGGTTGGAAACCAAATTTAAAACACAACAGCCTTTGAGAGTTACAGAACTCGGTTCAAATCACATCAATAGCCAGGTCAGAGCTAGCCTACATCATACGCAAACCCTTATGACTATGAAGCTGACTTGTACGGTGTAAGTGATAGTGGCTCTCCCCAACTGAAATGATAAAGAGACTGACTTCTCCAGAATGGCAACCCAATGATTCCCTAATCCAACAACTCTTTCCTCGAGGAGCGGGGTATTCCCTTCTAAGTTCAAGTGGCATCCAACTCAAGAGGAGGAGGTAGAGAAAAGAATGGACGGTAGCCAGTGTAGCTACCTATCCTGGGATGCAAGACCAGTGTAGTCAAGTCATCCAGCTGCAGGCTCACATGGTATAACTTTGATGCTCAAGCTTGCTTATTTTCTATACAACTTATATACATACTCCGGCAGGCATTTTTATTTTTGTTTACAAGCCTGTCCACTTTTTTGGAGTTTCATTTTTTTTTCAACATACTATTTACAGCAGCATTTACATAAGGACTTTTTCCTCTCGAGCCAGAAGACTATCCCTCTTTTGAAGCATTATTGCAACCCACACTCTCCTGTCTTTAGACCTCATGGCTATTGGACCAGGTTGGGTGCACTTCCCTCCCTAGAGGAGGACGAATGTTTCCACCCGTGTGCGTCTCAGACTGACAAATCCAACCCCCTCACCACTCCAACTGAGTTGAGCCAAGTGAAAGGTGCAAGTGTCCAAGTTAGGTCACGGTCGACAAGAGTCATACGTGTGTTTCGAAAAGTTCTAGTTAGTCCACTGAGGTGACTTGAACCCAGTCCTGATTTCTCAAAAAATTAAGTCTGAATAGACCTAAAGTACCTTAAACCTAGTTCCCATAAGGTTCCAGTGCAGTTAGGTGCGGTAAGGTCCAACCAAGCTCCAATCTTCGACTTTATTAGACTAGTTCAATTATCAAGCTCAATCAAAGAAGATGAATGCAATGCAAATGCTATTTACAAATATGCAAAGAATAATGCAATTTTTCAAAGAATTTGAAAACAAAGAGAAGAATTTTTACACAAAGAACTTTTGCAAATAAAATAATTTTGGCACTCAAAGTATAAATTATGTACATCTATTTACATGGGCGTACCGCTTTATTTTAATGATTTTTAAAGAATTTAGAATTTAGTTTTTATTTACAGGTATATATGTATACTTATTAAAGAATCTTGTTTATTATAATTTTTATTTAAATAATAATATAGTATTTTAGTTATTTATTATATGTGACTATTCCTCAAATTTATTTGACACAAAATTTTCAAACAATTTTTGAAAACTATAGTCCAAAATAATTTTTACAAACATTTTTACAAACATGTACACACTTTTAGAAATCATTTTGCAAAGGTTTATAGATTTTCAAAACGTTTTTGCAACCCTTTTTCAAACAATTTTGCAAATCATTTTTCAAACATTTTATTTCACACAAAGAAAATAAATTTTACAAACCACACATTTTTACACAGGTTGAAAACATGTAACAAAACGTTTTCAAAACAGTTTTCAATAAATGTTCACAATACTTTTCAAACTATTTTTCAAACATTTTGCAAAAAACATTTTCACCTGATTTATTAATCAGTATATACAAAAAGAATTTGAGGAATAATCCCATCTTTTTATTAATGGTTTTTAACAAATGTAAAGAATTATTAGCCATATTATTAGTAAAATACGAAAGTCGAGTTATGGCTAAAGTATATACATAGTATATACGACCCCCCTATACTTAGCTTGAGCTATGTCCTCATAGATTGAAAAGAAAAAGCAAAGACATAACTCGTACTGAGTATAGATAAGTCTAAAGAATATATGAATAAGAAACGAATTAAATAGAAGTCGACCGTCCCCCCTATACTTAGGATCAAGTAATCCTAAGTATAGCAGACTGTACTCAAAGCAGGGAGGGTCAAGGGTGGGGATAAACAGATCAAAGAATTAACAAATCATGGGTGCACCCCCTATACTTAGGACAAAGTACGTCCTAAGTACAGAAAACTGACACAAAGGGGTGACACCTTTTATTTAGATACAGAAGATAGAAAAGGAAAAGAAGAAAAGAAGAGATATTTACAGATTGATGAAAAGATCGTGGAGAATATACACATCACTCCCCCTATATTTAAGGTGAGATATCCCTAAGTATAGGCAAGAACAGGAGTGACGAAAATGTGCAAGGAAAGAACAACTCAGTGTGTGCCCCCCTATACTTAGGACAAGGTACGTCCTAAGTGTAGACACAATGATGTGGCGATCGATCTAGGGCACACATAACATGCGGGAGAAAGAATGAACACGGCACACGTATATACAAGTGGTGAATAAACTAGTGAAGTACAGGACGGTATCTGATAAGCGACTACCGTGCTCTCGTCGTCGTCTCCCTGTGAGAACGAGGACACAGTTAGAAGGTGAAAACACACCCGAATCTGCAATCAAGTGGGTGTCAGCTACCGGAGTCAACAGATCGAAAGGTTAGATATCGGGTCCGGTAGCATGAAGCAGTCAATCGGCTCATATGGTCAACATGAGGGGACAAAGCCGATACCGTAAGACCGGGAGGAAGAAAGAGCAGTACAGACTCCTCCGGTCAATCATGGTCTCAGATAGATATGGAAGATAGAGAATAGGAGACATCATGGTATCCGATGATGGTGAGGTAGAAAGATCATAAGTACACACCGAATACCGCAGGCCATGACTCAACCCTACGAGGGTCCTCAAGGTGAGCATAATCAGAGAATAATCAGAAGATTCGGCTCCGTGCTCCAACAGACAGGAGACACAACCAGGGAGGAGACCGAGTATACAAATCAGAAGACCCGGCTTCGTGCCCCAGCAACTGGAGACACCAGAAATGAAGCCGAGTACCTAGAAAATGATGTACTCTCCCGCAGATAACCCTCGGGGAGTAGTACATACTAGTCAATGAATAATCAGAACAGAAACTCACCCTTCCGAGGGTCGTCAAGGAGAGCGGGCTCAAAGGAGCCTGATCCATCAGACGGATCATAGAAACGGTCTCGGTAGGCGACAGATCGGCTACCAGCAGAAGAGACCGTAAGATCAAGAAAGTGTGGCAGCGTCCCGCAAATAACCCTCGGGGAGCGGGCTGCCAACTAGTCATGGGAATAGCAGATACTAGAAGCTCCACCTTGCGAGGACCATCAAGGCGAGCAGACTCAAAAGAGTCTAATCAGATAGGTCCCACGATCCGCAGATCGGATACACAACTCGAGATGGGACCAAAAATCATATATATATCAGACGACTCGATTCCGTGCTCCAACAGAAAGGACACAGTCAGAAGTGGGAACCGAGCGTAAAGAGAGTGTCGCAGTCTCCCGCAGATAGTCCTCGGAGAGTGTTGTGAACTAAGCAAAGAATAGTTAGAACGTGTCTCTACCTTGCGAGGGTCGTCAAGGAGAGACGAGGGCTCAAAGGAAACGGATCCATCAGACGGATCCACATAGTGGTCTCAGTAGTCGACAAGGTGGCTACCAACAGAAGAGACCAATCAGATCGGCAATATGTCATAGTCTCCCGCAGATAACCCTCGGGGAGCTATGAGCTAGGCATGGAATAATCAGAAAAGTGGAGCTCTGCCTTGCGAGGACCGTCAAGGAGAGCAGACTCCGATGAGTCTAATACATTGGCCTCTTGTACTGACAGGTCAGGCACATAATCACAGGGGTAGGCCAATCAAACATATCATCTGACTCGGTTTCAGGTCCCATCATAATGGCGACCAAAGCAGTGAATGAAACCGAAGTCCTAGAAATTATCGCATTCTCCCGCAGATAGTCCTCGGGGAGTAATGCGAGCTAGATCAATGTAGGTCATGGGAATGCTGGCAAGTCATCTCAGGTCCTCAAAAGCAATAAATCATTCAATCAGTTGGAGGGCATAAGATCATGCAAGGGAGCAAGTAATCATGTCATTCACCAAATATTCCTTGGTTCAATCCAATCAGCTGAGATGGCACCAAAAATAGTCAGGAATCCTCTAAGTGCCAGGGTGGATCAGAGAGTCAGGAGATTAAGGATGGGTGACGAGTCGCTAAATACGATGTTTAATTCGGCTTCGTTGTAGCACGTGTACTTAGCGATTCGGTCAGAACCGAGAGAAGATCTCCGTGAAGAGTGTCTCGGCTTAATTTATATCCCGGGCAAGTCCGGGGTCGAACTCAGGGAGGCAAAGGAACAACTTAGGTTTTAATTCAAAAATAAAGATTTTAGATATCCAATGCGGTTTTTTTAGATTTTTTTTAATGCAAATAGGATGCCAATGCAGGTGAATTAAGCACCTAAGAAAACACACAACTTAGCCAAATTAATTTTAATGAGAAATTAATCCAATTTAGCCAAATTATATTTTTCCTAGAATACTAATCCAGAGATGAACACAAAACACATTTTTTTAAATTTTAGGGGTTAAAAAGCAATAAATAAAAATGCACACTTTTTATGGGTTTTTTCGCAATTTCTCACACAAACAGTAAGTAAAAATTATGAAAAAAATACTGAAATGAAAACATGATGCAAGGAAGCTACAGTAATATTTTTGGAATTTTTTGACAAAATATGAATTTTTTATGAATTTTTTAGTGAAGACAGAGTGATAGTGAGTGATTAATTTCTATTAAATCCACGTTATCAAATTAATCAGAGTGTGATTTATCTCAAGTAGATATTTAGATGATTAATCCAGGAGACTTGGAATTTTGTGAAAAGAATGTATGTGGATTTAATTAAAAATCAAATACGAAAATCACTCAATAAATTATTTCAGGCACAAGACAACTCCAATTGATGTGAAATTTGGACTGTAAGTTCATCACATATCAAGACATCATATATATTTTTTCTAGAATTTTTAGAGCAACGGTGTGTGAGATATAAATTTAGGAGCACGGATTGGGTAAAATACACAGAATTTAAATTTGACAATTTTAATTAATTACCCAACTATCATAAAAATCCAAATAAATATCCACAATGTAGAGAATTAGCTGCTCAACACAATAGCATTTTTCATTGAACAAAAAGATGCATAAACGAAGTCCAAATTAAAGTGCGAACATAGGGGTCTTTGTGCAATACAGAAATCAAAGAAATCAACACAAATATCTACAAGGACCTGTTTGCAATTATAAAAACATAAAATAAAGACCATGCAATTTTTACATAAAATAAAAAAATACGTAGGCCTTCTTCTACCTTTTGCTGGGCACGATGGAGGTAAACCCAAAGGGGACGGGGACGACGGCGGTCGGCGCGGCCGTGCGCGGCCGCGAGGAGGACGGCGGGAACCTCGCGCAGGCGGCGGTGTGCGCGTGGGGGCGGCTGGGCTGGCCGTCGGAGGTGGCGAGGGGGCGGAGCAGGCGGTTGCGGCCACGGAGATGATGAGGAGGAGGGGCGGTGCTGGGCTTCTGGAGGGGCCGGCGGCTGCCGCGGAGAAGAGGGCCGGCGATGGAGAGGACGGCGGAGGGGCGCCGCCTTGCGCGGCTGGTGGCGGGGGAGGCAGCGGCGGCGCCGCTTGAAGGGATTGGGGAAGGGGCGGCGGTGGTGGGAACCTCCCCCGCTGCTGCAGTTGCTTTTTTTTTTAATTTTTTTTTAATTTTTTTTTTTGAAAAATATTCCATTCATTGACATATCCAAAAATACAAGTCATGGTCCTAAAAAAACAAAATATAAAAAAACATATCCAAAAAAAGTTGGATGAGATATAACTCTCGAGGCTCATTCATTTCTTTGTCATATTCCACATTACTATCACCATCTTCACTTCAATTACCCCTTCTATTAGCATCAAAAGTTTGACGATCGTCATTCAATTCTTCCCATGTATTCGTGTAGGAATTTTCATTTTGCTTCGTCCAATCTAAATGCACCTCCCATATATCTCCTCGACGAGCAAGAATTCCTATCATTCCAACAAGTTTGTTTAAAGAATCTTTAGACCCAACTGGTTGTCCTTTATCATCCCATTCCAAACTTAAAGGGCAGTCAGTTTATAAAAGTCGTGTAAACCAAGCTGGACCTTGACCTCTCTTTTTTGTAATAGATGGCGCACCAATAAAAAGATCACATGATTCTTCATTAACTGGAATATCATTATCAATTGCAACTCTCTTTCCCTTGTCAGCCAATCTTGAAGACTTCCTAACCATCCTTTCTATATCAAAGAACACTTGTGGAAGGAAATTATCCAAGACTCCAACCTGATCTTCGCCGGATTGGCGGAGCAGCTACGCTGGACTCCTGTTGTCGCCTCGATCCGATTGGCGAAATAAAAAATCGGAGAAGCTCCACGAGCTCGACGGGGAACTCGTGACGCGGAGTGGAGCTCCGCGGATCTCACCTGAAGGAGGTCGTCGCTTGAGGACGATGCTTCGCCGCTGTCACCAACAAAACACTCCAAGCTCTCTCCTTATTCTATAAGAATGGTGGATTTGAATGGGAAGTTGGTGGTGGAAGAGAGTTCAATGGTGGTTATTGTAGAGAATGTAAAATAATTAAATAAATAAAATGAAATAAAGTAGGCTACTTTAATTACAACAAAATAAAGAAGGAAAAAATAATGGTGAATTTACAAGTGAATACAAAACACCATGTACACATTTTTTTACTTTTCTAATATGTAATTTTTTTTGTCTTTTTTATAAGAGATATTTACAACGGAAAAATACAATAAAATACTACAATTAAAATACAACACAAGTATGATTTTTTTGTATTTTTAGTAATTAAGAAAGATAAATAAAAATTAAAGAAAGAATGAATATATACATGGTATACAATGTACATCTAGGTCCCAAAACTCAACTTTTGCAAATGAGCTCCGATTTTAATGAAATCACTTCCGTTGGATAGATAATTTTCTAACTTGAACTTTAAAAGTGAGTTTGGTGAATTTGGAGTTCATACGGAGCGGGAATTTAGCTTGGAAGTTGGACTTTACGGCTTTTTCTCTTTGGGATCTAGGAGCATTTATTTGAGATAAAATTTGTTTTGTATTTTTGTATTTTTATATACATTATTATGAACAAGTTAGAGAAAGAATTAGCCAAAAAGGAGTTGAAATGAAATTATTAAAAATATATGAAGTTTTGGGTTATTTACAAGTATAAAGCTCCTTTATTTTTGCGGCTTTTTAGTGTTAATTTATTTTATACAATCCAATATACAATAATTAGTGTATTTTATTTACAAGAGTCATTTTGTTAATTTATGGATTTTATGGACATTTATTTGGAAATTTACTCATGGATT
The DNA here is from genome assembly GCA_037367405.1 of Ottelia alismoides. NCBI lineage: Eukaryota > Viridiplantae > Streptophyta > Magnoliopsida > Alismatales > Hydrocharitaceae > Ottelia > Ottelia alismoides. Next base: position 539,722 of record JAZKJV010007596.1, on the reverse strand, counting down.
TTGCTAAGATTAAGATATTAAGATGATGAATCGTGGATTCATCAATGGGTCAATCAAGAAAATGAGAGATCATGTAGGATTCGCACACCCTTATCAAGAAGTCCAAATTAGAATAATCAGTCATTCCTCAAAACCAAGATGGGTGGAACCTCAAAGAGGTAGATCAATCAATGCTCATGAAATCTTCATCGAGTCATCGCATCACATCACATCCTTAATCCGGTGTGCGAGAACTAAAATTCCTCAATAATGCATCACACCTATGCTCTGTGCATCAGCAAAAATCCTCAAGAAGCCCATTTGCATGTATCAAAAACAAATCCACCAAACCAATCTCAGCAACCTCAACATCATAGGCCCGACTTACAAATAATTTGTATAAATAATCCTCGATGCGGGTCTCATCATTATGCACAGCATTCCCGATTAAAGGGAAAGATGATACGGGGGACACGAGGAATATGGATAAGAAGGGTACACAATGGGAAGTGGAGAAGCTGATTGAGCGGGCGTGCCAATATCATGGGTGGTAGAAGAGTGGTACAGAGGGTACGAGGAGGGCGGGCGAGAAGGATCGAGACATAGACAAAATTGAATGTTCCACACAAGGCGGGAACACCGTCAAAATTGCGGTCCGAAGAGCGGTCTCTCCCCGAACCAGAGAATATGGTACCGTGGATACATAGAAGATGGTGAAGAAGAGGGGAAACACAGGACTTGGCGAAGAATGATTGAGCTCAAGCGCCAATATCATGACTCGATGCAAAATGAAGGGATATATGTATAAGAGAGATAGAGAGACTCAAAGATGAAAAATGCATGACTCACACGGGTGGGACCGTCTACTCTAATAATGAATGAGAAACACAATGGATTCCAAGTCACAATCAAGACACAAGGCAAACCCCCGATTCACCTACTCAACACAGTGAAGACCATCAGGTGACAGTCATTTATCTTTTCGATTTTAGAGTGAGGTGAGAATTACAAAAGTTGTACAACCACTTAGGAGGCTTGATGGGATTTGGGCTCTACTCCTTAGTGTGTACGTGAGCAATTAAAACACATACAATGAGGGGGTTGCTCTCCCAAAGACAAGGAATCCATTACGTTTTATTTTTCAGTCTAATAGAGTTAACAGTCCCGATTTTATTTAAGTTATCACTTTTTTTGGGTATTTTCAATGCACGTGCCTATCGAGGTTCCATTTTTCATTAAGCATCCTAGGTTGGCAAAATCAGAGGGAGAAGATCGGAAAAGCCATGCAAGTCAGAAAACGATGATGCATGCCAAGTAAGAAGACTTACGGTGCCTCCCAGCTCTCTCCATGCGGGATGCATAACAGGATTTGAAACCTATGCTATATGCAAATGCAAATCGAAGAAATCGCCCTAGGTTCAGAAATTGCTATTATCGTGAAGCACCACAAGTCGCTCATTCACTTTTAGCCTCAAAAAGTCCGGTCTTGGCTCACCCCTCCTCTGTGCTCAACACACTTGAGCTTAGGAGAAAGCGCTTTGCGGGGTTCGCTGTGGCACAAAGGCTAAGAGATAAATGAGCGGTTGTTTAGAGTTTGATCTAGGTCCAAAGCGAACTATAGGTACATGCAAATATTAGGGTGTTTGGACCTAACTCTACGAGCAAGCAACTCCTAATGCTAAGGCTCATTCACACACAAAATAATAAAAATAAAATAAAGCGTCAAAAGTCATCGAGGCCCCCAAGGGAACAATCCCTCGGGCACTGGGCCTCGGGAGTCGGAGTGTCTGAGAGAACTGAATTATTACATGTCAATTGTCACTCTCTCACATAAATATACATAAAATAAAATGCATAGAAATGTAGATTGTTCTTCAAAAATTCTCCTTTGTCTGCCTTCGATGCTCTCTCTTGTTGGCTGGTGTAGAAGAGCCAACTCCGCCTCGCTTGGGTGCATTGGTCCTCCTAGGAGGTCCTCCTTCGCTTGGCGGTCCCTCGCATCAAAGACAAAGAAAGAAGGTGGGTCAGAACAGTCAATCAAATAATGTCAATAAAAATAAGAAGTCAAATAAACAAATATATAATGGACATGAGCAAAGAATTAAATAAAGAATAATCAACCATACAAAATCCGTTGCCTCCCCGGCAATGGCGCCATTTGTTTACTCCGGAAATCGGTGGTCTTAAGTCCCTCACAAGGCGTGAACTTAGTCGCTGAGTCGACCACACGAAATCCGGAATAAAACAACAATTAACCCACGATAATATATGCAATGAATATCCAAAAATGTGGAGTTAAAATTTATTATAACTCTACATGTAAATGTGTATAGGTGTAAGCACAGGTAGAGGTCGAACACTGGGAGGCGAATGGTTGTATGTAATGTATCATTCAATTATTCAATCATTGGTTCATGTCCTTTTATTGTTTTAGTGGGTTTTGGGTTTTGTAATTTTTTTTATATTTTATTTTTATAATTTTTATTTTGTTTTTAGATTTTATATTTTTTTTATTATTATTTTTATTGTTTTTAATTATATTTTTTTTATATAAATATAAATAGATATATATGTATAAGACATATATATAAAGATATATATATATATATATAAGAAGAGAGAGAGGAGTACTATAGTCTATATATATATACTTTAAAAGATATATATAGATATAGTTTTTTTTTCTTTTTAATATTTTTTTCTAATTTTTTTGTTATTTTTCTGAAATATATTTCTAATTTTTATGTATTTTTAAATTCAAAAAATGTCCACAATATAGGACTAAATAATTGGCCGAATATAATTTGGGTTTTAAAATTATAAAATAAACTCCAAAAATTCCCAAATTAATTTTAATACATCAATAATAATATATAGGTAATTATAAAAGAGAAAAATATATTTTTAGGGTTTTTTAATGATTTTTCTATTTTTTTGTTGGATTTTGGGACTTTCTGATTTTTTTAATTTTCTTTTTCATATTTTCAGGGTTTTTCAATTTATGGACTCAATATAGGTATAAATATACCATATAAATTTTTTTTGGAATTTTTCAAAATCATTTTCTAAATTTTTTGTATTTTATAAATTAGACAGTACAAAAATGGCTCCTATTTCATTTTTTATAATTAGGAAAAATGCAAAAAATGCGAAATAAAATATTGGCGTGAACTAATATGGCATGGAGCACCTATCCTAATTTTTGTGAATTAATAGAAGCCTTCTAGGTATTTTTAATAAATAGATAAAGAGACAAAAATAAAACTGCCTGGCAGGGGTGTTTTTGCAAATAAAATAAGTAACAGGGGCAACAGTGCAATAATACAACATGAATAAACATTTATTTTAATTTTTAGAACTACTTTACAATATCCAAAAACCGCCAGGGTATAAATGCAAAATTTCACGCGCCTCACGTGGGACTGCACGTGAGGCGCGGAAGGACCTAAATGTAATTTCAGGGAACTCAGGGTCCATTCTGCAAAATTTACAATTTATTTATAACGTGCTAATTTATTTACAAGACCAAAAATGAAATACAAAAACTAACGGGGCAGAATAAGCAAATTACCCCCAAAAGGTGCTTTATCCGACAGCTGATCTTCGTTCACTTAACACGTGGCGCCTCCACGTGCGCCGATGACGCTTCGCTGATGAGCGGTCGGGATTAGATCTCACGTGAGATCTGACGGTCATAGCATCGCTCCATCGGACGGCTGTGATTGGAACTGGGCCTTCGTCTTCATCCAACGGCGGAGAGGACGTCTGGAAGAACAGGGAAGAACACTCGCCTGGGCGAGCTTCTTCCGCCTGGATCTCGCTCTCCCGCCGGTCCTCGCCGCTCCTGAAGGTCCACAAAGCTTCCTGGCAGGGTCTCAACGCACCTAACCTGCACAGAAAGATAGAGGGGCTCGAGGGCGTCTCCCTCGACCCGGGTTTTGAAGCTGACAGCACATGGATGAAGGTGGGCGAAGAAGCTCCGGCGAAGGGTGGTGGAGGAGCTTCGATTCGCGGATTCAGAAGCGAATCCGGTTGGACAAGGTGGCTGGGATATGGAGAAGGCGGTAGGGGAATGAAATGGCAGTGGAAGGTAGTCGGGGCACAGTCGGAAGCACAGTGAAAAGCTCGCCGGAGCGGAGCTCCGGCGAACTACGAATCGCCTAAATTACGCTAAACTACATATCTAAATGCAAAATAAATGACAGGAATAAAATGCTGGAATGGAAATCTACCTAGAAATGATAAATGCGCAGCTCTTATACCTGGGGGCCGCAAGGGAGCAGGGTGGTCGCCGGAGCACCACCGCGACAAAATTTCCCACCTCCTTGGGTCGAATCGAGGTGCTGGGAAGCGCCTCCTGTCACGAGGGCTCCGCCAGGAGCTCATTCAAGCTCAAAGAAGGGGATGAAAATGGCCAAATTCGGCCAAGGAAGTGGGAGGAGTTATTTATATACAGTCCAAGGGACCCCCATTCACCGGCGATTATTGAAGAATCGGGGCTATGTACAAGGGTTCCAAGTGATCGGCGGGGATCAGGGATGATCAGGGAATAAATCTCATGAAATGACTGTTGGTGATTGATCACTGAGCCACGCGAGAAAAAGGCAAGAAAAGAGGGGAAAAGACAGTTAGCGTCAACTCAGGCGCCTGGAGGTCAAGTTGACCGGGGTCAACTCGCGGAGGGACCGGATTGGTCCACCTCAGCCGCAAAACGCCAAAACAGGGAACCTTATTAGAAAATGAATTATTTAACATAGTAAATGATTTTATTAATTTTTTCTTATAAAATAAAAAATGTGTATTATTTCATGTAGTATTTATTCATGATTTTTATTGAATTTTTCGAGGTGTTTTATTATAGTTTTATTTGAATAATGTGTATATGTATGTATTTACATGTATTTTTATGTATTTTATTTTTAATTTATTTATTTCTTTTATTATTTTATTGGATTATTTTATAAATTTATAATTTATTTTTGTGAGTATAAAGGTATTTTTATTTAATTTGTATGAGTTTATTTACATTTTTAAATAAATAGGTCTATGTATATGTAAGTATACTTATAGGTATTTTACCTGTATATTATATTCATTGTATTTATTTAATGGATTTTATTTGTTTTTATTTTAGCTTTGTATTTTAAATAATATATATATAATATATACATTTAGAAATATAAAATAATGAAATAATTAAAGAATGCTTTTCTCTTTTTATTTATGTACATCCTTCTTATAGGTATTTTGCCTATATATTACATAGACTTATTTTATTTTACAACTTCTTTTTGGTTTATTTTAAGGCTAATATGTATATGAATTATATACATTATTTACAAGATTCTAAAAATATTAGTTTATAAAAATAATGAATATTGAATAAAATGAATATTTTACTCAGGTATTATGTACAAGAAGGGCCAAAAACCTAACTTTCACAGATGGACTCCAAAAATTATGAAACCAATTCTATAAAATAGTTTATGAAATGCTATATACAATTAAAGGTGAGTTTGGTTGATTTGGAGTTTTTATTTGCAAGATATGGGTCTGTGAAGTTGTGATTTTGGCTTTTTATTCTGTGTATAAAATGTACATTGAGTATTATTTTTACACAAACTCAATTTTGTATTTTTATTTTTATTATTATCTACAACTTTCATGAACAAAGTTTCTTTATTTAATGAATAAATAATTATGTACAAAATAGGTGCCAAAAATGCATAAATAAATGAATTAATAAATGAAGTATTTAATATACTGTTGGCCCTTATCTCCCCCCACTTTATTCCTTGTCGACCAATTCCATGTTGGCCTTGGTCTCGGGGTTAGGGTCATAAAATATTTGCAATATTTTATTCCTTTTTCTTTTCTTCTCTTTATTCTATAATTTTGGCATTAAAAACCTTATTTAATGTACAATAAATACAAGAAACAATGAATGCTATTATATACAAATTAATGCTATTTACATGCATTTGCTGGGGTTTTTAAGGCCAAAAATGATAGAATAAAGGTGATGAAATGGAGATTCATCACTAGGCTATTTGGAGTGCTAGGATGAGCTACCACTACTGCTCAGATCTCCTCGTGGCCTGAGACGGGGCTGAGAAGCCATCTGTGCCTCCTGGAGACACATGATTTGTGTCTTCAGGTCACTCAGCATCTGTGCCATCTGGTCGATCTGTGTCATGCCCTGGCACTTCTTCTTCTCTATCAGCTTGATCCGGTCTAGCTTCTCGCTGATAATGCCCATGTCTGCGACTGTAGACTCGGCATGTGCGACTGCTGCGGACGAAGTGGAAGGACCGGCATCGACCCGTGCTATCCTCTGAAACTGCACATTCTGTGGCTAGGGGCGTCCCTGAGTGTAGAGTCAGGTCTAGGATATCACGGTGCAGTTCTTGGCCATCTCATAGCCCATACCTGATCCTCATCCTTGGCGAAGTAGGAACTGCCACAAGAAGCATTCATCAGGCCCTACAGCTCTAGTGTCAACCCATAGAAGAAGCTCTGAACTAGGTTCGGCTTTGAGATATCGGTGTGCGAGCTTCTGTCTGTGAGTTCTCTAAACCTCTCCCATGCCTCATGGAACTACTCATTGGGGAGCATGGAGAAGTTGTTGATCAGGGCCCTCGCAGCATTGGTCCTCTTGAGTGGATAGTACTTGTTCAAGTACTCGGTGCGAAGCTGCTCCCAGGTATGGTCAAACCTCCCCAAATGCATCAGCCAGTTGGCTGCTTTGTCGAACAAGGAGAAGGGGAAGGCAATCATCCGAATAATCTCCTCGTCCACCTGCCAATCGTGGATGGTGTTGCAGATGATCTCAAATTCCTTGAGGTGGATATGGGGCTCCTCAGTTGCGAGCTCGTGGAAACGGGGTGGAAGCTGCATGGTCTGCGGGGGGAACTTGAAGTCCCCCATGATCGCTGGAAGAACAATCCATCGGTGGGTAAGCATCGATTAGGGTTGTGCAACTCCCGCATCGGTCTGGCTCCTACTGTGGCTGCCGGCTGGACTGGCTCATCGGGTTGATCTGGTATCTCTGGCCCGCCTCCTGTGGGCATGCGCTGCTCGCGGTCGGATCTCATCCGCTCAATCTCTCTCCTCATCTCAACCATGAAAGCTCCCTGATCCATAATCTACTGATGCATCGTCTCAAGGGAAGCTATCAAGGTGTTGTTGACCGCACCCTGATCCAGGACATAAGTTTGCTCTGCTCGTGGCCCTCCGGTGCGGTCGTCACTGCTGCCGGCCATGGTCTCTGCAAAGGCAAAAGACCCAAGCTCAGGTGCCAAAATATAATCTCTCTGCTGCTCTATCTGATCGGGCACCTCTGGACTGTCATAAGAAAGGTGGTCGAGGGGAACAAGATGGAAAGCGAACTCGGGTTCGGAGAGCGGGTCTCGGCTCTCCCGAACCGACCTAGATGAACAGACTGGAGTGCTCGTAAGCGGTGCAGACAGAGGCTGCCTAAGGGACCTCCGACCCATCATCGTGATCTGGTGAGTCAGGCGGACGGGATCTGGAAAGAAACAGGACCAGGAAAACAAACCCCCAATTCACCAACACGACGCGAGCTGATGACCGTAAGAGTTCGATCTTTTATCTTATCTTTTTTATTTTGGTGATAATACAGTTTAACAGAGTGATTAAGCGAGCTGTTGGGAATCCATTGCCCAAAGGAGACTGTCCCGATCCCGAACTAGATCTTTCCCAGCCAGTAAAAGACACGAACCGTTTACCGGCTACCCGATTGGCTCGCTCTGTTAAGGATATCGCGGCCAGCTTTACCGGAAGCCAGAGCGATCCTCACTGGAGAAAGACTAGCCCAGAAGCAGTAGTCTGAAAGAGGGTCAGATATGGCTCTACCTAGTGTGTGGGTCACTCTCTCGCCCAATCAAACCATACAAGGAGGGGTTGTTGTCCCAATATAGATTTTCTTGGTGAAGTGTTTTTTAGGTCCAATTTGCTTTAGCAGTCCCAAATTTTATGGTTTTTTCTTTTTTAGATATTTTTCAAGAAAACAAATGCCTAACGAATTTTTCAGGTTCTCCTTATTATTTAAGTCTAAAAAATGGGGGAAGAAGACGAAAAAGCTGATGCGCGATGAAATCAATGATGCATGTCGAGTAAGAAAGGCGTACCCGACTCCAGCACTCTACATGCAGGGTGATCCACGCATTAAAATAAAGACAGAAAATAAACTACCTATATAATGCACGAGAAAATCGTCCTTAGACGAAGCACTTTCTACATGAGAAGAACCAATGACTAATGGGTCAATAGGAGGGGTCGGAGTCTGGTCTCTGATGTCGATCGATGCTCGCCACAACAGGTCCTACCAGCGTTGTATACGGCATCTAGCGGCACGTCACCCCTCAGGTGACCAGGTTGTGCTTCTCTTTATTAATTTTCAATTAGGTCCAATTTACGATCTAATAGGTGCAGGCAGATAATTAAGGTTTGGATCCTAATCAGTTACGACATAATCAGCAGAAAATCCTAAGCTAAGGCCAAAACCACGTAAATCAGATAAACAGTAAATAAAAAGAAAAAAATCCAAAACCGGCGTAAATCACGGTGAGGTCCCCCGAGCACACCGGTGCTTGGCAAAACAGACCCCGCAATCACAAGTCTGGCTAAGAGTCTAGCTGTCCTTGTATTATTACAATAATAAAAATAATTCTAAAAACAAACTATCCTAAATCCTTTCCTCTCCCGCTCAACCTCTAGCTCTCTCTTGCGACTCCGTAAAGAAGGGAGTCGCCTCCGGCTTCTGCAGTTGCTTCGGCTTTTCGAAGAAAGTTGCCTCGGTCCTCAGGCCCTCGCAAGAAGTCAAACAAGATTGGGTCAGAAACAATTATTATAAAAATGTAAGACAAAATAAGATAAAATAGAATATATGAAAAAATAGAAATAAACACACAAAATAAAAACAATCAAAAACAAAATAAAAATAAAATAAAATAAAATAAAAAGAAACAGAAGAAAAGGAAAAAGCCTCGAAAATCCGCGAACGAAAGAAAACCCGCGGAAAAAGCCACAAAAATGAAAACTGAACAAAAACGAAAAACAAAGACTACTAAGTCGTGCTCCCCAACAACGGCACCACTCTGATGAGCATGAAAATCCGAGAGACTAAGGGAGATAGTTATCAATGGTCGTTGCGACCTCAACACCTCGAGTCGGACTAAACAAGAAAATCAGAGACCACCAAATCAGAAAATAAAGCAATAAAATCAAAGAGCGGTCCTCGCTATTTATTTAACCTGGTATAGCGACCAGGGTCGAACTCAAGGAGCACAGATTGGCCAAATCGGCCTACGAAGTAGTCTAAAATAAAATGATATAAAAAGAGATGTTTTGGTGGGTTTTTATATATTTTTATTTTTTTTGTATTTTTAATTATAGAGAAAAAGTAATAAAAGGGTAAAAAGCACACAAATTACAACTTATTCAACACATCAAATAAAACCAAAAAATCAAATAAAATTGTTTTTGTGTTTTTTATATTTTTAGGTGTTTTTGGTAATTTTTTCAGAATTTTCTAATTTCTAGTTTATTTTATAAAAATAAAAAAGGCAAAAACAGTGACTAAATGTGCAGTCAGATTTGAAAGGCTAATTAAAAATAAATAATAAGCCTATAAAAATCTGAAGACAATTTTTATGAAAAGTAAAAATAAAAACTAAACTAAGGAAATCAAAATTGCATTTTTTATATTTTTATATAATTTTTAATAATAATTATAAGGTTTTTAGGGTTTTTTTCATTTTTATGGGTTTTATAAATCCCAACAAGACAAAAATTGCATAGAAACTCAAAGACAATAAAACAAACAAGTCCTAATTTTTTTAGAATTTTTTGATGAATTTTTATGTTTTTACATTATTTTATAAATCAGACGGTGATGAAAATTAAGGTTTTTATTTTTTAAAAATACCAAAAAGCAATGTCCCAAAAATTTAGTGAAATTTTCACATAGTGGCAGGAGCCCCATGTCCAAATTTCACTTGATTTGGAATTAATTTGATATATTATTCAATAAAAACAAAAGCCACAGCATAGAAGGATGTAAACGCAATAAAAATAACTTTCAGGGGCTAAACTGAAACACATGATGGAAACTAGAAGGACATCAGTGCAAAAATCACATCAAATCCACACATGTCCGATACTGTACGTAGAGGGGTATAAGTGTAATTTTCAAAATATTAACTTCATTCCATAACAGTTTCAAAACCCCAGCCCATATAATGCAAAAAGCCGAAGATATCACGTGCCTAGCACGCGTCTCACATTCACAGGGACTAGAGTGAAAATCCTATTTATAAAAATATAAACGGTAACAACCAAGAACTATAGGATTAATACTGCAAAAGGTCCACAAACTCACGTGTCGAAGCACGTGTCTCCACAAAGTAGGGACTAAAAAGTAAATACATAAAACTATAGGTCCAGATGTGCAAAATAACCAAGTGTGCAAGTTTATTTAACAGACTAAATAAAAACTAAGGTAAATTGCAGGGGGTGAGGCACAAATTACCCAGCCGAGGTGCGTGAGGGGAGCGTGAGTGCCAGGTGTCGAGCGGTGAGTGGCTGGCAGGTACACGGTCCTGATGATGCCTCCTGGAGAATCCAACGGTGCTGGTGTGAGGGAGAACGTGGGGCGCACGTGGCCGTCAGATCATGGATCTAACGGTCTGACGGTGGCAGGCGACGTGTGGCTCTGATTATAACTGGCGCTGAAGGAAGATCCGACGGTGGAGAAGTGGACTGGAAGAACTTCCCTTGGGCGAGCTTCTCCTGCGAGCTAGGAGCGATCCGAGCCTCCGATGAAAGATCGGAGAGGGGGGTTCTCCTCGCGATGGCCTTCCGCGTTGGTTGGTGGCAGGATATGGAGCTCCCAACGGCCAGATCCTCCAACGAAGGAGGAGGGACCTGGGCTGCTCTGGCGAAGGGTGGAAACACGCCCAAGGGGGGAATCCTGCGTTTACTCACCTGCAAGACGAAGCTCGTGCTCGGAGGGACACTCTGGCATGGGTTATTGGCGAGATGATAAAGAGAAGCAACATGAATGGGCGAAGGGGGTTCCGACGGAGGTGGCAGATGGAACCCAACTCAATCTAGGCTCAGATAGCCCAGCTCGAGGTGATCAGATTGTGTAAAGAAGGTGGCGATGGGTCGAGTCGTCAATCGATACAGATAAGGTGAAGTGGCGGGGCTGCGGCCACTGGGGCAGAGCTGGCGGAGCTAGGTGGAAAACATCGAATCTAAACTAGGATGTAGAGGCTAACGAAGCTACCAGATGGTCGGAGTCGACTGTGGAGGAGACGCTGGTTCTCCGGTGGTCTTTGCCTCGATGGACCGTCGCCTCTAGAGGCTAGGGCTATGCCGGCGGCGGAGCTCGACGACAAGGGTCGCCGGACCTAGGCTACACACCTCCAAACTCTCTCTCAGACACCCTCCACACTTGTTGTCACTCGAGGAAGACGATGGAGGTCACATGGATCGACGATGGTGACCGAAGGTGCCTCAACTGACGGAGGAAGACGAGACTATATAGTGGTAGGGATCCAACAAAGATGGAGTCGGGCAGGGAATTTTAGTGCATGGATCCCTAGGAAGATCCCCGAGCGTGGATTAGGGATGTATCACAGATAATCGGGGCTCGGGGTTTAAGTATATGGTTGGCAGATCAAGGCACGAGAAATGGGAGAAATCGGGTAAAAAGTGCAGATACGCGTAGGCGTGGTCCCAGGGGGAGAGTTGACCGGGGGTCAACAATCCCCCGTGGACCAACAGGAAAAAGGCATTGGAAAAAGATATGGAAATTAAAAATAAAATAGAAAAAGATTTTATTTCAAAATATTTACAAAATAAAAAAATTTTTATTTATTTTCAAAGTATTTTTTTAGTGATTTTTATTTATTTTTTTGAAAAATAAATTATGTATTTACATTATATTATTATTTTATACAGGTTTATACACCTATGTATTTTTTAATTTTAATTTTAATATTTTTTTTATGTACAATTATTACCATTTTATATTTTATTTATTTACATCATAAAAATATGGAATATAAAATTATTTTTATTTGATTTTTATTAAGTATTTACACAGGTAAAATAAATACATCTTTTATTTTACGTACATGGTATATATGCACTGATGAGAGAGATATTATTTATTTATTCTTTTATTTTTCCCATTTTTATTATATTTTTTTACAAATATGTACAAAATATGAGAAACACAAATATATTTTTATTTTTGAAATTAAAATATGTACACTAAGAGAGGTATTTACACCATGTTGAGTTACCCTATCTCTCTCTACTTATTTTATTTTGCGGTCAGGCCCTTGTAGAGCTTTCCCTTGGGTTCATGTCACTCAATATTTATTCTAAATATTTCCCTATTTTTCTTTATTTCTTTACTCTTTTATTTTTGCACAAAAACATGCTAATTATTATTATTTACACAATGCATGTTTTTTGGTAATTTATTCTATTTACTGGTATCTACATGGTGTTTTGCAAAGGTTCTTAGCTAAAATAAAAGAATAAATAGTGATGAATGAGGATTCATCAACCATCCCTTTGCATTCCTTCTGACGTATTCTTTCTTATTCTCACACATATTATTTTTCTCATCAGTTCTTTTATACCCAGTTGAGCTATGAATTCATTTCAATTTATGATATGAGGACAAAACAAAAGCTAAGTATAGGGAGGTCTATCATATATATTACATATATTAACTATAGCTCATTTTTTTAAAAAAAATTCAAACTATTAGGGCTATGGGTATTGTATTACATTTTTGGAATTGATTTTTGTAAAAAAAAATGAAAAACATCATCCTACTCTCGCGATATATTAGGACAACTAGGGGCTTCTGACCCGGGGCTTCAGAAAGAGATTTGATTAAGAATATCAATAAATGAAACTCAACTAGATAATACAAGCTTTTTTATAGAATTTCTTTATATTATACGATATTCAAATGGCTTAAAGGGGGTTATCTTGTAGATATCTTTTTGTGTGTGTGTGTGTGTGTGTGTGTGTGTATGACATGACTTCAAATGTTTTACATGGTTTGCGAAAATATGGCTTGACATGTTTGGAAAATCTTTTGTAATATAGTTTTAAAACCTATATCTATGTGACATTGTTTACAAAAAGTTTTCAAAAATCTTTTCAAAACTAAGGGTGTAAATGAGTCTAATAATTTTATTAACTCTCTAACTCTATTCAAAATTCAATAAAAATCAGAAAATTTAAATAAATTCTTTAGTTTTAATTCTGATTACTAAATCTAAAAATGATTAGCTATTTTTCAGTGAGAGAATTACTCCCTTAGCATAGTGGATGGTTAAAAGACAACGTGTACGACACCGTCTTTGAGTAATACGGGTAGTCGTCTAACTGCCCATACATACACCCATACTGGCCGAAAGTATATGCAACTAATCATATGAGTTTAGACCAGCCATTATTTTTCTAAAGAAGTTAAAAAATATAAAAATAAAAAAATTCATTTATTAGATCTATTGTGTCTCTTCAATTTCCTTTAGGTGCTTTAGGTTTCTAAGAGGTTGCGATGGTTCACTAACCCGTTCTGTTCCTATTCTTTATAAGGTTGCCTTGCCTTTGCGTCTTACAGAGTCCAACATGGAGGAAAATCTGGATTTCAACTCCATATTTTGGAAGATCAAGTTGATAAAGAGTTCATTGAAAAGAGTGATGTCAATTGAGTAAGATGATCTATTGATAGAAGAATTAGATATGGAGGTGACAACACCATTTATTGAGAATGTCCATTTTATGGTGTGCCACATTTCATGAAAGTTGGGTCATCCTTCTTTGTATGATTTTTCTCTCCTAAGGAAAATCCAAAAGTTTGTTGCAAGATTTCAAGGTTTGATTCGTCTTCCCATGATTGTGAAGAATTGTGAGGCTTCCCTTCTAGATATGAATATCACTTTTGAAGAAGAATTGGCATCATTCTAGAAGGTTGAATTTTCAAGTTGATGAAGATCTTTCTTATTCAAATTCCGAAGTGTTCTCAATTAGGAGAAAGCAGTTGAAACATAAGGCAGCCTATGATTTTAAACGTCGAAGAGCCAATCTTGATTTTTAAGGAGATGAAGTTTGTAGTGTTGTGTTGGGTATCCTAATGTGTTCTTTGTTTTGTCTCTATATTGTTTTGTCAAGGGTACCAATTATGTTGTCTTTGTCTTAAAAAAGATAATAATTTCTTAATTCTTTTGTAAATAACTAACTCGCTAACTTTTAATTCTTGTCTTTCCCTGACACTTTAACATTGCATTCAAGGCTTGAGATGATCTTTAACACTGGATTTGAGGAGTCTGTAGACTTAGAGTTATCATGTCTTAATCATTAAGGTCTTGGTCTTAAAAATTCAAACTTCCCTAGTTAGAAGATATATATATATATATATATATATATATATGCTATATTGCATGCTTAATCTCCCTTAAAATAATTTGACTATCACCCACATGCACAACTGCATTCATGATTGAGATGAGTCAAGGTATCAATGAGGACACTGGGATTGGAAGCTTGAGTTTGGACTTGATTTACATGATGCTCGAGGATAAGATAAGATAATGACGGCTTCATGAAACCTGAGTATCAACAAATTAGCCAGTATGGGACATGTTCTCATGCTATCTTTTGACTTTGACCTAAAGTGCTAGAGTGTGATATTAAATTAATAAGTTGATTGAAGTACGCCAATCCTTGGTTAAAGTAGTGGAGCTAACCAAAAAGAAGGTAAGTTCTCTCACATAAAAATATTGAAAATCATTACGAAAAGAAAAGCTCATCACATTACAAAGTTACGTTATATGAGATATATTAGAGGCATGCGCTCCCAACCTCTAAGTGTCCGCCTAGACCAAATCATTAGGCTTTTATGAATCGGACTACTATAACAAAAAGGACTCTACATCGTTAGTGATACAAGTCTGGGTACAAGTATATTAGATGCTTAAAGAAGATGTGCCATGGTATACTCCCAGAAAAACAAAATACAGAGGACTCCAAGTTCTCTTTGACGCACACACTGATTGGCAAAATAAAAATGAAAATTGTGTTGAGTGTTGGCACTTGAGAGAATTATGTTCCAATGAGAGGAAGTGAAAATAAGTACACATTCATGTGTCCATAATCTGGACTTCCGTCTATACCTTTGAAGTCTGACAAACTAAAGAGAAGGTGGAATGAAGCAAGACTATATTTATTCCCTAGTGTTGAGGGTTGGGTCCTTAGGAGAGCTTCTGAGATTGGAATTTTTGGTGATATTGAGAATCTACTCTCAAGAGTGCAGTTAACACTAAGTCATACTTCTTATATTTATGTATCTTTAGAGTTTGATAATTAGGGGAGTTGAATTCCTTTTGATTAACATGTGGATCGACTTAGAATCTTGGTATTTATAAAACCTGGTGTTCTAGGTTAGATCAAGCCATCTATACTCACTTGCACATGTTAGGGATCACACCAATTAAACTGATTCCCTAATTAATTCTTAAATTATTAGCATGAGGACGAGATTAGCTTAAGTATAAAGGGTGATAAACCATGCATTTATCATCACTAATTATCAATACTATCTCTCTTGCTCAAGTAATTAAATAAGATTCATTGACAATTAACATTAATTACTAATTTGTGTTTTGTATGTAATTGACACAAATTAAGATATATTATATAACCCTATTATTTTGTTATATTTTATGCATTTATTTATTATTAAAAATCAAATACAAATTAGAATAATTTTGTAGATAAATAAATAAACATTAAATAAATAAAAAACCCATAAAAAAAAGAAAATTACTTTATATTGTTTATTATGTATTTAATTTTTATCTATGTACAAATGACCTTTGATCACTTTGACTTCTATATGAAAATTGTATATCTCATTGAGATCTACAACTTTCATGTTTTGAGTTTTGCTAATGCATTTTTCTTTTATTTCATTTCAATTAATTACGGATTTATTTCTTTTTTTCCCATTCTCATTCGGCCACGTGGTGCCTTCACAGCTGCCCACGTGGCTGAGCCCCATTGCTTGATCTACCCATCATCAGGACCGTTGGATCTTGATCAAAAGGCCTGTAAGAATTGTCAACCTCCAGCACTTCCTTCTTCAAGCGACACACCCCTTTGCCACCCCTCAACTTCTCCATATTTTCGCAACTACCTCCACAACCACTTCACCAGCTTCCATCGCCCAAAGATTCATCCTTCGATCCTGATCCTCTCCAACTACCTAGAATCGCTCAACTCCCTCTTTTCTAGTCAGCGGTAGTTGAAACCACCCCTCTTGTCACCAACCATCGAAATCCCTCATCCTCAAAAACCTTCCTCCGCCTCCATCAACCGCCATCCGCAACGTTGTGAGCCTAGTCCTTAGCCATCTTGCCCCTTTTATGACATGGAACAAGACTAAGATTGAGCGACGACAGGGATAAGGCTCCAACGAGATCCACGAGCACCACCTCGTGTTGCAGTTGTCCAATAACGCTGCCAGAGCTTCGAACCCTTGCCTAGATTATTACGTGAAGATCTGCAAAGCATTGAAGCTTTGTATTTGGCTTAGATTCATTCCAATTCATCGTGCTTGTTCATCTCAACATCCAGGTAAGTTTTTAATCTATTTTTCTTCCTTTTCCGCCTATTTTTCTTGTTTCGATTTATCGAGTTATCTATGATCTAAGACATCAGGAATAATCGCCTAGAACCATTATTCCACTTGTATACCTCCAGTTCATGTGCTTGCTTATCCATCCCTATGATCAACCCATTCCATACTCTTCTTCTATTGAAAGGAGAATCCACTAGGGCTCATATCCTTCACCATGAAGAGCCCTTCATTTTGCTTCCTTTTTCATCCCAATAAATTCTCTAGTGCTTCAGCTACGTTGCTAACCCCTTTAGACACTTGGAGTCTTCACTTATTGAAAATGTCAATCCTTCTTCATTCTAGAATTTCATTGCCGAAGAAGCTTCATCGAATCACATATGTAGACAACCTTTGAGCTTCCTTGGAGTAGGTTCTTATTTGCGAAGTCGTCGTGAAGGTGCACACACCTTCAGGCTTGGTGGAGGAGCAAGGAGGAGCTAAAGCAACACTACCGGAGTTCACCCCTAGCTCCACCTTCCACGGAGGAGACAAAGAACACTCGATGAGTAGTCACCATAGATCTCTCCATTTTAGGTAAGATACGACGGTCCAAATCAAGCCATGTTGCCTGCTCGAGCCAACGTTTCATTCTGAAGGTTCAGTCTACGATCTTACAATCGAGCCTTGAGCGACACTAGAAGCGGCCACAAAGACGGAACCGCTGATTTCTATTATTTTCATAAAAGTCCCCCTGCTTTGTGTTAATTACATATTATCCCTTGTGGGTTATTTTATTTGCATTTCAGTCAATTTTGTCCTGCTTTGTTATAAAACTTGTAGTTGTTCTTGCAAAAATCCCCCTAGATTAAACTTTGACTATCTTTCTACATATAAATCCAAATGATGTCAATTTAGTCTCATTTTAAAGCTCTTTTTATGCTCTTTCTATTGCGTGATTTGTTTCTAATTTTGATTTAAAAATCACGTATAATTATTACTCTTGCTATAAGCTTAATTTAATCTCCAAATAAAGATAAAGAAGTACCTTTTGTGAGTAATTAATTCTGATTTGCATATTGAACCTTAATGACTCATTGTAGTTATTGTAATCATTGTCATTAGGGTATTAAGTGATTTAACTTCTTGCTAAACAGTTAAGCATCATAGTGAAATTAAAGGGCAGATCCTATTGAGTTGCTTTTGAAACTTTAAATCATCATTTGGCTTGTTTCATGCCTTAATTAATATTAAATAAATTTAGGGAGTATTTGTAGTTAGTAAAAGTTTTTTGTTGTGTGTCTACTTCTATTGTGATTGTCATAATTGTATCATTTGTGCATTATTGTCTTCATGTAATATAATTATATAAAAAATATGTTAAAAATCCGTCTTGTTATGATTTGTGCATCCGCTCAATATAATATAAATTGATACCTTAAATATTTGACACCTAAAAATTATTCACTAAATTGCTCGCATCCATGTATTCGACCTTGGACTTCCCAGATTATAAATTTAAGCCGAATTCTCCACACGAAGATCTTTCATTCGGTATGCATGATACATAAGTGCACATGTTACAACAGATACTATTTAATATATGCATTTAGGGATTCATTAGTTCTCCAATTGAATACTGATGCACTCCATGTGTTTATACGAACCTGCAAATAGGTGTCGATGCTCTATTTCGCGATGAAATTGAACAAAGGTGTTAAGAGTCATAGGATTAAATGACTTCAAGAGTAAAGGAATAGAAGAACAAAAATTGATTGGATTTTGAATGATTTCAAGATGTGATTTTGATTGATAATTAAAGAAGATAATTATTACTATCTAATTATGGGTTTAGAATCCTGATTCAGGCATGAAACTTGAGAAATTTTGGAATGAATGAATGAATGCACATGGGCTGTAGGGTATAGGACCCCACTGTTCTCGCTCGACGAGCAGTGGTTCCCGGAGTTGTACGCACGTGATGCGGCGATGCAAGCCCAAGCTCCAGCCTTGGAACTCTCCTCCATTGCACCTCCTTCCACACGAAGCGGCTATAAGGTGCTGTCACCACTGAAGGTGGCCAGGGCAATGTGAGAAAGATGAGGAGTCAACTAGGTTGTTCTAATACTTGGGAAGTTAGGAAAAAGTTTTTTTGAATTGACCATCTTTATAAATTTATATAGAGGTGAGGGTTAGGTGACGATCCTAGGGCGGTGTGTTATAGGATGGTTAGGAATAGAAGATGGAGGGTTTAGATTAGATTTGTGGTGTAGATTGGATGCAGGAAAAAGGAAAGAAAGAAGGTTGTTGGAAAAGAGCTTCAACAACCATTCTTGAGGAAGATGAACAGGTGTTGACACATGTCAACACCTGGTTGGCCAATTAATGAAATTACATTAATAATTATATAATAAATAATAAATAATGTTATTTTAAATAGGTATACAAAGGGAAAATATAGATAATTAAATTACCTAAATTATAGAATTGTTTATTTTATTAATAATAAATATTTAATGCAATAAAAATATAATATTATTAAATAGGTATAAATAATACTTGAGAAATGGGTATTGTATTTTAAATTTAATAATTAATGAATAACATGATAATTTTATATTTTATTAATTATTAGGACAATAGATAGAGTGTATGTTAAATTAATTTAAATATATTAATAAATACATATATATACTCTATAGGTTAAATTCATCTATAAATTAGGGTATTTGATTTGTTTAAAATATTAAATAGTGTCAAAAAAATCTGAAATAAATCATGGTTAAAAATACATGATTAAGAAAATAATTTAAAATTATAAAATATATAAAACTACAAATCTTGTGTTTTGAAGAAAATAAAGAGTCCAGAAACCCGGTTGTCTTTAGGTCCCAAAACCGACATTTTATAAACGGACTCCGATTTTAGTGATATCACCTCCATTAATTAGAGAATACTATTTTATGAATGTTAAAGGTGAGTAGAATGAAATTGGAGTTTTATGAGAAATTTATGATATTTGGAAGTTGAGAAATTGACATTTTGAAAGTGTGATTTGTTGAAAATATACAAGATAATATTTGTAACTCATTTTTATATTTTTCTATACATTTTTAGAAATAAATAGGAAAAAAGTTTGGTGAAAAATATGTTGGAATGAATTAAGTAAAAATCTTTGAAGTTTTGTTAAATATTAGATAAATAATGAATAATGTGTGGAGTGAATAATTTATTCTTTTTGTAGTTTTTTTCCTTATCTCTCCCAACTTGTTTGTTTGTCGACCAATCGATGCTGACTTGGTCTCAGATGTTAGGTTGTATAAATACATCTTTCAGCTATATTTATAATGTATAAGTCATATTATACATATATACATATTTACAATCAACCTTCTTTTTGTTTTCTTTATTTAATTTATTTACATGTTGTGATGCACAAAAGTGCATTTTAATTCATGAATTTAGTTTGATAAAAGATGGAAATAAATGGATATTTACATGCATTTGCTAAGGGATTTAGGAAAAAATGCAGATAGAATGTCAATGAACCATGGATTCATGAGAATGCGGACTCACTGACTATACCCATAGCACTGTGTTCAACCGACAGAGTTGCAGGACACACCGATAGACCGCAGAACTAGAACTAACACCCCATCTAGAACTCACTCGGACCACGAGAGTTGCGCCCCACTCATGGGTATACTAACTCCTCCAGATATAACAAATGCAACAAATATTAATGAATTTCAACATAAACTTCAGTTATTAATTTAATATTCATTTCAGAACACTACCACACTAATCTTAGGATTTTTGTTCATGATGGTTTAGAGTTATCACTATGACAATTTCAAATACTCATATTTGATCATGGACCATTTCTCACAAACAAGAATATGCCAACCACACACCTCGCCTACTCTGTGGAGCAGCTCCGAATACAACCAGACTGTTGAGTGCAATGTGCAACCCAACTCATCCATTAAGGTTGTGGTCTTTAAGGTATTTACTGCAGACCTAAGGACGCATGCACAATACTCTACAGTGCCTAACTTCATCTACCTGGTCGTAAGGAAATCCCAGCCATGAGCGATAACATTCACTATGAACAAGTCAATACTAGCGACCATTTGAATGCAAACTTTGTATTAATTATAAATATTTAATACTTTCATGTATTTTGTACTACTAGTTTGTTGGGTATCATCGCTTATATGAGCCTCAATAACATCATAAGGAGTATGCATATTCGTTTATTTAATTAGAAAAAGATGTAAACCCGAGATGAAATAATTGAAACCTCCACAATGAATTAGTATATCTTGTTCAAATGAAAACCGTCAATGTTTATATTTTTTTGTTGTGAAATACATGGTTAAACTTTTTTAACCGCTTCTTAAAATATGGAAAGACTTTGTGGTCTTTATTGATAGGAATAATTCCTTGTGTATGCGGACATTTTGTAATGATATTATTTCATATGAGTATAGAGGTATTCCTTATGGAATGGAAACAATGATTACGAGTAAGTGGAGTATTATTCTGACAGGGAAACATGCATAGATCATTGCTATAAATATTAATTCAGTCCCATGTAAATGCAATAGATTCCTAACATGCATAGATACTAACCCGACTAAACCATTATACACATTATAATGCCTTGATTCAATCAAACCCTTTCGGTTCTTTTATACCATAACGTGCAATCCATCTCATGAGATATTTATATCAACCACTATCAGATTGAAAAAAACTTATTTATTTGTAAAAACGAAATAACTTGTAGCATAAACATGAATAGGAATTGTGTTTGGATGTTGTGTTTAGTCTAAAGTTTCAAAATGCACTAGCATGTACTTCAAAATTTTCTTAATAAATATTTGCATTGCAACAGAAGTGATAGTGCTAATGTACAATAATTATCTCCATTTTATACATGCATGCCTCTGAGATTAGTGGTGGATCCAATCTAACTATAATACTTCATAATAACAAATGTTGTAAAGAACTCTGAATCCTCATATGCCTAGAAGTAACATAAGAAGAATATCCAGGAGAGAAGGTACAAAATGATCTTGTCATATATATATATATTAGATATGAAATGAGTAAATATGTGTATATAAATATATATATATATATATATATATATATATATAAATCAAATGCTGAAGTTCCAAAATATAGCTCGAGATTGATATTCAGGAGGTAGTAAGTTCGATAAACTCGACATCAGATTAGGGGATTAAACTACCAATTGATTTAGTAAACTTCTCTTATCAATTTAGAACATGAACAACCATCAGTCTCCATGCCAAGGGAAAAACTAAATCCAGCAAGAGGGACATGAAGGTCCATGGGATCAAGCATAGCGAGAAAATCACAAATAAAGGGGAGGGGACCATACCTATATGTTGTTTGCACATTCAACATCATTCTAAATCGTTTCTATGCTTCACCGTTGTTATGGTAATCCTCTAAATCAAAATAAATGCTTGCATAGATCTAACCCACAACAAACTTGAAATAAAAGAAGAGGAAGAGATGGTAATATTTTTTTTCTAATAGTAGATTCGCAGAAGATGACGAGAAGGATCTACTCTCCAAAAATGGGTGACCCGTCACCTCCGGGGATGCTCTGATGGAGCAAAGATGAGTTTGGGAGGTAGGAGATGAGAGGTAGAAAGTTAGGATATAAAATGAGAAGAGATTATCTCAAAAGAGAGACTTTATAGATACTATAAACAGATCCTTAGATGGATCTCACTCAAATCATGTATGACCATTTCAGACTTAAGTCATCTTCACTAAAATGATCATATCTCACTCATCCAGTTTCTGATTTGAAAAATTTTAGATGTGTTGGAACTTTGACGAAGATACGCATCCAATAAGTTATCTTATTATGCAATCAGTTGAAAATAGAATTTTCCATAAATATCTAAAATATTGCAACTATCTGATCATCATAAACTTGACCAAGTTGCGATGCAAAAACTTGGGGTTTCACATCATAACAATCTTAAAACAAGTCTCATCCTCGAGACTTCAAGAAATAGTAGGAGCTGCAGTACTCTTGGTTCATAGGCTATATTATATCCATCTATGATATCATATCTTATATCAAATACATCATGTAGAGATAATATTGGTATATGATACATGTCTATTACGATCTGAAAATGGCTATCTACGGACCTTAAGGTTATCTTCTCTAAAAATAAAAAAACCCTAAAATGCATTTTTCTTAGGTCGAAGGCTATAAAAATCTTTAAAGAACTCTTCCTATTTTTTTCTAGAGATGCACCCGCATCTACAATCTACTTATCACGAGAGTGATAACAATCTTATTAGAATCTTTGTCATCACGGTCGATGATATCAATTTTAAAAGATTATAATTAGCACCTTCGATGATAACAACATTAGAATGATCCACTTATTATTCAGGAAGATGCATCCATATCCAATTTCTGCTTATCACGAATGTGATAACAATCTTAATAGGACCATTTTATCGTGATTTGTGATAACAACATTAAAGGGAGGATTAAGAATACTAAAAAAGATTAAAGCTATCACCTTCAATTGTAACAACAAAGAAATTATGTTATCGTAGCCTACGATAACAATCTTAAAAAGAATCAAGCCACTCTTTCAGTCCTTAAGCATATCTACAAATTAGTGTAGACTACCTAATGTGAATCTCTATATCACATTACTATGATTTGGCACTTATCAACCTTTGAACTCATTTCAATTATCATTCTTTAAGAAAGTACTAAGGCATTTAGGCATCACCACAATTATTATCATCAAGAAGCATATAATCCATATGTCAATACTTTTCTTGTATGCATACTCAGTACTATCAAACTATCCATAAAGAACATATTTCATGATCATACAAATAAAATATATTGTTTAACAAGAATTTTCATTTAGAATTACAAGAACATTTAATAGTCGTCAGATTCATTACATCAGTCATATTCCTTGAGTATATTTTTGTTCCTTTTTGTCAACATATGGTCACTCATCAGGTGCAATGACAACACCACTATTGGCTCACAGAGAACATTCAGCTTGACTATGGTTCCTCTGGTCACTAGTATAACATCTTCGAGATCGTGTAATTCCCCTTGGTCCATTTGTAGTAGAACTTGTTGTAGTCTCATGCATTGCTTCCAAAGGTAGGGAGCCACTATTGATGATTGAATATGGCATCACGATTTCTTGTTCATCTTTATCACTTTCATGCAAAGTTGTCATTTTCAATCTCTTATCATGGTATAAGTCTTCCATGCGAGATATGACTTATACCATCTCACGGATAGTGGATGGTCGATAAAAAGAGAGTCTATGTTGAATATCGAGGTGAAGTCCACACAAAAAATTTAGGATTCGTTCATCCTCACCTAGTTCAAGCATAGGTGAATGGCATGCTAACTGGCCAAATTTGATCTGATATTCTCTGGTTAACATCGATCCTTGTTTCAACTCATCCAATTCTTTCCTTTTTCTCCTAACCCAGAAATCAGGAGAAAATTATTCTCTAAGTAACTCCAAAAAATTGTTCCAAGTCAAGTGATGGGGTGAATGTCGGCATAAAGTAGTCCACCATCGTTTGGCATGAGTGGTCAAGGAGTATTCAGCAAATGGCACCCAACAGTCTTCAGGTGCTTGAATAATCTTGAGAACTTTCTCGATCTTTTCCAACCAGGCATCAGCATCCTCAGGAGTAATGTCTCCTATAAATTCTAGTAATTGACCCATGCAAAACCTAGCGAAGATTTTCTGATGTTTTTAAAAAATATCCTCAGTAGATGGATGAGGAAGTGGAATTCGAGCAGTACCCTCACTCTGACAACTATGAATGGATTCTTCAAGTCCATCAAGTCTTTGCTCTACGGTTTGTAGTCTTCCACATACGTTGGAGCATGTCTATCATCATTACCATTTGCCTAGCTATCCCAACATCAGAAAGCAACATGATTATGCTTGAATCAATTACACTCATCGATCTCTAGATATCTAATGTCTCACATCCTGTGACTCTTTTGGAAAATTATTCCTGTTGTACTACATATAAGAGTCAGAAGACCCTCATATATTCCATACATTCCAAATACCATTTATAATCATAAGCATAAATGCTGGCTAATGGAGTATCCTTGCTCTATTACAATTTGTGATGTCTCACTTTACAGGGAAGGTGTCGGACCTAAATCCCTAGGATCCAGACACTCAGCAATAGTCACATTCATACATCCTGACTCATATTCAGAATGTAAAGTAGGAAAAGTAAATAATAAAATGCTTCAATGACATTTATTTATCCATGGTTCTGAAATTTTCATAAATTTACAATAGAGTCTACAATATATGGTTACATGACTAACAAGTGCAAACTGCACGAACTACAAAAGTATGACAAATAGTACAACTCTACGAGTGAAAAAATATACCATGAAGTCTAGTGTAAACTGCAAAAGCCCAAGTCACTATTGCTGCTCAACAACCTGTAAACCTAGATGAGTTTCCAAAGAAGTACATATGAGTAAAATGTTCAGTACAACTAAAATCGGTAACACTACACTAAGAAGAACGTGTAAAAGACAAAAGAGAGAGAGGTTAATGTTCCATTATTATTCTTGTCAGTATTGTTCACTATCCCAAATATTTATAAAACAGTTATTATCAATTACACACAAACTACTACTCGTACTCTACAAGTGCAAGTATTATCATTTATGGATAAGCTCATCAATTTTATATTTACATACATGATTCGTTAGATGTTAATCAAATACGCATATATACATAGGTATATTACTAGTTCAAGACATATTTTCATCATTGAGTTCAAACATTAGTAACAAAACTCATCAGTTACAACATGTTCAACGGAGCAACTAACTCAAGTAAACAAACCCCAACTCCAACTTCAATCCATTCACCCCAGCTTACCCACCACAAGGGGAATGACCAGGAACGAGTACATAACAGCTAAACAGGACCGCGCCAAATACACCCTTTTGATGAAGTACGAGTCTTCGACTAGTGTCGTACTAGGAACGCAAACTACTGACTGTACCCATAGCACTACGTTCAACTAACAGAGTAACGTAACATACCGACAGACCCGCAGAACTAGAACTAGCACCCAATCTAGGACTCATCGGGACCACAAGAGATGCACTCCACTCCTGTAAATACTAACTTCTCTAGATATAATAAATGCAATAAACATTAATTAAGTGTTTTCAATATAAATTTTGGTTATTAATTTAAAATTCAATTCAGAACACTACCACACTAATATTAGGATTTTCGTTCGTGGTTTAGAGTTATCACGGTGACTAATTTCAAGTACTGATGTTTGATCATGGACCATTTCTCACAAACAAGAATACAACAACCATATACTTCGCCTACTCTGTGGTGTAGCTCCGAATACAACCATGTTGTTCGGTGCAATATGCCACCCAACTCATCTATTAAGGTTGCGGCCTTTAAGGTATCTACTGGAGACCCAAGGATGCATGCACAATCACATACAGTATCTAACTTCATCTATCTTATCGTAATGAAATCTCAGCCACGAGCGATAATTATTACTATGAACAAGTTAATACTAGCAATCATTTGAATGAAAACTCTGTATTAATTATAGACACTCAAGTCCAAGACAAACTTTCATGTATTTTGTACAACTAGTTTGTTGGGTATCATCTTTTATCTGAGCCTCAACAATATCATAAGTAAGGAGTATGCATATTCATTTATTTCATTAGAAAAAGATGTAAACCCGAGATGAAAAAATTGAAACCTCCGCAATGAATTAGTATATCATGTTCAAATGAAAACCGTCAACGTTTATATTTTTTTGTGTGAAATACAGGGTTAAACTTTTTTAACCGCTTCTTAAAAAATGGAAAGACTTTGCGTGCTTTATTGATAGGAATAATTCCTTGTTTATGCGAACATTTTGTAATGATATTATTTCATATGAGTAAAGAGGTATTCCTTATGGAATGGAAACAATGATTACGAGTAAGTGGAGTATTATTCTGACAAGGAAACATGCATAGATCATTGCTATAAATATTAATTCAGTCCCACATAAACGCAACAGATTCCTAACATGCATACATATTAACACGACTAAACCACTATGCACGTCATAATGCCTTGATTCAATCAAACCCTTTTGGTTCTTTTTATACCATAATGTGCAATCCATCTCATGAGATATTTTTAGCAACCACTACCAGATTGAAAAAACATATATGATGGGTGCATTAGATACATATCCATCCCAATTCTGTAATAAGATAATCATGATTATTATGTTGCCTTATTATCGTGTACAACATGCGTGGTTTATTGGTTTAATCTGTAATTATAATATCATTATAGGTCTAATGGAATCTAATTTAACCATGTCATTGTTTTACGGCTATTCTCAAACAATGCACAACCCATTCACATAAACACACTAATCTTTTGTGTAATTATTTAAATGGTTTCATAGACAAACAAAATATGTATATTATAATTCAAATGACACTTGACACATGTTTTGCAAAATAAATGAATGAGTAATGAGTCATTATACCTTAAATTCTTAAAGGGTGAGTACGTAAAATATTACTCATAAAGTAACGACAATAATAATAATAAAAGTAAAATATCCATATCATTCTAAAATGGAAAGCATCCTGGTTTGGTTACTTTTTTATTTGTAAAAACAAAATAACTTGTAGCATAAACATGAATAGGAATTGTGTTTGGATGTTGTGTTTAGTCTAAAGTTTCAAAATGCACTATCATGTAGTTCGAAATTTTCTTAATAAATATTTGCATTGCAACAGAACTGATAGTGCTAATGTACAGTAATTATCTCCTTTTTATACATGCATGCCTTTGAATTTAGTGGTGGATCCAATCTAACTACAATACTTCATAATTTGTGAAGAACTCTGAACATCATCCTCATATGCCTAGAAGTAACATGAGAATAATATCCAGGAGAGAAGGTACACAACGATTTTGTCATATATATATATAAATTGGATATGAAATGAGTAAATATGCATATATATATATATATATCATATGCTCAAGTTCCAAAATATAGCTCGAGATCGATATTCAGGAGGTAGTAAGTTCGATAAAGTTGACATTCGTTAGGAGATTAAAGTACAAACTGATTTAGTAAACTTCTCTTATCAATTTAGAACACGAACAACCATCAGTCTCCATGCCAAGGGAAAAACCCAATCCAGCAAGAGGGACACGAAGGTCCATTGGATCAAGCATAGCGAGAAAATCACAAACAAAGGGGAGGAGACCATACCTTTATGTTGTTCGCGCATTCAACATCATTCTAAATCATTTCTATGCTTCACCATTGTTATGGTAATCCTCTAAATCAAAACAAACGCTTGCATAGATATAACCCGCAATATAATTGAAATAAAAGAAGCGGAAGAGATGGTATTATGTTTTTCTAATAGTAGATTCGCAGAAGATGACGAGAAGGAGCTACTCTCCAAAAATGGGTGACCAGTCACCTTCGAGGATGCTCTGATGGAGCTAAGATGAGTTTGGGAGGTAGGAGATGAGAGGTGGAAAGTTAGGATATAAAATGAGAAGAGATTATCTCAAAAGAGAGTCTTTATAGATCCTTTAAACGGATCCTTAGATGGATCTCACTCAAATCATGTATGACCACTTTAGACTTGAGACATCTTCACTAAAATGACCATATCTCCCTCATCCAGTATCCGATTTGGTAATTTCAGATGTGTTGGAATCCTGACGAAGATTCACATCCAATAAGTTATCTTATTATGCAATCAGATGAAAATCGCATTTTCCATAATTTTCTAAAGGATTGCAACTATCTGATCATCATCAACTTGACCAAGTTGGGATGCAAAAACCTGGGGATTCGCATCATAACAATTTTAAAACATTTCTCGTCCTCGAGACTTCAAGAAATAGTAGGAGCTGTAGTCACTCTTGGTTCATACGCTATGTTATATCCATCTATGATATCATATCTTATATCAAATACATCATGTAGAGATAATATTGGTATATGATACATGTCTATTACGATCTGCGAATGGCAATCTACGGACCTTAAGGTTATCTTCTCTAAAAATAAAAAAAATCCTGAAATGCATTTTTCTTAGCTCGAAGGCTATAAAAATCTTTAAAGAAGTCTTCCTATTTTTTCTAGAGATGCACCCGCATCTACAATCTACTTATCACGAGAGTGATAACAATCTTAATAGAATCTTTGTCATCACGGTCGACGATATCAATTTTAAAAGATTTTAAGTAGCACCTTCGATGATAACGACCTTAGAATGATCCACTTATTATTCAGGAAGATGCATCCATATCCAATTTCTGCTTATCACGAACGTGATAACGATCTTAATAGGACCATTTTATCATGATTTGTGATAACAGCTTTAAATGGAGGATTACAGTCATCACTCCATAATAAGAATACTAAAAAAGATTAAAGTTATCACCTTCAATTGTAACAACAAAGAAATTATGTTATCGTAGCCAACGATAACAATCTTAAAAAGAATCAATCCACTCTTTCAGTCCTTAAGCATGTCTACAAATTAGTGTAGACTACCTAATGCGAGTCTCTATATCACATTACTATGAATTGGCACTTATCATTCTTTGAACTCATTTCGATTATCATTCTTTAAGAAAGTACTAACGCATTTAGGAATCACCACAATTATTTTTGTCAAGAAGCATATAATCCATATGTCAATACTTTTCTTGTATGCATACTCAGTACTATCAAACTATCCATAAAGAACATATTTCATGATCATACACATAAAATACATTGTTTAACAAGAATTTTCATTTAGAATTACAAGAACATTTAATAGTCGTTAGATTCATTACATCAGTCACATTCCTTAAGTATATTTTTGTTCCTTTTTGTCAACATATGGTCACTCATCAGGTGCAATGACAACACCACTATTGGCTCACAGAGAACATTCAGCTTGACTATGGTCCCTCTGGTCACAAGTATAACATCTTCGAGATCGTGTAATTCCCCTTGGTCCATTTGTAGCAAAACTTGTTGTAGTCTCAGGCATTGCTTCCAAAGGTAGGGAGCCACTATTGGTGATTGAATATGGCATCACGATTTCTTGTTCATCTTTATCACTTTCATGTAAAGTTGTCATTTTCAATCTCTTATCGTGATATAAGTCTTCCATGCGAGATATGACTTCTACCATCTCTCGGATAGTGGATGGTCGATAAAAAGAGAGTCTATGTTGGATATCAAGGTGAAGTCCACACCAAAACTTTAGGATTCATTCATCCTCACACATTTCAAGCTTAGGTGAATAGCATGCTAACTGGCCAAATTTGATCTGATATTCTCTAGCTAACATCGATCCTTGTTTCAACTCATCCAATTCTTTCCTTATTCTCCTAACCCAGAAATCAGGAGAAAATTATTCTCTAGGTAACTCCATAAATTTGTTCCATGTCAAGGGATGGGGTGAATGTCAGCATAAAGTTGTCCACCATTGTTTGGCATGACTGGTCAAGGAGTATTCAGCAAATGGCACCCAACAGTCTTCAGGTGCTAGAATAATCTTGAGAACTTTCTCGATCATTTCCAACCAGGCATCAGCATCCTCAGGAGTAATATCTCCTGTAAATTCTAGTACTTGGCCCTTGCAAAATATAGTGAAGATTTTCTGATGTTTCTGAAAAATATCCTTAGTAGATGGATGAGGAAGTGGAATTCGAGTAGTACCTTCACTCTGAAGACTATGTATGGAATCTTCAAGTCCATCAAGTCATTGCTCTATGGTTTGTAGTGTTCCACATACTTTGGAGCATGTCTATCATCATTGCCAGCTGCCTAGCAATCCCAACATCAGAAAGCAACATGATTATGCTTGATTCAATTACACTCATCAATCTCTAGATATCTAATGTCTCACATCCTAGGACTCTTTTGGAAAATTATTCCTGTTGTACTACATATAAGAGTCAGAAGACCCTCATATATTCCATACATTCAAAATACCATTGATAATCATAAGCATAAATGCTGGCTAATGGTGTATCCTTGCTCCGATACAATCTGTGACGTCTCGCTTTACAGGGAAGGCGTCAGACCTAATTCCCTAGGATCCAAACACTCAGCAATAGTCACATTCATACATCATGATTAATATTTGAAATGTAAAGCAAGAAAAGTAAATAATAAAATGCTCCAATGACATTTATATATCCATAGTTCTCAAATTTTCATAAATTTACAATAGAGTACACAATATATGGTTACATGACTTACAAGTGCAAACTGCACGAACTACAAAAGTATGACAAATAGTACAACTCTACGAGTGACAAATATACCCCGAAGTCTGGTGCAAACTACGGAAGCCCAAGTCTCTATTGCTGCTCAACAACCTGTAAACCTAGATGAGTTTCCAAAGAAGTACATATGAGTAAAAAGTTTAGTACAGCTAAAATAGCTAACACCACTCTAAGCAGAATGTGTAAAAGACTAAAGAGAGGGATGTTAATGTTCCGTTATTATTCTTGTCGGTATTGTTTACTATCCCAAACATCTATAAAACAGTTATTATAAATTGCACACAAACTACTATCCGTACTCTACAAGTGCCAGTATTATCATTTATGGATAAGCTCATCAATTTTATATTTACTTACATGAATCGTTGGGTGTCAATCAAATACGCATCTGTACATAGGTATATTACTAATTCAAGACATATTTTTATCATTTAGTTACTGAGTTCAAACATTAGTAACAAAACTCATTAGTTATAACATGTGCAATGGAGCAACTAACTCAAGTAAACAAACCCCATCTCCAACTTCGATCCATTCACCCCAGCTTATCCACAACAAGGGGAATAACCAGGAACGAGTACATAACAGTTAAATAGGACCGCACCGAATACACCCTTGTGACGAGGTACAAGTCTTCGACTAGTGCCGTAC
This sequence comes from Ottelia alismoides, assembly GCA_037367405.1. Lineage (NCBI taxonomy): Eukaryota > Viridiplantae > Streptophyta > Magnoliopsida > Alismatales > Hydrocharitaceae > Ottelia > Ottelia alismoides. Next base: position 508,015 of record JAZKJV010007596.1, on the reverse strand, counting down.
TAGGAATGCGAACTACTGACTATACCCATAGCACTGCATTCAACCGATAGAGTAACGTAACACACCGATAGACCAGCAGAACTAGAACTAGCACCCAATCTAGGATTCATCGGGACCACAAGAGGTGCACTCCACTCCTGTATATACTAACTCCTCTAGATATAATAAATGCAACAAACATTAATTAAGTGTTTTCAATATAAATTTTGGTTATTAATATAATATTCAATTCAGAACACTACCACACTAATATTAGGATTTTTGTTCGTGGTTTAGAGTTATCACGGTGACTAATTTCAAATACTGATATTTGATCATGGACCATTTCTGACAAACAAGAATACACCAACCATATACCTCGCCTACTCCGTGGAGTAGCTCCGAATGCAACCATGTTGTTGTGTGGAATGCACCACCCAACTCATCCATTAAGCTTTGCGACCTTTAAGGTATCCACTTGAGACCTAAGGACGCATGCACAATCACATACAATGTCTAACTTCATCTACCTTATCGTAATGAAATCTCATCCTCGAGCGATAATTATCACTATGAACAAGTTAATACTAGCGATCATTTGAATGAAAATTTGTATTAATTATAGACACTTAAGTCCAAGACATACTTTCATGTATTTTGTACAACTAGTTTATTGCGTATTATCTTTTATCAGAGCCTCAACAACATCATAAATAAGGAGTATGCATATTCATTTATTTCATTAGAAAAAGATCTAAACCCAAGATGAAAAAAATTTAAACCTCCGCAATGAATTAGTATATCATGTTCAAATGAAAACAGTCAACGTTTATATTTTTTGGTGTGAAATAAATGGTTAAACTTTCTTAACCGCTTCTTAAAAAATGGAAAGACTTTGCATGCTTTATTGAAAGGAATAAATCCTTGCATATGCGAACATTTTGTAATAATATTATTTCATATGAGTAAAGAGGTATTCCTTATGGAATGGAAACAATGATTACGAGTAAGTGGAGTATTATTCTGACATGGAAACATGCATAGATCATTGCTATAAATATTAATTCAGTCCCATGTAAATGCAACAGATTCCTAACATGCATAGATACTAACCCGACTAAACCATTATACACATTATAATGCCTTGATTCAATCAAACCCTTTCGGATCTTTTATACCATAACGTGCAATCCATCTCATGAGATATTTATAGCAACCACTATCAGATTGAAAAAACGTATATGATGGATGCACTAGATACATATCCATCCCAATTCTGTAATGAGATAATCATGATTATGATGTTGCCTTATTATCGTGTACAACATGCGTGGTTTTTTTTGATTTAATCTGTAACGATACTATCATTATAGGTCTAATGGAATCTTATTTAACCATGTCATTGTTTTACTGCTATTCTCAAACAATGCACAATCCATTCACATAAACACGCTAATCTTTTATGTAATTATTTAAATGGTTGCACAGACAAACAAAATATGTATATTATAATTCAAATGACACTTGACACATATTTTGTAAAATAAATGGATGAGTAATGAGTCATTATAACTTACATTCCTAAAGGGTGAGTACGTAAAATAGTACTCATAGAGTAACGACAATAATAATAATAAAAGTAAAATATATATATCATTCTAAAATGGAAAGCATCTTGGTTTGGTTTCTTTTTTATTTGTAAAAACAAAATAAGTTGTAGCATAAACATGAATAGGAATTGTGTTTGGATGTTGTGTTTAGTCTAAAGTTTCAAAATGCACTATCATGTACTTCGAAATTTTCTTAATAAATATTTGCATTGCAACAGAACTGATAGTGCTAATGTACAATAATTATCTCCATTTTATACATGCATTGCCTTTGAATTTAGTGGTGGATCCAATATAACTACAATACTTCATAATAACGAATGTTGTGAAGAACTCTGAACATCATCCTCATATGCCTAGAAGTAACATGAGAAGAATATCCAGGAGAGAAGGTACAAAACGATTTTGTCATATATATAAATTGGATATGAAATGAGTAAATATGCACATATATATATATATATATATATATATGTATCATATGCTCAAGTTCCAAAATATAACTTGAGATCGATATTCATGTGGTAGTAAGTTCGATAAACTCAACATTCGTTAGGAGATTAAAGTACAAATTGATTTAGTAAACTTCTCTTATCAATTTAGAACATGAACTTCCATCAGTCTCCACGCCAAGGGAAAAACCCAATCCAGCGAGAGCTACACGAAGGTCTGTGGGATCAAGCATAGCGAGAAAATCACAAACAAAGGGGAGGGGACCATACCTGTATGATGTTCGTGCATTCAACATCATTCTAAATCGTTTCTATGCTTCACCATTGTTATGTAAATCCTCTAAATAAAAATAAACGCTTGCATAGATCTAACCCACAACAAACTTGAAATAAAAGACATGGAAGAGATGGTATTATTTTTTTCTAATAGTAGATTCATAGAAGATGACGGGAAGGAGCGACTCTCCAAAAATGGGTGACCCATCACCTCCGAGGATGCTCTGATGGAGCTAAGATGAGTTTGGGAGGTAGGAGATGAGAGGTGGAAAGTTAGGATATAAAATGAGAAGAGATTATCTCAAAAGAGAGACTTTATAGATCCTTTAAACGGATTCTCAAACGGATCTCACTCAAATCATGTATGACCATATCAGATTTGAGCCATCTTTACTAAAATGATCATATCTCACTCATCCAGTATCCGATTTGATAAATTTCAGATGCGTTGGAATCGTGACGAAGATACACATCCAATAAGTTATCTTATTACGCTATCAGATGAAAATCGAATATTCCATAAATTTCTAAATGGATTGCAACTATCTGATGGTCATCAACTTGACCAAGTTGTGATGCAAAAACCTGGAGTTTCGCATCATAACAATCTTAAAACAAGTCTCATCCTCAAGACTTCAAGAAATAGTAGGAGCTGCAGTCACTCTTGGTTCATACGCTATGTTATATCCATCTATGATATCATACCTTATATCAAATACATCATGTAGAGATATTATTAGTATATGATACATGTCTACTACGATATGCAAATGGCTATCTACAGACCTTAAGGTTATCTTCTCTAAAAATAAAAAAAATCCTAAAATGTATCTTTCTTAGCTCGAAGGCTATAAAAATCTTAAAAGAACTCTTCCTATTTTTTCTAGAGATGCACCCGCATCTACAATCTACTTATCACGAGAGTGATAACAATCTTAATAGAATCTTTGTCATCACGATCGACGATGTCAATTTTAAAATATTATAATTAGCACCTTCGATGATAACGACCTTAGAATGATCAACTTATTATTCAGGCAGATGCATCCATATACAATCTTAATAGGACCATTTTACCATGATTTGTGATAACAACTTTAAAGGGAGGATTACAATCATCACTCCATAATAAGAATACTAAAAAAGATTAAAGCTATCACCTTCAATTATAACAACAAAGAAATGATGTTATCGTAGCCAACGATAACATTCTTAAAAAGAATAAAGCCACCCTTTCAGTCCTTAAGCCTATTGATGAGCCGAAAGAGCTGAGAGACTAAGGGAGATAAATATCACGGGACGCAGTGACCTCAATCCCTTGAATCGGACTCAACAAGAAGATAAGACCATCAAATAAAGCAAACAAGCAATGAAACACAAAGCGTGGTCTCCGCTATTATTTAACCTGGTATAGCGACCAGGGTCGAACTCAAGGAGCATGGGTTTGTCGAATCGGTCTACGAAGTAGTCAAAAATAAAATAAAATAAAGAAATGAATTTTTGGTGGATTTTATAGATTTTTATTTTTTTTTGTATTTTTAATTATGAAGAAAATGTAAGAAAAAGGCAAGAAACACACAAACCACAATTTATTAAACACTCCAAACAACTCTCAAAATTCAAATAAAATTATTTTTGTGTTTTTTTATAATTTTAAGTGTTTTTGGTGATTTTTTAAGAATTTTATAATTTTTGATTGATTTTATAAAAATAGAAAAAGGTAAAAACAGTGAACTAATGTGCAACCAGATTTAAAAGGCTAATTAAAAATAGCCTATAAAAATCTAAAGGTAGCTTTTATGAAAAGAAGAAATAAAAACTAAGCTACAGAAACCAAAATTGCAAGTTTTTTATTTTTATATAATTTTTAACAATTTTTATAAGGTTTTTGGTGTTTTTTAATTTTTATGGGTTTTATAAATACAAATAAGATAAAAATTGGTCTGAAGCAAGTAAACAACAAAACAAACAGTACCAAATTTTTTGTAATTTTATAGGAGTTTTTATATTTTTTGTTGATTTTATAATTCAAACAGTGACAAAATAGGGGGTTTTGATTTTTTTTAAAATAGCAAATAATAATAAAAATATCCCAAAAAATTTGTGAAATTGTTACACAGTGGCAGGAGCCACAAGTCCAAATTTCACAAGATTTGAATTTTATTTGATATTTTATTCGACCAATACAAAAGCTACAGCTCACAGGGACCTATATGCAAAGAAACAAAGCTCTGGGGCCAAATAGAAACACATGCAAGAACTATAAGGGCATCGATGTAAAATCACATCAATTTAGCACATGTTTTAAACAACCACGCACAAGGGGCATTTCTATAATATTCAAAACATAAAATGCGATTCAGATTATCCAAAAAACCCAGCCCAAATCATACAAAAAGCCCACGGTATCACGTGGCAAACACGCGGTTCACAATCAGATGGACGAAATTGTCATTCCTATTTATAAAGATTCAAATCATAACGTCCAGAAACCCGAGTCCCTTACATGCAATTTACCCAAAAGCTCACGTGTCGAAGCACGTGTTCCACACAAACAGGGTCTAAATTGCAAATATGAGAAAGTCTAAGGTCCTCAGTGCAAATTTTCAAAAATAAAAACAACTATTCTACGTATTTACAGGACTACACTATAAATGAAAAAAGAACAGGGGCCTAAGTGATATTACCCCATTATTGTGATCCACAGCTGAAGGGGTGCCACGTGGAAGATTTGACGGTGGAGAACAACCTACACCCCTTCGCTGATCGACGCTCTGGATGAGGTCCTGAGCTCGATCCAACGGCTGCAAGCTCCCCAGACACGAACGATGCCGATCAAAACTAGTGCTGGGGATGCTATCGAACAACGGAGGAAGATCCTTGAAGAACAAGTCGCCGGTGAGTTTCGTTGACCCAATGCATGCGCGGAGGGCCTCCTCAGGTGCCGCGGAGGTGGGAGAATCGAGGAGGAAGCTCGTCTGCAGCGATGGATGTGCTCAGATGGGGCCGGAGGTGTCGGAAGAGCTCCAACGACTGGAATGAACTGGAGCACGTGTGCCTGAATGGCTGGACCTCCAGATGGGGTGCTTCTTTGATGAAACCTACACAGAAAGAAAGCTAGGTCGAGGGCAAAGTGCCTCGACCCGGTTATGGGCAAAGTGGATGAACAGGTGGGTCGAGGCATGGCCCTCCGGCGAGTGGCAACGGAGGAGGACCTAACTCCTGGTTCCAGGGCGAACCAGGATGATCGGAGGTACGAAGAACGTGGGGCGAAGTATCATGAAGATGATACGATAGTCGGATGGGAAGATGGTCGATCGGAGCGCGGTGAATCGATCGACAAAGGCCGGCGGCGCAAAATCGAAGAATCGAAATTAAAGCTACGCTACGGGCTAAAGAGGTTATCTGATGGGTGCAAATGTCTATGTTGGAGGTGGGTGACCTCCTGGAGTCCTTGCCTCAATGGAGCGACGCCTCAAGAGGCTCGAGCTCGCCAATGGGCGGAGCACGACGACGAAGACCACCGGACCAGGGGCTAGACCGCTCCTTTCCTCGCTGCAACACCTCCCAGGGCTTGCTGTCACTCAAGGCTAGAAGATGGAGGTCCTGGGAGTCGAAGACGGAGGCCGAAGGTGCGTGAAATGGTGGGAGGAGGAGAAGCTATATACTGGTAGGGGTCCGGTAAGAATGGAATCGGGCAGGCAATTATGGTGCACGGATCCCTAGGAAGATTCCCGGGCGTGAATCTCGGATATGAGAGCTGCAAATGGAGCTCGGGGTTTGGGTGAAAGGCAATCGGATCAGTCCAGGATAATTGGGCGAAGTCAGGCACTCGAACCAGATCTGCCTAAAAGAGGTACGCGGGGGAGAGTTGACCGGGGGTCAACATCCCCCGTGGGCCAATGGGAAAATCCATTGGAAAAAGATATGGAAAATCAAAATAAAATAGAAAGTGACCTTATTTAAAAATATTTACAAAATAAAAAAAATGTTTCTTTATTTTCAAAGTATTTTTTGTGATTTTTATTTATTTTTTTGAAAAATAAATTATCTATTTGCGTTATATTATTATTATATAGGTCTATATATACCTATGTATTTTTTAAATTTAATTATTATTATGTTATTTATGTTTAATTTTTCCAACATTATATTTTATTAATTTACATCACATAATTTGGGAGATAAAAAGATTTTTATTTGATTTTTATTAATCATTTACAAGGGTGAAATAAATATGTCTTTTATTTTATGTACATGATATATATACACTGAGGAGAGAGAACTTATTTTATTTTTATTTTTCTTTTATTGTTACCATTTTTATTTTTTTTATAAATATTTAAAAAAAATAAGGGGAACATATAAATAATTTTATTTTTAGAAAATAAAGTATTTACACTAAGAGGGGTTTTATGCAAGATTGAGTCACCCTATCTCTCTCTACTTATTTTATTTTGCGATCAGGACCCTATTGAGCCCTCCTTTGGGTTCAGGTCACTCAATATTTATTATAAATATGTCCCTCTTTGTCTTTATTTCTTTATTCTTTTATTTTTGCATAGAAACATGCTAATTATTAGTATTTAAACAATGCATGCTCTTTGGTAAATTATTCTATTTACAAACATATACATGTTGTTTTGCAAAGGTTTTTAGCTAAAATAAAAGAATAAAGAGTGATGAATGAGGATTCATCACCCCCTATACTTAACTTTGCTAGTCCCTCATCAAACACTTATTTGAAAAAGAAGTGAAAAAGAAAAAGAAAAAGAAAAAGAGGGGAAAAATGAATGGATCAATGCTGAATATTAAACTTGCCTTCATTAAATTGAAGTATGGAGCTCAGTCAGATCTTTGGATTATTAATGTGTCGGAACCTTATTTGGGCTTTGGTTTAAAACTTAACAACCTCTAAGTTCCACTAATCTATAGTCAGGACTCCTCAATAATCCAGATCAGAAAAAGTCCACATACACAAACCCTGAAGACCATGAATCTTTCCTTGTACTGTGTAAGTGAGGTCTAGCTCTCCACCTCAGAAGTAGCAAAATGACAATCCTCCCTGACAAGGTAACTCTAATGCCCTAGTCTGGCCACTCTTTCCTCGAGGAGCGGGGTATTCCCTTCTGAGTTCATGTTCAACCGGCACAAGAATAGGGGGAAGAAGAGAATGGACCATGGCTAATGTAGCCATGTATCCCTGGGAGCTCAACCAGTGTAGAAAAGTCTCCCTGCTGCAAGCTTCATAAGATGGAACATGAGTCTCAAGCTTTGCTTATTGCACTATATACACTCCGGTGGGATTATCATTTTCTATCAGACCCACCATTTTTTTGGAGTTCTTTTCTTTTTGCATTTTTTTTATGTGCATCTGTACAAAATATCTACAAAGTGCAGCATATATACATAAGGAGTTTTTCCTCTTGAGCCAGAAGACTATCCCTCTTTTGAAGCATTATTGCAACCCACAACTCCTGTCGTTAGACCTCATGGTGACCAGACCAAGTTGAGACGCACTTCCTTTACTATAAGAAGAAGAGAGGTTCCGCCTAGAAGTACTACCCTCATATGCTACCCAAAGTCAAGGAAGATTGCCTCCTCACCAACTCATTCGTAGAGAGCTCGTGTAAAGTGCGGGTCCAAGTAAAGCCATTGTCTGAATGAGTCATGTGTGTGTTGTTAAGTGCTCTACTTAGGCTCTTCGAGATGATATATGATCATAGCCTAGTGGACAGAATTAAGTCACCATGTACCTGAAAAGTCTCAACCCTAAGCCCTAAAAGGTTACTCTTAGAATTAGGTGGATTAAGATCCTAACCAAGCTACATTTTTCAATTTAATTCTAGGCTAGTGTAAATGTCAACCATGATACATGAAAAACTATACAAGTATTTACAAATATGCTATTTACAAAATATTTACACATGTGCAAAACTTTTGAAAAATGTTTTGAAAACATGGATGTATGCCTGAATGCATGTTTTGCAAAATATTTACAAAAACTTACACAAGGTTTTTGCAAACTTTTGATTTTTAAAACATTTTACAAAAATTTTGTACTATATACATAATTTTGATATCAAAATATTTACAAACTATTTACACAAAAGATTTTTACGAACATTTTTACAAAAATAATTTATACAACTAGCTATGTATGTGCAATAAAAGAATTTTATTTACAAGGAAAATTTTTTAATTTTTATGGATTTTAGCCATTTTAATTTATTAACACACTCAAACAAAGTACGAGTTATGGCTAAAGTATATATGAAATATATACACACCCCCTATACTTAGCTCGAACGATGTCCTCAGAGTCAAAAGCGATTTAGAAGACATAACTCTTGCTTAGTATAGGGAAGTGAAAAGGAAGGCTATTTACAAAGACGAATGAAAGAATAGAAATGCAAGAAGAAACTCGGGGTTTCCCCCTATACTTAGGATCAAGTAATCCTAAGTATAGCATGTTGTACACAAAGGGAAATTCGAGTGAGAATGTACAAGGTCTACGTCCCATGTACTTAGGGTAAAATATCGCTAAGTATAAGTAGCAAAAAAGAGGTAGAAATGAATCAAAAGGAACTCAAAAGTCTCAAACCCCTTATACTTAGGGTAAAGTGCACCCTAAGTGTAGTAACGTCGAAGATGGAAATGGGGTGTTGGACTGAAGAATAGTGTGATATGGACAACTGGATTTATACAAGTCAGAAGAACAATGATAATCAGGCGTGAGATGAAATAGATGTGAGTCAAGAGACCACATCTCACGTAAAATGAATCGGGGCAACGTCAACGACCAGCGGCTCATGATCTAGATATGGCTTGAGCGGTTGCCCGTTAACACGAAAGGTACTCTCAGAAGACAACTCAGATATATCAATACTCCCATTGTCGTGTACCTTTCTAACCAAATAGGGTCCCTTCCATTTTCTCTGTAGCTTCCCTGGAAATAATCTCAACCTGACATTGAACAACCATACTCGTTGTCCTGGCTCAAACTGCTTGTGGTTGATATGAGAATCATGACACTCATTCACTCTCTCCTTGTACTGTAGGCTGCTCGAAAAGGCTGCATCACGAAGCTCCTCCAGGGCTGCTAATTTTGCCCTCCTCTGATATCCTACACTCACTAGATCCATGATAATATCTGTGACTACCCAGAGTGACCTATGTCTAAGCTCAACAGGTAAATAGCATGGCTTGCCATAAACAAGGCGAAAGGGAGACGTGCCCAATGGTGTCTTGAAGGATGTCCTATATGCCCACAAGATCGAGTCCAAAAGCTGTGACCAATACTTTCGGTCAGGGCGAACGACCTTTTGCAATATAGTCTTGATCTCCCCGTTCGACACTTCAGTAAGACCATTGGTCTGAGGATGGTACGTTGTGGCTACTCGATGGTCTATGTTGAACTCGCTAGCAAGGGCCTTTACCTTGTCGTTGACGAAATGAGACCCCCCATCAGATATCAACACTCGAGGTATCCCGAACCATAAAATGATATGCTTCCTCAAAAATCTGCAAACAGTCCTAGCATCTGTGGTTCGGGTGGGGATGGCCTCAACCCAGCGACTAACATAATCCACGACCAACAGAATGTACTCAAATCCCTGACTCCTAGGGAATGGACCCATGAAATCGATGCCCCATACGTCAAAAACCTCATAGAAGTGAATGGGCTGCGTCGACATCATATCACACTATCCACAAGTCCCCATTCTCTCACAGTTAGTACACCTCTTCACGAACTCATCAGAGTCTTTGAAGAGAGTAGGCCACCATAGGCCGGATTGGAGCACTTTCTGTGTCGTTCTCCTCCCATAGTGATGTCCTCTTGCCTCAAGCTTGTGGCAGTAGGTGAGGACGTTGTGGTGCTCCTCCTACAGAATGCACGTACGCCAGACTCTATCCCCTCCTTCATGATAAAGGACGGGATCCTCCCAATGGTAGAACTTGGCCTTCGGAAGGAAGGTCTCAAGTCTCTTCCTGGGCCAATCTTGTGGGGCTTTCTTGTCAACAAGAAAGTTCACAATATCGGCGTACCATGGGAGAGTGGTGATAGCAAGGATCGCCTCATCTGGGAAGGTCTCACAAATAGGCTGGATCTGCTCAGAATCCACAAGATACTCCAATCGGGAGAGATGACCCACCACCACATTCTTGACACCAGGCTTGTCCTTAATCTCTATATCAAACTCCTGGAGTAGAAGGATCCATCTGGTTAATCTGGCTTTGGCATCCTTCATTGTCATGAGGTACCTGATGGCAGTATGATCAGTGAAGATGGTCACTCTAGACCCAATGATGTAAGATCTGAACTTATCTAGGGTGAACACTACAACTAGCATCTCCTTCTCAGTGACAGTGTAGTTCTGCTGAGCGGAATCCAAAGTCCGGCTAGCGTAGTGAATAGCAAAGGGGACTCCATCCCTCCTCTGTCCCAGCACGCCCCCTACGGCAAAATCAAAGACATCTGTCATGATCTCGAATGGGATAGATCAATCAGGTGGCTACAGGACAAGAGCCTCTACAACTAGACTCTTGAGAGTCTCAAATGACGCTAGACACTTATCATCCACAATGAACTCGGTGTCTTTAGTCAGCAGATTAGTCAACGGTCGGGCAATCCGGCAGAAATCATGAATGAATCGTCGGTAGAAACCGAAGTGCCCCAGAAAAGACCGTAACTACAGCAAGTTGGACGGTGGACTGAGTTTCCTAATGATATCCACCTTGTCCGGATCAACCTCCATGCCCCTGTTGGAGATGACATGGCCAAGAACCATCCCTTGAGTCATCATGAAGTGACTCTTCTCCCAAGAAAGCATCAGGTGCACCTCAATACATCGCTGGAGGACGCGGTCTAGGCAGTCAAGGCAAGAATTGAATCCGTCGTCATAGACCGAAAAGTCATCCATGAAGACCTCTAAGCACTCCCCCACCATGTCCGAAAAGATGGACAACATGCACCTCTGGAATGTCTCCGGAGCATTGCACAATACAAAGGGCATCCATCTGAAAGCATATGTCCCAAAGGGACATGTGAAGGTAGTCTTGTCCTGGTCCTCGGGCGCAATCGCCACCTAGTTGTAACTGGAGTACCCGTCCAAAAAGCAATAATGGCTCTTCCCTGCCAGCCTCTCCATAATCTGATGAATAAAGGGTAGGGGAAATGATCCTTCTTGGTGGCCTGGTTCAATCGTCTGCAGTCCACACAGACCCGCCAAGAAGTGGGTACCCCATAGCGATCTCCTCTCCAGACTCACTAACAACTGTGGTGATGCCCGTCTTCTAGGGCATCACATGCAATGGACTGACCCACTTGGAGTTGGAGATGGGGTAGATAAACTCGGCGCTCCACCATTTTGAGATCTACTTCATGACAATATCTCGAAGGTTCGGGTTCAGCCGCTGCTGGAACTCACGTGACGTCTTCGCATCCTCCTTGAGATAGATATGGTGGGAGCACAGGGCCGTACTTATCCCCTAGAGATCAGCTACACTCCATCCTATCACCTTGCGGTTCTTTTCAAGAACCCCCATCAGACGGGATTTCTGCTCTCCAGTCAACAGCTCTGGACAACACGGTGATGGTGGATCTGGCCTCTGAAAGGTCTGAGTGAATGCGGCCAAATCTACATGGGAGAATGAGATCTCTTGCTCGCAATCTGAATCTGGTGAAGGCTGCTCTGCTGGTGTGTTTGTGCTCTATGTGGAATCAGCCTCCTCCATAGCTGTAGGCTCTGTGGAAGTCAAACATAGTATCAAGTCATCAAACTCAACCCAGTCGAAATCTGACTCCGAGGCATCTGTATTAGAATCACAAAAATCTGCCTCACAATCGGGAAACGACTATGCCGCCTGAGATGTATCCTGGACCAAGGGTGTGCTTTCGAAGCTCTCCTCTGTTGTCATCTGTGCATCAGCAAACTCTGAAGGTGAGAGGATGGCTTGTGCTACTGGGTCTGCCTAAACTGCCTCGTCGTCTGTGATCACAAAATCGCAGTCCTGGTGGATGTCTCATCTGCCTCTATCATCTGCTCTGAATCTAAAGTCGGCTCGGAGCAAGCTGAATCTCAGGCTCTAGTCTCCTTAATCGTCTCTATTTGTATACTCTCTCCCTCGACGTGAAAGTATACCTTCCCACTATCATGATCGGACACTGACTTGGCTGTGACCAAGACGGGCGTCCTAAAATGATGGGGGTATCAATCACGGACTCAGGGATCTCCATGCCTAACACAACGAAGTCCACGGGGAATTTCAGGCCCTGAATTATGACAACAACGTCCTTCAGCAACCCCTTCGGCCTCTTAACAGATTGATCAGCAAACTGAAGGACCGTCATGCTCTGTCGTAGAGGGCCCAACTCGAAGCGGCCGAGTAAGGCTTCCGGAAGTAGGTTGATCGAAGACCCGCTGTCTAATAGAGTACGATCGAACCTCTGCTCATGAATATGGCATCTGACATACGAGGCTCCTGCATCTGGCCTCTTGGATGGCAGACGGTTCTGAATCGCGAAGCATGTGGCGCGAGTGAGCACATGGATCTCTGAATGGTGGTTCCTCCTCTTCCTCCGAACTATGGTCTTGTCTCTGAGTGATCTCTGGAAGAGAGGGATGTGCTCCAAGGCCTCCTGTAGAGTCAGTTGAATCTAAAATCTGCCCATCATGTGCTGGCTGAACTCTAACTGGTGGGACTTTTTTGGATCTTTTGTGTCCCCTTATCCATGCAGAGTGCTTGGGGGAAGGGGACTGCTGGGTCCTTCTCAGATGAAGGACTAGGAGAAAGTCTGGGCTGCTCATGCACGGCAGAATCCACACATACATCATCAATCACCATAGGTGGATCTGAAAAAATCAAATCCTTTTCTTTATTTGCAGAAATGTCCTGAGGTACATGCACAAAAGGAAAAACAACAGGACTAGCAGTAGAAGTAACGGTGGTCTCAGCACCACCCTCGGCATCTGGATTCGCGGCATCAGTACCGCACTCTGGCTCGACAACAAGTCTGGTGGCATCGGTACCACCTCCTCCATCTGGTGAAACGACAACCTCAGTACCATCGGCTGGATCAACATCCCTGGTGGCGTCAGTACCACCGTCATCATCTCTAGCGGCATCAGCACCACTCTCCTTCTTGCCTGGTGTTTTTGTAGTAGCATCGAGTCGTCGTTAAGACGAGGCGCCGCCTGCTGGCATCCTACTACTCCTAAGTATAACAAAGTCAGCATCAAATAGATATGCAAAAATGTCAACAAGTGAATCACTAGGAGTGGTGGTGTCTGTGAACTCTACATGCTCAGACTTCCTTTTCAGGCTGTTGGGGTACGACTCAATCTGGGCAGGAATGGCGGCCTTCCCTCTCACGATCTCCCTAATCTCCTAATGAAACTCATCCATCGGCTATATCATCCAAGGAGGGGTTCTTATAGGTCCGCCCATGAGAACCTAACGGGTGACCTTGTTGGTAGTGAGGCTATTGTTGCTGGTGGTGAGGGTAAGAGGGGTACTACTGATGATACTACTGCTGAGGCTGCTCTCACCTCCAAGGCTATCCCTGCTGATAGGGACGAGGACCATACTGCAGGTAGGGGGATGACTGCTACTGCTGAACTGGGGGCTGGGGCTGCTGCTGGTGTTGCTCACGCTGCTTTCCGTACTGGCCATCCTGAACTAGAGGCTGCTGCTAGGAACCGGTGCCTCCGGTCGACCAGCAAAATTCGGGATTGTCTCGTCGGATACCGGGCTGGGGTCGATCGTACCAAATCTTGTTGACATCCATCAACGACTCATGCTCGTAATAGGGTGGGGGAGTACGCCAAAGGCTGATTCGGCTGATACACCACCATCTGAGTGTCCTGGGATGGTGGTGATTAAACGTACTGCGGTAGCTGCTGGTACGACTCCACCAGTACAAGGTGAACCTGTCTAGGCTGACTAGAGTGCTTAGACGAGCTACCACTACTGCTCAGATCTCCTCGTGACCTGAGACGCGGTTGAGAATCCATCTGTGCCTCCTGGAGACACATGATCTGTGTCTTAAGGTTACTCAGCGTCTGTGCTATCTGATCGATCTGCGTCATGCCATGGCACTGCTTCATCCCTATCAGCTCGATCTGGTCCAGCTTCTCGCTGATGATGTTCATGACTGTGGCTGTATGCTCGGCATGTGCGGCTGCCGCAGACGAAGTGGAAGGACCATCATCAACCAGTGCTATCCTCTGAAACTAGATGGCATGTGGCTGGGGGCATCCCTGAGTGTAGAGTTGGGTCTGGGACATCACAGTGTAGTTCTCGACCATCTCCTCATAGATGGCCCAGACTTGATCCTCATCCTTGGCGAAGTAGGAACCGCCACAAGAAGCGTTCACCAAGCCCAGCAGCTCTGGTGTCAGCCCGCAAAAGAAACTCTGAACTATGTTCAACTTCGAGATGTCGTGGTGCGGGCATCTGTCTATGAGCTCTCTAAACCTCTCCCATGCCTCATGGAACTGCTTGTTGGGGAGCATGGAGAAGTTGCTGATCATGGCCCTCGATGCATTAGTCCGCCCAAGTGGATAGTACTTGTTCAAGTACTCGGTGCGGAGCTACTCCCAAGTAGTCACAAATCTCCCCAAATGCTTCAGCCAGTTGGCTGCTCTGTCGACCAGGGAGAAGGGAATGGCAATCATCCGTATGGTGTCCTCATCCACCTGCCGATCGTGGACGGTGCTGCAGATCATCTCAAATTCCTAGAGGTGGAGATGGGGCTCCTCAGTCGCAAGCCCGTGGAAATGTGGTAGAAGCTGAATCGTTTGTGGGGGGAACTTGAAGTCCCCCACGATCGTTGGAAGAACTATCCATCGATGTGTAAGAATCGATCCGGGGTTTTGCAACTCCCGCATCGGTCTGGCTCCTGCTGCTGTTGTTGGCTGGACTGGCTCAACAGGATGATCTGGTATCTTTGGTCTGACTCCTGTGGGCCTACGCTGCTCGCGGTCGGCTCTCATCCGCTCCATCTCTCTCCTCATGTCTACCATGAAAGTTCCCTGATCCCTGATCTGTTGCATCGTCTTGAGGGAAGCTATCAAGGTGTTGTTGATCGTACCCTGGTCCACGACATAGGTATGCTCTTTACGTGAGCCTTCGGTGCGGTCGTCACTACTGCCAGCCACAGTCTCTGCAAAGGCAAAAGACCCAAGCTCAGGTGCTGAAATGTAATCTTTCTGCTGCTCTATCTGATCGGGCACCTCTGGACTGTCAGAAGAAAGGTGGTCGGAGGGGGGGGACAAGATGGAAGCGAACTCGGGTTCGGAGAGCGGGTCTCGGCTCTCACGAACCGAAATAGATGAATGGGCCAGAGTGCTTCTAAGCGGTGCAACGAGAGGCTGCCTAAGGGTCCTCTGACCCATCATCGTGATCTGGCGAGTCGGGATGATGGGACCTGGAAAGCAAACAGGATCAAACAGTAAAACCCCCAATTCACCAACGCAACGCGAGTTGATGACGGTAAGAGTTTGATCTTTTATCTTATCTTTTTTATTTTGGTGATAATACAATCTAACAGAGCAATTAAGAAGGCTGTTGGGAATCGAATGCCCCCAGGAGACTGTCTCAATCCCGAACTAGATCTTTCCCAGCTAGTAAAAGCCGCGGACCGTTTACCGTCTACCTGATCGGCTCGCTCTATTAAGGATATCGCGTCCCGCTTTACCGGAAACCGGAGCGATCCTCACTGGAGAACGACCATCCCAGAAGCAATAGTCTAAAGAAGGGTCGGATATGGCTCTACCTAGTGTGCGGGTCACTCTGTCGCCCAATCGAACCATACAAGGTGGGGGTTGTTGTCCCAATACAAATTTTTTGGTGAAGTGTTTTTTTAGGTCCAATTTGCTTTAGCAGTCCCAAATTTTATGATTTTTCTTTTTTAAGTATTTTTCAAGCAAACAAACTCCTAACGAATTTTTCGGGTTCTCTTGATTTTATTTAAGTCCAAAAATAAGAGGAGAAGACGAAAAATCCGATGCACAATGAAATCAATGATGCATGAAGAGTAAGAAATGCGTACCTGACTCCAGCACTCTACATACAGGGTGATCCGCACATAAAAGTAAAGACAGAAAATAAACTACCTATATGATGCACGAGGAAAACGACCTTAGACAAAGCAATATCTACAAGGGGAGAACAAATAGCTAACGGGTCAATGGGAAGGGTTGGGGTCCGGTCTCTGATTTTGATCGGTGTCCGCCATAACAGATCCTGCCAGTGCTGTATACGACCTCTAGTGGCACGTGACCCCTCGAGTGACCAGGTTATCTTTGTCTTTATTAGTTAATTAATCAGATCCAATTAGATGGTCTATAGGAACAAGCAATCTAATTAGGCTGGGGTCCTAATTAATTACGGTGTAGACAAAGAAAATCCTACAGCTAAGGCTAAATCCGCATGAATCAAATAAGCAGTAAAAGGCGAAAAATCAAAACCGGCGGAAAACGTGGTGAGGTCCCCCGAGCACACCGATGCTCGGCAAAACAAACCCCGCAACCACAAGTCGGAAAGTTCTAAGTCTGGATGTCCCTGAATTATTACAATAATATGGTTTGAAAAGAAAACAATCCTAAACTTCCCCTCTCTCTCCTGCTCAACCTCTCTCTCTCCTACGGCTCCGTACAGAAGGAAGCCACCTCCGTCTTCTGCGGTTGCTTCGGCTTTCCGAAGAAATTCGCCTCGGTCTTCGGGCCCTCACAAGAAATCAAACAAGAGTGTGTCAGAATTTGATTATTATAAAACTAAGCAAAATAAAATAAAATAAAATGGCAACTATATGCAAAAATGAAAATAAAGACAAATACAATAAAACAAACAAAAATTAAATAAAATAAAATAAAAATAAAACAAAAGAAATAGAAAAACCCATGGGAAAAGCCGTGGAACTGAAAACCGAACAAAAATGAAAATAAAAAGATTACTAAGACGTGCTCCCCAGCAACGGCACCATTCTGATGAGCTGAAAGAGCCGAGAGACTAAGGGAGATAAATATCACGGGTCGTTGCGACCTCAATCCCTTGAATCAGACTCAACAAGAAGATAAGACCACCAAATAAAGCAAACAAGCAATGAAACACGAAGAGCGGTCTCCGATATTTATTTAACCTGGTATAGCGATCAGGATCGAACTCAAGGGGCACGGGTTGGCTGAATTTGCCTACGAAGTAGTCAAAAATAAAATAAAAAAAAGAAATGAGATTTGGTGGATTTTATAGATTTTTAATTTTTTTTGTATTTTTAATTATGAAGAAAATGTAAGAAAAAGGCAAAAAACACAAACCACAATTTACTAAAACACTTCAAAACAACTCAGAAAATTCAAATAAAATTTTTTTTGTGTTTTTTATATTTTTAAGTGTTTTTGGTGATTTTTTAAGAATTTATAATTTTTGATTGATTTTATAAAAATAGAAAAAGGTAAAAACAATGAACTAACGTGCAACCAGATTTGAAAGGCTAATTAAAAATAGATAATTAGCCTGTACAAATCTGAAGGTAATTTTTATGAAAAGTAGAAATAAAAACTAAGCTGCAGAAACCAAAATTGCAGTTTTTTGTTTTTATATAATTTTTAACAATTTTTATAAGGTTTTTTGTGTTTTTAATTTTTTTATGGGTTTTATAAATCCAAATAAGACAAAATTTGGTCTGAAGCAAGTAAACAACAAAACAAACAGTACCTTATTATTTTGTAATTATTAGAGGGGTTTTTGTATTTTTAGTTGATTTTATAATTAAAATAGTGACAAAAATACGGTTTTTTTATTTTTTAAAATAGCAAACAATAATAAAAATGTCCCAAAAAATTTGTGAAATTGTTACACAGTAGCAGGAGCTACGTATCTAGATTTCACAATATTTGGATATTGTTTGACATTTTATTCGACCAATACAAAAGCTACATCTCACGTGGACCTATATGCAAAGAAACAAATCTCTGGGGCCAAATAGAAACACGTGCAAGAACTATAAGGGCATCGGTGTAAATTCACATCAATTCAAGACATGTTTTAAACAACCACACACATGGGCATTTCTGTAATATTCAAAACATAAAATGCGATTCAGAACATCCAAAAACTCCAGTCCAAATCATGTAAAAAAAGCCCACGGTATGACGTGGCAAGCACGTGGTTCACAATCAGAGGGACGAAACTGTCATTCCTATTTATAAAGATTCAAATCATAACGTCCAGAAAACCAAGCCTCTTACATGCAATTTACCCAAAAGCTCACGTGTCGAAGCACCTGTTCCATACAAACAGGGGCTAAATCGCAAATATGAGAAAGTCTAAGGTCCTCAGTGCAAATTTTCAAAAATAAAAACAACTATTCTACGTATTTACAGGCCTAAACTAAAAATGTAAAAAGAAACGAGGCCTAAGTGATATTACCCCATTATTGCGATCCACGGCTGAAGGGGTGCCACATGGAAGATCTGACGGTGGAGAACGGCCTACACCCCTTCATTGATCGAAGCTCCAGACGAGGTCCTGAGCTCGATCCAACGGCTGCAAGCTCCCCAAACGCAAATGGTGGCTATCAAAACTGGTGCTGGGGACGCTATCGAACGGAGGAGGAAGGTCCTCGAAGAACAAGTCACCGGCGAGTTTCGCCGGCCCAATGCATGCACGGAGGGCCTCCTCAGGTGCTGCGGAGGTGGGCGAATCGAAGAGGAAGCTCGTACGCAGCGATGTGTGTGCTCAGATGGGGTCGGAGGTGTCGGAGGAGCTCCGGCGACATGAATTAACTGGAGCACGTGTGCCTGAATGGCTGGTCCTCCAGATGGGGTCCTTCTTCGATGAAACCTGCACAGAAAGAAAGATGGGTCGAGGGCAAAGTGCCTTGACCCGATTATGGGCGAAGAGGGTGAACAGGTGAGTCGAGGCGTGGTCCTCCAGCAAGTGGCGGCAGAGGAGGACCTAACTCCTGGTTCCGGGGAGAACTAGGATGATCGTAGGTGCGGATGGTGTGGGGCGAAGTCTCATGAAGATGATACGATGGTCGGATTGGAAGATGGTCGATCAGAGTGTGGTGAATCGGCTGGCATAGGCCGACGGCGCAAAATCGAATAATCGAAATTATAGCTACGCTATGGGC
This sequence comes from Ottelia alismoides, assembly GCA_037367405.1. Taxonomy (NCBI): domain Eukaryota; kingdom Viridiplantae; phylum Streptophyta; class Magnoliopsida; order Alismatales; family Hydrocharitaceae; genus Ottelia; species Ottelia alismoides. The sequence continues at coordinate 488,558 of JAZKJV010007596.1, read as the reverse complement.
TAAAGAGGCTACCTGATGGGTGCAAACGTTTGTGCTGGAGGTGGGTGACCTCCTGGAGTCCTTGCCTCAATAGAGAGATGCCTCCAAAGGCTCGAGCTCGCCAATGGGCTGAGCACAGCGGCGAAGACCACCGGACCAGGGGCTAGACCGCTCCTTTCCTCGTTGCAACACCTTCTACGGCTTGCTGTCACTCAAGGCTAGAAGATGGAGGTCCTGGGAGTCGAAGACGAGGCCAAAGGTGCGTGAATGGCGGGAGGAGGTGAAGCTATATACTAGTAGGGGTCCAGCAAGAATGGAATCGGGCAGGCAATTGGGGTGCACGAATCCCTAGGAAGATTCCCAAGCGTGAATCTCGGATATGAAAGCTGCAAATGGAGCCCGGGGTTTGGGTGAAAGGCGATCGGATCAGTCCAGGATAATTGGAAGAAGTCGGGCACTCGAACCAGATTCGCCTAGAAGAGGTCCGTGGGGGAGAGTTGACCAGGGATCAACATCCCCCGTGGACCAATGGGAAAAATCCATTGGAAAAAGATTTGGAAAATCAAAATAAAATAGAAAATGACCTTATTTAAACATATTTACAAAATAAAAAATGATTATTTTATTTCAAGATATTTTTTGTGATATTTATTTATTTTTTTGAAAAATAAAGTATGTATTTGCATTATATTATTATTATTATACATGTATATATATACCTATGTATTTTTGAATTTAATTTTTATTATGTTATTTATGTACAATTTTCCAACTTTATATTTTATTTATTTACACCACATAATTTGGGAGATAAAAAGATTTGTATTTGATTTTTATTAATCATTTACAAGGGTGAAATAAATATGTCTTTTATTTTATGTACATGGTATATGTACACTAAGGAGAGAGAACTTATTTTATTTTTATTATTCCTTTATTTTTCCCATTTTTATTTTATTTTTAAAATATGTATAAAATAGGGGGAACACATAAATAATTTTATTTTTAGAAAATAAAGTATTTACACTAAGAGGGGTTTTATGCAATATTGAGTCACCCTATTTCTATATACTTATTTTATTTTGCGATCAGGCCCCTATTGAGCCCTGATAACTATGGTATGGCAAGGGCCTAAATAGTCCATACAAAGCGGGACCATACTGTCGCTGCAGCGACCGCTCACTAAACCCTAATTACTCAACAATGAACCAACAATAATAATTCAATCAATGAAGAATAAAAATGGAGTCAAATTTATTTTAACTCTACAAGAAATGTGTATAGTGCAAGTATGTAGAGTGTCGAACATAGGGAGCAAGCAAGATAGATCGGGAAAATTGATGTGATCAATGTGTCTACAATATGATCAATGTGTCTACAATATATGCAAATGTTGTGTGGGTTTTTAATTTTTAATTTTTTAATATAGTTTTTTTAATTTTTGATTTTATATTTTTGTGTTTTGATTTTTGATTTTTATATTTTTCTATTTTCTTTTTCAATAATAGAAGATATATATATAATATAAGAAAAAAGGGGATAGTGTATTTATAAAAATCAGTAAAAATGCTCAAAAATCATAAAATAAAATGTTTTTGATCTTTTTATATTTTTATAATGTTTTTGTGATTTTTGGGAATTTTTCTAAATATTTTTGGTTTTTTTAAAAGTCAAAATACGAGAAATAGTGAATAAAACTGCTGGCTGAAATTAAAATGAGGATTAAAATTAGCAAACAGTATTCAAAATTCCTTAAATTAACTTTAAAATAAAGGAAATAAAATGAGGAAACTACAAAACTTGAGTTTATATTTTTCGGATTTTTCTATGATTTTTTAGATTTGTATAAAGATTTTCAGGGTTTTCTAATTTTTTAAGTTTTTGTTTTGCAATTTTTTTTTATTTATGGATAGTAATTAAAAGACACTAATATAGTACTAAGATATTTTTTGGATTTTTTCAAAAAGATTTGATATTTTTTTGGTATTTTCTAATGCAAACATTAGCTAAAATGCATGTTTTTTATTTTTAATAAATATTAAAATACAATAAAAATGAAATGCAAAAATATGGCGTGAATAAGCCAACAAACAGGAGCCTATGGTATTTTTTTGAGAATTTTTCGAGTTAAAATGATGCGTGAAATAAATAGGGAAAGCATACAAAAATACAAGGCCTGGCAGGGGTATAAGTGCAAATAGACAAACATCCAGGGGCCTAGGTGCAATTTTCACACAAAATATTCAACTTAATATTGCATTTAATGGACTAAATACAAATATCAGAACCCGCGGGATACACCTGCAAAATACCCACCCCAGCGCGTGACTAGCACGTGCCTAGGAAGGACCTAAGTGTAAAATAAAAAAATCCCAGGGGCTACTCTGCAATTTACCCAAAACTATTACACGTGATACAAAAGTTCATGGACTAAATCGAAATAGCAATACCCGCGAGGGGGTCCAGTGCAAAATCACCACCACCTCACGTGCACAGATCACGTGAGGTGACGTGGATTGGACTAAAATGTAAATAATTAGAGTTCAAGGGCCTAGATGCAATTATTACAAAAATATTTAAAGGGTAGATAAAAGTTTAAGGACTAAATAAAAATAAAAAAATGGCACAGAGGTCAGATGCAAAATACCCCTTATGCCGATCCAACGACCAAAGATGATTCACTTGAACATGTGGCAAAGATCTAACGACCGATGACGCTTTGCGTTGGACGGCGAAGATTAGATCTTCAGCTAAAGATCTGACGATGGGGGCTTGGCGCGATCCAATGGCTACTGGACGTTTTGGAGCCCCGCCTCGATCCAATGGCTACGAAGATCGAAGCAAGAACATCGGAGGAGCGCCGGCGAGGCGACTTTCTCCGAGCTCCAGCTCCTTCTCCGGCGAACTTCTGTGCTTCAAAAGGAGGCTGGAGACTCCTGACGATCGGCGCTATCTCCTGGGAGATTCAAAAGACCTCGGCGACGGCCGAGGCTTGCGAGGGAGGGCAGCGGAGCTGGATAACTCCACGGAGCTCCGGCAAGATGCAAAAATGCTTCTGGGCTCAAGTCAACGAGCTGTGACCTTCAAAAAGTCGTGAGAGGGTCCAGGGCAAAGTACCTGGACCCTGCGGAGTGGATGTGGTGGCGTGAAATGATGTGACGGAGCTCGGCCAGAGGAGCGCTTCGGCGAGGTGGCCGATTGGACGATTCAACAGATGGAATGAGAAGATCTTTGAGGCGAAATGATCCTAAGGCTACGGAGAACGAAGTGCAGTAGAAATAAAAAGGGGGATAGGGCTACCTCGATGGTTGAAATGGAGGGAAGGGAATACCTCGACGCCGGTAAAGGCGGAGGTCGTGGAGCCACCTCAGGCGATGCTCGACTCACCCGAAGGTCGGAAAGGGAAGCTGTCACCTTCACCTTGCGATTGGGCACGAAGGGGAGCTAAACCTATGGAATGAGGGGTTCAAATTCAAAAGAGAAGAAGGGGCTCCATTTTATGGGGTTTTACCAGTGGTGACGAAGAACGAGGCACAACGGCTGGCACAGCGATCCAGAGCCTAAGGATTCACTTGGGCGTGAATCACCAATGGTCAAGGAAGAAAAGTCAAGAAGAATGTTATGTGAAATGGTGCAAGGGCTGTCCTCGAAAAAATCGTGAAGGAGGGGTCAAACCAATGTCTGACATGCTACAGGGGTGAAGGGCAGACGGTTGACCGAGGTCAACTGTGACTGCCACCTAGTTGGTCTACGTGGACCAACCAGGAATAACCACTAGGAAAATATTTATTAAATCATTTAAAAATCGAAAATTATTTTATTATTTTTAGGTTATAAAATAAATAAAAATATTTATAATTTTATGAATTATTTCTTATGATTTTTAATTATTTTTGTGAGGTATAATTTTATAAGTTACCTTTTATAGCCTTTATAGGTATATTATCTATATATTTTATTATTTTATTTTGATTTTGTGATTTTAATTCATTTATTATTTTATAAATTTATAAAGTATTTTTAAACACTTAAAAATACTTTTATTTTATTTTTCTGATGTGTTTTGTACATTTAATAAAATAGAGATAATAATCATATAGGTATAGTTATAGGTGATATACCTATGTATATTATATACAAGTATTTTTATTTGTATTTCTTTTGTATTTTTATTCTGATTTTAATACACATATATATTATAAGTAATATTTCAAAAATTATAAAATATAAAATTATAGAAATAATGAATAAATAATAAAATGAATATTTTAATATGTACAAGTATACAATAGGGGTCCAAAACTCAATTTTTAAACCGTAGATCCGCCAAATGCGAAACCACCGCCAATAAATAGCTTATTTTAACTATATACAATTAAAGGTGAGTTTGATGCATTTGGAGTTTTCATTTGTGAGATACAGGTCTGGGAAGTTGGGATTCTAGAAATTTATTCAAACCATAACTTTTTATCTGTACATGATTTTTGAGTGAAATCAATTTTGTATTTTTATTCATTTAATTATCTACGACTTTCATGCACAAAATTTCTTTATTTGAGGTATAAAAAGTAGAACAAAAAATAGGTCCCAAAATGAATAAAGAAAGGATAAAATAAAAGGTATTTTTGCTGTATTTTGGCCCTTATCTCCCCCTACTTTATTCCTTGTCGACCTATTCATCAAGATGCCTAGGTTTCGGGGTTTCGGGTCATAAAATATTACAATATTTTACTCCTTTTCTTTTCTTTTATTTATTCTATAATTTGGCTTTAATTATAGTATTTTATATACTATTTACATGCACATGCATGAATGCTAAGATGCTGAAATTAATTGTATTTTCACGCATTTGCTAGTGTTTTTGAGGCCAAAATGATAGAATAAAGATGATGGAATGTGGATTCATCAAGCCCTCCCTTGAGTTCAGGTCACTCAATATTTATTCTAAATATTTCCCTCTTTGTCTTTATTTATTTATTCTTTTATTTTTGCACAAAAACATGCTAATTATTAGTATTTACACAATGCATGCTCTTTGGTAAATTATTCTATTTACAAACATATACATGGTGTTTTGCAAAGGTTTTTAGCTAAAATAAAAGAATAAAGAATGATGAATGAGGGTTCATAACCTGTCTAGAAATTAGTGTAGACTACCTAATGCGAGTCTCTATATCACATTACTATGATTTGGCACTTATCAACCTTTGAACTCATTTTGATTATCATTCTTTAAGAAAGTACTAAGGCATTTAGGCATCACCACAATTATTATCGTCAAGAAGCATATAATACACATAACAACAACAACAACAAAGCCTTTTCCCACAATTAAGTAGGGTCGGCTACATGGATTCTTCGCCTCCATTCAGATCTGTCTTGGGTCAATCTCGGACTTATATCCAAAAAACTAAGATCCCTTCGTATAGTCTCTTTCCAACACTTCTTGGGCCGTCCTTGCCCTCTCTTAGCCGGCTCAACATCCCAACACTCGCATCTCCTAACCGGTGCATCAGTTGACCTTCTTTGCAAATGACCAAACCATCTTAAGCGGTTTTCTCGCGTCTTATCCTCGATCGGAGCTACACCAACTTTCTTTCGGATTGCATCATTCCGAATCCGATCTTTATGTGTATGTCCACACATCCATCTTAGCATTTTCATTTCTGCTACAGCCATTCTCTGCACATGTCTATGGTTCACAGGCCAACATTCAGAACCATAAAGCATAGCAGGTCTCACGGCTGCTTTGTAAAACTTTCCTTTAATTTTTAAAGGAATTTTCTTATCACAGAGAACAGCAGAGGCTCCTCTCCACTTTAGCCAGCCTGCATTTATTCTATTAGTAACATCTCCATCAATTTCCCCATCATGTTGCAAAATAGATCCTAGATATCTAAAAGAATCTCTCTTCTGAATGTTATCGTCACCAATCTTCACCCTGATTCCTTCACCATTGCTTCCATCAAAGGTACATTCCATATATTCTGTCTTAGCCCTACTTATACGAAAACCTTTAGTCTCCAATGCATATCTCCAAACCTCAAGCTTCTCATTTACTCCATCTCTAGTCTCGTCAATCAACACAATATCATCATCAAATAACATACACCAAGGTAACTCATCTTGAATGTGACTTGTCAACTCGTCCATAATCAAAGTAAAAAGAAATGGACTCAAAGCTGAACCTTGATGTAAACCAATGTTGATATCAAAATAGTCAGTCTTCCCCGTCGGGGTCCCTACACAAGATAAAGCCCTATCATACATATCCTTTATGAGATTAATGTATAGGAAAGGTACTTGTATCTTCTCTAAAACTCTCCACAGTATCTCTCGTGGGACGGAATCATAAGCCTTCTCCAAATCAATAAAGATCATATGGAGATTCTTCCTTTTAGCTCTATAAATCTCCATTGTTCTCCTCAACAAATGGATGGCTTCAATAGTTGAGCGACCTGACATGAATCCGAATTGGTTTTCTTTTACTTGGGAAACTTGCCTTAACCTTCTTTCGATCACACGTTCCCAAATTTTCATAGTGTGAATCATCAGCTTGATACCTCTGTAATTTGAACAATTTTGAATGTCTCCTTTGTTCTTATAAAGAGGCACCACGATACTCCTCCACCAATCTTCAGGCATTTTCTTGGTTCGCCAAATAACATTGAATAGATTCGTAAGCCAAGTCAAACCACGCTCACCTAGAACTTTCCATACTTCTACAGGGATGTCATCCGGTCCAACACCTTTCCCAGGTCTCATAACCTTCAAAGCCTCCTCTACTTCTTTTCTTTGTATTCGTCTATAGCATGCACGATTCAAGTAACTTTCACTACTAGCTAGATCACCCAAAGTGATCTCTCTATTTCCTTCTCCAATGAAAAGTTTATGGAAGTACTGCTCCCATCTAGTCTCTATATCCTTCTGAGTAACAAGCACGTGACCTTCCTCGTCCTTAATACATCTCACTTGAGAAAGGTCGTTGGTCCTTCTTTCTCTTGCTTTGGCCAACCTGAATATATCCTTCTGACCCTCCTTAGAGTTGAGATTTTTATACAAAACCTCATAAGCTTTTGACTTAGCTTCACTTACAGCCTTCTTTGCTTCCTTCTTCGCTATTTTATAGTCTGTGATAGATTCCTCTGTTCTATCCTTAGACATAGCTTTAAAGCAAGCTCTTTTAATTTTTAGCTTCTCTTGCACCCCTTCACTCAACCACCAAGCCTCCTTTTGACCCGGAGCTCCTCCTTTTGACTCGCCTAGCATCTCTTTGGCTACCTTTCGGATATAAGATGCTACTGCCTCCCACATCTCGTTTGCACTACCGCTACAATTCCAAGATAAGTCTTCTAAAACCTTCTCCCTGAAGCGTGATTGCTTCAGCGGAAGATTCCACCACCTAGTTCTAGTGATCTTAGGAACCTTCCTTTTCTTTACCAGCGCTTTTATTTGTAAATCCAAGACTAAAAAGCGATGTTGGGTTGTCAAACTCTCTCCAGGGATTACTTTGCAATCTTTGCAACACAATCGATCTCTTCTCCTCAACGCAAAGTAATCAATCTGTGTTCTAGTTGAGCCACTCTTATAAGTAATTAAATGCTCCTCCCTCTTCTTAAAAAGAGTGTTTGCTATGAAAAGATCATATGCAGTTACAAAATCCAGAATGACTTTTCCCTCTTCGTTTCTATCCCCAAAACCATGTCCTCCATGCACAATTGCATACCCTGAAACATCTTTTCCCACATGTCCATTAAGATCTCCACCTATGCAAACCATCTCTCTTTGTGGGATTCCTTGTAAAATCTTATCCAGATCCTCCCAAAAAGCTTGTTTAGTCCTTTCATCTAAACCAATTTGCGGTGCATAAACAGAGATGATATTCAGAATTTCTTCTTCAAGCACCTACTTTAGCAAAATAACCCGATCCCCAAATCTTTGCACCTCAACCACACAATCCTTCAAATATTTATGAACAACTACTCCAACACCGTTTCTGCCCTTATCTTTACCTGAATACCAAAGTTTAAAGCATGTCTTCTCGATCTCCCTTGCTTTCTCTCCAACCCATTTAGTCTCTTGTAGACAAAATATATGAATCTTCCTTCTTTCCATTGTATCCACTATCTCCATCAATTTTCCAGTTAAAGTATCGATATTCCAACTACCAATCCGTAACTTCATTTGCAATCTCTTTTGGACTAACTTCTTTACTCGCATGCGTCCATTATGCGAGAACCCTTGCAAATTTTGGACTGCATCCGGGCGGTGATGCAGCGGAACTAGTTTATTTACCCGCATGCGTTCCTCATGCGAGAACCCTTGCAAATTTTGAACTACATCCAGGCCGCGATGTAGCGGCCCTTGCCAATTTTTCATTGCATTCGGGCGATGCAACGCGTCGCAAGTAGGGAACACCCCAACGAAATCTGTATGTTTGCTTAAATCCATGTTTAAAAGATCCGAACGGTTTCGAGATAAATTTATAAATACACATATTGAACATATTTCATGATCATACACATAAAATACATTGTCTAACAAGAATTTTCATTAAGAATTACAAGAACATTTAATAGTCGTCGGATTTCATTACAGCAGTCACATTCCTTGAGTATATTGTTGTTCCTTTTTGTCAACATATGGTTACTAATCTGGTGCAATGACAACACCACTATTGGCTCATAGAGAACATTCAGCTTGACTATGGTCCCTCTGGTCACAAGTATAACATCTTCGAGATCGTGTAATTCCCCTTGGTCCCTTTGTAGTAGAACTTGTTGTAGTCTCATGCATTGATTCCAAATGTAGGGAGCCACTATTGGTGATTGAATATGGTATCACAATTTCTTGTTCATCTTTATCACTTTCATATAAAGTTTTCATTTTCAATCTCTTATCGTGATATAAGTCTTCCATGCGAGATATGACTTCTACCATCTCCCGGATAGTGGATGGTCGATAAAAAGAGAGTCTATGTTGTATATTGAGGTGAAGTCCACACCAAAACTTTAGGATTCATTCATCCTCACACATTTCAAGCATAGATGAATGGCATGCTAACTGGCCAAATTTGATCTGATATTCTCTAGCTAACAAAAATCCTTGTTTCAACTCATCCAATTCTTTCCTTTTTCTCCTAACCCAGAAATTAGGAGAAAATTATTCTCTAAATAACTCAAAAAAATTGTTCCAAGTCAAGGGATGGGGTGAATGTCGGCATAAAGTAGTCCACCATCATTTGGCATGACTGGTCAAGGAGTATTCAACAAATGGCACCCAACAGTCTTCAGGTGCTTGAATAATCTCGAGAACTTTCTCGATCTTTTCCAACCAGGCATCAGCATCCTGAGGGGTAATATCTCCTGTAAATTCTAGTACTTGACCCTTGCAAAATCTAGCGAAGATTTTCTGATGTTTCTGAAAATATCCTCAGTAGATGAATGAAGAAGTGGAATTTGAGTAGTACCCTCACTCTGAAGACTATGAATGGATTCTTCAAGTCCATCAAGTATTTGCTCTATGGTTTGTAGTCTTCAGTATATACTTTGGAGCATATCTATCATCATTTCTAGCTGCCTAGCAATCCCAACATCAGAAAGCAACATGATTATGCTTGAATCATCTACAATCATCAATATCTAGATATCTAATGTCTCACTTCCTAGGACTCCTTTGGAAAATTATTCCTGTTGTACTACACATAAGAGTCAGAAGACCTTCATATATTCCATACATTCCAAATACCATTGATAATCATAAGCATAAATGCTGGCTAACGGAGTATCCTTGATCTGATACAATCTGTGACGTCTTGCTTCACAGGGAATGCGTCGGACCTAATTCCCTAGGATCACGACACTCAGCAATAGTCACATTCATACATCATGATTAATATTCAAAATGTAAAGCAGGAAGTGTAAATAATAAAATGCTCCAATGACATTTATATATCCATGGTTTTGAAATTTTCGTAAATTTACAATAGAGTCCACAATATATGGTTACATGACTAACAAGTGCAAATTACACGAACTACAAAAGTATGACAAATAGTATAACTCTACGAGTGAAAAATATACCTCGAAGTCTGTTGTAAACTGCGGAAGCCCAAGTCACTATTACTACTCAGCAGCCTGTAAACCTAGATGAGTTTCCAAAGAAGTACATATGAGTAAAATGTTTAGTACAACTAAAATAGCTAACATTACACTAAGCATAACATGTAAAAGACTAAAGAGAGGGATGTTAATGTTCCATTATTATTCTTGTCAGTATTGCTCACTATCCCAAACATCTATAAAACAGTTATTATAAATTGCACACAAACTACTACTCATACTCTACAAGTGCCAGTATTATCATTTATGGATAAGCTCATCAATTTTATATTTAATTTCATAAATCGTTAGGTATTAATTAAATACACATCTGTACATAGGTAAATTACTAGTTCAAGACATATTTCCATCATTTAGTTATTGAGTTCAAACATTAGTAACAAAACTCATCAGTTAGAATATGTGCAATGGAGCAATTAACTCAAGTAAACAAACCCCAACTCCAACTTCAATCCATTCACCCCAGCTTACCCACCACAAGGGGAATAACCAGGAACGAGTACACAATAGCTAAACAGGACCGCACCGAATACACCCTTGTGACGAAGTACGAGTCTTTGACTAGTGTCGTACTAGGAACGCAAACTACCGACTGTACCCATAGAACTGCGTTCAACCGATAGAGTAACGTAACACACCGATAGACCCGCAGAACTAGAACTAGCACCCCATCATGGACTCATCAGGACCACAAGAGATGCACTCCACTGTTGTGTATAATAATTTCTCTAGATATAATAAATGCAACAAACATTAAATAAGTGTTTTCAATATAAATTTTGGTTATTAATTTAATATTCAATTCAGAACACTACCATACTAATATTAGGATTTTTGTTTGTGGTTTAGAGTTATAACAATGACTAAAGACAAATACTGATATTTGATCATGGACCATTTCTCACAAGCAAGAATATACCAACCATATACCTCACCTACTCCGTGCAGTAGCTCCGAATACAACCATGTTGTTGGGTGCAATACGCCACCCAACTCATCCAATAAGGTTGCGGCCTTTAAGGTATCTACTGGAGACCCAAGGATGCATGCACAGTCACATACAATGTCTAACTTCATCTACCTTATCGTAATGAAATCTCAGCCACGAGCGATAATTATCACTATGAACAAGTTAATACTAGCGATCATTTGAATGAAAACTCTTTATTAATTATAGACACCTAAGTCCAAGACATACTTTCATGTATTTTGTACAACTAGTTTGTTGGGTATCATCTTTTATCCGAGCCTCAACAATATCATAAGTAAGGAATCTGCATATTCATTTATCTCATTAGAAAAATATCTAAGACCGGGATGAATAAGTTGAAACTTCCACAATGTATTAGTATATCATGTTCAAATAAAAATCGTCATTGTTTGTATTTTTATTGTGAAATACACAGTTCAACTTTTCTAACCGCATCCTTAAAAATGGAAAGAGTTTACATGCTTTATTGATAGGAATAATTCCTTTGTATGTGAACATTTTGTGTTGATATTATTTTATATGAGTAAAGAGGTATTCCTTATTTTACGGAAACAATAATTACGAGTAAGTGGAGTGTTATTCTAACAAGGAAGCATGCATAAATCATTGCTATAAACATTAATTCCGTCGCACATAAATGCAATAGATTCCTAACATGCATAGATATTAACATGACTAAACTATTATACACATCATAATGACATGATTCAATCAAACCTTTTTGATTCTCTTTATACCATATGAGATATTTATAGTGACCACTATCAGATTGAAAATACATATATGAAGCACTAGATACACTATCCATCCCAATTCTGTAATGAGATAATCATGATTATGGTGCTGCCTTATTATTGTGTACAACACACATGGTTTTTTTGTTTAATATGTAATAACAATATCATTATAGATCTAATGGAATCTAATTTAACCGCATCACTGGTTTACTACTATTCTTAAATAATGCACAACCCATTCACATAAATGCATTTATCTTTTGTGTACTTATTTAAATGGTTGCATAGACAAACAAAAAATGTATACTATTATTCAAACTACACTTGATGCATGTTTTGCAAAATAAATGGATGAGTAATGAGTCATTATGCCTTAATTTCTTAAAGGATGAGTACGTAAATATTGATTAGAAAGTAACTGCAATAATAATAATAATAAAAGTTAAATGTCCATATCATTCTAAAATGGAAAGCATCTTGGGTCAGTTCCTTTTTTATTTGTAAAAACAAAAGAACTTGTAGCATAAACGTAAATAGGAATTGTGTATGGATGTAGCGTTTAGGCTAAAGTTTCAAAATGCACTATTATGTCCTTCGAAATTTTCATAATGAATATTTGCATTGAAACAAAACTGATAGTGCTAATGTACTGTACTTTTATCCTTTTTATACGTTCATGCCTTCGAATTTAGTGATGGATCCAATGTAACTAAAATCCTTCATAATAACAATTGTTGTGAAGAATCCTAAACGTCCTCCTCATATGCCTAGAAGTAATATGAGAAGAATATCCATGAAAGAAGGTACATAATGATTTTATCCTATATATAACACTACAAAAAAAGACACGATTGTTGTGCACATGGTGGCTCGTTCTGTGCACGCCAATCACACGCCAAGTGCACGCCCATACGCTAGGCGAGCACATGTGCTTGCCCGGCGTGTGTTCACCAAATGGAGCGTCGCTATGCTGGTGGGCGAGCACTTGTTTACGCCAGGTGCTCGCCTGACCTAAGCGCGGGCACAATTGTGTTCACCAAAGGCTCACGCATGTCCCTGTTGGCGAGCCAACAAACACGACTGGGCGAGCACACGTTCTCGCCCAAACTAAAGAGCAAAAAAAAATATACAGGTTCGACGGGATTTAGACGCCCCATCGGACATGTATAGACAGCTAAGAAACCAGTGCAGGTGCTTATTAGAGTCGAGAATAGTACCATAAATCTGCCATACATCTAATTAATTCAAGTATCTTGTACCTACCAAACTCACATAATATATATGAACATAAGAACTAAACATTTTATATAATATACAATTTCAGTATATGCATCACATTTAGCTGCTAAATATAATATAAATAGATTTTCGAAATTTTTAACAAGTAAAAGTACATGTAATTCTTTTTTCAATGTTCATACATATTAAAATAGTTTCTAAAAAAACCATAACAAAACATGATAAAAATCACCAATCATTTCTTTTTTGATCTAAAAATTCTTGAGATTAAACCCTGATTTTCTTTCCTTTTCTTCTTCTCCTTCTCCTTAAATCTAGCATACATGTGTGCCTCTTCTTCTGGGTCATTCTCCTCCTCCTCCTCTTTATCTGATTCAATCTCCTCATATTGAGATGCACGCCCTTGAGACCTATTTTATGGAAGATATATATATATATATATATATATTGTATGCAACTGAAGATATTGAAATATAAAATTATTAGAGTTTAGAAGGACAATACTTACATGTACGTCGAGAAATCTTGCTGGAGCTTCGTCATAGTCTCCACCATCATCATCATCTGCAACTCCATATGCGATGATGGTTGTGGTGACTTTGGTTGTGAATATAACGACTAGCCATAAGAAGAACAAGATTGACGATGTTCCTCCACATAGTATGGCAGAAGACCACCAAACGTCTGCTTCTTGTTCGCCACAACATCCCTCTCTTGTAGCACCTACTAAAATTTTGGATGCTTAATATGAATATATAGTTAAAATTTTAATATACTAAATTATTATTTATCTATACATGTTTCCAAATTGCTTTTATCAAACGGTGGTTGTTCACTATTAGGATCTCCACCCCATTTCTCTACAGCTAGTGCCAAATAACGATCCAGCAATACAAGCTAAAAAAACATTAAAAAATAAGGATAGTATATCTTTCAAATCACTTATATACAAAAAGACTAACAAATAATTCACCTACTTCAGAAGTTGATCATTGAGACTCTCCATCTTTCCCACTCATGTGGGACATAGACCACCACTCATAAATAGAGGGTTCTCTTTCGAACCTTTTCGCTTGAAAAATAAACACAAAAAATAATTATAGAATGGAACTGTAATAAGATAGTATTCAAAATCTAATTTCTAGTAAGAAATTTCTACCTCTCCTCTAATTGTTGCTTTTAGAGCCACTGGTCAATTTGATCCTCAATTTTTAGCGATTTGTCCTTCCCGCCATAGATCTCCTCCCAAACTCGATATTAGCAATGAATGCATTACAAAAACCCACCCACCTACAACAAATATGTTATAAATATTAGTTTTTAAAAAAATTACACCATAAACTATGGATGTAATACGATACCTATCATGCATGCACCATGTCGATGGTAACCTCTTCATCTCCTCCAAAATCATCTCCTCGAATCCCATCTTCGCATGCGATTCCCTCCTTACCTTGAAAAAGGTATCGCTCATCCTCTTCTCCACCAAATGAATAGATGCCCAACGATAAGCCTCTTTCTCCATATCAAGAACTGAACGATACATACTCTGAAAAAGTATTGCAAAGTAGTATATTAAAGAGTAGCAACAAATTTAAATGAATGCGCTGGAACATTACTTACCAGAAACATCTCAAACAATCTCTCCTGCTCATTAGCAATAATGCGACACCAATGAAATTGAATTCTAGTCAAATGTGTCTTCATTATATTAGTAATATCCTTTGCCACATATTGCTATTAAACAAATCCATGCATATTTTGTAAAGTTTCCAAATAATATGAAAGTTTAAATGCAAAGATTCATTTATATAAAAGTTTAGAAAATTATAAAAATAATATCTCCCATCTGTATTAACCTTCAACAAAGGGTAGGACTCCGAAGTTTGTCCACCTTTAGTGGGTAAAGGTACGTAGATGCTTGGATGAGCAGAAGAAGGTGGACCAGAATACATTAAGGTTTGTGCTGGTACAGGTACCGGGCATGAAGCAAGAGCGGCTGTGTAAGATGGCACTCCATATATGCCTCCACAAAAGGGGAGGAGGATAACTAAGAGACTCATAGTAGGCTATGACCCGTCGAGTCTCCTCAGGAAGTGACTCTAAAGTACCAGGTGTACATTTTCTCGGATGTGTAGGTCCTAGCATCAACAACAACAGAAACATAAACAATCTCTTATTACATAGCCAGGGGGAAGATTTTATGGTGTTGACATTACTGGCCAGCAAGAGTAATCTTTACTTCTTCCATGAGGATTAAACTCGTCTGTACAAAAACCTATAACATAATTCTTTTTTTTCTTCTGAAAATGAAGGAAATGTTGACATCAATACATTCCAACAATCAGACTCGGGTGGATGCTCCATGTACTCATCAACTATATGTTCTGCATGTTATATCATATTTTTCGTCGTCTCCTTACAGTAATATAACTGTTTTAATATAGGTGTCAATAGGAAATAACGTAACACCTTTCTTGAGATTTTTGTGTCATTCTTACTTGATTCTCGAAATATTGGCTCATCACATTCTGAATAATGTGTCAAATGCTGATGTTCACAGTAGTATACAATATGATGATTTATGCAAGTGTCTATTTTAACTCCATCTATACCCATCTTCCGCATCATTTTCTTGGTTTTGTAATAATTACCATGTAATTCAGCATCTTGTGGTAACATTTTCTTGATAATTTTAGGTATGACATCAAAATTATGATTAGTCATATTATACTCAATCTTCATCGATAAAAAATCTGCAAGTGAGGAGAGTTTTGAATATGTCTTACAACCCAACCACAATGACTTCTGCTTTTTTCAACAACTCATAGAAGTCTGCAGACTCTCCATATGTTTTCTCATCATCTGGACAAGTAGTGTTAAAATCAAGACCCGCAACATCCATAACCATATCTACAAATAGGTTAATATTGTATGCTTCTTTTGACTCATCCATCGTGTCTTAGAAGTTCTCACCATGCCTCCACCAATTCTTATATCCTTAGAATTCTTCTTTATTAAACAACACTTTGTACACAGACACAAGGATAGTACCATCTGAATCAACGACGCGAAAACCTTGTGCGTAAGCAAATTCTACAAATTCTTGAATACCTCTTTGAAGGGTACCTATAACACGTCTATCTACTACATGCTTATACATCCATTCTCTATTATCCATCTTTATCACCTGAATGTAATAGTTCACACAGTTAAATGAGAGGCGAAGATTTTACTTTAGCTTATTCTCATACATAAAAAGAAGAAAACCTAAACCCTAATCCATCGATGGCCTAAACCTACCATACTTATTCTAGAAGATGAGAAGAGAAGTGTGTTAATTATATTATCACTTTAGCCCATCCATAAGGATTCAAACTTACTATAAGATGATCGTTGTCACGTGCTTGCTTATTTCTGAGGAAATTTCAGCATCATAACCCTGCACCTCCCTAGTATACCTCAAAAACCAATCGCAATCAACTTTCAAAATAGTCACAGTAGTGACTATTTTGATAGTAAATTACAATTGATTTGGTATACCTAAGAGGAAGGGGTAATGTAGCTGGATTTCGATCAGAAATAAACATGTGACAATGATCACCTTATAGTAAGTTTGAATCCTTACAGACCCCCTGAAAAACCCTTTTTTTCACCCTCATAATTTGATGGAATTAACGATCAAACTAATAGATGTATTCGTTGTAGTCGGGCAAGAATCAGATTTATCAAAAACCACTATAATTAATTTATCAATTATTTTTTAGCGGCAAATTTTTATTTTACTTATGCAAGCCCAAGGTCGAACTCACGGAGGCAACTTTCTCCTTAGATTAATTTAAAGTTGATCTAGACGCTAGGTTTTCAGGAGAATATTTTTTATGGTTTTTATGCAATTAAAAAAAATATGCAATGCAATTCTGGAAAAATTCGAAGGTTAAAATGTGAATATGATCAAGTAAGTCTGAAAATTCTCAACCTTGGCCAGAATGTCAATTATGATGAAATGAAGCTACCCTAATTTTTTTTGGAATTTGTCGACTTATATGAATTAACTATGAATTAAATATGAATGTAGGGTAGTTTTTGCAAATTTGATTTTAGGAAATACCAAATTAAGTTATTTTCAGAGATAAAAATTATCTTAGATACTTCTATGTGAGATGAATCTAGGAAAATTGCTAAACTTCAGAAACAATTATTTTTTGACTTATTAAAAAATCAATTACGTGAAAGACCATATAAATTATTTAGACCTCGTTATGCATGCAAATGCGATGATTTTTGGGGACAAAGCAGATGACACCAAAATCTAATTATTATGAATTTTCAAGAATTTTTGGAGCAACAAATAATTTAATATCAAATTAACAACAAGCAAAGGGTAAAATATTCAATTTTCCATAAAATAATTACATTAAATAACCAGAAGCTCATAAAAATCCAACAACATTCATAATGATAAAATATGAGTTCTTCAACAATATGCAATTTTAAAATTATTAAAATTGCTGAAATGAACGTTCAAATAAATATGCAAACATAAGGGTATGGATGCAATACAGAAAACGATTAAACAAACGAAAAATGCTAGCAATGACTTTTATGCAATTAGCATGACTTGTAGGGTCATGGATGAAAATGTCTTAGGGCACGCGTGCCTCGCATGTGATTCCAGTGGAGGGGTATGTGCGTAATATGCTGGAAGTCCTAGGGTCGTTCTGTTATTTCTCCACCAGGGCACGTGCGATGCACGTGCCTGATATGATCCAAGAATGATGTGCAATAAGGCGAACCCTCCAGGGGCTTCTCTTGAAATTTTCCCAAGGAGCAGTTACTCCTCACGTGTGGTCCTTAACTTTTATGCCAGACTGCAACGAAAGAAGGGGTAGAACCTAGAGGGCGAATGCGGTCTCCTGCAGTGAGGGCGGTTGGCAAAGACAGGAACGACAGGGCTATTGGAGGCAACACGGTTGTCGTGGGAGGCGATGGTCGAAGGGGTCCTACGTGCTGGAAGGCGTGGAGATGCGTAGAGGGAGCGCGGCGAGGGGGGAGGTGCATTGCAGCAGAGGAAGAAGGTAGCACAGCTGCGCGTCGTGGCTGGAAAGCGTGGCGACCGTACGGGGATGCCTGGAGGCTGATGGAGACGGGTGGTTGGCCTGGAGGCTGGCGGCAGGTTCAATGGGCTAGCAGGATGGCTGAGGTGAGGAGTGATCTACAGCGGAGGAGCTGAAGGTCGATGTTGGGGCCGAGTGTGTCGGCGGTGAAGCAGGAATGGTGAAGGCGGCTATCGATTGTAGTGGCGAGAAGTGCATCGTTGGCGTTGAAAGAACGGAGATGATCGATGGTGAATGGAGGAGTTTGAAGAAGAAGAAAAGAGAGATACTTCCATTGTGAATAGGGGAAACTTTTGTATTTGTTTAGGAGAGGATATTTTTTTCTTAATTGATTGAAGAAAGTTCATTGAAAAAGTTCAATAAAAATCATAACTACATTCCTAACATGTGTTTTGTTTGCGGAAGTGCAAATAATTTTGTTATTTGGAGGATGGAAGATAAGAAAATGATGAGAGAGGAAGTATGAGAAGAAGAAGAGGGAGATGGAGGAAGAAGAAAAAGACATGGAATGACAACGAGAATGAGAATAGAGAGAGTACTTGGGGCGTGTTCTTGAAGAACATGGTCTTCGCTCGACTTCACAGCAACGAAGGAGCTTGAGCAGCTCATGAGAAGTAGTTGTGCCAACACCTGGAGGGCCTTGGATCTCGCCAAGAAGCAAGGAGGCCGTCGCTCAGATGGGTGGCGATCGCTATCACCGAATACACTCACTCCAGAGCTCTCTCACAGTCCTGTATTAGCGGATGATCTGTTACGGTGGTGGAGGGACTCCTTTTAAAAGAGGATAGCGAGTGAGTGCATAGGGGAGTAGTGGAGGTGGAGAACGAGGATGACGTGCAGCGGGTGCAGGCAACAGTTACAGAGAGAGGGAGAGACACGGGAGAGAGAGAGAGGCGGGGCTCACGCAAGTTGGGGGAGGTTGGCGAAAGGAAAGAGAAGAGGGGAACATGGAGAACGTGCATAGATTACAGGGGTAGAGAGAGAAAATGTGAGAAGGGCTATGGCATGGGATTGGAGGGAAAATAAGAGAGGGAAGAGAAGGCACCACGTGGCATGCTCGGAAGCGGCCACGTGGCGTTTATTTATTTAATTAAAATAATAATAATAATAATTAAATTAATTAATTAATTAAAAAATTATTTAATATAATTAAAATAAAAAAAAAATAAAAGAAGTAAAGTAAAAAATAATTAAAATGGGTGACACGTGGTGCCTCCAGGAGCTGCCACGTGTCGTTCCCAGAAAATTCAAGAACTAAATGTAAAGAAAAATAAAAAAGAAATAACAAAAGAGGTCAAATCAAGAAGTGGTCAACATGAAATTTGCTCGTCTCGATGAGATATACTACTTTCATGAAGGATCAAAAACCAAAATAAGCTATATGTACAAAGTGCATTTTTTGGCGGTATCTTATAAGTATAAAACACCGCATTTTTATCTTTTGTATTTATTCGTCAATTTAAAATAAGAGAAAAACCAAAATAAAAATAAATAAAATATTAAAGGAACACTTACAACTTAATCTAATTTTTTTGAATTTTTAATAATCAAGAAAATGAAGAAATAAAATACAATGGCAAAATGGTCAATATATACAATATACAATAGGGGCCCAAAACCCAAGTTTCACATACCATCTCTGATTTTCATGAAATTAGTCTTTTTTAAGATATTTGAATGTATATTACTTTAAAAGTGAATAGACTTAAATTGGACACTGTATGAGAGGGATATGAGCATTTTAAGGTCATTGTCTTAAACTTGGATTTGAGTTTTATTGGTCAATTTTACATGTTAATAATTTTCTGATATTTTCCTTTATTAGTGTTAGTAATTTGTAGACTATGGAGTTGGTTTGTTGGATTTTGAGTTGATATAAAATAGATACAGATAGGTGAATTTTAGCTAATATACATGTGAATAATTACAAGTGAATTTGGCTCCTTATTTAATGCAAAAATGAAAGCTAAAATGCAGATATTATTAACATATGCATGGATTATAATCATGCAATGTAAGTGGAAATATGCAGCTAATTACTCGGGAACAAAGCTCTATTTTCAACTTTTAGAGCGATGAGTCACATATTCACTCAACCCCCTATACATAAACCTTGCCTGTCCCCAAGCAACTTAAAATGAAATGCAAGTGTGAAATGATTTTGGGTTTCATACCATGGTCATGAACAAAAGTTGAAAATGGAGCTTGACTCTACCTTTGTATTAATAATGTGGTGGAACCTTATTGGGATATGAATTTAAGACTTAACAAACTTTATGCTCCACAAGTCTTCTATTCCAGACGCCTCATCAGTCAGGTCATAACAAATCCTCATACGCAAATTTCTGATGACTATGAATCTTACTTGTACTTTGTAAGTGAAATATAGCTCTCCACGTATGAAATGACAAAGAAACAGCCTCCTCTAACAAGGTAACTCTAATTCCATGGTCTAGCAACTCTTTCCTCGAGGAGTGGGGTATTTCCTTCTAAGTTCAAGTGCGACCAACTCAAGAAGAGGGGGTAGAGAGAAAAATGGGCAGTGGCCAGTGTAGCTACCTATCCTAGGATGCTTGACCAGTGTAGCCAAGTCATCCAGCTGCAGGCTTCTATGATATGAGGCTTTGAAGCATATGCATTGCAAATATACATACTCTAGCAGGCATTTTATTTTCAATCAGGACTGTCCACTTTTTTTGGAGTTCTCTTTTTTTTCTCTTTTTTTCTTGTCATATATACAAGGTGCAGCATGTACATAAGGAGTTTTTTTTTCTTATGCCAGTAGACTATCCCTCTTTTGAAACTTTATTGCAACACACAACATCCTGTCGTTCGATGTCAACACCACCAGACCAGGTTGAGATGCACAACCCTCCCTAGAGGAGGACGGATGTTTCCACCCGTGTGATACTCCAAGCCAAAGGATTCTACCTCCTCACCATCTCATCAATGATAAGCTATGTGCATGGTTCTTGTCCAAGTTAGGTCACTGTCTAAAAGAATCATGCGTGTGTACGAAATATTCTACTTATACTAATCAAGATGACATGTGGACATAGACTTGCGGACTCAAAGATATAAGTCACTTGACCTAAAAAATCTTAACTCCATTTCCTATAAGGTCCTTTGAAATTAGGTAGATTAAGGTCAAATAAATTCCATCCTCAACATCTATTCATAACTTGGTTCAGAACCCTGTAGCTTTCCCACTTTGCATATACTAAATATGCAAGTGAGATGCATATGACATGCTATAGAGATAAATGAAATGCATGACAATTTTTTTGGTGCAAGGATGATATGCAAGAGTAAATAAGAAGCTTTTTTTTGTTTTTTTTCCAAAATTTGGTATGCCTCCTATTTTACAACAATTTTACAAGAGTTTTACAAGTTTAATACAATATACAAGTATACATGTATTTTTACATTTTTTTTCAATTTTTACCCACCCCGTAATTATTGCATAATGTATACACAAATACGTGAAAGTACAAGTTATGGATAAGTATATATGCAATATATACACACCCCTTATACTAAGCATGTGCTATGACCTCAGAGCACGAGAAGCGAGGAAAAAGACATAGCTCGTGCCAAGTGTAGGAGAGCTAAAATAACAAAAACGTATAGAAGTCGTCCCGCCCCCCTATACTTAGGCTCTGGCAGCTTAAGTGCAGAAGAAGATCAAAAACGGGGCAGACGAGGTCAAAAGGGAAAATGGATTAGTATATATACATGGTGGGCATCAGTCCCCCCTATACTTAGTCCTCTGGTCAGCCTAAGTATAGGACATGAGTGAGTGTGAGAATCGATGAGATCTGGAGAATATACAGATAATGGTGAAAAGATTCGGGTCATTTCCCCCCATACTTAGCATCCGATCATCCTAAGTATAGCCATAAAATGAAATGATATGGAGCCAGGGTGAGTGATACGAATCACTAGGGTGGGAGGGACAGAAAGTACGTACAAGAGGAGGTGTGTATATACAAGGATCAAGATCTGAATCTTTTTGATGTTGTTGATGGCGAGATCTCAATGTTACAAGGACTCATGCGTGGCTTTAAGTGTGTCTTCTGAGTCTGCCTTACACATGAAAACAATCTCCTTAACACAGACTAATTGTTCATTAGGTTCGATAAAGTGTTTCAGCAATTGTCCATTAACTAGGGATGTCTGTGCTCCATCTGTAAGATCTTAGATCTCTACACATCCACTGTCATGCACTACACGGACTACGAACGGACCTGCCCACTTGGATTTAAGCTTCCCTTGGAAAACCTTCAACTTGCATTGAACAGCCATATCTTCTGTCTAGGAACAAAGGTCTTTCATCTGATAAATTTATCGTGCCAACGCTTTACCTTATCCTTGTAGACCAAACTATTATCATATGCTCGGTTTATGATCTCCAGAAGTTCATTTAGATCCATTTCTCTTTGCTTCTGCCCTAGGTGTGTGTTCTAATTGACCATCTTGATTGCCCATTCGGATTTATGCACTAACTCTACGGGCAAATGGCATGGCTTCCCAAACACTATTCTAAATGGGGAGGTTCCTAATGGTGTCTTGTAAGCTGTCCTGTAAGCCCAAAGGACCTGATCCAAGATCTGAGACCACTGCTTCCTGTCTGGGCGGATAAGCTTCTGCAATATGGTCTTAACCTCCCTATTCAACACCTCTGCCATGCCATTGGTCTGTGGGTGGTATGGACTAGAGACATAATGTTCGATGTTGTAATCCTTCAAGAGTTTCTTGACGTTTATTCTCACAAAATGGCTACCCCCATCGGATATTAATACTTTGGGGATCCCGAACCTAGAATTTATGTGATCTCTGATAAATTTACAGATAGTCCTACTGTCTGCAGCTCGGGTCGGGATAGCCTCCACCCATCTTGACAGATAGTCTACTACAAGAAGGATGTACTTGAATCCATGGCTAACAGGAATGGGCCCATGAAGTCAATGCTCCAGGCGTCAAAGACATCACAAATGATGACATGCTGCATTGGCAGCTCATCCTTGGAACCAACGGTTCCTCCCCTTCGCTGGCATACTAGGCACGACTTCGCAAAGGTGAGAGAATCCTGAAACAAAGTCGGCCAGTATAAGCCACACTGTAATGACTTCCATGCGGTCCACTTCCCGGAGTGGTGTCCTCTTCCTCTAGACTATGGCATAAAGTAATGACACTATGATATTCCTCCTAAGGAATACACTTCCTCCATACACAATCTGGTCCTTCAAAGAAAAGGATCGGATCCTCCCAATGCTAATGTCTTGCATCCGACTTGAGTCGGTCTATGTTGCTCTTGGGCCAATCTTCAGGAACTTTCTTGGAGATAAGATAGTTCACTATATTGGCGTACTATGGGAGTGAGTTGATAATAAAAATCGACTCATCTGAAAAAGGGTCTCGAATAGGTGTATCAACAGAAGTATCAAGAATTTCGAGATGGGAGAGGTGATTGATGAATATGTTATTCATCACTCTTAAAGTTGAAAATACAGTCTTGTTCCCGAGTAATGGGCTGCATATTTCACCCTATATTGCATAATTAGCATTCATGCAAGCATAAGTAATACCTGTATTTTAGCATTCATATTTGCATTAAATAAGAAGCCCAATTCACTTTTAATTATTCACCTATTTATTTGTATTATACTCACTCACAAAACCAATAAAACCAACTCTATACTATATGTATTACTGATTAATAATTAAGGAAAATACCAAAAAAATTCTAACTTGTAAAATTACCCAATAAAACCTCAAACCCAGTTGGAGACCATAGAACTTAGAATGCACATATCTATCTCATATAACCTCCGATCTAGGTCGACTCACTTTTAAATTAATACACATTCAGAGACCTTCAAAATGAGACCAGTTTTGTTTAAATCGAAGCTCGTATGCAAAACTTGGGTTTTGGGACCTCATTGTATAGTATATGTATGTATATATGTACCCTTGTATTTTAGTACTTTGTTTGACCTTATTTCCGTTTTTGGTCAACATGAAACTTGTAGATCTCATCGACATCAACAACTTTCATGTTTTGAGTTTTTCCAAATTCGGCCATCTTCTCACCCTCATTTCATATCTTCTTTCGGCCACTCAGATCAGGCCACATGGTGCCCTCTTATTGCGCCCCACGACCCGTTCATAATGCGCCACGCGCCCCTCCATCTCCAATGTATGTTGGTGCCTTCTCCTACATCACGACCATTCATTCCGCAACTCTTCATCGCTGTTCGATCGCTTCCCCATATCTCATCTCGGCCGTTGACGCCCGCCTCATCCATTGCCTTCCACGTGGCACACTCACGGCCATTGGATCATCGTTTTGAGGACCAGATCACTACCGTTCAAACCGCTTCTTTGCTCGATCCTTGGATCAAGGCCCAGATCAAATCTGGGCCTCTCACTAGTGCCCTCACCTACTTGCGACACGTGGTCCATCGGAAGCCGCTAGATCGCTTCCATCTTTGTCATTCTTCCCACGCTAAATCCGTGCCCTTCTCTTGCACCATTCTTCTGGCTGTTGGATCACTCGATCCAATGGTCCAGAGACCGTCTTCCACCTCGGGCCGCCTTCCTCGTGCACGTCAGCACCTCCGCCTACTCGCTGCTCCCTTCCTAATTTCTCCGCAACCACAACCACTATCTCCACCCATTGACCGCTCCACGATGAAACCCCCACTCCCTTCATCCTCGTCGACCTCCATGTCCTCCATGATCCCCTTCCTCTTCGCTCCACGGACCCCACGAACACCACGCCTCCATCACTACCTCCTCCACCTTCTCTCTATAAATCCCCCACCTCCGGCCACCGTTACGACCATACGCCCTTGCACGAGAGACCCTAGAGCTCCCCTCTACTGATCCATGACAGAGATTAGGTGTGAAAGTGAGCGAAGACAACGTACCCTCTTCGACGAGATCCACGGCAAGCTTCGTCGTGCAGCAGCTCCTCCATCAAACTTCCTGAGCTCGATACACTAGCGGCCCTTTAGCGAAGACCAGGAAGCTTCCTCCGAGCTTCTAACCCGAGGTACACCCCTCTGTCATCTTCTCCGACCTCCTTATTCTTTCCTTGCATTTTCTCCGATTTTATTCCTCCTCTCTGATCGTGTTCACCTTCCATCGACTATGCACCAAGCTTCACCTTGAAGCTCCGATCCTTACGCACTCCTTCGTTCTCCCCGAAGACCTGTCGGATTACATCTCCGACCATAGCTCCATTGCCATGGTGGAGGAGGGCCATTGACCCACTTCCACACTGCTCCAGGCCTCATACTGCACAAGCACGCACTCCCACGAGCACGGGCTCCATTCTTTTGGCCCCAGCTAACCCTGCAGGTACCCCTATCTTGATTGAAAGGAACTTCGCTGGAGCTCTGCTCGAGCTTCGTCGCCACCGGTGTTCGGACCTCCCCAGCCACTCCAAGGACCTCTGGCGGCCTCCTTGCACTTCCACGACTAGTCCGAGCAATCCAGGAGCCCCCGACGAGCTACACGGAGCACGTGTGGAGGAGGCGGAGCCAGGATCAAGTCACTAGAGCCCCGCCAAGTCCGTCGTAGGAGGCGACAGACCAGAGAGGACGAAGAACAAGTGTCGTTAGATCTTCCTGATCCGACGGTCCTGATCTCGACACGTCACGCACGTCTAGACACCGTGGTATTAGGAGGATCCCACAGCTACTACTCCACCACGTTGCCCACTTCATCGAGTGCCAGCAACCGTCGATCTCGCACGGATCTGACGGTCATGATCATGCCACATCAACTTCATCAACACCGTTAGATCATCTCGATATGACGACTTTAGGGGCGCCACGTCAGTAGCTCCGGCAGTCGTTGGATACCCACTAATCTAATGGTCTACATCGCGCCACGTAGCCTCATCCAAGCCTCTTCCCCGACCCTAGGCTCGGAGGAACCGAATCAGATCCGAGGCTGATCCAAGCCACCTGAGCCTCCGCCCGAGCCTCAATCGACGTCCGAGCCTAGCCCCGCATGTGAGGCCCATGAAGGTCTTGGAAATTACAAATTGATCCCTGCCAGGCGTGTCACGCGAGGAGAACGTGACTTTTTGGGAAATTTTCATCGACCTCCCTCGCATTATAGGTAATTGCACTTAAGTCCCTGTCAGCATGTTTCATTTTCAAAACTTTTATTTTCTGTATTTGCAATTTGATCCCTGTCTTCGCACACATATTTTGGTGTCCATTTAGCATCATTTTAAAGTTCTAAGAATTGCATGTTGTAGACCAACTTGTCCTTTATCTCATGTGACACGTGTTTTATTTTTATGATTTTTATGGAATTTAATATTAATAAATTGGTGATATTTTCTATATTTTGCCCTCTGTGTGTTTTTTAATTCATATTAAATTCCTTGTTGCTCCAAAAATCATCATAAAATCACAATAGACTTACGATAATTTACTCTACATCATATCCAAAATTCATTGCATTTTCACGCATCACGAGGCCTGAATAAATCAAATAGTGAATGTCTTAATTGATTTTTAATACGTCCAATTCACATAGAATTTTAAGTTTATTGATTTTTCTGGATTCATCACACTTAGATCCATCTACGATAATTTTTATATTTTGAAATAATGTGTTTTGGTATTTATTAAAATTAATTTTGTAATAATCACCTTGCATTCATATTTTATTCACAGTAAATTCATTTAGAGTCGAAAATTCCAAAAAATTGTAGACACTTAGGTTCATAGCATTCCATCATCTGGCCAAGTTTCATTATTTTTAGACCTCATTTGATTATCTTTCGGAATTAACTTGTAAAATTGGCCTTAAATTGCATTGTTTCTTTCCTTTATTGCATAAAAATTGCCAAAAAAGAGCAAAAATAATCATATGAAAATCTAACCTCTGGATTCACTTCAAATTCACCTAAGGAGACAGTTGTCTCCCTAAGTTCGACCTTGGGATTGCCCAAGTAAAACAAATCTACCGCTCGCAATTAATTAAACATTAATTGAAGTGGTATTTTTGATGAAGCATTGATTACCCAACTACAACGAATCTAACCATTAATTTGACCATTAATTTGATTGAATTAATAAGGGTAGTCCGAGCCTCGTCAAAATGGCTTCGTTGCTGGGGAGGCATGGCTTAGGTTAATTTCTAGAGAATTTTGAGTGTTTAATTTTCCATCCCTGGGTAGTCTGATTCCCGGCTTTTTTTAATATTTCTCTGTCATTTATTTTTGTGAATTTTGTGTCGTTTTTTATCTGACCTCAAGTTGTTTTCATGCAAGGAATACGAGGAGTCGAAGGCACTTCAAGGAGCTTGCATTTAAATATTTTGAGCAATTGAGAGGACTTGTAATAGTGTCATTTTCATTATTTTTTCATTCTTTCCAGCAGTTCCCATTTGAGTTCTCACGCGTATAAAAATAGTTGAAACGTGTCCCCATGTGCTGTGTGGATTGCTTTTTAGATTAGGCTTGCACTTGCGACTCTTAGAGCTACTTTAGGACTTACTTGTGCTCCTAATATTCTAGGACCACACTTCACACATAAAGAACGCTCTTAGACCGCAAATCTAGTCAAATTTAATATGTGCTTCACTCGCTAATAGAACTACATGTCTAGGAGCAGCTTTTCTCGCCTGCATTGCATATAGTGTAAAAAGTTTTAAATTCTGTTCTGCATCCTGCATAAAAGAGAAGGGATCAATGTATGTCTTCAACTCGGCATACCATCATTGTTTTATCGTGCATCGGCTTTTCTCGACTCCTTTCTCTTTGTTTTTCAAACTTATGAAAAAAGGAAATTGGGACTGGACAATAGGCGTTCTTTGTGAATTGGACTAAATCAGTGATAACCTAACTTTAAACCGGGACTGCTAAACAAAATTGACCAAAAAAATTCAATAAAATCTGAAATTTTGCTTGCGGGAAATTAACCCCAACCTTGTTTTCAGGCTGAGTGAGGGTACTAGAGTGTGTGGGTACCCTAGGGCAGAGCCACAAATCTCTTCTTTCCATATCGCGTACCCCTATCCAAGCAAATATCAACGGCTGAGCTTTAGGTTCAACTTACCAGTGCCAAGTAGCATCCACCTACTCCGGTATATAGATAGGGGTGAAATTGCGGTGCACCGCGACAAGTTGCTATTAGCCTCAGTCTTCTCCGGCAGGTAGATAGGGGTGAAGTTACATCCTTATCTGCCTCACCCTACTCTATAGGTAGATAGGGGCAGGTCCTTGAACTTTCAGCTGGGGATAGGAGCGAAGAAAGGAAGGGTGTTGGTATCTAAGGCAACAGGTTAAATAGAGGAGGTGCATCTGGCTTTTAGCCGACTCCCCTTAGGCTACATAACCTTTGCTATTTGTCTGATAAACTCACGCTTAAAATCAACCAGATTAATTGGACTCGGTTTCAAGTCCTTCACCGTGTTGAGTGTGAAAATACAGGGTTTGAATTCAATTGCTTGCTTCAGGTAGGAGTAAAATCCTATCTTACAATTAGAACTCCCGTTTCTTCTTCTCGCCATTCTAGATGACTGAATGGGGGGATATCTACTCCCGATTCGCCAATCTTTCTTTGAATCCCTCCACGAAGCTCATCTTCACCGACCCAAGCGCAACTTGGACAAACTAGAGCTCATGACCCTCTTAAGTTCTGGATCCCTAAAACCTAGGGTGGTTACTCCCAAACCAACCCTTTTCTCTCCTCTGATCTCACCGAGGAAGACCATCACCTCGGTAAGAATCCTTTCCTTGATTTGTCCTCAAACCAAGACCATCTTATTTACCCAAGAAAAGAGGAAAAAATACCGAAGAAAAAACCTGACGACGATGAACACAAAGAGGACCCAATGATCCAAATCCTTGCCCGGCTAGCTAGGGCCAAGCAGCTAAATGCAGAACTAATGTCAAGAATGGGACAAGTGATCGAGGCTCAATAAATTGACCGACTGATGGAAGATGCCTACAATCCCGCGGAAAATGAAATACATAGCTGGCTAGTACCTGAGGTCCCCCTGAAGCATTCGAGCTGAAGCCCCACTTTCTGAGCTTGTTGTTGAAGTTCAATGGAAACACCAACGAAGAGCCATATGCCTTCCTTAGAGACTTCGAGCAGGTTTGCAACAACCTTAGTCACCCTCGGGTTGGGCAAGATTACATCAGGCTGAAGGCCACCCTGTCTGCGTTAGGAGATAAGGCCGCACATTGTTTGAAAAATCTCAGGTTGAGATGTATGACCTGGATGCAGTTCAAGGACCTGATCTTGAAGAAGTTCTACCCACTCAGTAGGACTAACCAGATGAGAACAAAGATCGCTAGTTTCTTCCAGGGACCCAATGAACCATTCCATGAAGCCTGGGACATGTTTAATGATCTAACGCAAAAATGCCCATGCCACGGCATTACAAAAGCGATCTTAGTCCATACCTTGTTATGTGGCATGCCCCTGGAGATGCAGGGGTTACTGAGTGCTGCCTGTGGAGGAAGCTATCTGAACAAAAATGAAGACGTTGTATGTAAGATCCTAGAACAGATGGCGGAAATAGGCAGGTCTTAGGCCACCAGGGCCTATTAGTTTTCTCCTTCAAGCCTATCCAATGAGACCAATAAGAGGACTGTATTAGATCTGACGGACGACCTCATCCCCAGTATGGAATAATAGCTGACAAATTAACCATTGTTGAGCAGATTCACAAGAGGGTCACTGAGCTTGAGGCACTCTCGCGATTTCCAAAACAAGTGGAGGAACTTATTGAGAAGGTAGCCAACATATGGCTACTTTCCCCTTCTGCACCACCTGTACTTGTACACCGAGTTCATCTTGTACAGGAACATGCACCAAGGCATCAGACTAGCTCAATAGAGGAGCAGACATGCACTCACCAGGACCAGCACGCACCTCCACAAGTGGAGACAGGATACGATGAGCCTTCGTAGGTGTTCGAGATCAACGGGCTGTGGTACAGCCGCGACCTTGTCGGTAGACAGACGGGGATAGGAAATGGTCAGCCACACCGACCTTCCCTAGCTTACCAGGAAAACAGCTCTGTCCCCACACCGCGCTTCGTACAGTCCCGACCTGGACAAGGGAACCAGCCTCATCAGCATCAGCAGCAGTGACGCATGTTCCGCTTAGGCCAGCAGGGCCCTCCACCTTCCCATCAGCAGCAGCATTACCGACACGGCCTGTAGGGCCAATACATGAACTCATCCTGGAGTCAGCACCAACCAGCCCAGCCCACTAGTGAATTGGAGTCCCTCACCTTGGCGATCCAAACCCTGACTGATAGGGTCCAACAGATTGAGAATGACTATCTGGATATGAGAACCGATTTGAATCGTGTCTCTCGTACCCAGGACCAGCAGGTGGCACCAAAGACTCCAATTCCCGCTTAGGTTCAGGCCAACCTAAATAGCTTGAATCAAGGCCATAACCGACCCCGAGATCAGGTATACTATTCATATAACTCTTTATCTAAACATGAGATCCTTTCATACAATAATGTCAATCATAAGTCCCTCAGGAGCGGAAGGACCGTGATTGTACCTGATCAGGCATGGGCACCGGAGGAAGAAGCCTCCAAATCTCTACCTGAGGAGGCCTTGGAGGCAGAGTAGCAGCACCACCACCACCGATAAAAGAAGAGGACTTGCAAGTCCTCAAAAAAGAAGGAGAACCGCACCCGCAGTGAGTCCGGCGAGAACGATGAAGAGCCCGTACCTCCATCTGAGGAGGATGTCCCAGCAGTCGCGGAGAACGCATTATCGGTTTTGCAGCAGAAATTTTCTTTTAGTCATAGTTACAGTCAGAGTCCGAGTCAGTCTAAGTTTCAGAGTCATGTACAGAACTCAGTTCCTAGTTTAAATGAAAATCTTTCAGTTTCGAAATCTGAGTTAGCATCAATAATCCCTTTCCCCTGAGCTCTTAAGGATGGAATGAAGAAAACTCAAAAAATATAGAAAGATGACTTGAGATGGCAGAGTTTTGCAATAAACACATCAAGGTCACAATCCCTTTTGACAAGTATGTGGAGATGACACCTGTATTTCAGGAATACCTAAAGGTGAGATGTACACCTACTAGGGTCAGCAGGAAGACCAAAAGTCATGCAGAGAAACACGTTCTGTCAGTAGACACTACATGCATAATAAAGAATTCGTTTATGAGGAAACGAAGAAACATGGGTGCACATTATGTGGTGAGTCATGTTGATGACACTGCATTTGCACACACTCTCCTTGATAATAGATCCTCGATTAACTTAATGCCTACCACCCTATATGAGCGGCTTAATCTCGTACCTCTTAGGAAACCCAGAGCCCTACTTCAGTTTGCGGATAAATCAACCAAGAGGTCCCAAGGAGAATTGAGGAACGTTGTCATAAAAGTCGAGGGTCAGGAGTACATGGTGAACTTTACAGTCCTCGATATGGAGACCCCTCACAATTGGAGAGATTCCTAGATCATATTAGGAAGGCCATTCCTCAGAACAACATGGGCCTTATTTGATTATAAGATTGGGAAAATCCAGTTCCAAACTCCAGATGGAGACGAGGAACTTGAGATGAAGTAGATCAGATGACAGAGACCGGATTCAGAATCTAGCACCGAGTACTCTTTATCCGAAGTAGATTGTATTTATGTAGACACCATTGGGCCATGGAGACAGTACCCAGCTAGCACCGATGAGTCCCTCTCATTCGGAGAAGATATTGTGCATGAGTCAGTTTGCGAGGTCCTTAGAAACGAGTGCAGCATAGAATATGCATCCCCCTACATCTTTGATGACTTAGAGACCCAGTTGGGCCTATCAGTCCTTCCCTCTTTAGGACAATCAGAAGATGAGGATGATGAGTCGGACGTGGCTTTTGTCGATTGCTTGGAAACTTTTGACGATCTGACTCCAGAGTAGAATGAATTGGTGGCAGCAATTTCGAGGATAGATCCAAACGCTACCAGCATAGATCCAGATTCGATTGAGACAGATTTCCTTGATGATCACACATTACCTGAGCTCAAACCTTTACCCACAACACTTAAGTATGCCTTCCTTACGGGACCAGAGAAAAAGTATCCAGTCATCATCAGCTCGCGATTGACCAAGGAGCAGGAATGTAGCTTGCTAGAGATCCTAGAGAAAAATCGAAAGGCAATAGGCTGGATTATCCCCAATCTCCATGGGATAAATCTGCTCTGTGTTCGTACCATGTCTACTTGGAGAATGAGGCTAAACACTCTCATGAATTCCAACGTCAGTTGAATCCAAATTTATGAGAGGTAGTGAAGAACGAGATAGAGAAATGGTGCAACGCGGGTTTTATTTACCCCATCTCCGATTCCAAATGGGTGACTCCAATCCATGTTGTCCCAAAAAATTGGGAATTCAAACGACCACCAATGAAGATGGATAGGAGATCATGACACGATTACCCACATTGTGGCACATCTGTGTGGATTACAGATGCCTGAATGCTGCGACGAAGAAGGATCATTTTCCCCTACCATTCATTGATCAGATCTTAGAGATATTAGCGGGGAAAGAATTCTTCTGCTTTTTGGACGGGTTCTCGGGCTACAATCAAGTAGCCATCGCTCCGGAGGATCAGGAAAAGACCATGTTTACATGCCCCTTTGGTACCTATGCTTTCAGGCGCATGCCATTTGGGTTATGCAATGCTCTCGTTACTTTAAAAAAGGTGCATGATTGCCGTATTCGCCGAAATGGTTAGCAAATTCCTGGAAGTCTTCATGGACGACTTCTCGGTCCACGGCGATTCTTTCGATTACTGTCTTAGGAATTTGGACCGAGTCCTCAAGCGATGTTGTGAAGTTAATCTGGTGCTCTCCTTGGAGAAAAGTCACTTCATGGTAACGGAGGGCATTGTGTTGGGGCATGTCATCTCCAAAAGAGGAATGGAGGTTGACCCTACCAAGGTGGATGTGATCAGATGACTCCAGCCACCAACCAATGTTAAACAGTTGTGGTCTTTCCTCGGGCATGTCAGATTTTATCAAAGATTTATCAAGGATTTCTCTAAGATTGCCCAACCACTAACTGAGCTTTTAGGCAAGGACATGAAGTTTATTGTTGATCACAAATGTCTTGAAGCCTTTAAGCAATTACAAGGAATGATCATGGATGCCCCGATCCTACAAGTCCTAGATTGGTCTCTACCTTTTGAGATCATGACGGACGCCTCAGACTTTGTTGTTGGGGCTGTGTTAAGACAGAGGAGGGATGACGTCCCGTTCGCCATACACTACGCAAGCAAAGTGCTTGATACTGCTCAGCATAACTATATAATTACGGAAAAGGAGATGCTTGCGGTAGTATTTGCCTAGGATAAATTCAGATCTCTTTTAATCGGATCCAAGGTATTTGTGTTCATGGATCATACAACGCTACGATATTTAATGGAAAAGAAGGACGCAAAGGCACATCTTCTTAAGTGGATTCTTCTTATCCAGGAGTTTGATTTGGACATTCATGATAAACCTGGAATGAAGAACGTAGCAGCTGATCACCTCTCCCGTCTTGAGGATCTTAATGCTTCTGAGGATACACCGATTCAAGACTCCTTCCCTGACGAGTTGATTTAAGTCATCGACTCACTCCCATATTAAGCCAATATCGTGAACTACCTTGTCTCCAAGAAAGTTCCCGAAGATTGGCCCAAGAGTTACATAGACCGACTGAAGTCGGATTTGAGACATTACCACTGAGAGGATCCGATCCTTTTCTTTGAAGGACCGGATTGTGTCTGGAGACGGTGTATTCCTCAAGAGGAATATCAGAGTGTCCTTTCTTTATGCCACAGTTTGGAGGCAGGAGGACACCACTCCGGGAGGAGGACCGCATGGAAGGTTCTTCAGTGTGGCTTATACTGGTCGACTCTGTTTTGCGATGCGATCACCTTTGCGAAGTCGTGCCCAATATGCCAGTGAGTGGGAGGAATCGTCTGTTCCAAGGATGAGATGCCGATGCATCCTGTCATCATTTGTGATGGTTTTGATGCATGGGGCATCGACTTCATGGGCCCATTCCCTGTTAGCCATGGATTCGAATACATCCTTGTTGCAGTAGACTATCTGTCCAGCTTGGTTGAGGCTATCCTAACCCTAGTCGCAGACAGCAGGACTGTCTATAAATTCATTAGAGATCACATCATCTCTAGATTAGGGATCCCCAAATTGTTGATATCAGATGGGGGTATCCACTTCGTGAACAGAGATGTGGATAAGCTCTTGAAGGATTACATAATCGAACACTGTGTCACTAGTCCTTACCACCCACAGACCAATGGCATGGCTGAGGTGTCGAATAAAGAGGTGAAAAACATATTGCAGAAGCTTGTCCGCCTAGACAGGATTGATCAAGTACTATGGGCTTATAGGACAACTTACAAAACACCATTAGGAACCTCCCCATTCAGGATGGTATTTGGGAAGTTGTGCCATTTGCCTGCAAAGTTAGTGCACAAATCAGAATGGGCAATCAAAAAGGTCAACAGGAACACATACCTAGGGCAGAAACAGAGAGAAATGGATCTGAATGAGCTTGTGGAAGTCAGAAACCGAGCATACGACAACAATTTGGTTTACAAGGACAAAGTAAAGCGTTGGCATGATAGATATATCAGACAAAAGACCTTTGTTCCTGGATAGAAGGTATGGTTGTTAAATGTAAGGCTGAAGGTATTCCAAGGCAAGCTGAAATCCAAATGGACAGGCCCATTCATTGTCCGTGTTGTGCATGATAGTGGATGTGTTGAGATCTCAGATCTCATAGATGACGCACAAACATTCCTAGTCAATGGACAACTATGGAAGCACTTTGTTGAGTCCAAAGAACAATTAGTCCATGTTTAGGAGATTGTATTCACGCGCGAGACAGATTCAGCAGATACACATAGAGCCACGCATGAGACCTTACAGCAGTGAACTCTCACCATCAGCAGCATCTGGAAAGATTCAGACCACGATCTTTGGATATACCCATCATTCCTGTACATTCTCCCCCTCCCTCCCGTGACTCTAATAACTCACCCCAACTTCATATATTTTTTATCTACGACTATACTTAGGATGACCAGATCCTAAGTATAGGAGGGAGAGTCACCTGAGTCCATTCACTGTACATCCTCCATATCACATCGATCCTCATACCACTCCCGTCCTATACATAGGCTGACCTGAGCCAAAGTATAGGGGGGACCGATACCCATTTTGTATATATATTCATCCACTTCCCCTCTTGACCTCATCCGCCCCATTTTTGATCTTATTCTACACTTAGGCTGCCAGAGCCTAAGTATAGGGGGCAGGACGACTTCTATACATTCTTGTTCTTTTGGCTCTCCTACGCTTAACACGAGCTATGTCTTCTTCATCGCTTTTTCGTTCTCAGAGGACATAGCACACGCTAAGTATAGGGGGGCGTGTATATATTACATATATACTTTACCCATAGCTTGTACCTTCGCGTATTTTCATGTACTTTTGTATATACTATACAATAACTACGGGATGGGTAAAAATGGAGAAATTTTTTTGTAAAATACACGTATACTTGTATATTGTATAACACTTGTATAATTTGTAAAATACTTATAAAACTCTTATAAATTGTTGTAACAAAGAAGGTATACCAAGTTTTTGAAAAAAAAATGGAAAAATCAAAATCAAAGGCTTCTTATTTATTCTTGCACATCATCTTTGCATCTGAAAAGAAAGAATGAAAAAGACTCTTGCATTTCATTAATCCACATAGCATGTCATCTACATATCGTCTGCATATTTTGTATATGCAAAGTGAAAAGCTATTGGGTTCTGATCAATGTTATGAGTAGATGAGGAGGAGGGACTTGATTTGACCTTAATCCACCTAATTACAGAGGAATCTTATAGGAACTGGAGTTAAGATTCTCAGGTCAAGTGACTTAATTCTTTGAGTCCGCAAGTCTATGTTCACATGTCATCTTGATTAGTCTAAGTAGAATATCTCGTGCACATACATGATTCTTATATACAGTGACCTAACTTGGACAAGCACCATGCACATAGCTCTTCATTGATGAGGTGGTGAGGAGGTATAATCTTTTAGCTTGGAGTAGCACATGGGTGGAAACATCCGTCCTCCTCTAGGGAGCGTAGTGCATCTCAACCTAGTCTGGTGTGTGTTGACGTCAAAAGACATGATGTTGTGGGTTGCAATAATGCTTCAAAAGAGGGATATTCTACTAGCTCAAGAGGAAAAACTCCTGATGTACATGATGCACCTTGTATATAGTCCAAAGAATGCAAAAACTCCAAAAAAATAAGAAAGGTCAAAGTGAAAATAAAATACCTGTCAGAGTGTGTATATTAGCAAGAAGTCTACAGCTGGATGACTTGGCTACACTGGTCAGGCATCCCGAGATAGGTAGCTACACTTGCTACCATCCATTCTTTTCTCCACCCCCTCCTCTTGAGCTGGTCGCACTTGAACTTGGAAGGGAATACCCTGCTCCTCGAGGAAAGAGTTACCGAACTGGGGAATTAGAGTTACCTTGTTATAGGAGGTTGCTTCTTAGCCATTTCTGGTTTGGAGAGCTTTTTTACACTTACACGGTACAAGTAAGAATCATAGTCAACAGAAATTTGCGTTGTAGGATTTGCTCTGACCTGACTATTGAGGAGTCTTGAATAGAAGACTTATGGAACTTAAAGTCTGTTAGGTCTTAAATTCAGATCCCAATAAGGTTCCGCCACACAATTAATCCGAAGGTCGAGTCATGCTCCATTTTCCACTTGTGTTCATGACCTTGGTATGGAACTCAAAATCATTTCACTTTTGCATTTCATTTTAGTTATTCGGGGACGAGCAAGGTTTAAGTATAGGGGGTTGATGAATATGTTATTCATCACTCTTAAAGTTGAAAATAGAGTCTTGTTCCTGAGTAATTAGCTTCATATTTCCCCTTATATTGCATAATTAGCATTCATGCATGGATAAGTAATACCTGCATTTTAGCATTCATATTTGCATTAAATAAGAAGCCCAATTCACTTGTAATTATTCACCTATTTATTTGTATATTATACTCACTCCCAAAATCAATAAAACCAACTCTATACTGTATGTATTACTGATTAATAATAAAGGAAAATACCAAAATTTCTAACTTGTAGAATTACCCAATAAAACCTCAAACGAGTTGGAGACCTTTGACCTTAGAATGCACATATCTATCTCATATAACCTCCGATCTAGGTCGACTCACTTTTAAATTAATACACATTTAGAGACTTTCAAAATGAGACCAGTTTCATTTAAATCGGAGCTCGTATGCAAAACTTGGGTTTTGGGACCTCATTGTACACTATATGTATGTCAATATGTACCCTTGTATTTTAGTATTTTATTTGACCTCATTTCTGTTTTTGGCCAACATGAAACGTGTAGATCTCATTGAGATCTACAACTTTCATGTTTTGAGTTTTTCCAAATTCGGCCATATTCTCTCCCTTATTTCACATCTTCTTTCGGCCACTCAGATTAGGCCACGTGGCACCCTCTAATTGCGCCACACGACCCGTTCATAATGCGCCACGCGCCCCTCCATCTCCACCGTCCGAGGGCGCCTTCTCCACCTACATCACAGCCATTTATTCTGCAACTCTTCATCATCGTTCGATTGCTTCCCCAGATCTCATCTCGACCGTTGACACCCAGCTCATCCATTGCCTTCCACGTGGCACACTCACGGCCAATGGATCATCGTTTTGAGGACCAGATCGCTACCGTTCAAACCGCTTCATTTCTCGACCCTTGGATCGAGGCCTAGATCAAATCTGGGCCGTTACAAACGTGCTCACCTACATGCGACACTTGATCCATCAGGAGCCGCTAGATCGCTTCCATCTTGGCCATTCATCCCACGCTAAATCCGGGCCCTTCTCTTGCGCCCTTCTTCTGGCCGTTGGATCACTCGATCCAATGGTCCAGAGACAGTCTTCCACCTCGATCCGCCTTCCTCGCGCATGTCGCCCACTCCGCCTACTCACCGCCCCCTTCCTATTTTCTTCGCCACCACATCCACTATCTCCACCCGTTGACCGCTCCACGATGAAGCCCCCACTCCCTTCATACTTTTCGACCTCCATGTCTTCCATGATCCCCTTCCTCTTCGCTCCACGGACCCCACGAACACCACGCCTCCATCACTGCCACCTCCACCTTCTCTCTATAAAACCCCACCTCCGGCCACCATTACGACCATCATCCCTTGCACGAGAGACCCTAGAGCTCCCCTCCACCGATATGTGACAGAGATTAGGCATGAAAGTGAGCTAAGACAGCGTACCCTCTCCGGCGAGCTTCTTCGTGCAGCAGCTCCTCCATCAAGATGCTTGAGCTCGGGACACTACCGACCCTAAGCGAAGACCAGGAAGCTTCTTCCGAGCTTCTAACCCAGGTAGACCCCTCCGTCATCTTCTCCGACCTCCTTATTCTTTCCTCGCATTTTTCTCCAATTTTATACCCCCTCTCCGATCGAGTTCACTTTCCATCGACTATCCACCAAGCTTCGCCTTGAAGCTCCGATCCTCACGCACTCCTTCGTTCGCCCCGACGACCCATCGAATTCCATCTCAAATCATTTCCCCACTGCCACGATGGATGAGGACCATTGACCCACTTCCACACCGCTCCATGCCTTATACTGCATACACAAGCACTCCCATGAGCATAGGCCCCATTCTTTTGGCCCCAGCTAACCCTGTAGGTACCCCTATCTTGATTGAAAGGAACTTTGTCGGAGCTCATTTCGAGCTTTGTCGCCACCGGTGTTTAGACCTCCCCAGCCACTCCAAGGACCTTCGGCAGCCTCCTGGCACTTCCACGACCAGTCCGAGCAATCCAGGAGCTACTGGCGAGCTACACCGAGCATGGGAGGAGGAGGCAGAGTCAGGAGCAAGTCACCGAAGCCCTGCCAAGTTTGTCGCAGGAGGCGGCAGATCGGAGAGGACGAAGAATAGGTGCCGTTGGATCTTCCTGATCCGATGGTCCTGATCTTGACATGTTGCACATGCCTAGCCATTGTTGGATTAGGAGGATCCCACGGCTACTACTCCACCACGTCGCCCACTTCATCAAACGCCAGCAACCGTCGATCTCGTATGGATCTGACGGTCCTGATCTCGTCACGTCGACTTCATCAGCACCGTTAGATCATCTCGATCTGACGACTCTAGGGGCGCCACATCAGCATCTCCTACAACTATTGGATACACACTTATACAACGGTCTACATCGCGCCACGTAGCCTCCTCCGAGCCTCTTCCCTGACCCTAGGCTCGGAGGAACCAAAGCAGATCCGAGGCTGATGCGAGCCTCTAGAGCCTCCCGAGCCTCCGCTCGAGCCTCAATTGACGTCCGAGCCTAGCCCCGCACGTGCCACGTGAGGGCTGGGTATTTTACATAGAGGCCCTTGAAGGTTTTGGAAATTATAAATTGGTCCCTACCAGGCATGTCACGCAAGGAGCGCGTGACTTTGTGGGAAATTTGCATCCATCTCCCACGCGTTATAGGTAATTGCACTTTAGTCCCTGTCAGGAGGTTTCATTTTCAGAACTTTTATTTTCTGTATTTGCAAGTTGATCCATGTCATCGCATACATATTTAGGTGTCCATTTAGCATCATTTATAAATTCTGAAAATTGCATGTTGTAGCCCAACTTGTCTTTTATCTCATGTGACACATATTTTGTTTTTGTGACATTACTGGAATTTAATATTATTAAATTGGTGAAATTTTCTATATTTTTCCCATTGTGTGTTTTTTAATTCATATTAAATTCCTTGTTCCTCCAAAAATCATCATAAAATAACATTAGACTTAGGACAGTTTACTCTACACTGTGCCAAAAAATCATTGCATTTGCACGCATCACGAGGCCTGAATAAATCAAGCAGTGATTTACTTAATTGATTTTTTAATAGGTCCAATTCACATAGAATTCTAGGTTTATTGATTTTTCTGGATTCATCACACTTAGATCCATCTAGGATAATTTTTATATATGGAAATAATGTGTTTTGGTATTTATTAAAATTAATTTTATAAAATCCACCTTGCATTCATATTCTGTTCATAGTAAATTCATTTAGAGTCCAAAAAAAATTAGACATAGATTCATAGCATTCCATCATCTGGCCAAGTTTCATAATTTTTGGACCTCATTTGTTTATCTTTTTGAATTAACTTGTAAAATTGGCCTTAATTTGCATTGTTTCTTTCCTTTATTGCATAAAAATTGCCAAAAATGACCTAAAATAATCCTCTAAAAATCTAGCCTCTGAATTCACTTCAAATTCACCTTAGGAGACAGTTGCGTCCCTGAGTTCAACCTTGGACTTGCCCAAGTAAAACAAATCTACTGCTCGAAATTAACTGAACATTAATTAACGTGGTATTTTTGATGAAGCATTGATTACCCGACTGCAACTAATCTAACCATTAATTTGGCCATTAATTTGATTGAATTAATAAGGGTAGTCTGAGCCTCGTCAGTGATCAGCTACTATGTTCTTTTTTCGAGGTTTATCTTTTATGTCCAAGTCAAATTCCTAGATAAGTAAAAACCACCTAAGAAAATGCACCTTTGCGTCCTTCTTTTCCATTAAGTATTGTAGTGTTGTATGATCTGTGAACACAATTATCCAAGATCCGATGAGATGAGATCTGAACATATATAAGGTGAACACTACCACAAGCATCTCTTTTTTGGTAACTGTATAGTTATGCTAGGTGATATCAAGCACATTGCTTGCATAGTATATGGAAAATGGGACACCGTTCCGCCTTTGTACAAAGATAGCCCCAACAGCAAAATCTGAGGCGTCTGTCATGATCTCGAAAGGAAGAGATCAATATGGGGCTTGTAGGATCGGGCGTCCATGATCATCCCTTAAATTTGCTTAAAGGCATCAAGACATTCGTGATCTACAATAAACTCCACGTCTTTTCCTAGAAGCTCAGTTAGCAGTCGGGCGATCTTTGAAAAATCTTTGATAAATCTCCTATGAAATTCAACATGCCTGAGCAATGACCGCAATTGTTTTACATTGGCTGGTGGATGGAGTCGTCTGATCACGTCCACCTTGTCAGGGTCAACCTCCATTTCTCTTTTAGAGATGACATGCCCCAACACAATGCCCTCCGTCACCATGAAGTGACTTTTCTCCCAGGAGAGCACCAGATTGACCTCACAACATCTTTTGAGGAATCGGTCCAGATTTCTAAGACAGGAATCGACGGAATCATCGTGGACCAAGAAGTCATCCATGAAGACTTCCAGGAATTCATCGACCACTCAGCAAATACTACAATCTTACACCTTTGAAACGTATAGGGAGCATTGCATAACCCAAAGGGCATGCACCTGAAAGCATAGGTACCAAAGATGCATGGGAATGTGGTTTTCTCCTAGTCCTCAGGAGCGATAGCTACTTGATTGTAGCCCGAGAACCCATATAAGAAGCAGAAGAATTCTTTTCCCGCAAATCTTTCTAAGATCTGATCGATGAATGGTAGGGGAAAATGATCCTTCTTCGTCGCGGCATTCAAGCGTCTGTAATCCACACAGACATGCCACGACATGGGTACACGTGTAACAATCTCTTCTCTGTCCTCATTAGCGATCGTCTGAATTCTCAACTTTTTTGAGACAACATGGATAGGTGACACCCACTTCGAATGAGAGATGGGATAAATAAAACCCGAGTCGCACCATTTCTCAATTTCTTTCATCACTACCTATCCTAAATTTGGATTCAACCTGTGTTGGAATTCATGAGAGGGTTTAGCTTCATTCTTACGATAGATACGGTGTGAGCAGAGAGCGGGATTTATCCCATGGAGATTGGAGATGCTCCAGCCAATTGCCTTGCATATTTTCTCCAGTATCTCTAGCAAGCGAGATTCCTGCTCCTCGGTAAATCACGACCTGATGATGATCGAAAAATTCCTATCTTCTTCTGCAAGGAAGGCATATTTCAAGGTTGTGGGTAAGGGTTTGAGCTCAGGTAAAGTGTGGTCATCAACAAAATCTGGCTCAATTAATTCTGGCTTTGTGCTGGTAGTGGTTGGATCTGTCTTTAAAGTAGCTGCCACCAACTGATTCAGCTCTAGAGTCGGACGTCAAAAGTATCCAAGCAATCGATGAAAGCCACGTCCGACTCATCATCCTCATCTTCTGATTGTCCTAAATAGGGAAGGACTGGCATGCCTAGTTGGGCCTCTATGTCATCGAAGATGTAGGGGGATGCATTTTCTGTATGATCTTCCCTAAGTTCATTCCTAAGGATCTCACAAACTATCTCATGTACAAGATTCTCTCCATCAGAGAGGGACTCATCGGTGATAGATGGGTTCTTTCTCCATGGCCCAACAATGTCTACATGAACACAATCTGCTTTTGATGAAGTGTACTAGGTGGTTGATTTAGAATCTAGCCTCTGCCACCTTGTTTGCTTCATCTATAGTTCCTTGTCTGCGAACTGGAGTAAGGCTCTAGATTTCCTAAGAGGTCTTAGATTTAACAGCTCATATGGGGTTCTGGGCATCAGATTAATTGAGGATCCATTGTCTAGGAGAGTGCGTGCAAACATAGTGTCATCGAGATGACTCACCACATAATGGGCACCCATGTCCCTTCGTTTCCTTGGAAACACATTCTTGATGGCGCAAGTAGTGGCTACTGACAAAACGTGCTTCCCAACTTGGCTTATGGTTTTCCTGCTGACCCTTGTAGGTGTACATCTCACCTTAAGGTACTTCTGAAATGCAGGTGTCATTTCCACGTACTTATCAAAGGGGATTGTGACCATGATATATTTGTTGCAAAACTCCACCATCTCGGGGTCATCTTTTTGGATTTTTATGGATTTCTCCTTTCCAACCTTCAGGGCGGGGGGGGGGGAGGGATTATTGATGACAACTCCGATTCTGAAACTGAAATGTTCTCATTCAAACGGGAAACTGAGTTCTGTACAGGACTAGGACTCTGACTCTGACTCGGACTGGAAAGAAATTCATGAAACAAAATAGGAGGTGCATCTACTGCTACTCCCGATGCGTCCTACTCAGATGGAGGTGCGGGCTTTTCATGAAGCTCACATTATTCATTGCTGGTGCACCTCTCCTTTTTCTTGCCATGGTGTTTTGAGGACTTGGAAATCCTCTTATTCTAATGATGTCGGTGATTGTGGTGGGGATGTTGTTGCTCTGCCTCCAAGTTCTCCTCAAGTAAAGACTTGGTGGTGTCTTCCTCATGTACCCAAACCCGATCAAGTACAGTCACAGTCCTTCCGCTCCTGAGGGACATATGATTATCATTATCGCATGAAAGGATCTCATGTTCAAATAGAGAATAATCTAAATAATATAAATGATCTCATGGTAGGTGCTGACCCTGATTCAGGCTATTGGGGTTTACCTGAACTTGGATGGGAATTGGGGTCTTTGGTGTCATCTGCTGATCCTGGTGGTATGAGACACGGTTCATATATGTTCTTATATCAAGGTAATCATTTTGTATCTATTGAACCTTGTCAGTCAAAGTCTGGATGGCCAAGATGAGGGACTCCAACTCACTAGTGGGCATGGCCTGTTGTTGCTGACTAGAGGATGAGTGATGCTGATGTTTAAATTGGCACTGCTGTCCTTGCCAGTACTGCTACGGTTGGGACGATGCGATGTAAGGTGGTGGAGGGCCCTGCTGGCCTGAGTGGAATGTGCGTTGCTGCTGGTGCTGCTGAGGCTGGTATCCTTGTCATGGTCAGGACTATACAAAGCACAGTGTAGGGACGGAGCTGGTTTCTTGGTAATCTAGGGAAGGTCGGTGTTGCTGACCATTCCCTATCCTCGACTATCTTCCGATGGGGTCGTGGTTGTACGACAACCCGTTGATCTCAAACACATGTGGAGGCTCCTCGTAGACTGACTCCACCT
Source organism: Ottelia alismoides (assembly GCA_037367405.1). NCBI lineage: Eukaryota > Viridiplantae > Streptophyta > Magnoliopsida > Alismatales > Hydrocharitaceae > Ottelia > Ottelia alismoides. The sequence goes on along the minus strand of JAZKJV010007596.1, from coordinate 444,366 downwards.
GTGGGGGTGTGTGCTGCTCCTATTGGGTATACTGCTGCTCCTCAACTCAGCTGCTTTGAGGCCCCTGTACCTGCTTCTGTACTAGGTGAACTCGATGTACAAATGCATGTGATGCAGAAGGGGCAGGCAGTCATATCTTAGCTATCTTATTAGTTAATTCCTCCACTTGTTTTGGCAATCGTGAAAGAGCCTCAAGGTCAGTGACCCTCTTGTGGATCTGTTCTACCATGATAAACTTATCAGCTATGATCCCCATACTATGGATTTGGTCATCTGTCAGATCTACAGTCCTCCTATGTGTCTCATTAGATAAACTTTAGGAAGACACCTGATAGGCTCTGGTGGCCTGAGATTTGCTTGTTTCTGCCATCTGCTCTAGGATCTTTCATACAACATCTTCGTCCTTATTGAGATAGCTACCTACACATGCTGCACTCACTAACCCCTGCATTTTTGGGGTCATACCACAAAACAAGGTCTAGACTAAGATCGCCTTGGTAATGCCATGGCAGGGGCATTTTTGTGTCAAGTCATTGAATCTATCCCAGACTTCATGGAATGGTTCATGGGGGCCATGGGAAAAGCTAGAGATCTTCGTCCTCATCTGGTTAGTCCTACTGAGTGGGTATAACTTCCTCAAAAAAAAATCTTTGAATTGCCTCTAGGTTGTACGTCTAACCCCAAGATTCTTCAGCCAAAGGGCAGCCCTATCTGCTATGACAAATGGGGTAGCCTTCAGTTTGATGTAATCCTGTCCAACCCTAGGATGGCTAAGGTTGTTACACACCAACTCGAAGTCTCTCAAGAAAGGATGTGGTTGTTCTGTAGCATTTCCATTGAACTTCGGTAGTAGACTAAGGAAATGGGGCTTCAGTTCAAATGCCTCTAGGGGTACCTCAGGTACGAGCCAACTATGTATCTCATTCTTAGCTAGGTTGTAGGCATCTACCATCGATCTATCTATTCCACCTGCCTCAATCACCTATCTTATCTTAGCCATAAGATCTATATTCAGCTACTCGGCTCTAGCTAAACGGGCAAGGACTTGATGCAAAGGATCATCTCAGTGTTCCTCTTCGTATGGATTTTTCTTAGGCATCTTAGTCTCAGGTTCGTCATCTTCACATGGATAAATATTGTGGTCTAGGTTAGAGGATGTAGTAATGAAGACATTCTCTCCGAGGCTAAGGTCTTCCTCGGTGAGATTAGAGTAGAGAAAATGAATGGTTTGAGGGTAACCATCCTGAGAGTGGGAGATTCCGAACTCAAGAGGGTAATGAGCTCAGGTTGGCCCAAGTTGCGCTCGGGCCGATGAAGATGTACTTTGTGAGGGGTTTAATGAGATATTTGTGAAGCTTGAGTAAATATCCCCCCAGTCAGTCCTCTTTGATGGCAAAAAGAAGAATAGCGAGCACAAGTGTGTAAAGATAGGATTTGACTCCTACCTAAAGCACACAAAAGAATGACAAACCCTGAGTTCACACTCAACACGATGAAGGACCCGAAGCCAGATCCGATTAATCTAGTTGATTTTAAGTGTGATTTTCAAGCAAATAGCAAGGGTTATGTGGCCTATAGGGAAGTCGGCTCAAAGTCGGATGCATCTCCCCTATTTAACCTATCGCCTAAGATACTGACGCCCTTCCCTTCTTCACTCCTATCACCAACTGAGAAGTTCAAGGACCTACCCTATCTACCTACCGAAGTAGGAGGAGGCTGACAAGCCTTATAGCTTCACCCCGGAGGGTTACTAGCAACTTGTCGCGGTGCACCGTGATGAGGCTCTAAAAATAGAGTTTCGCTGCTTTCACTTTTTATTGAAAGAAGAAAGGAAGTTGTCAGTTGTAGCAGAAGCCGTGAAACGAGAAAACGATTCTTGAACCTATCAAACAAATTACGGTTTTATGTCGGAAAACCGTTCACTAATATTTAACCAGGTAAGTGTTCGTGGGTCGAACTCAAGGAGGCAAAATAAATTCCCTAGATTTTCCTATTCGTAATCTTATTTTAATTCTTCTCTAAGTGGTTGAGTCAAAACCTTTTTTTTTATTATTGATTTTTATTTTTATTATTTTTTATTTGATTTTATTCTTTTCAAATTTTTATTTAATTTTCAAAAAGGGATATTTTTCAATATGTTTATTTATTATATAATAGGTGGATATAATATGTAGGTGATATTATATAATAGGGTGAACGGGATTCGAGCCGCGAACTCGAACTACACAAGAAAACAAAGCAAAACGAGGCGGCTTTCGATAAAATCAAAACACATCAAAAACTCGTCAAAAAGCTGCGAAAATTTTATACTAAGTAGTTGGGGTAGTTGTGTAACTACCCTCAAGAAATCGTCGAAATCCGAGGTCACAAGAACAAGAAACAGCCCCTACAGCCCAGGGGCATAAGCGCAAGAAAAACTATGAAAAATGTTTGCAAAATGGTCCTGAAGGACTGTTCTGAAGAAAAAGTACAAGAATCTTTACATTTAGGTCCCTGCAGTGGGACCTAAATGCAATTATGAAAAAGTCTGGAGGCGGGTTGAAGTTTCTAGAAGTCGGCTGGGCTTAGTATGTAAATTTTCCACCGGTACGGCTTGAACGACCGAGATTAGAACTTAAGGGCGCGATCTGACGCTCCTGATTTGGCCACGCGTCGCAAGGTTGTGCTTCCCTTATTCTTGAGGTTGTTGAGGATGATGGTGAACGCTTCTTCTTCTCCGACTTATTCCAGACGGCCGACGAAGACTTGGTCGCTCCGGCGGGGCCAGAGGGGTGGCTCCTCCACCCCTCGAGCTCGCCCGCAGTAGGGGGACGGCTGAAGAAGCTCCGAGCGGTGGTGGCGTCGCGTTGAAGACGGAGGTCTCAGATGTCTGGAGGCTATTCAGTTCTGTCAGGCCATCTTTGGACTCGATTTTGATGAAGATCAAATGTCTTCCTGATATGACTAGCTGAACCGCGATGATCTTGGATCTGCAAATGAAAGAGATATATGCTCGATCCTCCCAGGAATCGGCCAAAGAGTTATGATTCACAAGCTTAAAGATGATGAACAGTACTCAAATCTCCAACCAAACAACCAGAAGTGCGAAGAAGATGAAGAAACGAAATCGAATTCAAAGCGAAATGAAGCAATCCGAATGGGTGTTTAGAATGCGCGTTAAAGCTTAGTGATTAAGCTAATGAAATCACGGGTTAGCATCGCTAATCGATGCACGCAGATCGAGAAATAAAATGAAAGAGATGGAGGAAAAGGTCTAGGGTTTTCCAGGTGTATTACCTGGAATGATGCTCGACGGTCGACCTTCGGGCCGGAGCTGGACGCGCGATGGCGGCGATGCAAGGCCAAGCTTGGCCTTGGAACCTCCTCCGTCGACTCCTCTTCCTCGCGGGCCACGCCTTGGTGCTTTCACCACCGTGAGTTGGCCGGATTCAAGCTAGGAAGGTGGGGGGTCGGTAGTCTGGAGCTGGGGCTTCAGGCAGTTGGGAAAGTTTGTGGTTAATGGCGGACTTGAAGGATTTATATAGGGAAGTAGCTTGGGCTCCAAGTCGAGATGAAGGGCTGGCGATGGAGAAGGTAGTTGGGGGAAGAAGATCGGTGGGTTAAATCGGCTGGAAGGTTCTGGAGTCGAGCGGGAAAATTGGTGGAAGATGGCCAGTTGAACAACTCCAGCTGAACAACTTCTTGGAGAAGAAGACTCCAGGTGCTGACACGTGTCAGCACCTGGTTTGTCCAGAGCCTTTAATTACTTATAAATTAAATATAAATTAGTAAATCACGTTATTTTAAATAGGTATACATACAAGAAAGATAAATAAATTAATTTTCTAAATTATGGTATAAATACTTTTAATAAATAATAAATATTTTTAAAATATAAATATTTTATTAATAGATATGTATTTATAAATAGATTTTAGATTTTAATTTAATAAATAATTAAGTTAAAATTAATTTTAAATTTTCTTAATTATAAGGGTATTAAATAAGACTTGTACGAATTTTTATAGATTTTTATGAATTAATTTACATATTTTAATAAATAGAGTTATTATCTATATAGGTCATTTATACCCATATTTTGAGGTTTTTGAATTTATTAAAATAATAAATAGTCTCCAAAAATTATGAAATAATTTATATAAAAACTACAAGATCATGAAATAATTTAAAAATTATAAAATTAATAAAATGTTAAATAATGTGTGTTACATAAAATAAATAGCCCAGAAACCCCTTTGTCTTTTGGTCCCAAAACTGACATTTTGCAAACGGACTCCGAATTTGATGAAATTACCTTTATTAATTAGATAATATTATTTTATGAACTTTAAAGGTGAGTAGAGTGAAATTGGAGTTCGTATGAAGAAGTTATGTTGTTCGGAAGTTGAGATTTTGACAATTTGTAGGCTGGGTTTCTTGGCATATATATAGGGTAATATTTTTAACTTATTTTTATATTTTTATATACATTTTTAGAATCAATTAGGAGAAAGTTTTGGTGAAAAATATGTTAATATGAAATAATTAAAATTCTTTGAAATTTTGTATTTATTTAATAAATAGTGAAAGGTGTATATACATGTGTTAGATTATTTTTATTTGGTTTTCTTTCCTTATCTCCCCCTACTTATTGGTTTGTCGACCAATCCATGCTGACTTGGTCTCGGGGGTTGGGCTATAAATATATCTTACAGCTATATTTATACTTTAAGTCATATTGCATATATTTACATATATTCCACCTACCTTTTTATCTCTTTTTCTGGTTCTTTATTTATTTACATGAATTTAGTGGTTAAAAGTGAATATTTACACATGAATGGTGTTTTGTTAAAGTATGAGAATTAATGGGTATTAACATGTATTTGTTAAGGGTTTTAAGACAAAATGCGACAGAAAAGTTAATGAATCATGGATTCATCACACCGCTGCTTCACCCATACCTACCTACCGAAACATGCATAGGCTACTTGGCGTTGATCAGTTGAACCTACAAGAATTCAGCCTGTGATATTTGCTAGGATCGGGGTACGTGATATGGAAGGCGGGGTTGACTCTACCTTAGGGTGTGCACACACACTCTGTACCCTCATTAAGCTTGAAATCAAGGTCGGGGTTATTCTCCCGCAAATAGAATTTCCAATTTTATATTCATTGTTTTGGTCAATTTGTTTAGCAGCCCCAATTTTAAGTTAGATGGCCACTTGATTAATCCAACACACAAGGCACGCCTATCACCCAATCCCAATTTCCTTTAATCCTAAGTTAGAAAACCAAGGGGGAAGGAGTCGAGAAAAGCTGATGCACGATAAAACGATGGTGTATGCCTAGTTCAGAAGACTTACAATGATCCTCGCGCTCTAAATACGGGATGCAAAACATAATTGAAATTTTATCTAAATGAATGTTTTTTATGAAAAGCCGCTCATAGAAAAGTTGTTCTATTAACGAGTGTAGAACAAGTTAAATTTAGCTAAGTTCTGCGCTCTAAGTGAGTCTTTTAATGTGAAGTGTGGTCCTAGATATTACGAGCACAAATAGTCTTAAGAAAACTCTAAGAGCCGCGAGTGTAGGTCCTATCCTACGTCAATCAACCACATGACACAGTGACTCTTTTCTTTATTCAATTACACGTGTGATAACCCATACGGGGACCGTTGTAAATGCAGACGCTTTTTTTACAAGTTTTCTTGAAAACCACTTAGTTCAAACCAATGCAAGTTCTTCGGCTCGCCTGGTGAATTGCCTTAGATGGCTCTAGTTCCTCGCATGAAAAGAAATAATGGAAAGAGAGAGAATGACACAAAATAAACAAATGTTGAAAACAAACAAAAAAATATTCACCAGAAAAACTGGGAATCAGACTACCCGAGGAGGGAAAACCTAAAATCTAAATGATCCAAAAATTAACCAAAGCTGTGCCTCCCCGACGACGGCGTCATTTGAAAAACCCTTATTTTCACTCTCTTAATTCGATGGAATTAACGATCAAATTAATAAATGTGATTGTTGCAGTGAATATGATCAATCTAAGTCCAAAAATTCTCAAACTTGGCCAGAATGTCAATTATGATGAAATGAAGTTATCTTAATTATTTTGGAATTTTTCGACTCTTTGTAAATTGACTACAAATTAAATATGAATGTGGGGTGGTTTTCGTAAATTTAATTTTAATAAATACCAAATTAAGTTTTTTTTAGAGTTAAAAATTATCCTAGATACTTCTATGTAAGATGAATCCAAGAAATTTACTAAACCTCAAAAATAATTTATTTTTGACTTATTAAAAATTAATTATGGGAAAGACCAATTAAATTATTCACACCTCGTTAGGCGTGTAAATGTGATGTCTTTTTGGTAAAAAGCAGAAGACACTAAAATCTAATTATTATGAACTTTCAAGAAATTTCGGAGCACCAGATAATTTAATATCGAATTAACAACAATAAGAGGGTAAAATATTCAATTTTCCATGAAAATAATTACATTAAATAACCAAAAGTTGACAAAAATCTGAGAAGATTCACAACCATAAAATTTGAGTTCTTCTACAATATGCAATTTTTAGAATTATTAATATTGTTGAAATGAATGTTCAAATAAATATGCGAGCACAGGGGTATGGATGCAATACAGAAAATAATTAAACAAAAAAATGCTAGAAATAACTTTTATGCAATTACCATGAATTGTAGGGGTATGGATTAAAATGTCTCAGTGGCGTGCATGCCTTGCATGTGACTCCAGTAAGCGGGGTATGTGCGTAATATGCTGGAACTCCAAAGGTCGTTCTGCTATTTCTCCACCAGGGTGCATGTGATGCACATGAATGATCTGATCCAAGGATGATGTGCAATTAGGCGAACCCTCCAGGGGTTCTCTTGAAATTTTCCCAAGGAGTAGCTGCTCCTCATGTGTGGTCCTTGTCTTCTACGTCGAACTGCAGTGGAAGAAGGGGCGGAACTTGGAGGGAGAACATGAGCTCCTACGGTGTGGGTAGTTGGCGAAGACGGGTGTGGCAGGGCTGATGGGGGCAGCGCAGCTGCCATAGGAGGCGATGGCCAAAGGGGGGGCTGTGTGCTGGAAGGCGTGGGGCCGCGTAGAGGGAGAACAACTAGGGGGAGGTGTGTTGCAGTAGAAGAAGAAGGAGGTGTGGCCGCGCGTCGCGACTGGAAAGCGCGGTGATCGCACAGGGGTGCCAGGAGGATAATGGAGATGGGTGGTCGACCTGGAAGTTGGCGGCGGGGCCAGTGGGCTCGTGGGACAGCTGGGATGAGGAGTGATCTACGGCGGAGGAGCTGGAGGTCACTGTTAGGGTCACGTGTGTACGCGGTGAAGCGGGAATGGTGAAGGCAGATGTCGATTGCGGTGGCATGAAGTGCATCGTTGTCGTTGATGGAACGGTGGTGATCGATGATGAATGGAGGAGTTTGATAAAGAAGAAAACAGATCAACTTCCTTTGTGAACAGGGGAAGCTTTGTATTTGTTTAGGAGGGGTGAATATTTTATTAATTTATTGAAGAAAGTTCGTCAAAAAAAATCAATAAAAATAATCATTGCATTCCTAACATGTGATTTGTCTGTGGAAGTGCAAATAATTTTCTAATTTGGATGATGAAAGATAAGAAAATTATGACAGAGAAAGTATGAGAAGAAGAGGGAGACAGAGGAAGAAGAAGAAGACGTGGAAAGAGAAGGAGAAAGAGAATAGAGAGAGTACCTGGGGCGGGTTCTTAAAGAACACAGTATTTGCTCGACTTTGCAGAACGAAGGAGATCGAGCAGCTCACGAGAAGAGGCTGCAGCAAGACCTGGAGGGCCTTGTATATCGCCGAGATGCAAGGAGGTCGTCGCTCAAATGGGTGGCAGTCGCTGTCATCGAATACACTCACTCCAGAGCTTGCTCACAGTCCTGCATTGGCGGATGATCTGTGACGGTGGTGGAGGGACTTCTTTTAAAGGAGGTTGGCGAGTGAGCACATAGGGGAGTGGTGGAGGTGGAGAACGAGGATGACGTGCAGCAGGTGCAGGTGGTAGTAACAGAGAGAGGGAGAGACGCATGAGAGAGAGAGATGCGGGAGCCTGCGCTAGACGGGAGAGGTTAGCGAAATGAAAGAGAAGAGTGGAAGGTGGAGAACGTGCATATATTATGGGGGTAGAGAGAGAGAGAGAAAATGAGAAGGGCTACGTGTATGGGATTGGAGGGAAATAAGAGAGGGAAGAGAAGGCGCCACGTGGCGCGCTCGGGAACGGCCATGTGGCATTTAACTAATTAATTAAATTAAATTAAATAATTAACTAATTAAAATAAATTAACTAATATAATAAAATAAAATAAAATAATAGAAGAAAGTAAAAAAATAATAAAAATGGGTGACACGTGGCGACTCAAGAGATGTCGTCTGTCGCTCCCAAAAAAATTAAGAATTAAATGTAAAAAAATCAAAAAGAAATAACAAAAGAGGTCAAATCAATAAGTGGTCAACATGAAAGCTGCTCGTCTCGACGAGATCTACAAGTTTTGTGAAGGATCAAAAACCAAAATAAGCCATATGTACAAAGTGCATTTTTGGGTGGTATCTTATAGGTATAAAATACCGCATTTTTGTCTTTTGTATATTTTGTCATTTTTAAACAAGTGAAAAATCAAACTAAAAATAAATAAAATATGAACAGGAATATTTACAACTTAATCTATTTTTTTGGATTTTTAATAATCAATAAATTGAAGATATAAAATATAAGGACAAAAAGGTCAATATGTACAATATACAACAGGGGCCCAAAACCCAAGTTTCACATACGATCTCTAATTTTCATGAAATTAGTCTTGTTTTGAAGGTATATGAATATTATTTTAAAAGTGAGCAGATCTAAATCAGACAATGTATGAGAGAGATGTGTGTATTTTAAGGTTCATAGTCTCAAACTTGGATTTGGGTTTTATTGGTCAATTTTACAAGTTAATATTTGTATGATATTTTTCCTTTATTAGTGTTAGTAATATGTACACTATGGAGTTGTTTTATTGGATTTGTACTTAGTATAAAATAGATACAGATAGGTGAATTTTAGCTAATATACATGTGAATAATTACAAGTGAATTTGGATCCTTATTTAACGCAAAAATGAATGCTAAAATGCTGATATTACTAACATAAACATGAATGATAATTATCACATATAAGTGGAAATATGCAGCTAATTACTCAGGAACAAAGCTCTATTTTCAACTTTTAGAGCGATGAATCACAGATTCATCACCCCCTTAGTCCGGGACTTCCGAACTAAGGAAAGCCAACATAAATGTAATATTTTAAGATAAGTTTATGTCGTACATTTGTGCGTTCTACAAATGAGACTATAAAACAATCTTAAAATATTTATTCATTTATGTTAACTGGGCATTTACGTATATTTGGTAGGTTAACGATGGGGATATGGATTAGCGTGATCCTAAATTAGTGCCTAATAAAGTGTTTTAAATGAACATTATTGAAAGTTTACCTGTAAAAAAAAGATTTCTCCATCTATAAACATCAAAATCCACAACCATTGGACTGGGATATCTCATCCCAAAGTGAGTCCAATAGTACTGGGCAAAATCTATAAAAATATAACACAATTGGAGGTGATGAAATCCGCCAATGTGTTGCACACGCATCCTTGTGTACATGGTCATACACCACACGGTGTGGAGGGACACACTGTGTGTGAATGATTTTATGCAATTTAATAATAAGTTGTTAGTGTTTTACCCTTATTATCAACCTAACTATAAGTTAATGTGATACATTTGGCCACATTAACTAGAATTTAATGTGATAATAAATTATCACAGGAGAAATGTTAGTGTTTGTTATATCTCATATCCACACTCTATGAAATAGTCTATCTCATATCTGCACTCTATGAAGGGGATGTTTGGATGCATGGAGACATAAATAGACACATAATGAAGAATATTCAAGTAAATTAATCCTAATTGGTAATTAAGTACAATTATACCTTTTGTTATTCACAAGTTATTACTAATGTTATTTAAGCATAATAATAGACTATCATGGCATGATATTCCTATTTCATAATTTTAGTCATTGTAAATAATCAACAAGGTATACTAACAAGTATAAAAGTGACAGGGGTTTCCTATCCTTTATATACTATCAAGTTTGATCATATTGTCGGTTGTGGCATTTCATCAAACACCTACCACGCATATGAATATCCATATAAATGAGGCAACCATCATCAAATATAATAAGAAGATATTAAACAAGTCTTATCCTAAACATAGAAAGCCTATTCAATCACGCAAATGTATATAAAATAACAAATAATATAACAACAATTTGAAAACCTAAAACTATCCAAACAAGAGGGATATGTAATGAGATGTTAAAAAATGAGAGAAATGATGAAGTAATATACTGAAGGGAAGATGTGTATATTGTTTAAATACACATAGGAATTTCGTTCGTGGCGAGGAGGGTCGTGTAGGGATCGTCAGAGGGGTTGTATTGGGGTGAAATATAGGTAGAATGAGGAAGGAGATGTAGGGCGACATTCTTTTTAAGGGCTTGGGAGAGAACATAAGTGTGCTTGCCCATGGCTCTGCATGTGCTCGCCCAAATATTGACACGGGCTCACATGAGCCGCGCGTAAAATTTCAAGTGAGCGAGCACAGCAGGGCAATCACGTGCAATACAAGTACTTGCCCATATTTTCGTACACACGCCACATGGGCACGCCTCATAATTCAAACCGGCTAGAAGCATAGGCGACCACATGTGGTCCTCCTGTGCTCGCCTAGGAGCAGGCGAGCACATGGGCTCGCCCAGGGCAAGCAAGGACGTGCACGCCAATCGCGTCATTTTTTGTAGTGTAAATTGGATATGACATGAGTAAATATACATCTATATTTATATATCATATGCTCAAGCTGCAAATATAGTTCAAGAATGATATTCAACAAGGAGTATGTTCAATGAACTCGACATTCGTTAGGAGATCAAAGTAGAAACTTATTTAGCAAACTTCTTTTTAAAATTCTTTTATTAGTTTAGACATGAACAACAAGCAATATCCACACCAAGGGTGAAACCCAATCTAGCAAGAGGGACACAAACATCTATGGGATACAAGCACAACAAGAAAATCGCAAACAAAGGGGAGGGGATCGTACCTAAATGTTGTTCATGCATTCAACATCGTTCTGAATCATTTCTACGCTTCACCATGATCATGGTAATCCTATAAACTGAAATAAACACTTGCTTCGATCTAATCCACAACAAAATCTCGAAACAAAAGAAGTGGAAGATATGATCTTACACCTTTTCTAATAGTAGATTCATAGAGGATGACGAGAGGGAGCTCCTCTCCAAAATGGGGTGATCCATCACCTCTGAGGATGCTCTAATGGAGCTACGATGAGTTTGGGAGGTAGGAGATGAGATGCGGAAAGTTAGGTTTGCAAATGAGGAGAGATTATCTCAAAAGAGGGACTTTATAGGCCCTTTAAACGGATTTGGGCAGATCCTTAGACGGATCTCGCTCAAATCTCGTATGACCATTTCAAACTTGACCCATCTTCACTAAAATGATCATATCTCACTCATTCGATATCCTATTTGAAAATTTTGGGATGCATTGGAATCCTGATGATGAGATGCATATAATAGATATGTGTATTCTACAATCAGATCAAAATTTAATTTTCTATAAATTTTAAATAGACTGCAACTATTTGATCATCATCAACTAGACAAAGTTGTGGTGCTAAAGCATGGGATTTCACAGGCGGTACCTAGTACTTTCTCTTAGCTTAATTGGCCTCCAGATGAGGCTCTATATGTCTTGTACCAACATGAGGAGCAAGAGCAAACAAGGGCGAAAGATTCGGCCCTTTTCTTCGGTGGAATGAAGTGGTAGTTAGCTGAGATGGAGACCGCCGATGAGCGGTGGAAATAGGAGGTCGGGTAACTCAATCCATGTAGGATCGGGATGGGTGAGATGGCAGAGAAGATGTAGGACACGTAGAGGAAGATAATGTGGTGATATATGAGTCTGAACACAGTCGGAAATAATGGATAATAGAACTGGAGCGTTAATCTCCAATGGACTTAAATTTTTGGAAATTTTGAATTATAAGCTAAATTGAAGATATCTAAAGCTGTATTTATGCTCGAAATGATAACTGGAAAGGAAATAGTAGGAAATAAGGAGCTCACCTAACTGAAACACCAAGGAGGAGAAGGTCTCCATGAAGCTTCCCCGATGAAGTTTGGATCTCCTCCAACGTCGCTACTCTGATGGGTCCAAAATCGCCGCGTTAAGAAGATGTTGTAATTTGTTTGTTCATACGTAAAATTAATGTGATTTTTCGTTCGTTGTAGGCGGCAATCGGAATCGGTCAAGAAAATAACCACACAAATATTCGTCGATTTTGATCAATGCAGTTTTATGTTTATTTTACTTGGTCAAGTCCCAAGGTTGATCACAAGGAGGAAAAGGAACAACCTACAATTATGTCTATCCAAATTCACGCGCGATTTTTGAGGAGGTCTTTTTTTTGGAATTTTCAATGTAATAAAGGATGCAAAATGCAATTTTGGCCTATTTTTATGGACTAAAATGTGAATTTTGATTAAACGATGTCCGAAAAATATGAAATTTGATCAAGATGCAAATTATGATGAAATAAAAGACTGTTATATTTTTTGAATTTTTGGATGCAATATGAATTGTTTATGAATTTTTACATGCAAACAAAATGAATTTCAATATTTAATTATAATAAATATTCAACTTACTTATTTTCAAGGAATAAAAGTATCTAAGATCTATCACTAGGTGATTAATCTCCGAAATATCCTAGACCTCGAAAATGTGAGATCTAATACCTATAAAAAAATCAAAAACTGAAAAATGCAAAATGATTTTTACAGGGCAATATATGCATGCAAATGTAATTCTTTTTTGGCACAATGTTAAAACACTATTAATTCTTCAATATGTGATTTTTTTGGGAATTTTTAGAGCAATGGTTAATCAATGGTAAATTTAAGAGCATAAACTGTGTAAAATTTGCAATTTTCTTCAAAACAATTAATTATTAATTAACCATCAATCACAAAAATGTCCACAATATGTCAAAATGTAGAGAATTAATTGAGGAACACAATGCTATTTTTTGATAAATAAAATATGCAATGTAGAGGTTCAAAACGGAGGGGGAATACTGGGGTATAACTGCAATTTAAATAAAAAAATAAAAGAACAGAGTGGGACCTATATGTAGTTATCGTTAATTGATGGGGCTCTTCTGCAAAATTTCCAAAGGGCACATGCATGGCACGTGCCCTCTGGTCGGTGGGCTGGAACGCGAATAGGAGGAGTAGCAGGGGCGACCATGCAATATTTCCAACCGGTCACGTGACCCCTTGATGCTTGTGTCTTGCTAACGTTCCCCTACCCCCATGTGCGTGGCATGTGGCGGGGGTCTCGGGCACAACACCCAGAGGCACGGCGGAGTGGAAAGCGGTAAAAGGTCGGGGCTTCTAGCGTTTGGCGGGACTCGGGCACGGCCAACGGTTGATGTCGGAGGCTGGCGGAAGTTGGTCGGAAGGGTGGAGGAGGGCCTCCTGGAGATGAAGCTTTGACTGTGGCTGTCGAAGAAGAAGTTGATGAAGAACGATGGAAGCAGTGCGTCGGTGGTTGTGGTCGGAGTTGGACGCAGGCGTACGGTGGTCGTGGTGAAGAAGGCGGTGTCGGCTCGATAGTGGTGATACCGGAGCTGGGGCAGCTCGCGCGAGGGTGGTCTGTGGCAAGGCGTCGTTGCCTTGGATCTTGCCGCGCAAAAGTTACTCGTCGGCGTTGTCACCACCTCGAGGAGATCTACGGTGCAATCGATGGATGGGTTGCAAAGTTAGGGCGGCGGAGCTCTTTTAGCTACGGATGAGGGCTGCTAATGGAAGTTGCGACCAAGATTTATTTGACGAGGGAGGACGGTTGAAGACGAAAATCTGATGAGGGGATGATCGGAGATGAGGATCCAATTGGAGTAGATTGGCGGTGCTTGCGAGATTCACGGAGAGGCAGTGTGATTTGGAGGCGGAGAAATCGACGGCCGATTTGTGAAAGTGGGGCTGGGGAAGACGGTGAAAAGTGGCCGTCCGATCGGCTGAGATCGGATGGCAACGATGGGACCACGTGGTGGTTGAATCAAGTGAGAGGAGAAGGCACGTGCTGGGCACGTGTGCGGGAGGCACGTGCCCCTCACGTGCGTCTATTTTTTTTTATAAAAAAATGAATTATAAAAAGGCTAAAAATGGCTGACACATGGCGGCCCCAGGGGTTGCCACGTGTCAGCACCAGAAAATTCGAAATATAAAGATTTTGTAAAATGCAAAATAAATAGCAAACGACCTCGGATCGATAAGTTTCTTCACAAAAATTGCTCATCTCGTTGAGATCTACAACTTTCATGAAGACATCAAAACAAAAATCGATCAAATGCATAAAGTGATATTTTTGGGGTATCCCATGTACATAGAATACCTTGATTTTTGGGTTTTATAATTTTTTGTCATTTTTAAACCAGATAAAAATCCGGAAAAAATATGGTAAAATAAAGAATAAATAATTACACGTTAATCTAATTTTTTTTGGATTTTTATTAATGAAGAAAGAGGAGAAATAAAATAAAATGCCAAAAAGACTCATTTTGTACAGTTGGTTAGTGAAGACCTGGACTCAATTTGTTTCTTTGATTTCAAGCTCAATTTGGATTTGGATTTTTGTGCATTTTCATAAAACTTTTATAAAAGAAGATAAATGAAAATGAAATGAACTAAAATAGGTTAATTATGTACATAAAATAATAGGTCAAAAACAACTAAAATACAAAATGTGCAAAAGAGGCCCAAAACTCAATTTTAACGTATGAGCTTCGATTCACTTGAACTTGGTCTTATTTTGAAGGTAATTGAATGTACATTAGTTCAAAAGTAAGTAGCATTAAAACGGACATTGGATGTTGAAGATATGAGGGTTTTAGTCTTGAAATCCTGAAACTAGGGTTTAGGTTTTTGGTCCACTTATTTGGATTAGTATTTTTTTTTGTATTTTTCATTTATTCTTGTTAGTGATATGTACACAGTGGAAGTAGTTTTGGGTCATTCGGAGTTAGCATTAATTGGTTAAAAATCTAGGAAGATAGGCTATTTACAGGTCATTTTTGGCTTGGATTTTTGGCTTCTTATTTTGTGCAGAAATTCGTGCTAAAATGCAATTCTTATGAAAACATGCATGAATGCTAATTATGCAGAATAGATGCAAAAAAGATGTTGATTTTGAGGGATTTGAGCTCAATAAATGAGATTTAGAGTGATGAATCCGAGATTCATCATTCTCCTCTCTATTGTTCTACGGAAGTCACTTCCTGTCACGAATGACTACCTCAGGCTTCAATTCAAGGGGTTCAAACATCGAAGAGAGGGATCAAAATTCAAATCGAATCTGGGGTTTTATTTTATAGTAGTGTCAAAAGATCTCCAAAGATCTAGGGTTTCCGCCCAAATCAATGTTTATTTGACCAATCTCTTGGTCTAGCGTCAAAGATCAATCTTTGAGGAAGAACTTTCATGAAATAGTCGAGTTGATTTGACGAATGTAGCGTGATGGAAAAATCAGTGAATCGAGGGAGTCGGTGGTTCTGACAAAAGCTAGAGGAGTGGGGGGGTTTTGATCGACGAGTCAACCGAGGTTGTGCCCTGATTGGGCTACATTAATTGCTGAAAAACAAACATAAATAAAAATTGAAAGAAAATAAAAATAAAATAGCAAATAATTTTATAGATTTTTTCACAAATACGGAAGTTGTTTCTTTTTTTATGTACTATTTTTAGGTGATTTTTATTTATTTTTATCGACCTATTTATTAGGTTTAATTTTTACAAGTGTATTTACATATATATATATATATATTATGTATTTTATTTTTATTTTGTATTTTAAATTCTATTATTTTATATACTTAATTTATATATTTATAAAATATTTAAGCATGTATTTACATATTTTTGTTTTATTTTTCTTAGTTTATTTGCACACTTATTTAAATATGGGTATGTATAATACATGTATTGTATACCTATATATTTTATTATAATATTTAATTTAATGAATTTGTAATGGTTTCTTTTTATATTTATATTTTAAATATGTTTAAAATAATATTTTACATTTTTTTTTAAAATATAAAAAGTATGAAAATATAAAGAATGAATTAAATAAATAAAATAATTGGTATATAATACAAGGAGACCCAAAAGGCCAACTTTTACATCTCTGCTCTAATTTTAATGAAATCGCTTTCATTAGGTAAATAATATAATTTAGAGTACAAAAAAGGTAAGTTTGGTCAATTTTGTACTCATACGGAGAAGATATTGATCTATGAAGTTCTATTTACAGCTTTTTTATCTACCTGTCCCAGTCACATTGTACCTTATTTTTAAGTGTAATTATTTTTGTATTTTTTATACATTTTTATGTACATGTTCTATATTGAAAATATCTTTATTTGAGGTGTGTAATGGTATGTATAAATTAGTGTAAATTTGGTTGTATATGCAGTGTATTGGACACCTAGGGTTTCTAGATGTCTATGTTATCTTGTCTATATTTATTTACCCTTATCTCCCCCTACTTTGTTCGTGTCTACCAAGTCAATATTGACTTAGTCTCAAGGATTAGTTTTGGTCAGTATTTGAAATACTTCCTTTGATTTTCTTTTCTTTTCTTTATACATTTATTTTGTAATTAAATATATGTATTTAAGCACTATTTACATACAATAGTTAGAAAGTTAATTTGTACTAGTTATCTATATTTATATGTATTTAGCTAGGGTTTTAAAGATAAAATAAAGGAATAAAGGTGCATGAATGGGTTAATTAGTGGGCAAGGAGGTAACATTCGTTAATGAGAGCAATGACGTTACATGATCGTAGGTCGCTGGCCATAGATGGTTTGACTGGCATTGACATGGTGATGATGGTCTAATGACAAGATAAGAAATTGATGGTGGTTACGAGATATGTGGAGAGGGCATTAGGGTGCAGTAGTTGAGAATGAAAGGCGGGGGTGTTTCGACCGAGGTTCAATGAAGAATTGATGTGCATAGGAGAGTTTAATTGGATACATACATGTGGAGTTAACTATTAAAGCGCAAACCAAGAAGAAAAATAAAAAGAAAAGAATAATAAAGCTTGAATAAAAAGTTGATCAAAATAAAAGTTGTGTATCCCGGTGAGATCTTCAACTTTTATGAAGATCTGGAAATCAAAAGAGACATATATAAAAAATACAATTTTTGGAAAGTACTTTATTGATATAAAGTACCTAATTTTTCATATTTTATATTTTGCTTTGATTTTTACTTGATATTGTATACAAATTAGGTTTTAAAAATAGTCGAAATATAATTACATACTAATCAATTTTTTATTTTTAATGATTAAAAAAAGGAGAAATAAAAAGGAAAAGCGTAATATTACAGATGTATAATTCAATATACATGGATTATTTATAGACATTAAAGTTAGCGTTAATATATACATACATTGTTGGTTTTTTCTTTTTTACAACTTTTGGATTTTGATTTTTATGATATTAATTAGAACACAAATAAAAAACAAAAAAAAAGAAATTAGTTATAATAGCTAAACTACACACACAAAATAATCGGTTAAAATTTGATTATTTTTTATAATGCACAAATTAGTCCCAAAATCTAGAGTTCACATATAAATTATGATTCCATTGAATCTGCTCCTGCTTGTAGATATTTGATGTTCATTATGTGAGTAGACCATCATAGGAGATTGTATTGAGAGGATATTGAGTTTTACAATTTTTAGTCTTCTCTGCTAAGCTTTGATTTTGTTTGTCATATATACTAATTGGTATTTTTTCTTTTCATTAATTGAGGTTAGTGTTATGTAGACAAAGGAGTTTATTTATTGTCATCTAGAGTTATCACGAATTTATTGAAACTTGTGAAAGTTGAGCTTATATATGAATATATGAATAGATGCATGCAACTCCTTTATTTTGTCCTTTTATGTGATTTTATTCTTTGAATTTATTTAGAATTCTAGTAATATATATTTACTAATTTTGATTCTTAACCTTCTTTTAGTTATTTCTCAATTTGTTGCATCTTGTGGATGTTTTCAGAAAACATCGGTTAAAATTTAAGAATATAGTAGATGAAGAACATATTCATCAAATGAACCTCTAGACATTCCTTCTCTTCCTGTCGCAACAACCCAATGTCCAATCCCTATTTCATACAAAGGCAACGAACACTAAGAGCCCCATTCTCCACCAGCAATTATGCACACGTGACACACATTCTCTTCATGCAGCATCAGCGCATCCCACGAGCCCCCTTCCTCCTTCGTCATTAGCAACTATTTCCCCTTCATGGTGATTCATGTGAATGTGTCTTAAGCATGTTGAAATTGAATAAAATGGCTACAAGTAGAGGATCGAGGGTTTTAAAGGATATGTTCTGATATTTAGGGAAATTTATTTTCTATTTTTATTTAATTATTGTAATTACAAACAGATCCATGTGTTTCACTTATTATTTGAGAATATTTACTGCATCATTTTTATTATTCAACATCAGACGATTCGCAGATTACCCTATTTAATTGATATGATTTATTAAGCATTTGAAATATGATGTATTTGTCATTTCGTTGTAGGCTAGTAATCAGAATCAATCAAGAAAATAACACTTAGAAATTTAATACAATTAATTCGAGTGCTTTTATGTTTACTTTACTTGGGCAAGTCTCAAGGTCGAACTCAAGGAGGCAAAGCAAACAAGATTAATGTCTATTGAATTTCATGTGTGGTTTTTGAGGCAATATTTTTGGTATTTTTAATGCAATTTTTGAATGTAAAATGCAATCGTGGCTGATTTGAAGGACTAGAAAATAAATATCACTTAAATGATGTCCAAAAATTGTGAAACTTGGCCGAAAGGTAAATGATGATGAAATAAATGCACTGTAATTTTTTTTGAGTTTTTGAATGGAAGATGATTAAATAACGAGTTTATGAATGCAAATAATGTGATGTTCAATAATTAATTATAATAAATACCAAATCTAGTTATTTTCAGGAAATAAATTTATTTAAGATATATCACTAGGTATTATATCTCGAAAAAACTTTAAACCCTCAAAATGTTGAATTTAATTCCTATAAAAATTTAATTAGTGAAATATACACAACGATTTTTAGAGAGAAAAATATGCAATTTTCTACAAGAATATTAATTATTAACTAACCAAATGCAATAAAAGTATTACAATCATGCTGCGATCTAGAGAATTAGTTGTACTATAAAATGCAAATTTTTTATAAATAAAAAAATAATCAATAGAGTTCAAAATGATAGAAGAATACAAACGTACTTGTGAAATTACAATAATTACAAAAATAAAAATAATGTAGTGGGAGGACTAAAGTTTAATTACAAAGAACCCACGGGTGGGGGTGGGTTTACTGCAAATTCCTAAGGGGACACGTGTGCCTCATGTGCCCTTGGTTAGCTAGATCGATGTGTGAAAAGTGGGATCTCCAGGGTGGCGTTTGCAATATGTCCACCCCCACATACGGATCATGTGTGGGGTTCTTCTGGAATAAGGGACACCTTTGGGGGTTACTTGGCAAAACTTTACCCAACACACATGCTTTGCATGAGCGCAGGGGTCTTAGGACATGTGCCTGATGGCGCTTTGGCGGAGGGTAGTGGTGTAGGATCCTCGACCGAGGAAGCGAGGCGGAGCACGCGGAGGGGATTCTCTGGAGTCGAATGAGAAGGCTCCCGGCTCTGGCCAGGAGGCGTCGTTGAAGAGCAAGTTGTGGAGGTTGATGTCGGGAACTCGATGAAGCTTGTCGACGATGAACGGTGGATGCTGGCGGTGAAGTTTGACGGTTGTGGTGAGGTGGAATGATGGCGAACAACGATGGTGGTTTGGAAATTGGATAAAGGGAGGAGTTGGGTTGAGGTTCTCTTGGAGATGGAGTCATTGGATCAACAACATAAGTCTGAGCGAAAACAGTAACGGCGGAGGGGGATCGCGCTGTTGCAAAGCCTCTAGGCTTTGTATCTTACTGAGGATGGTGGAGGAGGCGGCTCTATCACCGTCAACTCCTTATTGAACTTTGGGCTATTGGTAGATGATCTTGAGAGTGCAACGATGCTAGGTTATATAGGATGGAGGGAGGTGATGGAGAAGGAAGGTGGTGGTAGACGAGGTGACGTAGAATCGCGATGGAGATTTGGGGATTTGATAAAGATCCCAGAGGCGGCCATAGATAGAAGGATGGGTTGTTGATGAAGGCGTTGGTGGTGAGGTGGTTCAGATTTAGAAGGAGGAAATGTTGGCTATGTGAGAGATACTCAGAGGCAGCGGTGTGCAAAATTAAGGGAACGGTGGCCGGAGATTTCGCGGGTGATGGCATTATGGCCATCTTCGATTAGGAAAGGGAGGATGAGGAGCACATGCAGAGAACATGCACATGAGGCACGCGCGCTGCATGTATGGCGTATTTTTTATTTTTTATTATTTTTTAATAAAACAGAATTATAAAATGCTAAAAATGAGTGACATGTGGTGGCTCCAGGAGGTGCCATGTGTTAACACCAGACTATTCGAAAATAAAAAAAAAAGAAAAATAAAAAAGAAATAGTAAACAACCTCGTATCAAAAATTTTATTTACAAAAAAAAAAGTTGCTCGTCTCTATGAATTCTACAACTTTCATGAAGCAATCAAAATCAAAATCAGTCATTGCACAGTGGTATTTTTGGGGTACTCTATGTGCATAGAACACCTTGAATTTTGGGTTTTGTATTTTTTCCTTATTTTTAAATAAGATAAAAATCTGAAAAAAATATGATAAAATCAAAGGTAAATATTTACTCATTAATCTAATTTTTTTGGTTTATATTAATTCAAAAAAAAGAAGAAATAAAATAAAATATGAAAACGACAACTTTTATACAGATAGTCAATGAAGACTTGGACTCAGTTAGTTTCTTTGATTTCAATCTTATTTTAGATTTGGATTTTTATGTAATTTAATAAACTTCTATCAAAGAAAATAAATGAAAAATAAATAAAATAAAATGAGTCATTTATTTACATAAAGTAATAGTTCAAAAACTGCTAAAATACAAAATGTACAAAAGAGGCCCAAAACCCAACTTACACATATGAGCTCCGATTCACTTGAACTTGGTCTTGTTTTGAAGATATTTGAATGTACGTTAGTTCAAAAGTGAGTAAGATTAAATCGGACACTGTATGAGGAAGCTATCAGCATTTTAGTCTGGAAATCCTAGAATTAGGGGCTTGAATTTCTGGTCCACTTATTTATGTTAGTTATTTTTTTGTTTTTTATTTATTATTGTTAGTAATAGGTATACAATGGAGTGGTTTCAGGTCATTTGGAGTTCATTCTGAGTTGAGCTAAGTTCATAGTGCGAGAGTGCAAATTAATTCCCTATTCATGAGTCGTACCCAGAATGAGAAAACTGGGTTAGAAACTAAGAGTCAAAATCTTGCACATTGTCATGCGGAACTCGATGAATTAAGTCATAGACCAGAAGCTTCTAAAATCCTCTTTCTTGGTCAAGTTCCTCTGAAAATTAGGTGGATTAAGGTCAAGTCTATGCCATTCTCGGTTTCTTCTCATAACTCAGTTCATAACCCAAGGGCTTTTCACAGATGCATATGCATGTAATGTTGGATGAAGAGCAGGTGCGGGAAATGCAAACACATTTTTTTGTGACTTATTTCTCTCATTTTTTAGAAAGATTTTTTAATGCAAGAAAGTTTTTTGGTGCAAAAATAAATAAGAAGCCAATTTTTTTCCATTTTTTTGGTTGCACACAATTGGTCATAGTTAGTGTTAGTTGCAAAGTTCTTCTTTTTTTTTTAAAGTTTTTTTATCATTAGGTTTTACAAGTTAGTTACTGATGAATGCAAATCCGACCTGCAGTTAATTGAGATGTTGGTTGTAGGAAAACTGTGAAGGTAGATTCAGTTGATCAAATAAAATTCAGGATTAAAATAGGAAAGAGAGAAGCAACAAGGTTCTCTCCTATTTTAATCCGTTTAACTAATTTTTTTATCCAGGTAAGTTCCCCTGGGTCGAACTTGAGGAGGCAGAATAACCGTACAACGGTTTTTGATGAATGAAAGAATCTCGAGAATTTCACTCTCTTCTTGATTTTACAACAAACTCAAGAAAACACTAAAAATGACACGAACTTACAAAAATTAATTCAAGAAAAATACGCTATGAAAATCAATGAAAAAATACAAGAAATGTCACTAGGGTAGTTATGTAACTATCTTACAAAAATCGAGGAAAAATACAACAAAACCAAGGTCCAAATTATCCCTACAGCATAGGGGTATAAGTCCAAAAAGAAAGTTTTTGTTCTGATAAACATAGGTCCCTGACAGGGGTTGGATTGCAAAGAAAATTAAAAGAATTACATTTAGGTCCATGCACGAGGACATAAATGCATTTTTTTGAAGCTTAGAGAGGGAGTTGAATTCTGAAGCTCTTATAGGTTTATGTCATAAATTTTCCACCGGTTTGCAATCTACGATGGAGAATAGAACGAGGCGTACGATCTGGATCGTCTAATTTAAACAGGTGTTGCGAGCCTGTAGCTTGCGAGTTCTTGAGCCGTTCTTCAGTTCCTCGTGAGCATGACGAAGCTATCATCTTCTCAGATTTCTTCACGCTAATCAGGATCGAACTTCTGCCTCCTACAGAGCCAAGAGGGTGACATGCTCCCTTCGAGCTCGCCTGCAGGTGAGCGGCTCTAAAGAGGTCAGAAGGTGGCAGTTATACGTCAAGGGAAATGGTTGATCAGTAATGTCTGGCACTGAAGAAGGCTTTTCTTGATTCAACTTTTCTTCAAAGGATTTGAGCTCAAGAAGATTATTTGATGCTCCAGATCTAATAGCAACCTGCAAATGGAAGTTTGCTTGCTCGATTATAACTCAAATCGGCCAAAAAGGTAAATTTTGTTGATTCTAAAGTGTGATTTCCACATTATATGATAAACGTGAGAATACAAGAAATGGAGGATTTGTTTGCAGCGAATAGAATTGGATCTGAAAAGTGATTAATAGGTGGAGTCTAAGATTGCTGATTAAGGGTCCTAATGACGCACTTAGGATAGATAATGAAGGCACACAATTCGAGAAATAAAAAGTTGAAGAGGATGGAGGAATACCTGTGGGAAGTAGGATGTAGGATCATACTGGTCGTCGCTCGACGGTCGGTTTCCTGGAGCTCTACATCGCAGCTACGGTGGTGCAAGGCTGAGTTGAAGCCCTGGAACCCTCCTCAGATGGCCTCCCTTCCATGCGAAGCACGCCCTTGGCTCTGTCACATAAGAAAGTAGGCGGAGGAAGACAGTGAAGGTGGTGTATTGGCTAGTTTGATTTTAGTTTAAGGATGAGTTAGTTGGAGAGGTCGACTTGGAGGTGGTTTTATAGATGATCGGAGAAAAGTTAGTTGATGATCTACGACCAACGTGATAGGTGATGGTTAGAAGAAGATGATAGAGGGTTAGGATCGAAGGTAGAGGTTGAGGTGGCAGGTAGAAATGAGAGAAGGTGGGAGGTTAGAACAGACTCACTGGCTTGCCTTCTTGAAGAAGAAGGCACCATGTGTTGACATGTGTCAACACCTGGCTAGCATGTTTGATAAATATCTTAATAAATATGAAATAAATAGTAAATAATGGCATTTTAAATAAATAAAAAATGAAAGTTGTAAATAATTAAATTATCTAAATTATGCTATAACTAGTTTTAATAAATAATATTTTTTTACGAAATATAAATATTATATTAATAAATAATTATAAATAATACTTAATAAAGAGATTTTGGATTTTTAATTGGATAAATTAATAAATAGTATATTATTCTTATATTTTATTAATTATTAGTACAGTTCATTTATACCTATAAAATAGGATTTTTGATTTATTTAAAATAATAAATAAGTTCCAAAAATTATAAAATAAATTAAGGTTATAATACAAGATCAAGAAACTAATTACAAATTATAAAATCATTAATATAATAAATAGAGTGTTCTAGATAAAATAAATAACCCAGAAACCCAGTTGTGGTTAGGTCCCAAAACCAACTTTTCCAATCGGAATCCGATTTTAATGAAATTACCTCTATTAATTAGAGAATATTATTTTATGAATTTTTCAGGTAAGTAGAGTGAAATTGAAGTTCATATGAGAAAGTTATGATGTCGGGAAGTTGGGATTTCGACAATTTACAAGTAGTATTTCTTGGAATATATACAAGGTAATATTTTTAACTTTTTTTTTATTTTGCTATACATTTTTAGAAACAAATAGGAGAAAAGTTTGATGAAAAAATTATGCTAATATGAATTAACTAAAAATATTTGAAGTTTTGTTATTTATTGAATAATTAATGAAGAGTGTTTGAGAAGTAAAATTAATTATTTTTATTTGTTTTCTTCCTTATCTCCCCCTACTTATCTATTTGTCGACCAATCCATGTTGACTTGGTCTCGAGGATTAGGTTATAGAAATATCTTTCAGCTATATTTATTTTTCTAAGTCATATTGTACATATATACATATCTACAATTTGAGTTTATTTTTATTTTCTTTATTTTTATTTTCTTATTTATTTACGTGATTTTAATGCATAAAAGTGCATTCCTATTCTTGAATGGGATTTTGTTAAAAAGTGAAAAATAATGGATATTTATATATATTTGTTAAGGGTTTTAAGACAAAATGCAATCAGAATGTTAATGAATCATGGATTCATCAACCCCCTAAACTTATACTTTGCTAGTCCTTTAGAAAACACTTATTTGAATTTGTTTTGCTAAATCAATTCATGAGAACAGATAAAGGACAGAGCTTGATCAGTCCTGAAACAAGCATTTTGTCGGAGCCTTAACTAGGATTAGGATTTTAGACTCAACAACCCTCAAGTTCCACAAATCCTTGTTTCAGTTCACCTCAACAATCAGTTTAGATCCACTCATTCATATCGCAAACTCTATCAACCTTGAAATCAATCTGTACATTGTGTGAATTATTTTAGCTCTTCTCGCTTTAAAAGAAGCGAAGAAACCACCCATCCCTGTTATACACTCCCATTGGTTCCTCATCCAGCTATTCTTTCCTCGAGGAGGGAGGTATTCCCTTCTACGGTCAGTTCATGTTGTGTCCACAATCGAATATAGAGTGAAAGTAGAAGAATGAGAAAAGAACTGGAGTGTGACCAGTGTAGACGCATCTCCTTGTAAAGCCCATCCAGTGTAGCTACGTCTCCAATAAGATATGCATGCTTTTTGGTGAAAGCTCGGACCATTGTTGTCGTATTTGTATCTGATGGCTTCTTCTTTGAGTTGGCTTTGTAATGTTGCTTGCACTACTCTCATCTTTTTGTGCCTCGATGGATATAGCATCTTTTCATTCCGTCCATTTTTTAGGTCTGCGAAAAATTATGCCAGCAGATACTTCCCTCATCCGAAGTGATTAATGCAACCCCAATCTCTCCCGTCTTTAGACATCAATGTTGCCAGGAAAGGATAGAAACACTCTACCAAGAAAGATTGCCCTTCGTAGCCCCATGCAAGTCGAGCTAAGTGCAAAGTGCATGTGTCCAAAATTGGCTCACTGATGAAGAGTTAAATGGATGACACCAAATGTTCTACTTAGGAACTTTTTGAGTTGACTTCCCAAACATGGTCTCATGGAACCCAAAGATTTAATTCAAAGACCCAAAGAGTCTAAATTGCAGTTCCTAACTAGGCTCCTTACAATGAAAGTTAAAGGTCATAATCAAGCTCCATACTTTAGACTTGACCCAATTTTTAGTTCTATAAATCAAACTTATTCTGAAAATGCTAATGCAAATTAAACCATGTTTTGTGAAGAATATTTTCTAAATTTTACTCATTTTTATGAATTTTAAGGATTTTGTTATTTTTATGGATTTTAGACTTTACATTTTTATAGATTTTGTGATTTTTATACACAAGTCTATTTACAAGAATTTTACAAGATAAATTACCCATATTTTATTTGGATTAAACAACTAATGGATTTTACAAATTTTATATACAATGGATTTTATAAGGACTACATGAATTTTACGCATATTTTAATATATAGAAGTTTAAATAAGTGTTATACATATTTTAAATGCACATTTTAAATTAAGAATTTTAAATAATGATTTTAGGCATATTTTACTGATTTACAAGGATTTATAAAATAAATAAATAAATAGGTGGATTTTAAATTACCCTCACCCACTTTTGTGGCTTTTATATATATAGAAAATACATAAAAGTACGAGTTATGGACAAAAGTATATATACAATATATACGTACCGCCTATACTTAGCTTATGTTATGTCCTCATAGCATCAAACAAGAAAAAGGAGGACATAACTCGTGCTAAGTAAAAGTTGATGAAAATAAACGAAAGAATAGAACCAGTCGACCCCCTATACTTACGATCTGATTATCGTAAGTATGGTGGAACAAGAATGAGGTGACTGAGGAAAAGAAATATATAAACGAAGGAACAAAAGGAAAAAAAAAGAAAGAAATCAATGAAATCACTTGGTCCCTCCTATACTTAGGATAAGGAAGACTAAGTATAGAAAAGAATGTGGTCAAAATTAGGGATCGGTGATTAGAGTAAAAGAAAGGATATACAAAAGAAAAGTAAAGAGAACAAAAATCGAAAAAGAGAATCATCGGGCAATCGGTCTCCCCTCTATACTTAGGATCTGGTATCCTAAGCACATAAGATGAACAAAAATGGGGACGAGTGTGATCTACGAAGGATACAGATGTGTGTACTCCAGGAAAAATCGAATGGCTTCACAGGTCTCCGTACAGGATGGAATGAAGTGGAAGTGTAGTCGAGCATCTTGTACAAAGTAGATCACTTCAACTCGGGCTAGATGATCAATAGTCTCCACGAAGTGCTTCAGCATCTGCCCATTTACTACAAACAGTTTTGCACTAGGTGACACATCTGATATAGCAATACTACCATAGCCACCAAAATCTGCTCTGAAGTACCTTCTGTGATGTCCTCTTCCATGAATGATGTCCTCTTGCCTCTAAGGAATGCATAGAGTAAGGACACTATTGTATTCCTCCTGAGGAATACATCGTCTGTAAATATAATCCGGTCCTTCATGAAAAATAATCGGATCCTCCCAATGGTAGTATCATGCCTCGGACACTAGCCTATCGACTCCGTCTTTCGGCCAACATTATGGACTCTTCTATGTAACAAGAAAGTTAACTATGTCTTCATACCATGGATGTTCTGCAACTGCAAATATGCTCTCATCTAGGAATCTCTCTGCAATATCCGATGTGTACTCATTTGAAGGTTGTTCTATATGTAGTCAGGAGAGGTGATCAGCCACTGCGTTCTTTATCCCAGCCATATCTCTAATGTCCAAACTCCTGGAGTAAGAAAATCCATCTGAGAAGGTGTGCCTTAGCATCCTTCTTTTCAATCAAAAATCGGATAGTTGAGTCATCAGTATAGACTGTGATTTTAGAGCCAAGAAAATAAGATCTGAATTTATCTAAAGCGAAAACCAATGCCAACATCTCTTTCTCTATCACTGTATAGTTGCGTTGAGCATCATCTAAATTGTGTCTAACATAGTGGATAACAACTAGAAGCTCGTTCCTCCTCTGTCCTAATACAACCCCGACCGCAAAATCTGAAGCATCTGTCATGATCTCAAAGGGCAGAGACCAATCAGGTGGCTACAGGACAGGAGCACTAATGGTCATTTGTTTTAAAGTGAGAAGGCATTAAGACATTTGTCATCTAACAAGAACTTGATGTGTTTGACTAAGAGTTCAATTAACAGTCAGGCAATCTTAGAGAAGACCTGAATGAACCGTCGGTGAAAGCTGACATGCCCCAGAAAAGACCGTAACTCCTTGATGTTGGGTGGTAGATCAAGATGTTTGTTGACATCCACCTTGGCAGGGTCAACCTCCATGCCATGCTTGGAGATGACATGCCCCAACACGATCACGTTTGTAACCATAAAATGGCTCTTTCCCCAAGACAAAATGAGATCTACCTCACATCATTTCTGAAAAACCTAGTCTATGTGCGCTAAACAATCATCAAAGGACTCACAATAGACCAAGAAATCATCCATAAAGACCTCGAGAAAGTCATCGACCATGTCAGCAAAGATGGCAAGCATGCACTGATGAATCTACATTTCATCATCTTTATTCTATCATTTTTTCCTTAAAAACCCTAGTAAATGCGTGTAAATACTGTTAATTCAAGCATTTTAGCATTCATGCATATTTGTGTAAAAAGTGTATAAAATATTGTTTTAATGCCAAAATTATAGAATAAAGAAAAGAAAAAGAAAAAGAATAAAATATTGTAAATATTTTATGACCTGAAACCTCGAGACCTAGGCATCTCGATGAATAGGTCGACAAGGAATAAAGTAGGGGAGATAAGGCCCACAAAACAATAAAAAAACCTTTTATTTATTTCATTCTTTATTCATTTTGGGACTTATTTTTGGTTCCACCTTTTGTACTTCAAATAAAGAAACTTTATACATGAAAGTTTTAGATAATTAAATATAGAAAAATAAAAAAGTTGATTTCACTCAAAAATAATGCACATATAAAAAGTTATTATCTGAATAAGTTTCCAGAATCCCAACTTCCCATACCTATATCTCTCAAATAAAAAATTGAAATGTACCAAATTAACCTTTAATTCTATATAATTTTCAATAAGCTTTTTAATGAAGGTGGTTTTGTATTTTTCGGAGCTATGATTTGAAAGTTGAGTTTTGGACCCTTATTGTATACTTGTACTGATTAAAATATTCATTTTATTTATTATTATTTATTTTTATAATTTTATATTTTTATAATTTTGTAAATACTATTTATAATATATTTGTAAATTAAAATCGGAATAAAGATACAAAGAAATAACAAAAATAAATTACTTCTTCACAATACATAGATGAATTACCTATACTGATACCTATATAAATAATATTTCTATTTATTTAATTGTACAAAATACTTTAGAAAAAAATAAATAAAAATATATTCAAGTGTATAAAAATAAGTTGTAAATAGATAAAATAGTAAATAAATTAAATAAATTAAATATACAAAATAAAAAAATATTAAAATATAGAGATAAATATACCTATAGCTAGCCTTAAAAGGTAACTTGTATTTTTATACCTCTAAAAAAATAAAAATCATAATAAAATTCTTCATAAAATAATAAATATTTTTATTTAATAACCTAAAAATAATAAACTCGTTTATTATTTTAAATTTAATTAACAAATCTTTTTTGTAGGGTTTTTCATGGTTGGTCTACGTGGACCAACCAGGAGGGTCTGAGAGTTGACCGCAGGTCAACTCTCTGAACCCCCCCCCCCCCCCCCGCGGTTCTGTCAGGCCTGTGTTTTTTCCCATTTTCTAGGGTTTATCGAGGCCAAGTCTTTCACCTTCTCATGTCGAGTCCTTCAACAACTTTTTGCCTCATGCTGTGGTGATTCACGCCCAGGTAGTTTCCTGGGTTGTGGATCATCGCAGCACCCGTGATCATCCCTTAATCATCTTGCATTGGACACTCTTTCAAAAACCCAGCCGAGCTTCCATTGGAAGTTTTAACCCCTTTGTCCCTAGTTTGACCCCCTTGGCGTCGTGCTCTGGACCGGAGGTGTGACAGACCTCCTCCTGCCGGTGAAGGAGGCTCAGGCGAGGATCGAGGCGGCTGTTCCACCCTATCTCCGGCCAAGTGGTCGTGAGGTCCATCTCACCATTTCGTGGTTTGAGGTTTGTTTTTCTTTGTTTTTCCTTGCATTTTTATAGTAGTCTTAGTCTTAGGAACAGAGATCCACCTTTCAACTTGCTCGATAACCACTCAATCACCTTACTGATCATCTCGCCGGAGCTTGCTCCGACGAGCTCCATCTTCACCGTACCCACTCTCATTCACCCTACCACAGGGTCAAGGCAGTTTGCTCTCGACCCTCTAACTCTTTTTCGCAGGTCTTCGGACCTTCACACACGACTGGGGGCATTTTTCCCATTCGCCGACGATACCTGGAGGTCTTCCGCTCCTCTGACCTCGTTGGTGAACATCAGTGGTCCTCCGGCCCTTTTGTGGCCTCTAGTCGATTCAGGGACCCTGCAGGAGCAAGCTGGGGCATTTTGTAGCTGCATAGCACGCCGGAGAAGCCTTGGATCGCTGGTGGAAAGTCGTCGCGGCGCTGTTCTTCGTTGTTCATCCTCCAGGTCTCCCCGTCATTCGATCGTGCCCTCCACCAACAGTCGATCTCCATATGAGAGCTAATCTGGGCCGTAAAGTGCAAAACGGTATCTGCGTGCAGTAGAGCGACACTTGGCATTAGTGGATATCATCAGCCGTTCGATCCATGCCTTGGAGGGGTATTTTACGTAGCCACCCCTATTACTTTTTGTAATTAAGAATTAGTACCTAAACTTTTGTCTGCAGTTATTTTTATTTTGTAAAACTTGCATTCCGCCCCCTGCAACTTTTAATTATTAGAATCCAGCCCAGGCCACGTCACCTCACTTGGGCAACCACGTGAGGGATATTTTGCATCCTGATCCCCTCGGGAATTTGGTATTTGTATTAAGTACAGAAATATTTCATTGCAGTTATAAACTTCTTCACTTTTTGCACGTAAGCCCTTGAATGTTTTGATAATTACATATTCGTCCTTGCTAGGGATGCGTGCTTACGCACGTGAGTCTTGGATTTTTGAAGGGAAACCCTCACGGCTTTAGGTATTTAGATTTGGTCTAGAAAATTTTATATTATGTTATATATTTTGTGGAAAAATTGCACTGAGGCCCTGGATGTTTTGGATATTTACATATCTACCCTTGCTAGAAGTGTAGTTTCTATTTGTTGTCTCTATTTATTTCATACATCTATAAAATTTTAAAAAACCCCAAAAATTAGGCAAACATTCATATTGCATTGTGCTTCCATGCCATATTTTTATTTGCATTTTTGTTGCATTTTAATATTTATAAAAATTCAAAAAATGCATTTTATTTATTGTTTGCATTAAAAAATACCTAAAAATATAAAAACCCTTCGAAAAATTCGAAAAAAAATCATATTGTGTTTGTTTCTGTGTGTTTTAATTTCAATCCAAAAATTATAAAAAAAATATAAAAGAAAACTCCTTAAAAATAAAAAAAACCCTAAAATCTTCATAAAGATCTTAAAATTTTGACAAAAATCTTAAAAATATAATCTTTGTTTCAATTTTCTCTATTTTATTATCTTTTATTTTAAATTAATTTGGAGAATTTTTCTTACTGTTTGTATTTTAGTTCTCCATATTAATTTCAACTTTTCATTTTATTCACTATTTTTATTATTTTTGACTTTTAAAAATATAAAAAATAGAAAAAATATATAAAAATCACAAAAACATTAGAAAAATATAAAAGGCACAAAAAGAATTTGTTTCTTGAATTTTGATTATTTTTACCTATTTTTATAAATATATTATCTCTCTCTTTTCTTATTTGGTATATATATTTTATTTTACAAATTAAAAGAAAAAATATAAAATATAAAAAAAATACAAAAATCAGTAAATTAAAATTCAAAATATAAAATTATATAATCAAAAATAAAAGAAAGAAATATAAAATTAAAAACCCACAATAATAACATTTATAGGCAAATACATCACTTTCACATTTTTGTGCATTATTGCCCCGTTCTACCTGTCTACTCCATATGTTCGTCCTCTACACATACTTGCACCTATACACATTTTTGTTGGAGAGTTATAATAAATTTTAACTCTGCACATTTACTTTCATTGCTTGATTTATCTGTTGTGGGTTAATTGTTGAATGATTGAGGTTTCGCGAGTGGTCGCTCAGCGACAAGGCGGTCTTACCTTGTGTGGACTACTTTAGACTCTCGCAAATTCTCATTCATCAAATGGCGCCGTTGCTGGGGAGCAACAGCGTGTAGATCGTGTTTTTGCTTGTGCTTGTGATTGTTTGTCTATTTTTGCGATTTTATTTGTTTGATTTTTATTTGATATAATTGTTTGAGATGTCTAACCCCTCTCTTTGTTGACTTCGTACGAGGTACCGTGGATCGAGGGGGGCACTCCACCCTAGGCACCTGTGCACCCACGTGAAGGCGGCTCTAGCTAGCCTAGCACTGAAGAAGACATAGAGGATTTTTGAAGACCTAGCTCCTCTTTTATTTCTTGTATTTATTTATTTTTGTAACTTTAAGAGAGAGAGAGACTCTATTATTGTAATAATACAGGTACTCTGAACATTGGACATTCAGGCCTAATTTCCAAGTGATTGTTCACTTGGGGGCTCACCCTCAGCTTTCTCGCAGTTTTCATCGCTTCTTTTTATTTTGTTTTCTGATTTTGTTTTCTTTATTTTCTATGATTGAGCCCTTAGCTGTAGGAGCTGCTTGAGGAAGAATTAGGTCCAAATACCTAAGTATATATGTCTGTGCATATAGTCTCGTTTGAACTTAGACAAATTTTGAAAACTATTCTTCACGATAATAGCAGCTTCTCACCCTAGGGCCATTTCATCGGCTTTCATCTGCATATAGTTTAGGTTTCAATTCTGCTAAGCATCCTTGCATGTAGAGTGCTGGAGGCAAGGTGAGCTTTTATGCTTTAGCATTCATCATTGATTGCCGCTTGCCTTGCTTTTCCGCCTCTCTCTATGATTTTGACCACCTAGGTGCTAAGTAAAATCAATTCCTCATTAGGCGCGTGCATTTCTTACTAAAAATCCAAAAAAAAGTGATAACAAATAAAATTGGGACTGTTAACATTACTCGACCCTAAAAATCAACCAAAAAAATAAAAAATATTATCTTGGGGCGAGTAATCCCCTCATTGTCTTCGCTTCTACTTACTCACGCACAGCCTAAGGACTAGTGCCCAAATCCTATTCAGCCCCTAAGTGTGTGTGCAACTCTTTTACTTCTCACCTAACTCTTAAAACAGACAAGATAAAAAAACCGCTCTTTTGTGGTCTCTACCGAGTTGAGTAGGTGAATTGAGGGGTTTGTATTATTTTCATTTTTGTTTGTGATTGTTTTGTGTGTGTCCTAGATCGCTTCTGCGTACTTATGCCTTTTTCTCACTTCTCTTGACTTGACCTTTGTGCTCTCCCGATCATTTCCTTTTGTTTTCGAGATGGACCCCTGGAGCGTATTTTATATGGACTTTGCGGATCCCTTGTTCACTTCAATAGATCCACCTCCCTTTTATCAGGAGGACCCTCCTCCTACTTTTTCTGACTTTTGTACATACCCGCCTCAGCCACAGTATCAGACCTCGGACTTCTACCCACACCCACCTCCAACTCCGTATTTTCCACCTTCGCATCCACCCGAGACTGAGCTGTTGGAGTCACCTTTCATGGAGTCCACCCTTGAGTACTTGACCCGGATGATGGATCACATGAGACAGAGGATTGACAACCTCACCAAGAGCGACCATGATATTCCATCAATTGATGATATGGGTTCATTCGAGGATATCCATGAGAGCTTGCAATCGCCCAAAATACAAAAAATGAGAAAAACTTAAAATTCCAAAAAGATTTTGGGAGACACTTGGTCGAGTCGGATTCTGAGGAGAGGTACCACTTGTCAGTCCCTTGACCACACAACCTCACACACCCTGTCCCACCTTTGACCCCATGGATGCCGTTGTACAAACTGCTCTTGTCTTGCCTCGTGTAGATGATGATTCTGACCTTCTCCCTTGTATGGAGGAGGTCCAAAAATTTAAAAAAATGTTAACTGAACCCGAAGTGGTAGCCACCATTCATGAGATCATCCGTGCCCTACTTCAGCAGGCCATGACCGATTTATCTTCTCCTCTTCACAAGAAGAGAAAGCGGAGGATCAGATCTGAGCGTCACATTCTGACCATGGCCACTTCCCACGCCATCGCACACTGTCCCATTCCTCGGAAGAGGAACACTGCTACACCTTTCATTAGTTGTACCATCTCTTACTTCACTTATGATCACACTCTCGTAGACGATGGTTCTTCGATTAGCATTATACCCTTCTCACTAGTACAGTCTCTTCACATAGGGCCTCTAAAGAAAACTAGGATGATCGTTCAGTTTGCTGATGGATCTATCAAGAGACCAAAGGGTATCCTTGAAAATGCCGCCATTTCGATTCAGGGCACAAGGTACAATGTTGAATTTGTCGTATTGCCCATGGAGACCTCCACTGGAGAGCATTCTCTAATCATCTTGGAACGACCATTTCTCACCACTACGATGGTCGTTATTGATTATGGATCAGGAGAGATTCGCTTCCGTCCTGCTAATGAGAGCGAGGTGATCATCACTACACCCATAGCTGATTAGAGACCTGCACCTGATGTGATAACACCTATTCTGGTTGACCTCGAGGACCATGAACTTGATGAGACCATTAGAGAATTTTGCTGCTTACTGGATTCCACTGAGTCCTGAGAATTCCTCCCCGTGGAGGAAGACTCGAAAAGCATAAACCTCAGAGTTCTTCCTTCTGGGACTTGGCGTTATGTTGATGACATCCGCCGGATTCACACGATTGATACCTTAGAGCGGAGGGAAGATGTAGAGATTAGACAAGACGGACATGACTTGACTTCTTTCACTGATGAGTCCGCTCATGTTCATTTAGATTCAGATGAGACCAAGGCCGAATTTGATTTGGTTGCTTTTATTCGAGAATTCAGGCCTTTTGATGAGAAAGATGACCCAGTTGAGATTATAAAGGATGAACAGAGTTCGACTACTTCCACTGATGAGTTCGTTCCTTTTGGTTTTGACCTGGACGACACCTCACAGGACGACACTGAGTACACTTCTTCAGATGATGAGTTCGTCCATTTTCACGATGACATTAGCGAGACACCCAAGGCTGGACCTAGTCGTACTTCTTCCACTCACCCGTCTGTGCCTTCACACCATAGGACCATTGAGGATCTTCACTCTGTCGACCCTGATCGGCTTCCGACCAATATGGGCCCTGATGTCGACCTTCACCATACCAGATCCATTCCTCAGCGGTCCTGCAAGAAGGTTCGCTTTCTACCTTCTTGATCATGTGTACATCCATCTCTGTTGTACATCTGTTTCTGTTCATCTCTGTCCATCTTTTGTTTTGCTCATCCACCCATTCTCGTGTTTGCCTTGCTTAGGACGTACTTTGTCCTAAGCATAGGGGGTGGACGAGCCGAGTGCTCTTTCTTCGTTTAGTTTCATCACTCCTTTTGTTACCTATACTTAGGGCTTCTTTTACCATACGTATAGGGGGAGTAATGTGTACATCCTCTGATCTTGTTTCCATTTTCATCTCTTTTCTTCTTTTCTTATTTTTTTTCCTTTTTCTATCTTCTGTATCTATCAGAAAGAGTGTCGCCCCTTTGTGTCAGTCTTCTATACCTAGGTCGCACTTTGTCCTATGTATAGCGGGGTGCACACCCTGAGTTTTCATTCTTTTCGATCCTCTCCATTCTCTCTTCTTCTTTTCTATACTTAGGGATATCTTACCTTAAGTATAGGGGGATACAATCTGATTACGATCTGTTCATTCCCATCCTTGGTCCTCCCTGCTTGGTGTACAGTCTGCTATACTTAGCATTATTTGATCCTAAGTATAGGGGGACGGTTGATGAATCCACATTTCATCATCTTTATTCTATCATTTTGGCCTCAAAAACCCTAGCAAATTAGTGTAAATATCATTAATTCTAGCATTTTAGCATTCGTGCATGTGCATGTAAATAATGTAAAAATACTGTATTTAAAGCCAAAATTATAGAATAAATAAAAGAAAAGAAAAAGATTAAAATATTGTAAATATTTTATGACCTGAAACCCTGAGACCTAGGCATCTAGATGACTAGGTCGATAAGGAATAAAGTAGGGGGAGATAAGGGCCAAAAATACAAAAAAAAATTGCTTTTATTTAATTCATTCTTTAATTATTTTGGGACCTATTTTTAGTTCCACCTTTTATAGTTCAAATAAAGAAACTTTGTACATGAAAGTTGTAGATAATAAAATAGAGAAAAATACAAAATTAATTTCACTCAAAAATAATACACGGATAAAAAGTTGTGATCTGAATAAATTTCCAAAATCCCAATTTCCCATACCTGTATCTCTCAAATAAAAACTCAAAATATATAAAACTCACTTTTAATTGTATATAATTTTCAATAATCTATTTAATGAAGGTGGTTTCATATTTTTCGGAGTTACGGTTTGAATGTTGAGTTTTGGACCCCTATTTTATACTATACCGATTTAAATATTCATTTTATTTGTTATTCATTATTTTTATCATTTCATATTCTTTATTATGTCATATATTATTATATATGTACATATTAAAACTGGAATAAAATGATAAATAAAACATTAAAAAAAATAAAATTCTTGTAAAAAATACATAGATGAATTACCAATGTACTGTGTTAGAATCACATTTTTGGCTGTTTTCACCGATTTTTGGAGGCGCATCGTGTATTTTTTCACGATGAATCCTTCTTGACGTTTTCTCCCCATATATCCATTATACATGCCCAGCATATATATGGAGGAATGGATTATGGATTCGTCCTATTATCGTCGATCTTTGGAGCATGTTCATCATGTTGTCTGACCCCCTGCTGTGCGTCAGAACAATAGTTTTGGCCCATATTCTCGAATTTTATAGGCCGATTCTTTCACCAAATCGCTGGGCTTCCTTCTTGACTTTTGCTCCCCATACAACCAACATACACGCCCAAGTATAATATCGATGGTTGAGTTGTCGATTCACTAGATACATACTGATCTTCTTGCCATCTCATCAACTTTCTAACCAGCCACTGCAACTCCTGTCAGAGCCTCGTTTTTGTCCGTTTTCACGGATTTTACAAGGACGGTCCTTTCACCCAATCGCTAATCTTCCTTCACAACTTTTTCACCTTGATGTAGCCTCATACACGCCCAGAGGTTGCTTCAAGGATTGGATCAACGATTCGCTAGATATCTATCGTTCTTTGGAGCCGCCCACCTCACATGTACAAAACCACCTCCATTCTTCCCTCTCGTTTTTGAACCACTTTTAGCCTAAGTTTAGACATCCAAGTTGCAGCCATGGGTCTCCTGTGAAAGAGGATAGATCCCAGCTCCTTGTTGAGGTACGGCGGTGGCTTGAGGCGCGTTCCACCACCATCTCCGGCCACCTTGGCCGTGAGGTCCATCTCGTCATTCTTGGCTTGAGGTTTCGCATTTTCTTTCTTTTTTTTTGCTTGTTTTCTTGCTCTTTATTCACTTGTAGATCATAGAGTTATTCTAGAATTTGGTTTACTTGCTTTTTAGTCACTTAATCACAAATTTCACCCCTCGTCGGAGCAAGCTCCGGCAAGCTTCCAACCCATCATTTCGACTTTCATTCATCCTCCTCGATGCGGCTCTCATCTCACCGTCGCCATCCTCCGCTATTCTATGTATCCTCATACACAACCCCCTGCCATCTTCGACCACATACGGTGGTCGGAGCACATCCTTCTTCCCTCACCAAATCGAAGGAAAACCCATTCATATCCCATTTTTTGTGTACCTAACATAGTGGCCGAGTTTTTTACTCGAGCCCCTCTTCTAATTACAGGTACATCGGAGCATCTTCACGCACATCCCCTTATTGTCCATGAGCATCTTGACGCCACCTGGATTAGTGGGACATTTTGCAATCACGTCCCCACATTTTTGGCATATTTCGGAAAGTTTTCGAGTACATTTTTGAACTGCAGTTTCGTATTTACTTTTTCATCTATACCGCTGTACTCAAATGGCTATAACTCATTCGTCTGAACTCGATATTTTGTGAGATTTTTTTTTTAGAAAGCTGTTTAAGATTTTTACATCATATCCAAATTTCAGAATTTTCTGGTGTATGAACTATTTACAACGAATTTATGAAGTCAGGGTACTGATTGGGCTTGTTTTGATGATAACGCTTTGAATACTCAATATCACTTGCTCATTTTTTGATATGTTGTAGGAAATAGTAGGGCCGAATTTGTGAGCAAAATTCAATAAAAGATATGGCTATTGTGTCCTGTAGAATTTCTACAATATTTTGAGTCATTGATTTATTTCTAGAACATAGTTTATCTATTTGAAAATCTAAAAATATGTCCGTGTGTCCCTGAGTTTATTCTACAATCAGTGATTTTTGTTGTATTTTTATCCTCTTGTTTGATTAGTCAAAAAAATCAAAAACATCATTTCTACCTTCCTGCAATCTTTTATTTTTAATATATTAATTCCTTTTTGAAAAATTCCAAAAAAAATTATATTTTGTTTGTTTCTGTATGTTTTAACTTCAGACCAAAAATCATTAAAAAGTTCAAAAGGAAACCCCTAAAAATAGCAAAACACCAAAAACCTTAATAAAAATCTTTAAAATTCCACAAAAATCCTGAAAATACAATTTCAGTTTTTGAATTTTCCTCATTTCATTATCTTTTTTTAAAACTAATTTGAGGAATTTTGGATACTGTTTGATATTTTTCATCCTCATTTTAATTTCGGCCAGCAACTTTTCTCACTGTTTACTAGTTTTCTGCCCTTAAAATACCAAAAAATTAGGAAAAATCTAGAACAATCACAAAAAACATTAGAGAAATATAAAAATAAAAAAATTTACATTTACTGTATTTTGAGCATTTTCCCCTTTTTTTATCCCTCTCTTATCTCTAGTGTACATATATATTGCTTATATACATTATATCTTTATTAAAAGAAAAAGAAAATATAAAAATACAACATATAAAATGAAAATACAAAATCAGTAAATTAAAAACCCAAATAAAAATATAAAATCAAAAATTAAATAAAATATATAAAATTCGAAACCCACAAAAAATTTGCACATCCATAGGCAATTTGCTCACTTTCACATTGATCTTTGTGCACTCAAGACTTGTTCTATCTTGTTTGCTCCCTGAGTTCGACACTCTACACATACTTGCACTATACACACTTATTGTAGAGTTAAAATAAATTTGACTCCACATTTGTCTCTCATTGCTTGATTTATACTATTGTGGGTTCACTGTATATTAACTAGGGTCTCTTGCGGGTCGCCACAGCGACTCTGTCTCTACCTTGTGTGAGACATCTTTAGACCTGTGAAAAACTTTGGTTATCAAATGGTGCCGTTTCCGGGGAGCAACAACGTATAGAGAATTCTTTTGTGATTGATTGTGAATATTTGCCTATCGTTTTATTTGATTATATTGCTTGACAAGTCTAATCACCTTTTTGTTGTATTTTGTGCGAGGTACCGTCGAGCGAGGGAAGCGCCCTATCCTAGGTGCTTATGCATCCACGTGAAGGCTTGCTTAGCACTAGAGAGAACTTGGAGGCTTGAGAAGACTATCATCTTTTGTAGAATTTTTGTAGTTTAAAAATTTGTAATTTAAAGTGAGAGAGAGAGAGACTTAATTTGTAATAACTTGGACTCTCTAGGACACTCAGGCCTAATTTCCAAGTGTTTGTTCACTTGGGGGCTCACTGTGGTTTTGTATTTTTCGCGGCTTTCTCGTCTTTATTTTATTTTGTTTCCCGAGGATTTGGCCCCTAGACATAGGAATTTTTATTGACTGTGACGAACTAAGAAGCTAAGGCCCAATCCCTAATATCTTGACTGCACCTATAGATCGTAATTGGACTTGGCTAAAAATCAATTGAAAAGGCTATTGACTTGGACTAGAGACCATGTGCCGAGAGGAGTCGTATACAGCGCTGGCAGGATCCACTGTGGTGGACACCGATCGGCTCCCTAGACCGGACTCCAGACTCTCTTCCTAGTCATAGGTACTTGTTCTTCACGTTAATAGAAGTTACTCATCTTAAGGTGATTTCCTCGTGCATGCATTTAGGTAGTTTTATTTATTGTCTTTAATTTATGCGCGGATCACTTTGCATGAAGAGTGCTGGCGAAAAGGTATGCATCTCTATCCCAGCATGCATCATAGATTTTGACCGTGCATTGTCTTTTCTGCTTTCCTCCCCCAGTTTTATTGGATTTTAAATAACAAGGAAATTGGAAAATTTGTTAGACGATGTTTGTTCAGAAAAATAGATAAAAAAAGTGAAAATCATAAAATTGGGACTGTTAATGCAACCTTGACCTTAAAACTCATCCCATCAATTCTGTCTTGGGGAGAGTAACCCCCTCCTTGTTTGATTTATCTGCTACGAGAGAGTGACTCAACACTAGGATAGAGCCACGTCTAAAATTCTTGTTGACTACTGATCGTGGTTAGTCGTTCTCTAGTGAGGATCTCTCCGGTAACCGGTAAAGCGGACCACGACGTCCTTAGCAGATTGATGCGGGAACAATCGGGTTACGGTCCGCAATTCATACTGGCTGGGAAAGATCTAACGTGGATCGGGATAGTCGGGTAGGAAAGTAGGGTACCTAACAGCTCGCTCTAATGCTCTGATAGATTGATTGATCACCTAATAAAATTTGACAAGATAACAGACCGAACCTTCACGGTCATCAGCTCAAGCGTTGCGTAGGTGAACAAGGGGTTTGTATTTCACATCTTGATTGCATTCCAGATCTCATCCGCCTTTCTCTAGATCAAGATGATGGGAAGGAGATCACTTAGGCCACGTCTGGTGGCACCGCTATCGAGCACTCCTCCTTTTTCATCTAGGTCAGCTTCGGGCAGTCCAGACCCACTCTCCGAGCCTGAGTTCACGTCCACCTTGTTCCCCCTCGATCACCCTTCTTCTTATATTAGTCCAGTAGTGTCAGAATTTAGTGCAGAACATAGTTCGGAACATTTGACGACAACTGAGATGGATTATTTTGACTTTTCAGAAACCCCAGAAATGGACGGTAGAGAGGAACACCCTGATGAGTAGAGACCACCTCCTTACATATATGATCAAGCTGCCATCAACAATTCACTGCTAGCCTCTTTGGAAACCATGCAGAGAAAGATCAGAGACCAGGGAGTGGTCATGGGTGAAATCATGATAGAAATGCGTGAAGGTCACGGAGAAAGAAATGAGGGCGGTGGTAACGCAGATGTAGAGGGCGGAGGAGGAGATCCCAACCAGGAGAGGCCGCCTCCAAGGACCATGAGACAGTTGCACAACCCTGGTGCAACCCTCACACACCAATGGATCCGACTTCCTCCCGTCTACGGTGACTTCGAGCTTCTCCCACACACTATTCAGCTACTGCCCAAGTTCCATGGGCTGGCCACTGAAGAACCACACCTCCATCTACAAGAATTTGAGATGATATGCGGTACCATCCATGACAGGTTTGTGACTGAGGACACAATCAAAATGATTGCCTTCCCCTTCTCCTTGGTTGATAGAGCCGCTTATTGGCTAAAACACTTGGGGAGGTACATCGATACTTAGGAGCAACTCCGGACCGCATACTTAAATAAGTATTACCCACTCGGCCGGACAAATGCAGCAAGATCTATGATCAGCAATTTCATAATGATCCCTAATGAACAATTCCATGAGGATTGGGATCGCTTTAGAGAGCTCATTGACTTGTGTCCGCATCATGATATATCAAAGCCTAATTTGATTCAAAGTTTCTTTTGTGGGCTGACACCGGAGCTGCAAGGGCTTATAAATGCCTCTTGTGGAGGGTCCTACTTTTCCAAGGGTGAAGATAACGTTTGGGCTATTTATGAAGGAATGACAGAGAACTCTACAGTCATGACCCAAGCCAGATTCTACACACAGCAGAAAACCCCCCCAAGGAGCAGGATCATACTAGAGGATTGCCTGCATTGATGCCGATCCCCACACTTCGTCAGCAGCAACAACACAAGATGAATCATCAGCAGCTGATATGGGTATAATTAGTGAGAAATTGGACTGCATCGATATTTTGGAGAAGAAGCAGGGCCAAGGTCTAGCACAGATAGACCAGTTGGCAAAGACCATGAGCGATCTAGAAACTCACATCTTGAGTATTCAGGAGGCACAATCATCTTCACATCTGCTTCCCAGGTCACTGGCTGACTCCAGAGGTTGTCGTTCTACCCCACCACCTCCCACATACCGCCATGTTCACCATGTCCAGGAGGTGTCGGTGCAGCAGTTGCCGCAATATTCACAGCAACCACCATCTTAGGACACTCAGATGGTGGTCTATCAGCCGTATCAGCCTTTGGCAGTACTACCACCTCCCCCCTTCGAGCAGGAGCCGTTGATGGAAGTCAACGAGATATGGTACGACCGGTACCCCCAACAGCCTGGGATTCGTCGCGATCACCCAGGATTACGTTGGTCCACCGGTGGTTCCTCATCCCAGCAGCAGCCTCTAGCTCAGGTCAATCATTGTAGCCAACACCAGCAGCCCCAACACTCCCAACCACAACAGCAGCAGTATCAGCAGAATCCTCGTCACACCTGGCAGGGACAACAGTGGAGGCAGCGATAGCAGCCCTACCAGCCGCAGTACTCCCAACCTCACCTGCAACCTCAGTTCCATCAAGGGAACACTCCCGGTTCTTCCGCACCCATCTTGGAGAACCCAGCACTTGATGATCTTGCCCGCTTGCTCTCCTAACAGCAAGCATCTTTCCGGTGAGAAATGGATGAGTTCCAGCAGGAAATGAGGGACATAATCAAAAGGAAAGCTGCCATACCAGCACTGAGTGAGCCAAATCCGAATAACTTAAAGAGGAAGTCTGAGCAGGTACAGTTTACAGAGGATACCACTCCTAGTGCTTATTTGAATGACATGCATTCTATGTTTGATACTCACTTCATGTCACTTAGGAGCGGTAGGGAACCAGCCGGCGGCGTCTCATCTGAGGGACAACACCATGGAGATGCCAGAGCCCCAGATAAGGAGAGAAACGGTGCTGATGCCGCTAACAACAATGATGATTATGACGGTGGTGCTGATGCCACCAAGGATGACCTTCCAGACGACAGTACTGAGGCCGTCGTAGAACCAGATGCAGATGGTGGTGCTGAGGCCACCATTATTGATGCTGAACCAGAGCGCGGTGCTGAGGTTGCAAAGGAGAATATTTTGGGTGGTACTGAGCCCCCATTTTGAGTCCATCTGTATTCCAACTTTCTGTACTACCATTTTCTGTATCTCTGGACACTGAGAAAAAGACCAAAAAATGAATAAAGGAAAGGTTTCTCCATCAATTCCGAGTCCATGTGTGTTGAATGATGATGTTTGCATGAATTTCAGTCCTTCACAGGGCCAGAAACCTTCTCCTAACTCTCTGTCTGAGGAGGGCCCCTCCATTCCCTTCCCTCAAGCACTCCGCTCGGCTAAGGAGAATAAAATAGAAAATCCCTAAAAGAAGGAACAGTTAGAGTTCAGCCAGCAGATGATAGACAGATTCCAGATACAGCTGACTCTACAAGAGGTACTAGAGCACATCCCCCTCTTCCAAAAGAATCTGAGAGAAAATACCGTTGTACATAGGAGGAGGCGGAACAATAGAGGAGACATCCATGTGCTCACCCATGTCACATGTTGTGCCATTCAGAACCAGTTTCCAGCCCAGCAACGGGATGCAGGAGCTCCATATGTCAGATGTCAGATTAGTGAGCAGCAATTCGACCGTACTCTATTAGATAGCGGCTCTTCTATCAACCTCCTTCCGGCAGCCTTACGCGATGGATTCGAGTTCGGCTCGCTCCTTCGGAGTCGGACAGTCCTTCAGTTTGCTGATAGGTTTATCAAGATGCCGAATGGGTTGTTGAGAGACGTGGTCGTCACCATTCAGGGCTTAAAATTCCACGTGGACTTTGTTGTATTAGACATGGAGATCCCTGAGTCGGTGACCGATGCCCCCATCATACTAGGACGCCCATTCTTGGCCACAACCAAGGTGGTGACCGACCATAATAGTGGGAAGGTGTACTTTCGCATAGATGGCAAGAGTATACAAATAGAGACGATTGACGAGACCCGAGCGAGAGATTCAGCCTGCTCAGAGCCATGTAATGACACAGTGCAGCTGACAGATGCGGAGTTAGACGTCCACCAAGAGTGTGATTTTGTGATGACCGATAACGAAGCAGTTTGGGAAGACCTAGAAGCGCGAGACCTCGCCTTGTCTACAGACTCAGAGTACCCACCTATTGAAGCAGACGAGGGAGAGCACACCCTTGGCAGATGAAACTATAGAGGCTGACAGTTGTGTGATCATTGGAGACACTGATGATTGTTCAGATTCAGATACCTCGGAGGCA
This sequence comes from Ottelia alismoides, assembly GCA_037367405.1. Taxonomy (NCBI): domain Eukaryota; kingdom Viridiplantae; phylum Streptophyta; class Magnoliopsida; order Alismatales; family Hydrocharitaceae; genus Ottelia; species Ottelia alismoides. The sequence goes on along the minus strand of JAZKJV010007596.1, from coordinate 399,856 downwards.
GACTTTGATTGGAAGGACTTTGAAACATATTTGCCTTGTCTGTTTCCCGATGAGCCGATAGAGAGGATGCAGAGCGAGCCCCAACAGACGATGGGCACACCAACAGGGTTCCCTTCGTCAGAATCACAGGTACACCGAGAGTTCTCACATGCAGACCTGGTTGCTTTCACATAGATATATTAGAAGCCAGATTTGTCAGCTCCCACCAAGCCAGAATTGAAGCCTTTACCGCAGCCGCTCAAGTATAGATTCATTACTGGAGAACCAGATATGCACCCAGTCATTATCTCAGCAAATTTGACTGGAGAGCAAGAATTTCATTTGATGGAGGTTCTTGAACGCAACCGCAAGGCAATAGGATGGAGTGTGGCTGATCTCAAGGGGATAAGTCTGGCCCCGTGCTCCCACCGTATCTACTTCGAAGAGGACGCTAATCCATCGCGTGAGTTCCAACGACGGCTGAACCCGAACCTTCGAGATGTAGTGATGAAGGAAATATCTAAATGGTGGAGCGCCGATTTTATCTACCCCATCTCCGACTCCAAGTGGGTTAGTCGTTTACATGTGGTACCCAATAAGGCGGGTGTCACTACAGTGGTGAATGAGTCTGGAGAGGAGATCGCCACCCGGATACCCACTTCTTGGAGGGTCTGTGTGGACTACAGACGATTGAATGAGGCCACCAAAAAGGATCATTTCCCGCTACCATTTATTGATCAGATTATTGAGAGGCTAGCTGGGAAGAGTCATTACTATTTCCTCGACGGGTGTTCCGGATACAATCAAGTGGCCATTGCGCCCAAAGACCAGGATAAAACGGCATTCACCTATCCATTCGGGACTTATGCTTTCAGACGGATGCCCTTTGGTCTATGTAATGCTCCGGCGACATTCCAGAAGTGCATGTTGTCCATCTTTTCGGACATGATAGGTGATTGCTTGGAGGTCTTCATGGATGATTTCTCGGACTACGGCGATGGGTTTGATGCTTGTCTTGACTGCCTAGACCGAGTACTTCAACGCTGCATAGAGGTAAACCTTGTACTATATTAGGAGAAGAGTCACTTCATGGTGACTCAGGGGACGGTCCTTGGTCATATCATCTCCAACAGGGGTATGAAGGTTGATCCGGCCAAGGTGGATATCATTAGAAAACTCAATCCACTGTCCAATTTGAGATAGTTGCGGTCTTTTCTGGGGCATGTCGGCTTCTACCAATGGTTCATTCAGGACTTCAGTCGAGTTGCCTGATCGTTTACATATTTGTTGACTAAAGACACCGAGTTCCTTGTAGATGATAAGTGTCTTAAGTCCTTCAAGACTCTCAAGAATTTAGTTGTCGAGGCTCATGTCCTTCAGCCACTCGATTGGTCTCTTCCCTTTGAGATCATGACGGACGCTTCTGATTATGCCATTGGGGATGTACTTGGATAGAGGAGGGATGGATTACCCTATGCCATACACTACGCTAGCTGTACATTGGATGCAGCTCAGAGGAACTACACGGTGACTGAGAAAGAGATGCTAGCGGTAGTCTTTGCTTTGGATAAGTATAGATCTTACATTCTTGGATCTAGATTGATAATATTTACAGATCAAACTGACATTCGGTATTTGATGTCGAAGAAGGATGCCAAAGCCAGGTTGACCAGATGGATCCTTCTCCTCCAGGAATTTGATATTGAGATTAAGGATAAACCTGGAGTTAAGAATGTTGTGGCAGATCACCTCTCCCGTCTAGAGAACCTTGAGGAAACTGAGCCCATAGCACCTATTATTGAGACTTTTCCAGATGAGGCGATCCTTGCTATCACCTCTCTTCCATGGTATGCCAACATTGTGAATTACCTTGTTGCCAAATCTATTCCACAAGGTTGGCCCAGACAGTGGCTTGAGACATTCCTTGCGAAGGCAAAGTCGTACCATTGGAAGGACCCCGTCCTTTATCATGAAGGAGGGGACAGTATCTGGAGATGGTGCATTCCTCAAGATGAGAAACATAGCGTCCTCACCTACTGCCACAAGCTTGAGGCAGGAGTACATCATTCTGGGAGATGGACAGCACAGAAGGTGCTCCAATCCGTCCTTTGGTGGCCTACCCTTTTCAAGGATTATGATGAGTTCGTGAAGGTGTACTGACTGTCAGAAGATGGACACTTGCGGACAGAGAGACATGATGCCCATGCAGCCCATTCACTTTTGTGAGGTTTTTGACGCATGGGGGATTGATTTCATGGGCCCATTTCCTAAGAGTCAGGGATTTGAGTACATTCTGCTCACTGTGGATTATGTGAGCCGTTGGGTTGAGGCCATCCCCACCCGAGCCGCAGATGCTAAAACCGTATGTCTTTTCTTGAGGAAGAATATCATTTCATGGTTCGGGGTGCCTAGAGTCTTGATTTCAGATGGGGGGTCTCACTTTATTAATGACAAGGTAAAGGCCCTTGTAGACGAGTTTAGTATTGACCATCGTGTTGCCACGCCGTATCACCCTCAGACTAATGGTCTTGCTCAAGTATCGAATAGGGAGATTAAGACAATTTTACAGAAGGTAGTCCGCCCAACTGAAAGGATTGGTCACAACTTTTGGACTCAGTCTTGTGGGCTTACCGGACTTCCTTCAACACACCATTAGGGACATCTCCCTTTCATCTCGTCTATGGCAAGCCATGCCATTTACCAGTGGAGATAAAGCATAAGTCACTTCGGGCGATTATAGAACTATTATTGGATCCCAAGAGTGTAGGAGAACAAAGGAAAGCAGAGTTGGCAGCCCAGGAAGAACTGAGAGATAAAACCTTCTCAAGTAGCCAACAGTATAAGGAGAAAGTGAAAGTATGGCACGATTCCCAAATCAGCCATAAACAATTTGAGCCAGATCAGCAAGTATGGTTATTTGATGCCAGGTTGAAATTATTCCCAGGAAAACTACAAAGCAAATGGAAAGGACCATATGTGGTCCGGAAGGTGCATGATAATGGTAGCATTGATATATCTGAACCGTCATCATCTTCCACTTTTAGAGTTAATGGTCAGCGCTTGAAACCATATCTAGATCATGATCTGCCGACCGTTGATATTGCCCCGATTCATCTGGTATGAGACGTGCTCTTTGACTCACAACTTATGCATCTCGTACATGATTATCACTTCTATCTTCCTCTGTACAGATCCATTTGTCTATATCATTCAGTCTTCCGTTATGTCTATCACCCCACCTTCATCCTATGATTTTGCTGTACTTAGGACACGCCTTGTCCTAAGTATAGGGGGGTGCACACACCGAGTTGTTCTCTTTTCTTATTTTCCTTTTCTATCCTCTTTATTCTTCGATCCCCTCCATTGTCTCCTCTTCTTGTCTATACTTAGGGATATCTTACCCTAAGTATAGGGGGGAGACAATCGGAGTACGATTTGTTCATTCCCACCCTTGACCCTCCCTGCATTATGTACAGTCTACTATACTTAGGATTATTTGATCCTAAGTATAGGGGGGATGGTCAACTTCTTATTCATTTATTCCTTTCTTTATTTATTCTTTAGGCTTGCCTATACTTAGTACGAGTTATGTCTTCTCTTTTCTCGTCGATCTATGAGGTCATAGCTCAAGCTAAGTATAGGGGGGTCATATATACTGCGTATATACTTTAGCCATAACTCGTACTTTTGTATTTTCTTAATAATATGGCTGATAATTCTTTAAAATTCATTAAGAACTTTAATAAAAAGATGTTGATTATTCCTCAAATTCCTTTTGTATTTACTGATTAATAAATCAGGTGAACATGTTTTTTGCAAAATGTTTGAAAAAATAGTTTGAAAATCTTTGTGAAAAATATTTTGAAAACTATTTGGAAAACGTATTGTTACATGTTTTCAACCTTTGTAAAAACATTTTGTTTTGAAAATTTATTTTCTTTGTGTGAAATAAAATGTTCGAAAAATGATTTGCAAATGGTTTGAAAAATGGTTACAAAAATATTTTGAAAAATCTATCTATATTGTTTGAAAAACCCTTGCAAAATGATTTTCAAATGTGTGTACATGTTTGTAAAAATGTTTGCAAAAATTATTTTGGACTATAGTTTTCAAAATTGATTGAAAAACCTTTTTCATATAAGTTTGAGGAATACTTTCATCTCACCTAAAATTCTCTATATTTATACTTATGAAATTGATCATTTACCCTTGTAAATTCTTAAAATCCACTTCTTGTAAATATAAGAAGCATCCCCGTGTAAATATTTGTACCTAGCTTTTAGCCAAAATCTTTTATTTTCAAAAATCCCAAAAATATTTGCAAAATGAAAATACCAAAAACATGTGAAAATCTTTTTGAAAAATACAAAAAATGCATATGCATCATCTTTTCAAAAATCCATAAAAATTTTAAAGTCTTGAAAATTGCATCACAAAAATATTTTCTTCATAGCATTTGCATAGCATGAGCATTTTTCAAATTGAGTTTGATAGTTGAACGAGTCTAAGTAAAATCCGGAGATTGGAGCTTGGTTGGACCTTTAAATCTACCTAATTAACAGGAACCTTATAGGAACTGGAATTGAGGTACTTTAGGTCTAGTTGACTTAATTCTTTGAGGATCACGAGACTTGGTTCAATGGATTCTTGACTGCCTAAGTAGAGTATTTCGGAACACACGCATGACTCTTGTTGATAATGACCTAACTTGGACACCTGCACCTTTCACATGGCTCGACTCAGTTGGAGTGGTGAGGGGATTGGATTTGCTGGTATGAGACGTACATAAGTGGTAACATTTGTCCTCCTCTAGGGAAGGAAGTGCACCCCAACCCGTCCAGTGATGAGGAATTCTAAAGATAACAGAGTATGGGTTGCAATAAAGCTTCAAAAGAGGGATAGTCTACTGGCTCAAGAGGAAAAACTCCTTATGTAAATGCTATTTTGAATAGTATTTCAAAATAAAAGAAAGAGAAAATAAATGGACATGCATGTACAAAAATAAAATGCCTGCAAAGTATGTGAATATGTTGTGAAGTCCATAAGCAAGCTTGAGTTCCAAAGTCAAATCATGTGAGCCTGCAGCTGGATGACTTGACTACACTGGTCTTGCATCCTAGGATAGGTAGCTATACTGGCTACCGTCCATTCTTCTCTTCACCCCCTCCTCTTGACATGGTTGCCACTTGAACTTAGAAGGGAATACCCCGCTCCTCGAGGAAGGAGTTATTGGATTGGGGAATCATTGGGTTATCGTACTGGAGAAGTCAATCTCTTTGTCATTCTAGTTGGGGAGAGCCACCATCACTTACACTGTACGACTCAGATTCATAGTCGTAAGGGTTTGCGTATGAGTTGAAATATTTCTGACCTGGCTATTGAGGAGACTTGAGCAGAGTTTTGGGATTCTCAAAGGCTGTTGAATTTCAAATCCGGTTCTCATTAAGGTTCTACCCGCACTTAAAATCCAAATGTCTGACTTAAGCTCCAAACTTTGATTTTGTGAAGACCAGTTTAATATTTAAATTCAACCCATCTTTCTTCTTTTTCTTTTCTTTGTTTTTCTTTCTGCACTTATTGCATAAGTGTTTGCTAGGGACTAGCAAAGGTAAAGTATAGGGGGATGATGAATCCACATTTCATCATCTTTATTCTATCATTTTGGCCTCAAAAACCCTAGCAAATGAATGTAAATACCATTAATTCCAGCATTTTAGCATTCATGCATGTGCATGTAAATAATGTATAAAATATTGTATTAAAAGCCAGAATTATTGAATAAATAAAAGAAAAGAAAAAGACTAAAATATTGTAAATATTTTATGACCCGAAACCCTGAGACCTAGGCATCTAGATGACTAGGTCGATAAGGAATAAAGTAGGGGGAGATAAGGGCCAAAAATACAATAAAAATTCCTTTTGTTTAATTCATTCTTTAATTTTTTAGGACCTATTTTTAGTTCCACCTTTTATACTTCAAATAAAGAAACTTTGTACATGAAAGTTGTTGATAATTAAATAAAGAAAAATACAAAATTGATTTCACTTATAAATAATACACAGATAAAAAGTTGTGATCTGAATAATTTTCCAAAATCCTAATTTCCTAGACCTGTATCTCTCAAATAAAAACTCAAAATCTATCAAACTCATCTTTAATTGTATATAATTTTCAATAATCTATTTAATGAAGGTGGTTTCATATTTTTCGGAGTTACGGTTTGAAAGTTGAGTTTTGGACCCCTATTGTATACTATACCGATTAAAATATTCATTTATTTGTTATTCATTATTTTTATTATTTCATATTTTTTATTATTTCATATATTATTATATATGCACATATTAAAATTGGAATAAAATGATAAATAAAACATTAAAAAATAATAAAATTCTTATATAAAATACATAGATGAATTACCAATGTACTGTGTTAGAATCACATTTTTGGCCGTTTTCGCCGATTTTCGGAGGACGCATCATGCATTTTTTCACGATGAATCCTTCTTGACGTTTTCTCCCCATATATCCATTATACATGCCCAGCATATATATGGAGGAACGGATTATGGATTCGTCCTATTATCGTCGATCTTTGGAGCATGTTCATCATGTTGTCTGACCCCCCCTCTGTTGTGCATCAGAATAGTAGTTTTTGCCAATATTATCGAATTTTTATAGGCCGATTCTTTCACCAAATCGCTGGGCTTCCTTCTAGACTTTTGCTCCCCATACAACCAACATACACGGCCTAGTATAATATCGATGGTTGAGTTGTCGATTCACTAGATACATACTGATCTAAATGCCATCTCATCAACTTTCTAACCAGCCACTGCCACTCCTGTCATAGCCTCATTTTTGTCTGTTTTCGCGGATTTTTCAAGGCCGGTCCTTTCACCCAATCGCTAAGCTCCCTTCACGACTTTTTCTCCTTGATGTAGCCTCATACACGCCCAGAGGTTGCTTCAAGGATTGGATAAACGATTATCTAGATATCTATCGTTCTTTGGAGCTGCCCACCTCACATGTACAAAACCACCTCCATTCTTCCCTCTCGTTTTTGAACCACTTTTAGCCTAAGTTTAGACATCCAAGTTGCTGCCATGGGTCTCCTGTGACAGAGGATAGATCCCAGCTCCTTGTTGATGTACGGCGGTGGCTTGAGGCGCGTTCCACCACCATCTCCGGCCACCTTGGTCGTGAGGTCCATCTCGCCATTCTTGTCCTGAGGTTTCGCATTTTATTTCATTTTTTTGCGTGTTTTCTTGCTCTTTATTCACTTGTAGATCATAGATTTATTCTAGCATTTTATTTACTTGCTTTTTACTCACTTAATCACAAAGTTCACCCCTCGCCGGAGCAAGCTCCGGCGAGCTTCCAACCCATCATTTCGACTTTCATTCATCCTCCTCGACACGGCTCTCATCTCACCGCCGCCATCCTCCGCTATTCTACATATCCTCATACACAACCCCCTGCCATCTTTGACCACACACGGTGGTCGGAGCACATCCTTCTTCCCTCACCAAATCGAAGGAAAACCCATTCATATCCCATTTTTTTGCGTACCTAACATCTTGGCCGAGTTTTGTACTCGAGCCCTTCTACTAATTGCAGGTACATTGGAGCACCTTCACGCACATCCCCTTATTTTCCACGAGCAGCTTGACACCACCTGGATTAGTGGGACATTTTGCAATCACGTCCCCACGTTATTGGCATATTTCAGAAAGTTTTCGAGTAAATTTTTTAACTGCAGTTTCGTATTTACTTTTTCATCTGTACCCCTTGTACTAAAATGGTTATAACTCTTTCGTCTAAACTCGGTCTTTTGTGAGATTTTTTTTGTTAGAAAGCTGTTTAAGAGTTCAACATCATATATGAGACATGCTCATTGACTCACAACTTATGTGTCTCGTACATGATTATCACTTCTACATTCCTCTATACAGATCCATTTGTCTATATCATTCAGTCTTCCGTTATGTCTGTCACCCCACCTTCATCCTATGATTTTGCTGTACTTAGGACACGCCTTGTCCTAAGTATAGGGGGTACACACACCGAGTTATTCTTTTCTTTTCCTTTTCTATCTTCTTTATTCTTTGATCCTCTCCATTGTCTTCTCTTCTTGTCTATACTTAGGGATATCTGACCTTAAGTATAGGGGAAGATAATCGGAGTATGATTTATTAGGCGAGGAGGCCTGCGGTGTCCTCCGGGGAGGGGGGAGGCCCGTGGTGTCCTCTGGGGAGGGGGGAGGCCTACGGTGGCCTCCGGGGGGAAGGCATGCGGTGGCCTCTAGAGGGGAGGCCCGTGGTGGCCTCCGGTGTGGGGGGAGGCCCGCGGTGGCCTCTGGGGAGGGGGGGAGGCTCGCGGTTGCCTCTGGGGAGGGGGGGAGGCCCGCGGTGGACTTTGTGGAGGGGGGAGGCCCACGGTGGCCTCTGGGGAGGGGGGTGGCCCGCGGTGGCCTCCTAGGAGAGGGGGAGGCCCCCGGTGGCCTCCGGGTTGAGGGGGAAGGCCCGAAGTGGCCTCCGGGGAGGGGGGGACGCCAGTGGTGGACTCCGAGGGGGGGGGGGAGGCTCGCGGTGGCCTCTGGGGTGGGGGGACAAATTTCAAAATTTTCTGTTGTACGAACTGTTTACGGCGAATTTTTGAAGTCAAAGTACTGATTGGGCTTGTTTAGATGATAACACTTTGACTACTCAATATCACTTGCTCATTTTTTAGTATGTTGTATGAATTAGTAGGGCCGAATTTGTGTGCAAATTCAACATAAGATATGGCGATTTGTGCCCTGTAGAATTTCTACAATATTTCGAGTCATTGATTTATTTCTAGAGCACCGTTTATCTATTTGAAAATCTAAAAATATGTCCGTGTGCCCCTGAGTTTATTCTACAACCAATGATTTTTGTATTTTTATCCTCTTGTTTGTTTAGTCAAAAAAATCAAAAACATCATTTCTACCTTCCTGCAGTCTTTTATTTTTAATATATTCATTCCTTTTTGAAAAATTCCAAAAAAATTATATATTGTTTGTTTCTGTGTGTTTTAACTTCAGGCCAAAAATCATTAAAAATTTCAAAAGCAAACCCCTAAAAATAGCAAAACACCGAAAACCTTGATAAAAATCTTTAAAATTCCACAAAATCCTGAAAATATAATTTCAGTTTCTGAATTTTCCTTATTTAATTATCTTTTTTTAAAATTAATTTGAGGAATTTTGGATACTGTTTGATATTTTTCATCCTCATTTTAATTTCAGCCAGCAATTTTTCTCACTGTTTACTAGTATTTTTGCCCTTAAAAATACCAAAAATATTAGGAAAATCTAGAAAATCACAAAAATATTAGAAAAATATAAAAATAAAAAAAACATTCCATTTACTGTATTTTTAGCATTTTCCCCTATTTTTATCCCTTTCTTATCTCTAGTGTAAATATATATTCCTTATATACATTATATCTTTATTAAAAGAAAAAGAAAATATAAAAATACAACTTATAAAAAGAAAATACAAAATCAGTAAATTAAAAACCCAAATATAAAAATATAAGATCAAAAATTAAATAAAAAATATAAAATTCAAAACCCACAAAAAATTTGCACATTCATAGGCAATTTGCTCACTTTCACATTGATCTCTGTGCACTCATGCCTTGTTCTATCTTGTTTGCTCCCTAAGTTCAACACTCTACACATACTTGCACTATACACACTTATTGTAGAGTTAAAATAAATTTTACTCCACATTTGTCACTCATTGCTTGACTTATACTATTGTGGGTTCATTGTTGATTAACTAGGGTCTCTTGCGAGTCGCCACAGCGACTCTGTCTCCGCCTTGTGTGAGACATCTTTAGACATGTGAAAAACTCTGGTTATCAACGGTCGACTTCTCATCCTTCATTCGTTCGTTATTCTTTAGATTTTCCTATACTCAGTACGAGTAATGTCTTCTCTTTTTCTCTCCGATCTATGAGGACATAGCTCAAGCTAAGTATAGGGGGTCGTATATACTATGTACATACTTTAGCCATAACTCGTACTTTCGTATTTTCTTAATGATTATGGTTAATAATTCTCTAAAAATTCATTAAAAACCTTAATAAAAAGATGCTATTATTTCTCAAACTCTTTTTGTATGTACTGATTAATAAATCAGGTGAAAATATTTTTTGCAAAATGTTTGAAAAATAGTTTGAAAATCTTTTTGAGAAATCGTTTGAAAACTATTTGGAAAACATTTTGTTACATGTTTTCAACCTTTGTAAAAATGTTTTGTTTGTAAATGTTATTTTCTTTGTGTGGAATAAAAATGTTTGAAAAATAATTTGCAAATGGTTTGAAAAATGGTAGCAAAAATATTTTGAAAAATCTACATATAATGTTTGGAAAACATTTGCAAAATAATTTTCAAATGTGTGTACATGTTTGTAAAATTATTTGTAAAAACTATTTTGGACTATGGTTTCTCAAAATTGTTTGTAAAATGATTTTCAAATAAATTTGAGGAATACATAGATCACACCATAATTCATTTACTTATATAATTGACAATTTACTCTTGTTAATCCTAAAATCCACTTCTTGTAAATATAAGATGCATCCCCGTGTAATAATTTGTACCTAGTTTTTAGCTAAAATCTTTTTATTTTTAAAAATCCCAAAAACATTTGCAAATTTTTGGAAATTACAAAAAATGCATATGCATCATTCTTTTAAAAAATCCATAAAAAGTTCAAAATCTTTGAAAACTACATCACAAAAATAATTTCTGCATAGCATTTGCAAAACATGAGCATTTTTCGGATTGAGTTTAATAGTTGAACAAGTCTAAGTAAAATCTGGAGATTGGAGCTTGGTTGGACCTTAAAATCTACCTAATAACAGGAACTTTATAGGAACTGGAATTGAGGTACTTCAGGTCTAGTTGACTTAATTCTTTGAGGATGACAAGACTTGGTTCAATGGATTCTTGATTGCCTAAGTAGAGTATTTCAGAGCACACGCACAACTCTTGTTGATAATGACCTAACATGGACACCTGCACCTTTTACTTGGCTCAACTTAGTTGGGGTGGTGAGGGGATTGGATTTGCCGGTATGAGACGCACATAAGTGGAAACATCTATCCTCCTCTAGGGAGGGAAGTGCATCCCAACCCATCCAGTGATGAGGAACTCTAAAGACTGGAGAGTGTGGGTTGCAATAAAGCTTCAAAAGAGGGATAGTCTACTTGATCAAGAGGAAAAACTCGCTCTGTAATTGTTGTTGTATATTGTATTTAAAGAAAACTCCAAAAAAGTGGACGTCCCTGTACAAAAAAATAAAATGCCTTCCGGAGTGTACATATGTTGTATAGAAAATAAACAAGCTTGAGTTCGAAATTCAAATTATGTGAGCCTGCAGCTGGATGACTTGGCAACACTTGTCTTGCATCCTAGGATAGGTAGCTACACTGGCTACCGTCCATTCTTCTCTTCACCTCCTCTTGAGCTGGTTACCACTTGAACTTAGAAGGGAATACCCCGCTCCTCGAGGAAGGAGATATTGGATTGGGGAATCATTGGGTTGTTGCTATAGGAGAAGTCAGTCTCTTTATCATTTCAGTTGGGGAGAAGCACTATCACTTGCACTGAACGAGTCAAATTCATAGTCGTAAGGGTTTGCGTATGAGTTGAAATATTCCTGACCTGACTATTGAGGAGACTGAGTAGAGTTTTGGGAGTCTCGAAGGTTGTTGTATTTCAAATCCGATTCCCATTAAGGTTCCGCCTGCACTAAAATTCTAAAGGTCTGATTTATGCTCCAAACTTTGATTTTGGGAAGCCAAGTTTGATAATTAAATTTAATCCACATTTCTTCTCTTTTTTCTTTGTTTTTCTTTTCTGCACTTATTGCATAAGTGTTTGATAGGGACTAGCAAAGACAAGTATAGGGCCATGATGAATCTACGTTTCATCATCCTTATTCTATCATTTTGGCCTTAAAAACCCTAGTACATGCTTGTAAATACTGTTAATTCATGCATTTTAGCATTCATGCATATTTATGTAAAAAGTGTATAAAATATTATTTTTAATGCCCAAATTATAGAATAAAGAAAAAAAATAAAAGGAATAAAATATTGTAAATATTTTATGACCTGAAACCCCGAGACCTAGGCATCTCGATGAATAGGTCGACAAGGAATAAAGTAGGGGGAGATAAGGGCCACAAAACTAATAAAAATCCCATTTATTTAATTCATTCTTTATTCATTTTGGGACCTATTTTTGGTTCCACTTTTTGTACTTCAAATAAAGAAACTTTATACATGAAAGTTGTAGATAATTAAATATAGAAAAATACAAAATTTATTTCACTCAAAAATAATGCATAGATAAAAAGTTATGATCTGAATACATTTCCAGGATCCCAATTTCCCAAACCTGTATCTCTCAAATAAAAAACTTGAAATGTACCAAACTCACCTTTAATTGTATATAATTTTTAATAAGCAATTTAATGAAGGTGGTTTCATATTATTCGGAGCTGCGGTTTGAAAGTTGAGTTTTCGACCCTTATTAAATACTTGTACTGATTAAAATATTAATTTTATTTATTATTATTTATTTTTATGATTTTATATTTTATAATTTTGTAAATACTATTTATAATATATGTGTAAATTAAATCTGGAATAAAAATACAAAAAAATACAAAAATAAATTACTTCTTTATAATACATAGATTGATTACCTATACTGATACCTATATAAATAATACTTCTATTTATTTAATTGTACAAAATACTTCAAAAAAATAAATAAAAAAATAGTTAAGTGTATAAAATAAGTTGTAAATACATTAAATAATTAGAAAAATTAAATAAATGAAATATACAAAATAAAAATAAAATATTAAAATATAGAGATAAATATATGTATTTTTATACCTCTAAAAAAAATAAAAATCATAATAAAATTCTTCATAAAACAATAAATATTTTTTATTTAATAACCTAAAAATAATAAAATTGTTTATTATTTTAAATTAAATTAACAAATCCTTTTTCAAGGGTTTTTCTTGGTTGGTCCACGTGGACCAATCAGGAGGGTCCGAGAGTTGACCGCGGGACAACTCTCTGACCCACCCCTACGGTTGTGTTAGGCCTGCATTTTTGCCCGTTTTCTCGAGTTTATCGAGGCCAAGTCGTTCACCTTTTCAGGTCGAGTCCTTCATCAACTTTTTGCCTCGTGTTGTGGTGATTCACGCCAAGGTAGTTTCTTGGGTTGTGGATCATCGCAGCACCGGTGATCATCCCTTGAACATCTCGCGTTGGTCACCCTTTCAAAAACCCAGCCGAGCTTCCATTGGAAGTTTGAACCCTTTATCCCTAGTTTGACCCCCCTTGGGTTCGTGCTCCGGAACGGAGGTGTGACAAACCTCCTCCAGCCGGTGAAGGAGGCTCAGGCGAGGGCCAAGGCGGCCGTTCCACCCCATCTCCGACCAAGTGGTCGTGACGTCCATCTCGCCATTCCGTGGCTTGAGTTTCATTTTTCTTTATTTTTCCTTGCATTTTGATAGTAGTCTTAGTCTTAGGAACAAAGATCCACCTTCCAATTTGCCCGATAATCACTCGATCACCTAACCGATCATCTCGCCGGAGCTTGCTCCGGCGAGCTCCATCTTCTCCAAACCGACTCCCATTCACTTCACCTCATGGTAGAGGCAGTTTGCCCTCGACCCTCTAACTCTTTTTCGTAGGTATTCGGACCTTCACGCGCGACTGGGGGCATTTTTCCCATTCGCCGACGATACCTGGAGGGCTTCTGCTCCTCTGACCTCGTTGGTGAACACTGGTGATCCTCCGGCCCTTTTGAGGCCTCTAGTCGATTCAAGGACCCTGCAGGAGCAAACTAGGGCATTTTGTAGCTGCATAGCATGCCAGAGAAGCCTTGGATCACCGGAGGAAAGTCACCTCGACGTTGTTCTTCGTTGTTCATCCTCCAGGTCTCCCCACCGTTCGATCTTGAAGGCCAACCCCAGTTTGATTCTAAGCCATTGGATCGCGCCCTCCACCAACCGTCGATCTCGATATGAGATCTAATCTGGGTCGTAAAGCGCAAAACGGTATCTGTGTGCAGTAGAGCGATGCGTGGCATTAGTGCATAACATCAGCCGTTCGATCCGTGCCTTGGAGGGGTATTTTGCGTAGCCACCCCTCTTACTTTTTGTAATTAATAATTAGTACCTAAACTTTTGTCTGTAGTTATTTTTATTTTGTAAAACTTGTATTCCGCCCCCTACACAATTTAATTATTACAATCCAGTCCAGGCCACGTCACCTCCCGTGGGCGACCACGTGAGGGACATTTTGCATCCTAGGCCCCTCGGGCATTTGGTATTTGTATTAAGTACAGAAATATTTCATTACAGTTATAAACTTCTTGACTTTTTGCATGTAAGCCCTTGAATGTTTTGATAATTGCATATGCGTCCTTGCCAAGCGCGCGTGCTTACGCACGTGAGTCTGGGGTTTTTGTAGGAAAGCCCTCGTGGCTTTAGGTATTTAGATTTGGTCCAAAAAAGTTTATATTACGTTATCTATTATGTGTAAAAATTACACTGTGGCCCTGGATGTTTTGGATATTTACATATATGCCCTTGCTAGAAGTGTAGTTTCTATTTGTTGTCTCTGATTATTTCATGCATCTATAATGTTCGAAAAAATCACCAAAAATAGGCATACACTCATGTTGCATTGTGCTTCCACGCCATATTTTTATTTTGCATTTTTGTTGCATTTTAATATTTATAAAAATTCAAAAACATGCATTTTCTTTACTATTTGAATTAGAAAAAACCTAAAAAATAAAAAAACCCTTCGAAAAATTCCAAAAAAAATCATATTGTGTTTATTTCTGTGTGTTTTAACTTCAGTCAAAAAATTATGAGAAATATAGAAGAAAACTCTTAAAAAATAACAAAACCCCTAAAATCTTCATAAAAATTTTAAAAATTCCACAAAAATACTAAAAATATAATATCTATTTCCAAATTTTCTCTACTTTATTATCTTTTATTTAAAATTAATTTGGAGAATTTTTGTTACTATTTTGTGTTTTATTTCTCCATTTTAACTTCAGCTTTTCATTTATTCACTGTTTTCAGTATTTTTGACTTTAAGATACCAAAAAAATAGGAAAGACATATAAAAATCATAAAACATTAGAAAAATATAAAAGGCACAAAAAGAATTTATTTCCTCAATTTTGACTATTTTTACCTCGTTTTATAAATATATTATCTCTCTCTTTTCTTATTTTGTATATATATTTTATTTTACAAATTAAAAGAAAAAAATATATAATATAAAAAGAAAATACAAAATCAGTAAATTAAAAATCAAAATATAAAATTATAAAACCAAAAATAAAGAAAAAGAAATATAAAATTAAAAATCCACAAAAATAACATTTATAGGCAAATACATCACTTTCACATTTTTATGCATTATTGCCCCGTTCTACCTGTCTGCTCCATGTGTTCGACCTCTACACATACTTGCACCTATACACATTTTTGTTGTAGAGTTATAAAAAATTTTAACTCCGCACATTTACTTTCATTGCTTGATTTCTCTATTGTGGGTTAATTGTTGATTGATTGAGGTTTCGTGAGTGGTCGCTCAACGACACTGTGGTCCCGCCTTGTGTGGACTATATTTAGACCCTCGCAAATTCTCGTTCATCATGCACCTCTGAAATGTTGCGAGTGCATTGCACAATCCAAAGGGCATCTATCTAAATGCATACGTACCGAAAGGACATGTGAAGATGGCCTTCTCTTGATCTTCAGGAGTAATTGTAACTTTGTTGTATCTGAGTAACCGTCTAAGAAGCAGAAGTACTCCATCCCTGCCAACCTCTCTATAACTTGGTCTATAAAAGGCAACGGGAAGTGGTCCTTCTTCGTCGTGGCGTTCAACTTTCTATAATCAACGCACACCTGCCACGACGTGGTTACTCTCATTGGAATCTCCTCTCTACTCTCATTCTTAACCATCTGAATCCCTGACTTTTTCGATACAACATGTAATGGGCTAACCCAATCTGAGCTGGAGAAAGGATAAATAAACCCTCCATCACACCATTTCATGATCTCTTTCTTGACAACATCGCGTAATATGGGATTCAGCCTATGCTGAAACTCTCTGGAAGGTCTGCTGTCATGATCAAGATAGATATGGTGAGAACACAAAGCAGGATTTATCCCGCGGATATCAGATATAGTCCACCAAATTGCCTTGTAGTTTCTTTCAAGAATCTCCATCAGACGGTATTCTTGTTCTTCGGTCAAATATGCATTAATAATGACCGAAAACTATCAGTGTGGACCCGCAAGAAAAGAATACTTCATTTTTTGAGGTATGGTCTTCAGATCAGGTAAGGTAAGATCTGGCTCTGCTGTCACCCTCTGTATGTGTAAGGGGATCTGTGTTGGTGGTAGATGTATCTGCTTTACGGTTATCCACCATCTCAATTTGTTCTAGAGTTGGACAACAGAAGATGTCTAAAACACCATCCGACTAGCTACCGTTCCCATCCTCAGAATGACTAAAGGGGAATAATTCGGCTATGTAAAACTCGGTCTCTGAATCATCTGAGGTGGAGGGATTCTGTAAATTCTCTGAATCTAAAATATCTGCAAGATAGTACTCTGTTCTCTGTTTCATGTGATCATCACCATCCATGCTAAAATAAAGAGTACCATTGGAAAAAAACTACCAGTTGTAGTCTCGAACCCATCCTCTTCTAGGATATCTTCGGTATCTACTTAATACCTCTCGAGGTCCTTAAGGAGAATCTCATCCATGTAGTCATAGGTGGCTAAGGAACTCAAGGCATCAAAACTGGTTCTAGATGCGATACTAGACGCTTGTGATTCTCTCGCCATCTCTATATGTATCTTTTCACCATCGGTGCAAAAAGATGCCTTCCTTGTATCATAATCGAAGAGGGCCTTTGAGATCTTCAAGAAAGGCCTCCTAAGAATGATTGGGGTAAGATGTAACTGTATATGGCATTCCATGTCCAGGACAGTAAAGTCCACGGGGAATTGCAGACCTTGCATGGTTACGTTAACGTTACTCAAAATGCACCTAGGTCTCTTTACATATCTATCAGCAAACTAAGGGATCGAACGGGATTTATAAATAGGACCTAACTCAAGCTTGTCAAGTAAATAAGATGGTAAAAGATTGATAGAGGAACCTTTATCTAATATAGTGCGATTGAATACGGCTTTTGCGATCTTGCATCTGACATAATGTGCTCCTGAATCCTTTTTCTTCTTCAGTAGTCAATTCAGAATCACACAAGAGGTGGCCTTGGTTAAGATATTCTTCTATGTTCGTGATTTCTTCTTCCTACATGTAGTAAATCCATTCTTCAGTTGTTGCTTGAGCGTCGGGAAGTGATCCAAAGCATCATAGAGTGGAATATTCATAAAGATGTGATCTTTAAGTAATCGATCAGTCTCTGGAGTAACATCATTCTTTTTGGATTTTTTATTGCCTTTTCCATACAAAGCATCGGAAAAAGGAACAATTTCAGAAACAATAAAACTTTTTAATAAAACTAGGATCAACTTGTACATCGAGAGTCTCAGAATTATCTACAAAACTCTCTAAAACAGGAAAAGACACATCAGCTTCAGGAGTTTCTGCATGGCATGGCATGGTATCATCATCCGAATTGCCTAAGTCCATATCGACTGTCTCAGCATCGCTCCCTTCTCCCTGAACATGAAGTTGTTGATCATCATCATCTTTGCAGTCCACCTCCTCAGCATCAGTACAAATGTCATGGCCTGGCTCTCCCTCTTCATCCTATGCATCCTCCTCCCGATCCGGTGCTTGTGGTGATCTACCTCTCCTGAGACTAATAAAGTTAGATAAGAATTCAGGAAAAGAGATCATATCCACCGTGTTGTCTACCTAATCTGGGTGCCTCCTCTTGTTATTCGAGTTTATCTAAGGATGGGCTAGAAAAGTGGTCTTAGGTGCGGTTAATTAATCCAGATGATGGTTAACCCGCTCCATCTCAGTTTTGTGGACAGTTTGGAGGGTGCTTACCATATCCATGATGCGATTCAATGTTAGGGCCTGCGAAGATATCTCAGGTTCAACGTAGCAACCCTGGCTCTCTACTCTCTCATGCCTCGGTGTATTCTGTTGTAGAGCGTACGACTGAGGAGATCGCTGGGGCAGGTATGAAGACTGCTACGGCTGGTAATGATGCGTCTCTGAATGAAATGTAGATTGGTGAGACTGTTGCTTGGTGCTAAAATTGTAGACGTCCATGCTGCGGATGGTTGTAATGCTACGGCTGCTGTTGGTGATGTACGCTCTGAGGGGTAAATTGTGATGATTGTTGAATCGAAGTGTGCCATATCCCGTTGATATCAAGAGTGGCTTGAGGCTCAACATCAGTATCTCTAAGGCTGGTGATCTAGCTTGGATTGGCATAAGATTGGTACTCATGCCAATCAATCTACGGAGTCTCCGTAGATTGACTTGGCTCGCTCGATACAAAGTGGATCTGTCGGGTGGGAGGAGAGGGTAAGGATCTCCATATAGGTTGAGAAGTTGAAGAAGTGTGAGACTGTAGGTACTGGAGCTGCAGGTATGTCACCTTCTTCGTCAGATCGCTCAGCTGCTAAGGAAATGATGAGAGTTTCTCCAACTCTCATAGCAGCTGCATCTCTTGAACTTGCTTTTGAATCACATCTACCAACATTAATTTCTCGCTAATGTATCCCATGTTGGTATTTGATTCAGAATTCGAAATATTCGCCACCTTATGATGCTCTCGGTGGTGTGGTGGCTGCGGGGCCTTATAGAATGCCCGAGTAGAGTCGACGACTCTCGAGTTCTCTGCCATCCCCTTAAAGATGGATCAGACAGACTTGGCATCCCGATTCAGATAACTGCCACCACAAGTAGCGCTCACAGCGCCTTGGAAATCCGGCTGGAGTCCTCTGAAGTAATTCTGAACTAGCATCTTCAATGGTATCTCATGATGAGGGCATCTCTAGGCAAGGTCTTTGAATCGATCTGATGCCTCGTGGAATGATTCTCTCGGCAATTGAGTAAAATTCGAGATTTGACTCCTCATCATGTTCGTCCATCCCAGAGGAAAGAATTTACGTGTGAACTTTAACTTCAGGTCATCCTACATTGAGATCTCCCTCCATAAATGATTGAGCTAGTAAAGCACCTTATCTGCTCAGGCGAAGGGGAAGGCTTTGAGGTGAATGGCCTCCTTCATAACACCTGGATAATTGGTCGTACCACAAATCATCTAGAACTACTGTAGAAAGGTAAGTGGATCCTCTGCGGCATTCCCGTAAAACATGGGAATAAATGATATAAAGGACGGGTGTAACTCATATGGTCCTTGATTCGCTAGTAACCGAATCTAGTGATGTAGCATCCAAGCTCTAGGGTAATACTCATCTTAAAGTGTTGCGGGAAGCATAGCAGTTGGTGGTGGGTTCCTAGCTCCTGCTCTTAGCTCAGCGATCTCAGTTTGCAGCTCGTTTTGGAATCTAAACTAATCTCGGATCTATAGATTCATATGCTATAACGTGTCTAGAATCCCTGTTGTGATGTCTGCGGTTGGATATGGTCTTCCATAAGTGTGTTGCTCTCCAGTCTGTCACTCCTACATTGATATGTCCTCTACGGATCCCTTCCTGCGAGCCATATCCTTTTAATCTTCTGGGAATGATAAAGTCTCATAAGAGTTCAGTGAAAATTGTGGAGGATAAATATACGATTATTTGAGGCAGGAGTTTCCCTCAAAAGATGGGCTGGGAAGTGAGGAAGTTTGGGTCTGACTCTCCTCGAGATTAGATGGGACCGACTCAGGAAGAGGGTCATCCCGAGTCTGTAAATAAGTACAACAAACGATGGATCGTTGAGAGCTCATAGAGTCTGAGCGAAAAAGCCATCGAGTTGTCATCTTCGATGTCAAAAGGATGGTCGAGAGAGCACAATGTCAAGTCAAGAGATTGCAAGTAAAGGCGTATAAGACGTGGTAACGCACGCATCTCAAGCAAACACAAAACAACCATGGATTTACCAACACAACCCGGTGATGATTGTAATAGTTCTGTCTTTTATCTTGTCAGTTTTAGGGGTTATGTTAGCAGACAGATATTATCACAGATTATCGTGAGCTAATAGGTGCCTGAAATTTTCTCCGGAACACAGTCCCAAGTCCTTACAGAAAACCACTTATTCTCAGCTGGTATGGGAGTAAGTAAGGACCGTTGCCGGCAACCCATGTTACTTGAGGACTGATCCTTAAGCAGTGTCCTCTAAACCTCCCACTCTTCTAAGTAAACTCGGACTGTTGCCACCTACTCGAGAGTACCCACTGAAGAACAGTGATTAGGTGTATGGACTAAGTAGTATTCCGAGAGAAACTCGAACTTTGGTTCTAACATTAAGTGTCGTCCCTCACATACAATATCTGGAAGTGTACATGCAAACCATGTGTGGGGGTTGCTCTCCCAAATCAAATGATTTTTACGTTTATCTTAGATCAAGTATTTAAGCAGTCTCAATTTTATTTTTGCAGCATTCTTTTTTTGGATTTTTCAAACATGTCTAATGATTTTTTTCTAGATAAGTGTGCACCTAGGTTGCGAGTCCTAGAACTAACTACGATGGTGCACGTAGAGAGGAAAAAAATCAAAAAACTCCTAACCAAGCACCTAGCCTCATAAAAAGCCACGAAAAAACCAACGATGCGAGAAAAACTGTGGTGGGTGCCTTGCTCCCATGAATGCACGACACTCAGTGAAGCAGACCCTGAGAAAGAGGGAGGGAGGTACAAGTCAGGATACCCTTACGTGGCCTCTTCTAAAAAACAGAAAAACAGGAAAGTGCCCTTAATATGTTATTAATTACAAAAATAATACAAGTAAAAAAATCCTAACTAATTCTACCCTCTACAACCGACTCGTGAGAGAAGGGGTCGGCCTCTACACTTTTAATTGTCTCGGCTTCCGAAGAAGCCCGCTGATCCTCTAAGCCCTGCAAAAATTAATTAGAAACAATACACAAAAATTGTAAAAAAAAGCAAAAAAAAACCTAAATAAATCAAAGAAATAAAAAACGATAAAAATCGATAAAAGTCGTAAAACAAAATCAGACAAAAATCGAAACAAAAATCAGAAAACCATAAATTCAAGAAGATTGAAAAATCTCGAAATTAGGTCAAAAATCGAGCTAAAGCTAACGCCTCCTCGGCGAAGGCGCAATTTTGATGAATACAAATCCGACATGTGTTTAATTAAGATGTCAGTTGTAGGAAACCCTGAAGGCAGATTCTGTTGATCAAATAAAATTCAGGAGTAAAATAGGAGAGAGAGAAGAGAGATGAACAAATAAGGTTCTCTCCTATTTAAATCCATTTAAACTAATTTTTATCCAGATAAGTTCCCCTGGGTCGATCTCGAGGAGGCAGAATAACCGTACAGTGGTTTTCGATGAATGAAAGAATCTCGAGAATTTCACTATCTTCTTGATTTTATAACAAACTCAAGAAAACACAAAAAATGACACGAACTTGCAAAAATCAATTTGAGAAAAATACGTAATGAAAATCAACAAAAAATTACAAGAAATATCGTAAGGTAGTTGTGTAACTATCCTTGAAAGATCGAGGAAAAATACAACAAAATCAAGGTCCAAATTATCCCTACAGCATAGGGGTATATGTGTGCAAAAAGAAAGTTTTTGTTCTGTAACATTTAGGTCCTTGACAGGGGTTGGATTGCAAAGAAAATTAAAAGAATTACATTCAGGTCTCTACGTAGGGACCTAGGTGCGATTTATATAAATCTTGGAGCAGGAATTAAATTTTGAAGCTCTTCTAGGTTTATGTCGCAAATTTTCCATCAGTTTGTAATCTACGACGGAGAATAGAACGAGGCGTGCGATCAGGATGGTTTGATTTGGACAGGTGTCACGAGCCTGTAGCTCGCGACTTCTTGAGCCGTATTCAGGTCCTCATGAGCGTGACGAAGTTATCATCTTCTCTGATTTCTTCACTCTAATCAGGATCAAACTGCATCCTCCTACAAGGCCAGGAGGGAGACTCCTTCTCCCTCCGAGCTCGCCTGTGGGTGAGCGGCTCCAAAGAGGTCAGAAGATGGCGGCTATACGTCATGGAAAACGGCTAATCGGCATTGTCTGGAAGCTAAAGAAGGCTTTTCTAGATTCGATTTTTCTTCAAAGAATTTGAGCTTGAGATGATTGATTGATGCTCCAGATCTAATAACAACCTGCAAATAAATGTTTGCTTGCTCGATTCTAACTCAAATCGGCCAAAAAAGTAAATTTTGCTGGTTCTAAAGTGTGTTTTCTAGATTATATGATAAATGTGAAAATACAAGAAATGGTGGATTGATTTAGGGAAAATAGAATTGGATTTGAAAAGAGATTAATATGTGGAGTCTAATATTGATGATTAAGGGTCCTAATACGCACTTAGGATAGCTAATTAAGGCACACAATTCGAGAAATAAAAAGTTGAAGAGGATGGAGGAATACCTGTGTGTAGTAGGATGTAGGATCCTACTGGTCGTCGCTCGACGGTCGGTTTCCCGAAGCTCTACGTCGTAACTGCAGTGGTGCAAGGCTGATTTAAAGCCCTAGAACCCTCCTATGATGGACACCCTTCCATGCAAAGCACACCCTTGGCTCTGTCACAACCGAAAGTAGGCACAGGAAGACAATGAAGGTGGTGGATCAGCCAGTTTGATTCTGGTTTAAGGATGAGTTAGTTGGAGAGGTCGACTTGAAGGGTTTTTATAGACGATAGGAGAGAAGTTAGTTCATGATCTACGACCGGCGTGATAGGTGGTGGTAGAAGAAGATGATGGAGGGTTAGGATCGGTGGTAGAGGCTGAGGCGGCATGTAGAAATGAGAGAAGGTGGGAGGTTAGAACAGACTCACTGGCCAACCTTCTTGAAGAAGAAAGTACCAAGTGTTGACACGTGTCAACACCTGGTTGGCCAGTTTGATGAATATTAATAAATATGGAATAAATAGTAAATAATGGTATTTTAAATAAATAAAAAATGAAAGTTGTAAATAATTAAATTATCTAAATTATGGTATAACTAGTTTTAATAAATAATAATTTTTTATGAAATATAAATATTATATTAAAAATTAATTATAAATAATACTTAATAAAGAGATTTTGGATTTTTAATTTGATAAATTAATACATAGTATATTAATCTTATATTTTATTAATTATTTGGATGATAAATAAAGTATGTACATTTTTTGTAGATTTTAATAAATTAACTTAAGTATATTAATAAATATAGATATAAGGTATATAGTTCATTTAAACCTATAAATAGGATTTTTCATTTATTTAAAATAATGAATAAGCCCCAAAATTTATATAATAAATTAAGGTTAAAATACATGATCAAGAAAATAATTAAAAATTATAAAATCATCAAAACAATAAATAGAGTGTTCTAGATAAAATAGATAACCCAGAAACCCAGTTGTGGTTAGGTCCCAAAACCGACTTTTTGCAAACGGACTCTGATTTTAATGAAATCACCTCTAATAATTAGAGAATATTATTTTATCAATTTTGAAGATGTGTAGAGTGAAATTGAAGTTTGTGTGAGAAAGTAATGATGTTGGGAAGTTGGGATTTCGACAATTTACAAGTATGATTTCTTGGCATATATATAAGGTAATATTTTTAGCCTTTTTTATATTTTCCTAGACTATGGAATTAATTATTTTAATTTGTTTTCTTACTTATCTCCCACTACTTATTTATTTGTCGACCAATCCATGCTGACTTGGTCTTGGGGATAAGGTTATAAATATATCTTTTAGCTATATTTATTTTCTAAGTCACATTGTACATATATACATATCTACAATTTGCCTTCTTTTTATTTTCTTTATTTTTATTCTTTTATTTATTTACATGATTTTAATCCATAAAAGTACAGTTTTATTCATGAAAGGGATTTTGTTAAAAAGTTGAAATTAATGGATATTTACATGTATTTGTTAATGGTTTTAAGACAAAATGCAAATAGAATATTAATGAATCATGGATTCGTAAGTTACCCATCCCGTAAATACATATAGACTCAAATGGAAGTACGAGCTATGGGTAAAATATACACACAATATATATACACACACCCCAATACTTGCGAGTGTTATGTCCTCATAGTACAAGAAGCATAGAGAAGACAGAGCTTGGGCTAAGCGCACTAGAGTGAATGAGAAAAAGAAAAACAAAGATCGGTATGCCGCCTATACTTAGGCTGTGAACAGGCTAAGTATAGAAGATGGGTAAAAAATGAGGCGGGTGAGGATGTGGAATTTGAATGAGGAGAGTATATACAGTGGTCATCGGGTTCCCCTATACTTATGCTCCGATCAACCTAAGTACATAAGAAGGATGGAATTGGGGAGATCAAGAGAGGGTTTGTTGAGGAGAGTGGTATAAATGGGCAGCATCGGTCCCCCACTCCATACTTAGGCCTTGGTCGAAGTATAGGAAGAAGATGTAAAAGGGAACCGATGGGGTCAAGAGAGTGGAAGGGTTGCCGATGATTAAGGAGGTTTTCGGCAGATCTTTTTGTGAGCTTGTGGAGGGAGATCATAATGATAAGAAGAAGATGAAGTCAATGATTCCCAACTATCATCGGAGTTATTTTCAGGAAAATCATGCTGGAGAGTAGATGAAGCGTATGAATCAGATGAAAGCCAACCATCATCAGAGTTATCCTCAGAAGAATAATACTTGAAAGTGGAGGTACTCCAGATATTCTTGTTCTTAAGTTGTTCCATCAGTTTGCGCTTAGTCTTCGGGTTAAGCGATTCGTTCTCGGATGAATATTCTAAAGCACTAGTCTTAGTCAGCTCATAAGAAATAATTCTGGTATATCTGATGAGACCAGGAGAATCGGCTCTGGACAAATAATAGTGAGGGGTAGGAGTCGTCCAAAGAGGGTCGATATTCTGTTGCTTTCTCAGATAGGGCTTCAAAGCCAATGAATTGACCTTACACATAAGAATCACCTTGTCCAGACCTGATGAGGAATCATCAGAAGATTCCCTTTCCAGCATGTCAAAGGCTACTTTCTTTTTAGAAGAAGGAACAACCGCGGAATGGGCATTTTGGTTTGCATTGTTTGTGAAGGTGCTGGTCCTGCGAGTGAGGTATTGACAATCGAGTCTCCAAATGAATAACAATTGAAATATTCCTCCATGGTTAGTGCATGTCCCGCATATTTGATCTCAATTTATTTGACATTTGTTTATTCCTGTGTCGAATTGATTTAGTCAAGGTGGTCAGAGAGGATGGTGTCTAACTTAGGGTAAGCCCATGCATATGTTTCAGGATCATAACAGAAGTCATTATTCGGTGTTCCTCTTTAGGATCTGTCATAGCAGTGGAAAATGGAAGAGTGGGAAGAGTCTCTGAACCAATGGTCAGTTTAACAGTCGCTATCTCAGATGTAGCAACACGTAGGGCCTTCTATCGCTTAGTGGTTATAGTTGTTGACAGCTTCGTAGGTTTCCTCATAATACCGTGGTTCCTCAAAGACTGGATGAGATTGAAGTGCTCCCAATGGTGTAAAATTGATTTCCTGAGTCTCGCGCTCTATAATTTCCTTAGCTAAGGCTAAGAATGGCTTTCTGAGAATGATTGGAGATCGGGTGAATTCTCCTTGATGCTCAATATAAATGATCATGAAGTCCACCTTGAGCGGAGCACCTTGGAATATAATGATGAGTAAAATAGTTCCTCTCGGCCATTTTATCGATCGATCAACCATTTGAATGATCTCTCTTATCTTCTTGATAGGTCTGAGTTTGAGCTTGACAAATACAAAGGTCATGAGTATATTGATTGGTGAGTCATCATCGATTCGAGCAAGGGTAAATGTTGTGTCTTTGATTCCATAGTTAAATATGGGCAACAACTTCACTCTGCAGCTCGGCTCTTGGTCTTTCTTCTCAACGCCAAGGAGGTGGCCATTGATAAGATATGTTTTTCAGTCATTATTATCGTCATGTCCGACTTTTTCATCATTAGTTTCCTCATTACAAATCCTTTAAGGTCGAGGAAATGTTCAATGTCATGTTGCAAAGAAAATTCAAAAATCAATCTTTTCTCTAGTGTTTCCCTTAGAGCAGGATCCAAATTCTTCAAATCCTCCTCACTTTCATCTTTATGGATTTTTTTTCTATTTTTTCCATTTTTTAGATGTTTTTAATTTTTTGATTTTTTGCTCTTTTTGGTGTCGTGTGTAGATGAGTCATTTTCCCAAGTAGATGAGGAGCTTAGATATAAAGGGTCAGAGTCATCCCTAAGGGAATAGTATGCAGAAGTGTCGTTGTCAGAGTCATCCCTAGGGTGAATGGGTTTCTGAGTTTTCTCGGGGTTTTCAACTTGAGATCCAATCATTCTATATTCTACTTCCATACCCGAGCTACCATAAAATGAAATTAGTCGGTTCGTGAAATTTCTAAATTTATCCTCAAGCAATTCATTTCTCTTACTTATCCTCGAAATGTCATCCTCCAAAAATTTTTCATGATCAATCATGTGAGCAGTTTATGTGGGTTTCTGAGTCTTCTCTCGTTTTTCAACTTGAGATCCAATCATTTCATCTTCCTTTTTCATGTATGAGCTAGAAGAAGATCCTCTCGGAATATTCAGTATATGATCGTCTTCTAAAATTTTCTCCTGAAAAATCTTGGAAGAAGTCTACTCATTGGGAGTAATTTGTAGGAAAATGTAGGTCTCATACTTAGCATACCGTGATTTAGGCATGTAATGTTGGGTTGAGTAGAGTCTACTTATGTTGTTGTGATTGGTCATATCATCAAATAATGGACTCATACGGGGTTCGTATGTGTCGATATCATCACTGTGGTCCTCTGTATGTGTAGGTTGACCGAAGGAGCGGTATATTGGTTGGACAATAGATATTTGATCCTTAGGGTCAATCCAAAATGGTTGATCATTAGGTGTGGACCTCTCCTTGTGGTTTGATCGGGCCATCATATTATTTCCTAAGGTCCAGTCCAGATGTGTTTCTTTAAATTGTTGTCCTGTCCCAACACAATCGTGAGGAAAAAATGAAGTTGGTTGGGCTTGGTTTCTCGACCAGTCATGTGTTGCAAAAGTGATTTGATCTTTAAGTGGCTCATGAGTTTCTGCGAGAAGTCGAGAAAAAGATGGTTTAGTCCAGGATGGCAGTTGATCATGTGTGGTCACAAGTGATGGAGGTAGGAAATATTAAGCTATGTTGAACTCGATCGGGTGATTCACGTAGAATGGATTGGAATACATCGAGTGAGCTGGATTCATCCGAGGGTGAGAGTTTCCCACAAATGTTGGATGATTCTTGACAGAAGAGGGTTTAGATGATTTTGGTCCGATCGAGACAAATTCATTTTCATAGTATAGATCTGATGGATACTCGGACCAATGTCCTGTCATATTTAAAGGAGGTGGATGAGTTATCAAAATGGATCTTGGTTGAAAATGTTCAAAGGCACAAGATACTCAACAGAAAAAACCTTAATTTCTAAATAAAGGAGGGTGATGGCACAAGTGTACGATTTTTGATATTTGAGATTGGTTCACGCACGCCAATGCAAACACAAATCAAACCCCAGTTTCACCAACTCATGCAATGAAGCCACAAGAGTTTGGTAAATTATATTTTCAATTTTAGTTGGTGATAAATTCAATCTTGGAAAAGAATTAATGAGATGTTAGGTGCCGAAAATTTTCTTAAAGACTGGTCCGAATTCTTACGACAGGTTGCACCTACTTTCTGCCAGTACGGGTGTAAGTACGGACTGTAAAATGGCTACCCATTACTTCAGGACAAAGCTTTACTCAGTGTCCTTTAAACCACCCACTCTTCTAAGGAAATCTAGACTCTTTACCGGGTACCCGTATTTCCTCACTTAGAAGTAACTAATCATTTTTTGTAGAATCAGTAGTCAATATCAAAATTCTATCTTGACTCTATCCTAGTGTTCATCTCTCTCCTCTTACCCAGAATAATAAATCAATCCAAGGATGAGGCTTCTCTCCCGTAAAAATTCTTGAATTTATGAGCTAATAGCAGTCTCAATTTTAATTAGGCGATCACTAAAAAATTAGATGATCACAAATGCACGTCTACCGTAGAGTCCCAATTTCCGTTAAATCTTTACTGACAAAATGAGAGGGTGGAATTCGGGAAAAGCTGATGCACGCAGAAAATGATGTTGTATGCTTAGTTAGAAGACATACAGTGATTCCTCGCAATCTCCATGTGGGATGCAATACAAGAATTGAAAATTAATCTATATGAATGTAAGCCGACAAAGCCAGTACCTAACATAAAGTTCTATTAGCCATGAAGAATTGAGTTAAATTTTTGACTACGTTGAATGATCTAATGTGTGTTCGATTAATGTGCAGTGTGGTCCTAGATTCTACAACCATAATCAAAAAGACCTTAGAAGCTCTAATAGTCGTATGTGCAGGTCTAACCAACGAGCCACTCAAGTCAGGCCCCACCCTCACCAGAGAGTGAAACAAGCCATGACACACCACGAAAAAAGTGTTTAGGTCTTGCTAAGAGTCCAAACTGACATCGATGTAAATGAGCAATCAAATACAAAAATTAAAATTGTAGAAAATAAATTCATGTACTCTACGCTCTCTCACGACTTGACTCGATCTTAATTTAATTTACGGCTTTTCGGGCATTAGTGAAGAATATCGATTTTGAGAGAATCCCTTCACGTACGTTGGGTTCCTCGCACAAAAAATAAGAGAGAGATGTTAGAGAGAGACATAAAAATTATAAAAGATGGAAAATAAATGCTAAAAATGAAATAAAATAAATGCAGGAAAGAAAAAAATGAAAAATTTAGAGTGAAGAATTGGGGGATCAGACAACCGGAATATGTAGAAAAGGTGGCACTAATTTTTTAGACAAAACCTAAGACGTTTGCCACCCCGGCAACGGCACCATCTGACGATTCATGGATCACCCTATTTAATTGGTGTGATTTATTAATCGTTTGAAATATGATGTATTTGTCATTTCTTTGTAGGCGGGTAATCGGAATCAATCAAGAAATTATCACTTAGAAGTTTAGTCTAATTAATTCAAGTGATTTTTTGTTTATTTCAATTGGACAAGTCCCAAGGTCAAACTCAAGGAGGCAAACAAACAACCTAGATTGATGTTTATCGAATTTCATGTGTAGTTTTCAACGTGGATATTTTTTGTATTATTAATGCAATTTTGGAATGCAAAATGCAATCGTAGTCGATTCAAAGGACTAGAAAACAAATATCAGCCAAATGATGTCCAAAAATAATGAAATTTGGTCGAAATGTAAATAATGATGAAATAAATGCATTGTATTTTTTTTGGAATTTTTGTATGGAAGAAGAATAAATAATGAAATTATGAATGCAAACAATGTGGTGTTCAATAATTAATTATCATAAATATTAAATCTAGTTATTTTTAGAATAAAATTTTTTAAGATATAGAACTATGTAATATATCTCAGAAAAATTTTAAAACCTAAAAATGTTGAATCTAATACCTATCAAAAATTAATTTGTAAAATATACACAAAGATTTTTATAAAGCAAAATATGCATTCAAATGCAATTCTTTTTTGGCATGATGTTAAATACAATTAATTCTACTACCTATAATTTTTCGGCAATTTTAGGAGCTATGGTTAATTAATTAAGAATTTCTAAGCATAGAATGGGTAAAATATGCAATTTTCTACAAGAATATTAATTCTTAATTAACCACAGGAATAAAAATATTACAAGCTTTCCACGATGTAGAGAATTAGTTGTACTATGAAATGCAATTTTTTGATAAATAAAAGATGATAAATAGAGTTCAAAATGATAGAAGAATACAGGGGTACTTGTGCAATTACAAATAATTAATTAAATAAAAATAATGCAATGGGAGGGCTAAAGCTTAATTACCAATATCCTAGTAGGTTACTGCAAAATTCCCAAGGGGACACATGTGCCTAACGTGCCCCTTGGTTGGTTGGATCGATATGTGAAAAGTGGGATCTTTAGGGTGGCTTGGCAAAAGTTCCCCTAACGCACGTGCTTTGCACATGCGCGGGGGTTGTGGGACATGTGCCTAGTGGCACTTTGGCAGAGGGCGGTAGTGCAGGCTCCTTGACCGATGAAGGGAGGCAGAGCAGGCGGAGGGGATTCTCTGGAGTCGACTGAGAAGGCTACTGGCTTCGGCCAGGAGGCATCGTTGAAGATTAGGTTGTGGAGGCCGATGTCGGTAAGTCGATGAAGCTTGTTAATGATGAACGGTGGATGCTGGCGGCGAAGTTCGACGGTTGTGGCCAGATGGAAAGATGGAAAACGACAGTGGTGGTTTGGCACCTGGATGAGGGCAGAGTTGGGTCGAGGTGCTCTTGGAGACAGAGTCATTGGCTCAACAACCTAAGTCAGAGTGAGAGCAGTAGCGGTGGAGGGTGGTCGTGCTGCAGCAAAGTCGCTATGTTTTGGATCTCGCTGAGGATGGTGGAGGATTCGACTCTGTCACTGTCATCTCCTCGTCAAACTTTGGGCTATCGATAGATGATCTTGAGAGTGTGGCGATGTTGGGTTTTATAGGATAGAGGGAGCTGATGGAGGTGGAAGGTGGTGGTTGACAAGGTGATGGAGAATCACGAAGGAGATTTAGGGATTTGATGAAGATCTCGGTGGTGTCCATAGATAGAAGGATGGGTCGTATATGAGGGCATTGGTGGTGAGATGGTGCAGATTTAGAAGGAGGAGTTTGTGGCTACGCGCAAGATACGCGGAGGTGACAGAGCATGAAATTGAGGGGACGGTGGACGGAGATTTCGAGGGCGATGGCGTGATGGCCATCCTCAATTAGGAAAGGGAGGATGAGGAGAACGTGCAGGGTGCATGCGTAGGAGGCACGTGCACTACATGTGCGGGGTATTTTATGTTTTTTACTCTTTGTTTAATAAAAATGAAACAAAAATAAGGCTAAAAATGAGTGATATGTGGTGGCTCCAGGAGTTGCCACCTGTCAACACCAGAAATTTGAAAATAAAAAGAAAAGAAAATAAAAAAGAAATAGTAAATGGCCTTGTATCGAAAAATTTTCTTAACGAAAGTTGCTCGTATCGATAAAATCTACAATGTTCATGGAGGATCAAAACTAATAGCGATCATTTTCACAAAGTGATATTTTTGGGGTACTCTATGTACATAGAACAACTTGAATATTGGTTTTTTGCATTTTTTGTCATTTTTAAATAAGATAAAAATCCGGAAAAAATATAATAAAATCAAAGGTAAACATTCACACATTAATCTATTTTTTTGGATTTTTATTAATTAGAAAAAAATAAGAAATAAAATAAAATACAAAAATGACAACTTTTGTACAGACAGTCAGTGAAGACTTGGGCTCAGTTAGTTTCTTTGATTTCGGTCTTATTTTAGATTTAGATAATGTATATTTTAATGAAACTTTTATGAAAGAAAAAAAATGAAAAGAAATAAAATAAAATGAGTTATTTATGTACATAAAAATAATAGGTCAAAAATGGTTAAAATACGAAATGTAGAAGAGAGGCCCAAAACCCAACTTTCACGTATGAGCTCCGATTCACTTGAACTTGGTCTTGTTTTGAAGGAATTTGAATGTACATTAGTTAAAAAGTGAACAAGATCAAATGGACATTGTATGAGGAAGATATCAGTGTTTTAGTCTATAAATCCTGGAATTAGGGCTTGGGTTTCTGGTCCACTTATTTATGTTAGTGATTTTTTTATATTTTTTATTTATTCTTGTTATCAATATGTGCACAATGGAGTGGTTTCAAGTCATTTGGAGTAAGCATGAATTAATTAAAACTCGAGGAAGTTAGATTATTTTACATGTCAATTTGGCTAGGATTTTTGGCTTCTTATTTTATGCAATAATGAGTGATAAAGTGATATTATTAATTACACATGCATGAATGCTAATTATGTAAGATAATGGATAAAATACAGATGAATTATAGGGATTTCAGATTAACTAGTCACTTTTAGAGTGATGAATCTGAGATTCATTAATGACATGCAAATAAATAATTTATTAAATATTCATAGTTGTTGTGTTGCTTTAATGGTATCCATTTCTACCGTAAACTTTTTATATAATTATTAAAAATTCATAACTAATTAAATAGGTATCATGATTTAATAATTAAAATTTTAAGCATCAATCGGTACTTGAGGTGCCGATTTGGAGAGAGGTGGCAAAGACTGCCTCCCAAATGGCACCTTAGGTGCCAATTTAGGAATGATTGTTGGACCATCCCCAAGTCAGCACCTCTGGTGTTGATTTGGGAGAGAACTTTGGCTATTTAGTTTCTGCCCCTCCCTTGCCAATTTCTTAGAACCCCCAATCCCCTCTCCTCTTCCATTTCTCTCTTTCGCTCCTTTACTCTTCTTTCTATCAGTTATTATCCTATCTTCCTCTCAACCCTATTGATCTCTCCTACATTGTCGCTCTCTCTTGTCCATCATTCTGATATTATAATTGGAGTAAGAGCGACTTGTTAATATATATTTTTTTCATAGCACTTTTTTGCAGGAGTATTTTGCTCGCGGATGAGAATGCACATATTTGTGAATGTATCTTGGCAATATCTATTAAGATTTATTTTCTATCTTTGCGGACATTTTCATTCCAGAATTTTTAGTTTAGATATATCTTTTTCCAATTATAATGTGATGAATATATTTAGTCTTGAGCAAATAAATTCCATTGTCGACTTTATATGTACTCATTTGTAATTGACCTAAACAATTTCACTTTAAAATTAATTCACCTTGTATGGACTCAATTAATTCTTAGGATAATCTTCAAAACATTAATGTGCAAGTAAATTTATTATTATTTTTTGATATCATAATAAAAAAATTTGAATATCATTTAAAAGTAGACGGTCTAATTTGCTCATTGATGTATATTTATCATACACAATACCCTCATTATTTATTCATTCAACAATTTTGGATGTTTATATTTTTAAGGAATAAAATTATTTATTAATTTAAGACAATTTTATAAATAAATATTAAAATATTAGTGAGTAATTAAATAAGTATCATGTTTAAATAATTAAAATTTTACGCTCCTATCGGTACGTCATGTGTCGATTAGGGACACAACAACAATAACAAATCCTTTTCCCACAATTAAGTAGGGTCAGATACATGGATTCTTCGCCTCCATTCAGATCTATCTTTGGTCAATCTCGGGCTTATATACAAAAAACTAAGATCCCTTCGTATAGTCTCTTTCCATCACTTCTTGGGTTGTCCTCGTCCTCTCTTAGTCATCTCAACATCCCAACACTCGCATCGCCTAATTGGTGCATCAGCTGACTTTCTTTGCTAATGACCAAACCATCTTAAGTGGTTTTTTCACGTCTTATCCTTGATCAGGGCTACACCAAATTTTTTTCTGATTATATCATTCCGAATCTGATCTTTACGTATGTGTCCACACATCCAACTTAGCATTTTCATTTCTGCTACAACCATTCTATACACATGTCTATGGTTAACAGGCCAACATTCATATCCATAGAGCATAGAAGGTCTCACGGCTTCTTTGTAAAACTTTCCTTTAATTTTTAGAGGAATTTTCTTATCACAAAGAATAGTAGAAGCTCCTCTCCACTTTGGCCAACCTTCATTTATTCAATTAGTAACATCTCCATCAATCTCCCCATCAAGTTGCAAAATAGATCCTAGATATCTAAAAGAATCTCTCTTCTGAATGTTATCATCACCAATCTTCATCTCGATTCCTTCACCATTGCCTCCATCAATGGTGCACTCCAAATATTCCGTCTTAGCCCTACTTATACGAAATCCTTTAGTCTTCAATGCACGTCTCCAAACCACAAGCTTCTCATTTACTCCATCTCTAGTCTCGTCAATCAACACAATATCATCAACAAATAACATACACCAAGGTAACTCTTCCTGAATGTGACTTGTCAACTCGCCTATAATCAAAGTAAAAAGAAATGAAATCAAAGATGAACCTTGATGTAGACTAATGTTGATGTCAAAATAGTCAACCTTCCCAGATGGGGTCCTTACACAAGATAAAGCCCTATCATAGATATCCTTTATGAGGTTAATGTATAGGACATGTACTTGTCTCTTCTCCAAAACTCTCCACAATATCTCTCGTGGGACAGAATCATAAGCCCTCTAAAAATCAATAAAGATCATATGGAGGTTCTTCCTCTTAGCTCTATAAATCTCCATTGTTCTCCTCAGCAAATGGATGGCTTAAATAGTTGAGCAACCTGACATGAATCTGAATTGCTATTTTTTATTTCGTAAACTTGCCTCAACCTTATTTCGATCACATGTTCCCAAATTTTTATAGTGTGACTCATTAGATTGATATCCATGTAATTTGAACAATTTTGAATGTCTCATTTATTCTTATAAAGAGGCACCATGATACCCCTCCTTCAATCTCCAGGCATTTTCTTGCTTTGCAAAATAACATTGAATAGATTCATAACCCAAGTCAAACCACGCTCACCTAAAACTCTCCATACTTCTACAGGTATTTATTATTATTTGTATAAACACCCATGTGTTCGCCAGTAATTTTAGACCTCTACATGACTTTATTTTATTATCCAAAAATAGCATGATGTTTTCCATTTAATTTTCTACGGTTTGACAAATTGTGGACAATTTGGTGATCGATGGTTAATTAAAAATTATTTGTTCTGTGGAAAATTACGTATTTTTCCCATTTCATGCTATTAAATTTGCCATTGATTAACCGTTCCTCTAAAAATTCCCGAAAAAATCATATATTGTAGAGTTAATTGTGCTTAACATTGTTCCCAAAAAAATTGAATTTGCATGCATAGTTTGCCTTAAAAAATCAGTTTGCATATTTTAGTGTTTGATTTTTATAGGTATTGAAACTAATATTTTTGAGGTGTAGATTTTTTTTGAGGTCCATTACCTAGTGATATATCTTAGATAATTTTATCCCTTGAAAATAATTAGGTTTAATATTTATTATAATTAAATATTGAAATTCATTTTGTTTACATTTAAAAATTCATAAAAAAATCATATTGCATCCAAAAATTCCAAAAAATTACAGTGCACTCATTTTGTGATAATTTGCATCATGGCCAAGTTTCATATTTTTTGAACATTGTTTGAGCACTAATTCACATTTTAGTCCCTAAAATAGGTTGAATTTGCATTTTGCGCCCTTTATTCATTAATAATTACAAAAATTCCAAAAAAAAGACCACCTCGAAAACCACGCACGAACTTTGTAGACATAATTCTAGGTTGTTCCTTTGCCTCCTTGTGTTTGACCTTGGGACTTTCCCAAGTAAGTTAAACATAAAACCACGTGATTAAAATTTGGTAAATATTTGTGGTTATTTTTTTTGATCGATTTCGATTGCCGCCTACAACGAAATGACAAAAATCACATTATTTGTTATGCACGACAAATAAACACATTCTCTTTAACAAGCGCAATTTTGGGCCCGTCAGATGGCGCAGTTGCTGGGGAGGCAAACAGCTTAGTTTTGTGTTTTGAAAATTTTTGTTCGGTTTTCTGCATTCGGGTAGTCTGACCGCCGAATTTTTCATTGTAAATTCCACATTTTTTTCTGAATTTATTTTTAGCATTTATTTTTAGCATATATTTTTCTTATTTTATTTTTGATTTATTATTGAGTCACTCTCTTACACCATCTCTCTAATTTTCTTGCAAGGTACCTGGCGTACATGGAGCGATTTTTCAAAAAACCCGACGCATCTTCACCGACGTTCGAAAAAGCCACAATTAATTTAAGATCGAGTCGAGTCGTGAGAGAGCATAGAGTCTGGGACTTTAATTTCTGTAATTTTATTTCTGTAATTAATTGTTCATTTATAGCGGTGTCCATTTAGACTCTCGTGTGTGTAAAAAAGCCTTAAACTTTCTTTTATGGTGTGTCGTGGCTTATTTCACTCTCCGGTGAGGGTGGGGCCCGACTTGAGTGGCGATTAGGATAGACCTGCACATACGGCTCTCAGAGAATTTTAATTTTTGATTGTACTCGTAGAAATTGGGTCACACTTCACATTAACTGAGACGAACATATCTCGTTCAATTTAGCCAAAATTTAACACAATTCTTCCCCGCTAATAGAACTTTCTGCTAGGTACGGTTTTTCATCGGCTTGCATTCATTTAGAATAATCTTTCAATTTTTGTATTGCATCACACATGGAGATTGCGAGGATTCACCATAAGTCTTGTAACTGAGCATACATCATTATTTTCGCGTGCATCGGCTTTTCCCGAACTCCTCCCTCTTGTTTTGTCACATTAATTTATAAGGAAATTGGGACTGGATGGTAGACGTGTATCTGTGCTCATTTAATTCTTCAGTCATCACCTAATTAAAATTGGGACTGCTAAATATAACTAATTTCAAAATAAGCCCATAAAATCAAGAATTTCTGCGGGAGAGCAACCCCGACCTTGGATGCTTTTTTTTTAGTGAGCGAGAGACTACACTTAAGGCTAGAGCCCAAATTGGATTTTTATATTGACTACTGATTCTATCAAAAACGATTAGCTACTTCTCAGGGCGGATCTACGGGTAGCCGGTAAATGGTTCAGATTTCCTTAGCAGAGTGGGTGGTTTAGAGGACACTGCGTAAGGCTCTGTCCTCAAATAACGGGTAGCCATTCTATGGTCCGTACTTACTCCCATACTGGCTGAAAGTAGGTGCAACTAGTCATAAGAATTCGGTCCATTCATTACAAAAATTTCGGCACCTAACATCTCGCTAAATTTTTGCCAAGATCGATTTATCACCAACTAAAATTGAATAGAAAATTACCGAACTCTTACGACTTCATTGTGTGAGTTGGTGAACCCAGGGTTTTATTTGTGTTTGCATTGGTGTACGTGAACCGATATCGAAGATCAAAAGCCATACATTTGATAAAATTTCTTTTGACTATTGATGACCACAAAAACCGAGCGAGCGAGGTAAATCAGGTATATCTCATACGGTCGTTGCGACCTCAATCACTCGAGTGATCGATCGAGAAAAATAGACCACCAAAATTGGACAAAAATCAAATAAGCTCAAGAAGCGGTCTCGCTATTATATTAACCTGGTATAGCGACCAAGGTCGAACACAAGGAGCACGTGATGGCCTTGCGGCCTATGAGGTAGTCTAAAAAGAAATAAAATAAAAGAAATGTATTTTTGGTGAATTTTTAATACTTTTTCTATTTTTTTGGATTTTTAATTAATTAAGAAAATAGAAAAGCAAGAAAACAACCAAATACAAACAATTATTTAATCACTCAAAAATTCAAATAAAAATATTTTTATGTTTTTTTTTATTTTTTACTGTTTTTGGTTAATTTTTGATAATTTCCTGATGTTTATTGGATTTTATAAAAATAAAACAATGCAAAAAGGTAACAACAATGTCCAACCAAGCTTGGGGGACTTAGATAAAATATATCAAAGTCCCTAAAAAGCCTAGAGGTAATTTTTATGGAAAATACAAACAACAAGCAAAATTACAGAGAATAAGTTATTATTTTTGGGATTTTAAAGATTTTTTTAGAATTTTTATAGGTTTTTTAGTGTTTTTCAATTTTTAGGGGTTTTATATTTCCAAAAATGACCAAATTTGGTCAGAAAATCAAACAAGGTAAAATAAATACTACCTAATTTTTTTGTGATTTTTAGAGTATTTTAATTTTTTTGTGAATTTTCAAGTCAGACAGTAAAGAAAAAGCTTGTTTTGAATTTTTAAAAATATCAAATGAAATCAAAAATGTCTCCAAAAATAGGAGAAAATTTTACACTATGGCTCGAGCCATGTGTCCAATTTTCATCGCATTTGGAGTTGGTTTGATATTTTTTCTAAAAATCAAAACTAAGGTACAGTGCACAGGGACCTGTACGCAAATAGTAAGAGTTCCAGGGGGTCCGGTGCAAATTTCCAAGGTTGCACGCCCGAGGCGCGTGACCTGGGCACACAGGGACCTAATTACAAAGAAACTAAGGTTCCTGGACTGTTTAATAACAAGTATTAAAAGTCCAGGGGCCTTAGTGTAAATAACCCACTAAATCAAGCACTTGCGTATTAAATCCATTCACAGGGGTATATTTGCAATTAATAAAAAAATCCATTCATTTCTTAACACCCTGAAACCACGAGGTCATACATGCAATTATCCCAAACAAACGTGTGTCGATGCACGTGATCCACTACACACAGGGCATACACGTAAATAACAGATAAGACAGGGTCCACCATGCAATTTACCCTACACAAATAAAAGTTTAAAACTATTTACAGGACTACAGAAGAACAGCTAAAAAAACCAAGGGCCTAAGGTGATATTTACCCTTTATTAAGTCGCCCGTCGGATGCGCGCCACGTGGTGATCCATCGGCTTAGATGCGTTGGGGCTAACCCTCGACGATCGACGGTCACGATCAAGCCTTCCCATGATCGGACGGTCAGAGCTGCTCCTCAAATGGACGGCTAGGATCTGAACTGGAGCCGGAGGTCGACCGGACGGCTGCGGAGGATGGAGGACAAACTGATCGCCGGCGAACTTCACCAGGCTCATGCTGGCACTGGAGTCCTCCTCGGAGGCCACGAATGATCGGAGAAGATGCGTGGGGGCCTTCCGCGTCTACTGGAATCCTCTGATAGCTCGCTGGAGGTCCAGGGGACTCAGGTGAGGTCGGCGGAGCTCGAGCTGCTGCACCAGATGGTCGAGACCCCCAGATGGCTCGGATGTACCTGAAAAGCACGTCAGCAGACTCGCGGGTCGAGGGCAAAGTGCCTCGACCCAGTAAGCGGTGGTGACGGTGATCGGTGCGGCGGGGCGTAGGGGCTCTGGCGATGTGACGGCGAAGGAGCCCTAATCCCAGCTCCTGTGCGAGCTGGGTTGGATGGAGGGGTGGAGAAGGTGCGCGGGAAGAAGGCGATCGTGATGGGGTGCTCCGATGATCGAATGGGTGGCGATAGTTGACGGAATCGAAGATGAACAGCGATGGGTCGATTTGGGGGAAATGCAAAATCAAAGAAATAGAGAAGGAAATGGAGCTACCTACTGGCTGTTGTCGACTTTGGAGGAGCTGGTGGTGCTCTGGGTCATCGCCTCGCAGGTCGTCGAGGCACGAGGCTCGAGCTCTACCTTCAGGCGGAGCACGGCGGCGTGAAGACGCCGAATCAGTGGTCGAGGCGTCCCCCCCTCGCTGCAACAACACCTGGAGCGAGCTGTTACTCTCGCGGAGGCGTTGGAGGTCAGTGGGTGGAATGCGAATGAGCCAAAGATGCAGAAATGGGAGGCGGAGCTCGGCTTATGTATGGGTGTAGGTCCGAGAAGAAAGGATCGGGCAGGGTTCCGCGAAGCGTGGATCCCCACGCGGATATTGTGGCGAGGGTCTCGGATGCACGGGGAAGAAGACGAGTCCGGGGTTTGCGGATTCAGGCGTCCAATCGAGTCGGGAAAATTTTGAAAAGTCGGGTTGCAGGCTCGGATCCGGGGCTCGGTGGTCCTGGGGGGAGTTGACCGGGGGGTCAACGTCCCCGAGGACCAATGGGGATAGGCCACGTAATAAATATTTGTAAATTACAAATAAAATACTAAATGGCCGAATTATTAAAAACTCAAAACATGAAAAATGTTTATTTTAATTTTTCTATTTTTTGTGAATTTTAAATAATTTTTCCAAATAAAAATAAGGTATTTACACTAGGGTGTTATATATAGGTATATATACAATATAGGATTTTAATTTTTGATTTTTAATTAGTTATTTTTATACATTTTTATCCCCATTTTATATTTTATTTATTTATTGCATAAAATTAGGAATAAAAAGATATTTTTATTTTATTTTTATTATTTCTATACAAGGGTGAAATAAATAGATATATACATATATATACATGGTATTTGTACAAGGTTCTTTTTTTATTTTTAATTTTGTTCTTTTTATTTGATTTTTGTTTTTATGACTTTTATTTTTATTTATTTACACCATAAAAGATAGAATATATACATATTTTTAGGGGTTTTAATTTATTTATTTATAGGGCTAAATAAATATAAGTGTAGGTGTATGTACAAGGTGAATATGCACAAGTGACTCTTTTTATCTTCTTTTTAATTTTTCCATTGTTATTTTGATTTTGTATTTATAAATATATACAAATATGTACAAGCCACTTTTATTCTATTTTTAAAGGAAAATATTTTTATTCTATTTACATGTATATTTACACACATGAGCTCCTATCTCTCTCTACTTTGGCTTTTATGCGGTCAGGCCCATACTGAGCCCTCCCTTGGAATTAAGTTGCTCAATATTTATTCTAAATATTTCCCTCTTTTTCTTTTTAATCTTTATTCTTTTATTTTTGCACAAAAACATGCTAATTATTACTTTTTACACCATGTATGCTTTTGGTAATTATTTGTATTTACAAATATATACATGTATTTGCAAAGGTTTTTGTAGCTAAAATATAAGAATAAAGAGTGATGAATGAGTATTCATCACCCCCCTATACTTAACTTTGCTAGTCCCTTAGCAAACACTTATTTGAAAAAGGAGTGAAAAAGAAAGAAAGAAAAAGAAAAAGAGGAGAATGCACATGGATCAAGGTTGAATATTAAACTTGCCTTCATTAAATTAAATTATGGAGCTCAATCAGATCTTTGGATTATTAATGTGTCGGAACCTTATTTGGACTTAAGCTTAAAACTCAACAGCCTCTAAGTTCCACTAATCTATAATCAAGACTCCTCAACAATCCAGATCAGAACAAGTCATCCAACACAAACCCTGAAGACCATGAATCTTTCCTTGTACTGTGGATGTGAAGTATAAGCTCTCCACCTCAGAAATGGCAACTTGACAACCCTCCCCAACAAGGTAACTCTATGACCCCAATCTGGCCACTCTTTCCTCGAGGAGCGGGGTATTCCCTTCTAAGTTCATGTTCAACCGGCTCAAGAAGAGGAGGAAGAAGAGAATGGACCATGGCCAGTGTAGCCATGTATCCTTGGGAGCTCAACCAGTGTAGCCAAGTCTCCCTGCTGCAAGCTACATAAGGTGGGACATGAATCTCAAGCTTTGCTTATTGCACTATATACATACTCCGGTGGGATTATCATTTTCTCTCAGACCCACCACTTTTTTGGAGTTATTTTCTTTTTGCATTTTTTTTTCAAGTGCATCTATACAACATATACATGTGCAGCATATATACAAGGAGTTTTTCCTCTTGAGCCAGTAGACTATCCCTCTTTTGAAGCATTATTGCAACCAACAACTCCTGTCGTTAGACCTCATGGCAACCAGACCAAGTTGAGACGCACTTCCTTCACTAAAAGAAGAAGAGAGGTTCTGCCTAGAAGTACTACCCTCATATGCTACCCCAAGTCAAGGAAGAC
Organism: Ottelia alismoides; assembly: GCA_037367405.1. NCBI lineage: Eukaryota > Viridiplantae > Streptophyta > Magnoliopsida > Alismatales > Hydrocharitaceae > Ottelia > Ottelia alismoides. The sequence goes on along the minus strand of JAZKJV010007596.1, from coordinate 358,206 downwards.
TGCCTCCTCACCACCTCATCCGTAGAGAGCTCGGTGCTAAGTGTTGTGTCCAAGTAAAGCCATTGTCTATATGAGTCATGTGTGTGTTGTTAAGTGCTCTACTTAGGCTTATTGAGATGACATGTGACCATAGCCTAGTGGACTTAAAGAATTAAGTCACCATGGACCTGAAAAGCCTTAACCCTAAGCCCTATAAGGTTCCTCTTATAAATTAGGTGGATTAAGATCTTAATCAAGCTCCATTTCCCAATTTAATTCCAAGCTTTTTTAAATGTCAACTATCATCCAGAAAAACTATAAACATATATACAAAGATGCTATTTACACAATATTTACACACATGCAAAATTTTTGAAAAATGTTTTGAAATCATGAATGGATGAATGCATGAAATGCAAGTTTTGCAAAAGTATTTACATACATTTACACGAGAGTTTTGCAAACTTTTGATTTTCAAAACATTTTGGAAAAATTTTTGTACTATATACATAATTTTGATAAGAAAATATTTACACAAACTTTACACCAAAAGATTTTTGAAAACATTTTTACAATAATACTTTGTACACTAGCTATGTATGTGCAATAAAAGAATGTTTATTTACAGGAAAAATTTTTAATTTTTGTGATTTTTAAGGGTTTTTAGCCATTTTATTTATTAATACACTCACACAAAGTACGAGTTATGGCTAAAGTATATATGTAATATATACACCCCCCCATACTTAGCTCGAACGATGTCCTATGAGTCAAGAGCGATGAAGAAGACATAACTCGTGCTATGTATAGGGAAGTGAAAAGGAAGGCTATATACAAAGACGAATGAATGAATAGAAAGTCAAGAAGATCTCGGCTTTTCCCCCTATACTTATGATCAAATAATCCTAAGTATAGCAGGCTGTACACAAAGGGAAAACCGAGTGGCGAATGTACAGTGTCTAGCCCCCCTATACTTAGGGTAAAATATCCCTAAGTATAAGCAGCAAAAACAGGGGTACGAAGAAACAAAAGAAATACTCAAAGGTCCTACATCCCCCCCCCCTATACTTAGGGTAAAGTACACCCTAAGTATAGCATAATCAAAGATGACAAACGGGATGTGGGACTAAAGAATGTGATGATATGGACATCTGGATCTATACAGATCGGAAGAACAGTGATAATCAGGCGTGAGATGCAATAGATGAGAGTCAAGAGATCACATCTCACGCAAAATGAATAGGGGCAACATCAACGACCCGCGGCTCATGATCTAGAAATGGCTAGAGCCGGTGGCCGTTCACTCGAAAGGTACTCTCAGAAGACAACTCGGATATGTCATTGCTACCGTTGTCGTGTACCTTTCTCACCAAGTAGGGTCCCTTCCATTTGCTATGTAGTTTCCCTGGAAATAGGCGAGGCCTAGCATCAAACAGCCATACTCTCTGTCCAGGCTCAAAATGTTTGTGGCTGATGTGAGAATCATGCCACTCCTTCACTCTCTCCTTGTAATGTAGGCTGTTTGAGAAGGCGGTATCTCTAAGCTCCTCCAAGGCTGCTAGCTCTGCCCTCCTCTGGTCTCCTACACTATCTGGATCCATAAGTATCTCAGTGACTGCCCAAAGTGACATGTGTCTCAGCTCAACAGGTAAATGGCACAGCTTGCCATATACGAGCCGAAAGGGAGATGTGCCCAATGGTGTCTTGAAAGACGTCCTATATGCCCACAAGACCGAGTCCAAAAGCTGTGATCAATCCTTTCGGTCAGGGCGGATGACTTTCTGCAATATAGTTTTGATCTCCCTGTTCGACACCTCGGCTAGACCATTCGTCTGTGGATGGTATGGAGTGGCAACTCGATGGTCTATGCCGAACTCGCTAGCAAGGGCCTTCACCTGGTTGTTGATGAAATGAGACCCCCCATCTGAAATCAATACTCGAGGTACCCCGAACCGCGTGATGATGTGCTTCCTCAAAAATCTGCAAACTGTCCTCGCATCAGTGGCTCGGGCGGGGATAGCCTCAACCCAACGACTCACATAGTCTACGGCCAACAGAATGTACTCGAATCCCTGACTCTTAGGGAATGGACCCATGAAATCGATGCCCCATGCGTCAAAAACCTCACAGAAGTGAATGGGCTGCATCGGCATCATATCACGCTGTCCACAAGTGCCCATCCTCTGACAGTCAGTACACCTCTTCAGGAACTCATCAGAGTCCTTGAAGAGGGTAGGCCACCACAAGCCGGATTGGAGCACTTTCTGTGCCGTTCTCCTCCCAGAATGATGTCCTTCTGCCTCAAGCTTGTGGAAGTAAGTGAGGACGCTATGGTGCTCCTCCTGAGGAATGCACCTACGCCAGACGCTATCCCCTCCTTCGTGGTAAAGGATGGGATCCTCCCAGTAGTAGGACTTGGCCTTCGCGAGGAAGGTCTCAAGCCTCTGCCTGGGCCAACCTTGTGGGACTTTCTTAGCAACAAGAAAGTTCACAATGTCGGCATACCACGGGAGTGAGGTGATAGCAAGGATCGCCTCATCTGGGAAAGTCTCACAAATGGGATCAATATGCTCAGACTCCTCATGTTGCTCTAAACGGGAGAGATGATCCGCCACCACATTCTTGACTCCAGTCTTATCCTTGATCTCAATGTCGAACTCCTGGAGTAGAAGGATCCATCTAGTCAATCTGGCCTTGGCATCCTTCTTTGCCATGAGGTATCGGATGGCGGTGTGATCAGTATACAAGGTCACTCTAGATCCAATGATGTAAGATCTGAACTTATCTAGGGAGAACACTACGGCTAGCATCTCCTTCTCTGTGACTGTATAATTCCGCTGGGCGGAATCCAATGTGCGGCTAGCGTAGTAGATAGCAAAGGGGACTCCATCCCTCCTCTGTCCCAGCACGGCCCCCACAGCAAAATCGGAGGCATTCGTCATGATCTCGAATGGGAGAGACCAATCAGGTGGCTGGAGAACAGGAGCCTCTATAACACACTGCTTGAGTGTCTCGAAGGATGAAAGACACTTGTCATCGACAAGGGACTCGGTGACTTTCGTCAGCAGGTCAGTCAACGGTCGGGCAATCCGGCTGAAATCATGAATAAATCGTCAGTAGAAATCGACGTGCCCCAGGAAAGACTGTAACTGCCTCAAATTGGACGATGGTGCGAGTTTTCTAATGGCATCAACCTTGGCCGGATCAACCTCCATGCCCCTGTTGGATTTGATGTGGCCAAGCACCGTCCCTTGAGTCACCATGAAGTGACTCTTCTCCCAAGATGGAACCAAGTGAACCTCTATACATCGCTGGAGTACTCGGTCTAGGCAGTCAAGACAGGAGTCGAATCCGTCACCGTAAACCGAGAAATCATCCATGAAGACCTCCAAGCACTCCCCTACCATGTCCAAAAAGATCGACAGCATGCATCTCTGAAATGTCGTAGGGGCATTGCATAGCCCAAATGGCATGCGTCGGAAGGCGTATGTGCCGAAGGGACAGGTAAAGGTGGTCTTCTCCTGGTCCTCAAGAGCGATGGCCACCTGGTTGTAGCCCGAGTACCCATCCAGAAAACAATAGTGGCTCTTCCCTGCCAGTCTCTCAATAATCTGATAAATAAAGGGCAAGGGGAAATGATCCTTCTTGGTGGCCTAGTTGAGTCTCCTGTAGTCAACACAGACCCGCCAAGAAGTGGGTACTCGTGTAGCAATCTCCTCTCCAGACTCGCTAATCACTATAGTGATGCCCGTCTTCTTGGGCACCACATGCAAAGGGCTGACCCACTTGGAGTCGGAGATGGGGTAGATAAAATCGGCGCTCCACCATTTCGAAATTTCCTTCATGACAACCTCTCTCAGATTCGGGTTTAGCCGCCGCTGGAACTCACGCGACGGCTTCGCCTCATCCTCGAGATAGATATGGTGGGAGCACAGGGCCGGACTTATCCCCTGGAGATCTGCTACGCTCCATCTGATTGCCTTGCAGTTCTTTTCAAGAACCCCCATCAAATGGAATTCTTGCTCTCCAGTCAGATCGGCGGAGATGATGACTGGATGCATCTCAGGCTCACCCGCAAGGAATCGATACTTTAGCGAAGTAGGGAGCGGCTTCAGCTTTGGACAGCTGGGTGCTGGTGGATCTGGCCTCTGGAAAGTCTGCGTAAATGCTGCCAAATCTGCATGGGAGAACTGAAACTCTCTCTCAATCTCAGAAACTAGGGAAGGCTGCCCTGCTGGACTATCTCTGCTCCACTCGGCATCTACCTCCTCCTCAGCTGTAGGCTTAGTGGAAATCAGGTCTGGCATGTAATCCTCACAATCTGCCCAATCAGACTCTGACTCCGAGGGATCTGTATCATCTAAAGTGGCATCAGCACCACCATCATCACAAAAATTTGTGTCGCGGTCGAGAACCGGCTCTGCTGCCTCTGAAGTATCCTGGACCAGGAATGTGCTCTCCAAGCTCTCCTCTGTTGTCATCTCTGCATCAGCTGAATCTGAAAATGAGAGGATGGCCTGTGCTGCTGGGTCTGCCAAAACTGCCTCATCGTCTATGATCACAAAGTCACAGTCCTGGTGGATGTCTAGCCTGGGATCTGTCAGCTGCTCTGTATCTGAGGTGGTCTCTGAGCATGATCTGTCTCTGGCTCTGTTGTCCTCGACCGTATCTATTTGTACACTTTCGCCCTCGACGCGAAAGTATACCTTCCCGCTATCATGGTCAGTCACCGCCTTGGATGTGGCCAAAAACGGACGATCGAGAATGATGGGGGTATCGGTCACTGAATCAGGGATCTCCATGTCCAACATTACGAAGTCCACGGGGAATTGCAGGCCCTGAATAGTGACGACAACGTCTCGCAACAACCCCTTCGGCCTCTTGACAGATCGATCAGCAATCTGAAGGACTGTCCTGCTCTGTCTAAGAGTGCCCAACTCGAAACGGTCGAGAAGGGCTGCCGGAAGGAGGTTGATCGACGATCCGCTATCTAATAGAGTACGGTCGAACCTCTGCTCTCTAATGTGACATATGACATAAGGGGCTCCTGAATCTGGCCTCTTGGCGGGCAGACGGTTTTGGATTGCGAAACACGTGGCTTTCGTCAGCACATGGATCTCTGAATGGTGGTTCCTCCTCCTCCTCCTGACTGTGGTCCTGTCTCTCAGTGAACGCTGAAGAAGGGGGATGTGCTACAAAGCCTCCTGAAGAGTCAGCTGTATGTGAAATCGGTCTATCATCTGTTGGTTGAACTCTTCCTGATCTCTCTTTTTTGGATTTTCTGTTTTCTTCCCCTTCCCCATCTGAAGGGCTCTAGGGAAGGGGATCACGGGGTCCTTCTCAGATGAAGGACTAGGAAAAGGTCTAGATGGCTCGACGGCCAGATCTGCACATACATCACGCACCACAGTGGGACCAGAAAAAACCAAACCTTTTCCTTTATTCACAACAGGGTTCCGAGATACATCAGAAGTAGGAAAAACAACAGGTCTCTCTAAATGAACATGGGTGGCCTCAGCACCACCATCGGCTGGATCAACTGGAAGATTCACAGCCTCAGTACCGCGCTCTGGCTCAGCATAGTGGGTGGCCTCAGTACCACCTCCTCGAACTGGTGAAATGGCAGCCTCAACACCGCCGGTGGAATCAGCATCCTTGGTGGCATCAGTACCACTGTCGTCATCTCTAGCGGCCTCATGACTGCTCTCCTCCTCCTCGTCAGGTGCTTTGGGTGGATCCTCATGATGTCGCTCAAACGAGGCACCGCCTGCTGGCATCCTATTGCTCCTATGTGTGACAAAATCAGTATCAAAAAGATATCCAGTCATATCACCAAATGCATCACTAGGAGTGGTATTCTCAGTACAAGCTACCTGCTCAGATTTCCGCTTCAGGCTGTTGGGGTTCGTCTCAATCTGGGCAGGGATGGCGGCCTTCCCTCTCACAATGTCCCGCATCTCCTGGAGGAACTCGTCCATCTCCCGTCAAAAGGTAGCCTGCTGATCCGTGAGAAGGCTGGCTATATCATCGAAGGCGAGGCTCTCATGGGAGCCCGACGGGTAGCCTCTCTGGTAGTAAGGCTGCTGGAACTGGTGCTGTTGCTGCTGAGAGGGGTATGGGTGATGCTGCTACTGGTGAGGCTGATCTCGCCTCCAAGATTGTCCCTACTGATAGGGACAAGGACCATACGACGATTGCTGCTGCTGCTGTGGTGGGTACACTGGGGGCTGCTGCTGCTATGGCTGGTGATCTCTCTGATGGTCGTACTGGCCTCCCTGACCTGATGGCTGCTGCTGGGGCTGGGTACCTTCGGTCCCCCACCGGAATCCGGGATGGTCTCGTCGGATACTAGGCTGAGGGCGGTCATACCAAATCCCGTTGACATCCATCAACAGCTCTGCATCGTACTGGGGTGGCGGGAGTACTGCCAGAGGCTGATCCGGCTGGTATACCACCATCTGCAAGTCTGGAGATGGTGGTGACTGGTAGGTGGGTTGCGGCTGCTGGTACGGCTCCGCTTGTACAAGGTGAACCTGTCTAGGCTGCTGGTGTGAGCTGGAGCGCTGGGATGAGCTGTTGCTGCTGCTGTGATCGCCTCGCGACTGAAGACAGGGCTGGGAAGCCATCTGTGCCTCCTGGAGACACATGAGCTGGGTCTTCATGTCGCTCAGAGTCTGTGCCATCTGCTCCATCTGAGTGATGCCCTGGCATTGCTTCTTCTCAGTCAGCTCCATCCTATCCAACTTCTCGCTAATGATGCCCATGTCCGCAGCTGATGATTATGCCTGTGCTGCTGCTACTGCAGACGAACTGGAAGGATCGGCGTCGACCCGTGCTATCCTCTGGTACTGCACGGTCTGTGGCTACTGGGGTCTGCCCTGAGTATACAACCGGGTCTGGGACATCACCATGTAGTTCTCGACCATCTCCTCGTAGATGGCCCAAACCTGGTCGTGATCCTTGGCGAAGTAAGACCCACCACAAGAAGTGTTCACCAAGCCCTGAAGCTCTGGTGTCAGCCCGCTGAAAAATCTCTGCACGAGGTTCGGCTTGGAAATGTCGTGGTGCGGGCATCTATCAGTCATCTCTCTGAACCTCTCCCATGCCTCATAGAACTGCTCATTGGGGAGCATGGAGAAGTTGCTGATCAGGGCTCTCGCGGCATTGGTCCGCCCGAGTGGATAGTACTTATGCAAGTACTCGGTGCGGAGCTGCTCCCAAGTGTAGACAAACTTCCCCAGATGCTTCAGCCAGGTGGCTGCTCTGTCTGCCAAAGAGAAGGGGAAGGCAATCATCCTGATGGTATCCTGGTCCACCTGACGATCGTGGACAGTACTGCAAATCATCAAAAACTCCTGGAGGTGGAGATGGGGCTCCTCGATGGCGAGCCCGTGGAAGCGGTGGAGAAGCTGCAAGGTGTTCGGGAGGGAACTTGAAGTCCCCCACGATGGCTGGTAGCACAATCCAGTGATGCATCAGTGTCGATCCGGGGTTGTGCAACTCCCGCATCGGTCTCGGTGGCTCTCCTGCTCCTGCCGCGGCGGCTGCCGCTGCGGCGGCGGCTGCTGCTATTGCATCATCCGGGACTCTCAGCCCGTCTCTCCGTTGCTCTCTCTCTGCTCTCATCTGCTCCATCTCTCTCCTCATATCTAGCATAAACGCTCCCTGATCCCTCAACTGCTGCTGTACTGTCTCGAGGGAGGCGATCAGGGTGGAGTTGATTGCACCCTGGTCCAAAACAAAGTGCTCGGGTTGTGGACCTCTAGAGCAATCGTCAGAACTGCCGGCCATGGTCTCTGCAAAATCAAATGATCCAAACTCAGGTGCCGATAAATCTGCTAATCTCTCCTCTGGCACTGGTCTCTCGGAACCGAAAGAAAGGGGGTTCAGGGGGAACAGGGTGGAATCATACTCGGGTTCGGAGAGCGGGTCTCGGCTCTCGCGAACCAACCTAGATGAATAGGTAGATGCGCCCGAAAGCAGTGCAACCAGAGGCTGCCTAAGAGATCGTCTACCCATCATCCTGATGTGGCGAGTAAGGCGGATGAGATCTGAAGAAACTATGATCACAAGAAAACCCCAAGTTCACCAACGCAACGCGAGCTGAAGACCGTGAAGGTTCGGTCAATTATCTGTCAAATTTTATTTTGGTGAACAATCAAGATATCAGAGCGATTACGTGACCTACTGGGATACCCGATACCTTCCCAATCGACTGTCCCGCACAGAAGAGTCGGTAATCAGTCGAGAATGGTACCGGAGGGCTCTACCTAGTGTTCGGGTCACTCTCTCGCGTAATCAAACCAAGCAATGAGGGGGGTTGCTCTCCCCAAGATAGATTTTTAAGTCGAGTGTCTTTTAGTGATCAATAGTTTTAGCAGTCCCAATTTTATGGTTTTTCTTTTTAATCTTTTTCAATAAAAACAAAGAGGCCTAACAAATTTTTCGGTTCTCCTAGTTATTAAATCAAAAACAGGGGGAGAAGATGAAAAAGCCGATGCGTGATGAAATCAATGATGCATGCAAAGTAAGAAAGGCATACCTGACTCCAGCACTCTACATGCAATATGATCCGCGCAGAATGTAAAGATAGAAAAGTAAACTACCTATATGGTGCAGCGGGAAAAGCCGAGTCCTAAGCAGGAAACTTCTACATGACAGAACCGTCTAGCTAGTCACCAGCCTTCGATCCAAAGAGTCCGGTCTCGGTCTACCCCTCCTCCTCCCAATAAATCGGGTTCAGGAGCAGCGCTTGGCAGGGCAGGCTGCGGCACGTAGGCTCGAAGGAAAATGAATCAGCTATTTTTATTAATCTTTTATTAGTAGGTCCAATTAACAATCTATAAGAACAGGCAATCTATTAGGTGTGTGGATCCTACTCAATACAGCACAGTAAAGCAGAAAGTCCTAAATCTAGGGGCTCGAGAAAAACCGCGTAAAACCGTAAAGAGCAGCGAAAAACAAAAACCGCGAAGAACAGCCGCGAAAAATCTAAGGGTCCCACGAGCACACCGGTGCTCGGCGAAACAGACCCTAGAAACTGTCCAAGTCCTGCTGAGTGTCCCTATGTTATTACAATTACCCAAATGGCAGAAATAAAATCTAAACTACTCCTCGCCCACTCAGCTACTCTCTCATGCTCTCCTGCGACTCCGTGCAGAATGGAGCTGCCTCCGAATCCCGTGGTTGCGTCGGCTTCTCGAAAGTCACCACTTCGGTCCTCGGGCCCTCGCAAGAAAGAGTCAGAGTGTCACAGATCAAGAATAATCAAATAAAAGCAGGAAAAATAAATGAAATGAAACAGGGGTATATGTGCAAAAATGGCAAATAAAATAAACACACAAAATCAAACAAAAACACAAAAAATAAAATAAAATAAAATAAAAATAAGAGAAAAAGAAAAAGCCGTGAAAAGCCGCGGACTCAGAAAGAGCCGCGGAAAGTCGCGAAAAAGAAAACAAAAAGAAAATGAAAAATGAAAAGAAAGACTACTAAGCCGTGCTCCCCGACAACGGCGCAATTCTGATGACCACAAAAACCGAGCGAGCGAGGTAAATCAGGTATATCTCATGCGGTCATTGCGACCTCAATCACTCGGGTGATCGATCGAGGAAAATAGACCACCAAAATCGGACAAAAATCAAATAAGCTCAAGAAGCGGTCTCGTTATTATATTAACATGGTATAGCGACCAGGGTCGAACACAAGGAGCACGTGATGGCCTTACGACCTACAAAGTAGTCTAAAAATAAATAAAATAAAAGAAATGTATTTTTGGTGGATTTTTAATACTTTTTATATTTTTTTTGGATTTTTAATTAATTAAGAAAATAGAAAAGCAAGAAAACAACCAAATACAAACAATTATTTAATCACTCAAAAATCACTCAAAAATTCAAATAAAAATATTTTTATGTTTTTTATATTTTTTACTGTTTTTGTTTAATTTTTGATAATTTTCTCATGTTTATTGGATTTTATAAAAATAAAACAATGCAAAAAGACAACAATAATGTCCAGCCAAGCTTGGGGGACTTAGATAAAATATATCAAAGTCCCTAAAAAGCATGGAGTTAATTTTTATGGAAAATACAAACAACAAGCAAAATTACAGAGAATAAAATATTATTTTTGGAATTTTAAAGATTTTTTTAGAATTTTTATAGGGTTTTTAGTGCTTTTCGATTTTTAGGGGTTTTATATTTCCAAAAATGACAAAAATTGGTCAGAAAATCAAACAAGGTAAAATAAACACTACCTGATTTTTTGTGATTATTAGAGGTATTTTAATATTTTTTTGTGAATTTTCAAATCAGACAGTAAAGAAAAAGCTTGTTTTTGAATTTTTAAGAATATCAAATGAAATCAAAAATGTCTCTGAAAATAGGAGAAAATTTTACACTATGGCAGGAGCCATGTTTCCAATTTTTCATCGCATTTGGAGTTGGGTTGATATTTTATTAAAAATCAAAACTAAGGTACAGTGCACAGGGACCTGTACGCAAATAATAAGAGCTCCAGGGGGTCCGGTGCAAATTTTCCAAGGTTGCATGCGTGAGGCGCGTGACCTGGGCACACGAGGACCTAAATGCAAAGAAACTAAGGTTCTGGACTGTTTAATAACAAGTTTTAAAAGTCCAGGGGCCTTAGTGTAAATAACCCACTAAATCAAGCACATGCGCATTAAATCCATTCACAGGGGTATATTTGCAATTAATAAAAAATTCATTCATTTCATAACACCCTGAAACCACGAGGTCATACATGCAATTATCCCAAACAAACACGTGTCGATGCACGTGATCCGCTACACAGAGGGGCATACACGTAAATAACAGATAAGACATGGTCCACTATGTAGTTTACCCTACGCAAATAAAAGTTTAAAACTATTTACAGGACTACAGCAGAATAGTTAAAAAAAACTAAGGGCCTAAGGTGATATTTACCCTTTATTAAGTCGCCCGTCGGATGCGCGCCACATGGTGATCCATCGGCTCAGATGCGCTGGGGCTAACCCTCGACGATCGACGGTCACGATCAAGCCTCCCCATGATCGGACGGTCAGAGCTGCTCCTCAAATGGATGGCTAGGATCTGAACTGGAGCCGGAGGTCGATCAGGCGGCTACGAGGATGGAGGACGAACTGATCTCCGGTGAACTTCGTCAGGCTCGTGCTGGCACTAGAGTCCTCCTCGGAGGCCACGAATGATCGGAGAAGATGCGTGGGGGCCTTCCGCGTCTACTGGAATCCTCCGATGGCTCGCCGGAGGTCCTGGGGACTCAGGTGAGGTCGGCGGAGCTCGAGCTGCTGCACCAGATGGTCGAGACCCCCAGATGGCTCGGATGTACCTGAAAAGCACGTCAGCAGACTCACGGGTCGAGGGCAAAGTGCCTCGACCCTGTAAGCGGGGATGACGGTGATCGGTGCGGTGGGGCGTAGGGGCTCCGACGATGCGACGGCGGAGGAGCCCCAATCCCAGCTCCTGTGCGAGCTGGGTTGGATGGAGGGGTGGAGAATGTGCGCGGAAGAAGGCGAACGTGGTGGGGAGCTCCGATGATCGAATGGGTGGCGATAGTGGACGGAATCGAAGATGAACAGCGATGGGTCGATTTGGGGGAAATGCAAAATCAAAGAAATAGAGAAGGAAATGGAGCTACCTACTGGCTGCTGTCGACTATGGAGGAGCTGGTGGTGCTCTGGGTCGTCGCCACGCAGGTCGTCGAGGCCTGAGGCTGGAGCTCTACCTTCAGGCAGAGCACGACGGCGTGAAGACGCCGGATCAGTGGTCGAGGCATCCCCCCTCGCTGCAACAACACCTGGAGTGAGCTGTCACTCTCGCGGAGGCATTGGAGGTCACTGGGTGGAATGCGAATGAGCTAAAGATGCAGAATTGGGAGGCGGAGCTCGGCTTATGTATGGGTGCAGGTCCGAGAAGAAAGGATCGGGCAGGGTTCCGCGAAGCGCGGATCCCCACGCGGATATGGTGGCGAGGGTCTCGGATGCACGGGGAAGAAGACGAGCCCAGGGTTTGCGGATTCAGTCGTCGGATCAAGTCGGGAAAATTTTGAGAATTCGGGTCGCGGGCTCGGATCCGGGGCTCGGTGGTCCTGGGGGGAGTTGACCCGGGGGTCAATGTCTCCGTGGACCAATGGGGACAGGCCACGTAATAAATATTTGTAAATTAAAAATAATATACTAAATGGCCGAATTATTAAAAACTCAAAACATGAAAAATATTTGTTTTAATTTTTTCTATTTTTTGTGAACTTTAATTAATTTTTCAAAATAAAAATAAGGTATTTACACTAGGGTGCTATATATAGGTATATATACAATATAGGATTTTAATTTTTGATTTTAATTAGTTATTTTTATACATTTTTATCCCCATTTTATATTTTATTTATTTATAGCATAAAATTTGGAATAAAAAGATATTTTTATTTTATTTTTATTATTTATATACAAGGATGAAATAAATAGATATATACATATATATACATGGTATTTGTACAAGATTCTTTTTTTATTTTTAATTTTGTTCTTTTTATTTGATTTTTGTTTTTATGACTTTTATTTTTATTTATTTACACCATAAAAGATAGAATATATACATATTTTTAGGGGTTTTAATTTATTTATTTATAGGGCTAAATAAATGTAAGTATAGGTGTCTGTACAAGGTGAATATGCACAAGTGACTCTTTTTATCTTCTTTTTAATTTTTCTATTTTTATTTTGATTTTGTATTTATAAATATATTTCCCTCTTTTTCTTTTTAATCTTTATTCTTTTATTTTTGCACAGAAACATGCTAATTATTACTTTTTACACCATGCATGCTTTTGGTAATTATTTGTATTTCCAAAAATATACATGTATTTGCAAAGGTTTTTGTAGCTAAAATATAAGAATAAAGAGTGATGAATGAGTATTCATCACATATCCCGTGCAATCATCTCTCTCCTTTCTTGATTTAAACCTCGTCATGGAACTTTTGTCCAAAAACTCTCCGCATCCAGATCATGAAAATCATTGCAAACCCAAACCATCATTCCTTTCAGCTCTTTCAAAAATGGCCTAACATTTATCTGAAAATCCATCAGAGCGATACTACGAAAATAAATTTGTCTCGGTTTGGCCCAAATCAAGTAATTCCTCTTCTTTCAATAATCCTCCAACATTTGCGGGAGACTTTCACCCGCGGATGAATTCAGCCCCCTCATTGAATTCCTACTTGAATCATCCGACCGCAAATGACCACCTGCCATCTTGGACTGAACCGTCTTATTCTCGGTTTCTCGCTAATAAACCATTTCAAGATCAAAATACCTTTGAGTCTCATGAGTGGCCGAGAAACCAAACTTAGATGGAAAGACCTGCACTTAATGATATCAGAGTTGGATTGACCGTAACGATCAGATCCTTATTGACCAACCTGAATACCATTCCTTCGACCATCCTACACATACAGAGGACCAAACAGATGATATCAACACATATGCACCATGTATGACTCCATTATTTGAGGATACGATCAATCATGATCATGGAAGTAGACTCTACTCAAACTAGGATTACATGCCCGAGTCACGGCATGTTGAGTACGAGATCTACACATTCCCGCAAAATCTTTCCACTGAGCATACTCCTTCCATAATTTTTGAGGAGAAATTTTCAGAAAATAATGATCACATATCGGATATTCCAAGAAACTCTCCTCTCAGCACAAAAAGGAAAATGGATGATGAAATTATTGAACACATACCAACTGCTCCCATGATTGATCATGAACAGAATTTTGAGGATGATATTTCGAGGATAAATAAGAGATTCAATTTAATAGAGGATAGATTTCAAAATTTTACTAACCAATTAATTTCACTCTATGGGAGCTCGGACATTAAAATGAATGAGGAAATGATTAGATCTCATTTTGACGATTTTGAGGATGTTCAAAAACCTAGGGATGATTCTGATAACAGCACTTCTGCATACTACTCCATTAGGAATGACCATGCCTCTGACTCTTACTCAGAACAGCAAAGACCCTACTCATCTGAAGAACAACCACATCACCGCACCACACAGAAAATACTAAAAAATCGAAAATCTCGAAAAGTACATAAAAATTGAGACTAAAGAAGATCTGAAAAATTTGGATCTTGCTTTACGGGAAGCAATGGAAAAAAGATTGATGTTTGAACTTCCCTTTATAGAGGCCATTGAACACTTCTCCAACCTTAAAGAATTCGTAATGGACAAATTAATGATGAAAAAGTCGGATAGGATAAGAACAAAGACTGAAAGACATATCTTGTCAATGGCCTCCTCCTTGGTGTTGAGGAGAAAAACCAAGAGCTGCATAGTGAAGCGGTTGCCGAGATTTGATTGCATGATCAAAAACACAATTTTTACCCATGCTCGAATTGATGAAGATTCACCGATAAATATCCTCCCGACCTATGTATTTCACGAACTCAAACTCGGACCGATCAGGAAGATACGAGAGATTGTTCAATTGGCTGACCGATCAATAAAGTGGCCGGGAGGAAGCATTTCTGTCTCTTGAAATTCCAAGGTGCTCCTCTCAAAGTGGACTTCACGATCATTGATATTTTGCATCAAGGAGAATTCACCAAGTCTCCAATTATTCTCGGAAAGCCATTCTTAGCATCGACTAAGGCAATTATTGAGTGTGAGACTCGAGAAATCAATTTTACAACATTGGGCACACCCTGGGTCAATCTATTCGGACTACATGGATTACATCAACTCAACACAGGAATGCTCCAACATCGAATCAATCAAGAACGAACTTGCAGAGACTCTCCCCAGTATTTCAATTCCCACAGATCTCAAAATAGACAAATCTTTCTTCTGTGATCCTGAGACAATGCATGATCGCACCCAGAGGCAACCTACTCTGAATATCTTGACCAAATCATCCCAAATCGAGAGTGCACCAACATTCAGAAGACTAAGAACAAACACGCAAGACGAACACCGACCAAGGAGAAGAATTCTAGTGGTTATTCATCTGGATACTCAAGTGAACCGACACCTTCACGAAGCAAGAAAAAGAAAGTCACCTTTGACATTTCAGAAGAGGAATCAGCTGATAATCCCTCATCAGGTCCGGAAAAGGTAGTCTACATGAGTGAAGTCTGTTCAGCAGCTCTAAAACCATATCTTCGCAAGGATCCAAAATTCGATTCCCGTTGGACGACTCCCGTTCCTCACTATTATTCATCAAAAGCTAATGCTCCTAACCTCTTCAAATACACTGGAATTATCTCTTATGAGCTGACTGAGACTGGTGATTCAGAGTTTTCATCCGAGAACAGACCACTTGATCCAAAGAAGGAACATATTCTGAGGAAACAACTAAAGAAACAAAAAGACCAAAATATTTGGAGTATGTCCACTTTCAAATACTATTCCTCTGAGGATAACTCTGATGATGGCTACCTTTCATCTGACTCAGACGTTTCATCTACAATCCATCATGATTTTCTGAGGATAGTTCTGATAATAGTTGGGAATCATAGGCTTCATCTCTGTCTCGTTATTCCGATCTCCCATCACATGCTCATAAAAAGATCAGCCGAAAACCGCCTTAATCATCAGCTACCCACCCTCCCTCCCGACCACATCGGTCTCCTTGTACAGCTTCTTCCTCTACTTAGGCCAAGGCCTAAGTATAGGGGGGACTGATGCCATCTATATATACTATTTCCCTCATCATACTCCTTCTCGCGATCACTCCACTTTCACCCTTCTCCTATACTTAGGTTGAACAGAGCCTACGTATAGGAGGAACCGACACCCACCTGTGTATACTTTCTTCATCCACATATCTCGACCGCTTCCTTTTTTCCGCTCTTCTTCTATACTTAGGCTGTTCACAGCCTAAGTATAGGGTGCGGACCTGTATATCTTTTTCTTTACCTTTTTCACTCTCTTATGCTTAGCCCGAGCTATGTCTTCTTTATGCTTCTTGTGCTTTGAGGACACAGCACTCGCTAAGTATAAGGGGTCTGCATATATACTTTGTATATATTTTAGCCATATCATGTACTTGCATGTAAGTCTATATGTATTTACGGGGTGGGTAATTAATTTGAAAAAAAATCAAAAAAAAACAAAAGCAAAAGAGAAAAAGAGTTTTGCTACTAACACTGACTGTGCCCAAATATTTTGAGAAAAAAAAAAGCTTCTTATTCATTTTTACATAAAAATCTTTGAAAAAAATCAAAAATCGCTTGCATAAAAAATTTCAAAAAAAATCACAAAAAAATGTGTCTACATTTCACACACCTGCACTTCATCCAACATCGCATTCATTCGCGTCTGTGAAAAGTCTTTGAGTTCTGAACCGAGTTATGAGCGGAAACCGAGAGTGGTATGGACTTGACCTTAATCCACCTAATTTCAGAGGAACTTCACCAAAAATTAGGATTTTAGAAACTTCAGGTCTTTGACTTAATTCTTTGAGTTCTACATGACAATGTGCAGCGTTTGACTCTTAGTGTCTAAACTGGTCTCCTCATTCTGGGTACAACTCTGGAATAGGGAATTAATTTGTACTTTCGCACTATGCACTTAGCTCAACTCAGACGTGATGTTGGAAGATTGTGTGAGTTTCTTTTCAGGTAGCATGGAAATCTAAAGATCGGAGTACAGGTTGAAATAAAGCTTCAGAAAAGGGATGGACGGGTTGGCACATATTTTACTAAGACCCCAACAAATGTACGGAAACAAAAAGATTCTATATCCGTAGGGGCACAACAAGATCCAAGAAGAACCATCAAAAAATCCAAATACAAAGAAGCATTCTACCAAATAAATATCTGACCAAAAAGGTCCAAGCTTCAAAGAAAACCTGTAGATATTGGTGGAGACTCGGCTACACTGGCCAGCTTCACAAGGAGAGGTGACTATACTGGCCACCCTCCAGTTCTTTTCTCCTTCTTCTAACATCTCCCCCAATTCGATTGTGAACACATCACGACAGACCTTAGAAGGAAATACATGACTCCCCGAGGATGAGTTACTGGAGAGGAGAGGAGCATGGAAGTCTAGCATTTTGAATGGGAAGAGCTAAAACCTTTCACACATATGAGTCGATTGTCAATGTTCATTAGGGTATACTTTTGGAAGAGGATTGATCTAAGATGACTTCTGAGCCGAAACTGTGACAATGATGTGTAGAACTTGAGGGATGTTGTATTTAAAATTCAAAAGTCTCACAGAAGTTCTGCCACACTAATAACCCAAAGGTTGAGTCTAGTTTCACATTCACCTTCAGCTCATGGTCTTGGTATGGAACCTAATCTCATTTCATCTCATGGCATTTCTTTTTGATGCTCAGGGACGAGCATGGTTTATGTATAGGGGATGATAAATCTTGGATTCATCACTCTAAATCTCATCAATTAAGCTCAAATCCCTCAAAATCAACAGCATTTCCGCATCTATTCAGCATAATTAGCATTCATGCATATTTTCATAAGAATTGCATTTTAGCACTAATTTCTGCACAGAATAAGAAGCCAAAAATCTCAGCCAAAATTGATCTGTAAATAGCCTAACTTCCTTGATTTTTAACTAATTCATGCTAACTTCAAATGACCCAAAACTACCTCTACTGCGTACATATCACTAACAAGAAAAAATGAAAAATACAAAAAAAACACTAACCTAAATAAGTGGACCAAAAACCCAAACCCTAGTTTCCAGATTTCCGGACTTAAACCCTTATATCTTCCTCATCCAGTGTTTCTTTTAATCCTACTCACTTTTGTACTAATGTACATTCAATTCCCTTCAAAACAAGACCAAGTAAAGTGAATCGGAGCTCATATGTGAAAGTTGGGTTTTGGGCCTCTTTTGTACTAGTACATTTCTTTTTCATTTGTCTTATTTTATAAAAGTTTTATTAAAATGTGCAAAAATTCAAATCCAAACTGAGTTTGAAATCAAAGAAACAAATTGAGCCCGAGCCTTCACTAACCAACTGTACAAAATTGGTCTTTTTTTTATTTTATTTCTTCTTTTTCTTAATTAATAAAAATCCAAAAAAATAGATTAATTATTTTTTTCTGATTTTTATCTGATTTAAAAATGACATAAAAATTACAAAACCCAAAAATCAAGGTATTCTATATACATGGGATACCCAAAAAATCACTTTGTGCATTTGATCGATTTTGGTTTTGTTGTCTTCATGAAAGTTGTAGGTGTCATTGAGACGAGCAATTTTTATGAAGAAACTTTTTCTATCCGAGGTCATTTGCTATTTATTTTGTATTTTACCAAGAATTTAATCTTCGCTTTTTGTGGTGCTGACACGTAGCAGCTCCTGCAGCCGCCACGTGTCAGCCATTTGTGGCATTATTTATTATTCATTTTTATAAAAAAAATTAATAACCGCGCACGTGCAAGGCACATGTCTCCGAGGCACGCGCCAAGCACGTCACGTTCCGCCTCTCTCTCCTAAGTCGCCACGTGTCCTTTCCTCGACCACCCGATCTCATCCGATTGGATGTCCGAGAACCCATCTTCTTCCCACGTTCGTTCCCAGTCTCTGTCACCGTCCCGAAATCTCCGCCGCTTCCTAGAATCACCACCACCCTGTGATTTCGCCATCCGATCTTCTTCGAATCAATCAACCCCTGACTCCCAATCAGATCTCATCAATCCCCTTGAATCAATCACCGATCTCACCACGACCTGCTTCCATAGCCGGCTGCGACCCCCAGCCTATAAAAGATCTCCGCTGCCCGACCTTCTAACTATCTGCCGGTTGCACCTCATAGCTTCCTCTTGGTGGTGACAATGCCTCGAAGTTCTTCCCTCCAGTGAGATCCGACGTCCATCAACGTCATCGCAACGCTCCCCGATGCATTGCCCTCGCTCTGGTCTACCAGCCGTCGAGCCTACTCTATGGTCTTCTTCGACCTCGCCTCCATCACTGTCGTCAACTTCAACGACGCTATGTCACTGCACGACACCACAAATGTTCATCTTCGTCTCCAACACCTCAGCAGCAGCCGAAGACCCCCGCCTCCGCCTTCACCTTCTCCGACTACGACAGCGCCACTGACACGCCATCTCCGCCATCAACAATCTTCGACCACCCTCAATCGCGGCACCACCAGTTTTGGCACCCCCTCCGCTTTGGCCGACCACCCCTCCGCCGTAGTCCATCAGCCGGAGCTCCGCCAGGGCCGACTACCGCTCCGCAGCTTCACCTTCGCACGCCACCGGGGCTCAGCCGCCAGCCCTTCCGCCAACGACCGTCGGAGGCTGGGCTCCAGTCCTGTGACCCCCCGTACGTACGAAGCACATGCCCGGGGAGGACGTCAGCATCACATCAGCCCTAGGTCACGTGCTTTCCACATGACTGCGGGCAAATTGCGAGAAGCCCCCCGGAGGAGTTCCATGATTATGTATCAGCCTCCGCCAGCCAGAGGTCACATGCCTCGCATGTGACTCTCTAGCAATTTTGCAGAAAACCCCTTGTACTTATTGGTATTTACAAATAAGCCCCCCATTGCATTGTCTATATTAATATTATTTATTATTACTTGCATAAATACCCATGTGTTCCCTAGTAATTTTAGACCTCTATATGACTTTATTTTATTATCCAAAAATAGCATGATGTTTGTCATTTAATTTTCTATAGTTTGACATATTGTGGATAATTTTGTGATCGATGGTTAATTAATAATTATTTATTCTATGGAAAATTGTGTATTTTGCCCATTTCATGCTATTAAATTTACCATTGATTAACCGTTGCTCTAAAAATTCCTAAAAATCACATATTGTTGAGTTAATTGTGCTCGACATTATGCCCAAAAAATGAATTTGGATGCATAGTTTGCCCTGTAAAAATCAGTTTGCATATTTCAGTGTTTGATTTTTAATATGTATTGAATCTAGTATTTTCGAGGTTTAGGATTTTTCTGAGGTCCTTACCTAGTGATAGATCTTAGATAATTTTATCCCTTTAAAATAATTAGGTTTAATATTTATTATAATTAAATAGTGAAATTCATTTTGTTTGCATTTAAAAATTCATAAAACATCATATTGCATCCAAAAATTCCAAAAAAATACATTGCATTCATTTTGTGATAATTTGCATCATGGCCAAGTTTCATTTTTTTCGGAATTCGTTTGAGCATAATTCACATTTTAGTCCCTAAAATAGGTCGAATTTGCATTTTGGACCCTTTATTGCATTAAAAATTACAAAAAATCCAAAAAAATGACCACCTTGAAAAATCACGGACGATCTTTGATAGACATAATTCTAGGTTGTTCCTTTGTCCTTTTGTGTTTGACCTTGGAACTTGACCAAGTAAAATAAACATAAAACCACGCGATTAAAATTTGATAAATATTTGTGGTTATTTTCTTGACCGATTCCGATTGCCGCCTACAACAAAATGACAAAAATCACATTATTTTTTACGCACGACAAATAAACACATTCTCTTTAACAAGCGCAATTTCGGACCCATCACAAGTATAAAAAAGAAATTAATAAGAGCTTCAAAGTCAAATTTTTGTAAGCTTGCAGCGACATGACTTGTCTACACTGGACATGCATCCAAGGATAGGTAGCCACACTGGTTACCGTCCATTCTTTTCTCCATCTCCTCTTCTTGAGCTTGTTGTACTTGAACTTAGAAGGGAATATCCCCACTCCTCGAGGAAAGAGTTTCTAGATCGGTGGACTAGAATTACCTTATTGAGGGAGGCAGTTTCTTTGCTACTTTTGAGATGGGGAGCTATATTTAACTTACACCGTACAAGTAAATATTCATAGTCATAATAATTTGTGTATGTAGACTTGTTCTGACTTAACTGTTTAGGAGACCTGAATAGGAGTCTTATAGAACTTAGAGGTTGTTAGGTTTTAAATCCATTTCCCGTTAAGGTTCCGCCACACTAATAATCCAAAGGTCCACAGAGCTCCACACTAGAATTTTATGAAGATAAGATTAATACTCAATATTATCCTAATTTCTTTATTTTTCCTTTCTTCTTATTTTTATTCACTTATTCTTTCATATAAGTGTTTGCTAAGGGACTAGCAAAGGTTAAGCATAGGGGGATGATGAATCTGCATTTCATCATCTGTATTCATTTATTTTAGCTTAAAATCCCTTATAAAACACATGTATAATACTAACTCCATATTCTTACTAACTTGCATCTGTATGTAAATATTGTACACATATTACCATTTTAACCTAAAATAAATAAAGAAAGAAAAAAGGAAAAATAAAGAAAAGAAAAAAATAAAGAGAATAAAAAAAGAAGATTGTTTATATGTAATAGATACAGGCTAACCTGAACCCAGAGAGAAGGTCAAGACTTGACCTGATCGACCAGGAATAAAATAGGGGGAGATAGGGTCTTAATCAAAAAAATCAAAAAAAATGTGTTGTGTATATTTGTATAATTACACTATTTAATTTATACATAAATTGACCTCAAATTAAATAATTTTCAAAAAATAAGTTGTAAATAAAAATGTTTTCTTATTAATAAAAATGTTTGCAAAATAAAATCATGTACAGAATAAAAGCAACCACACTTGGAAAAAGCCATTAAGAGATAATTGAAAGACCAATTCCGCCTCCATATGAACTCAAATTGAACCAAACTCACTTCCATTGTATTCTAAATTAAATTATCTTTAAAATGGTTTGATTTCATAATTTTTGGAGTTACGGTTGAAAAGTCGATTTTCTAGGGTGGTTTGTGCAATTTTACCATTTGTTTGTACATATTGTATTTGTAAATATTTTTACTAATTATTAAAATAAAAATAAAAAAATAAATAACAATTTTAAAACAAAAAAAACTAATTTCTGTATCTAACTATGTATATAATGTACCATATGTATATAGTATATGTATATACTTGCTATTCTTAAATAATCACCACAAAAAATAAAAAAATTAACATTTTTATTCAATTTGATTAAGTGACAAAAATACAAATCAAATTAATTTTTGTAAATATTTTTAAAACAAATTTTATCTTTATATCATTTCAATTTCTTTCCTTATCTCTTTATCACCATTCAATTTTCAAATTCGAATTCAAATTCAAATTCAATTAATCCTTTATTTAATTGGCACCTCCTCCCTCAATTTTTCTTGATCATTCTTAAGTGAAAGGAGCCTATTCTTTGGGAGCTATCTTGTCGCAGAAGGGTGCCTAGCCTCCGATCCGTTCAGTGACAGCGAGTCGGCCTTCATCGAGGCGATCTCGGTCTTTTCCGCTCCTAAGGTGAGATCCATTTTTCTTGTTTCTAATATAGGATTAATCGTAGTTTTTTTCGTATTTTTATTTCATTGGCACTTTTTTTTCTAGATCTTGGAATCCATCAAGATTTTATCCACCCTTGACTCTGATTTTTCATCTCACTTTCTCGATCTCTCTACGTTCATATTCTATCCCACATATAATCTACCAACTCCAGCTGCGTACAGTGGTCGGAGACACGGATTCGATTTTTCCATTTCGCTGGATCCCCATTCACATCTTTTTCATTTTTTTCCTATTTATTTAAATAAGTAGAGATGATGCATCGTTCTTGAGTCATCTTCTATTTAAAAAATAATAAAAATAAAAAATTAATAGAAATTATATATTTTTCTCTAACATTTGTTTTGCAGGAAATAAAAAAATAAATATTTTTTTTAAAAAAAATATTGTCGTTTCTGTTTTGTTTAAAAAATATTAAAAAAGTTTTATTTATTTCTTTGTTTCTGATTTACAATAAAAAAGCAGCTACAGCGGCAGGCGCCGCTCCACCAGCCCGCAAGCGGCGCCCGCCACCCCACTGCGCTCTGGCTGGATCACGCATCTCTTCGATCCGGCACTGCAGTCGCGCAAGTTCCACATGCTCGCCATCATCGTCGCCGATCTCCAACGTTGGCGTCGCTCCTCCATCTGAGAGGATCACCTCCAGCCCGGGGTGGGGCATGCTTCACCATCACCTGCACCGAAGCTCGATCGTCACTGGGGAGTGCGTCTCCCCCCGTCCATCGCACGTCGTTTGGAGCCCTGTCAATCGCAGTTACTTCTGACTGTGCTGCCCACGTACACCACGATCGCGACCTCCACCCACTGTCGTCCTCCTTCCAGCCCGCCACAGCTACCGTTTGGTGTTTCTTTATGTGCATCGTCACCGCCGCTTGAAGACTGCCACTCAAGAACAACGTGTGAAGCACTGTCGAGCCACCTAACCATCGACCTCCGCGAGCCCCGTGTGAGCTCCCTTGCCAGCCGCCCACTTCTACAACAGATCCCGCACCAAAACTTCATCGCCTCTTGTAGCTTGGATGAGAA
Organism: Ottelia alismoides; assembly: GCA_037367405.1. Lineage (NCBI taxonomy): Eukaryota > Viridiplantae > Streptophyta > Magnoliopsida > Alismatales > Hydrocharitaceae > Ottelia > Ottelia alismoides. The sequence continues at coordinate 334,837 of JAZKJV010007596.1, read as the reverse complement.
GAAAGAGGGGTGGCACTCCCTCTTGCTCTATTCCCCCTTAGCATAAATAGGAAAGAACCAAACGCAGGAAGCCCTAATTTTTTAGGAGCGAAAATTACAATCACATCCCTCATGATTCTAAAAATTGCAAAGTCTCGCCACACAGAGCCAATCACGTGCGTGGCACGTGTTAGTGGGTAATTTCCATTCTTTTTCCCTCTAGTTTATTTTTGTTATTCTTTGATTCAAAAACATTAACTATTCACATGTCAGTCCCTATGAGCACTATTATTTTCTTGTGCTTTTCTTGTTGAAATAATTATTGATGTTTTTCAAAAAAATTCCCAAACAAATTAATTTAGACTCCTGATTTATGTCTTTTCAATGTATATTTTTTTCATTGCATTTTATTGTACTCTATGCTTATTAAAAAATAAAAAACAATGTCATTTTCTCTTCCTAAAATTCAAAAAATTCATAAAAATTTGAATATTTCTCTAAAATTTCCAAAAAAATAGATTAGTTTTATTTTATTGACTTTTAATTCCTTTCAATTTTCATGCATTAATTCTTCTCAAAACCCAAAAAAATTGAAAAATAGCAGAAATCTTAGAAAAATCACAAAAAATCTATAAAAATAAAAAAATCATGATTTCACTTCCATTTTGTAGATATTTGTCTATATTTAAACATGAAAATAGTCTCCAAGAGTTTTAGGCATTAAATATATTTAAGTTGCAAATTACTCCAAGTTGTGCACTATTTGTCATTTTTGCCACTATTTGATTTTTAGAAAAATACAAAAACATCTGAGAATTTTACAAAATTCCCAAGAAAACATTTCAAAGCCTTTAAAACCCAAAAATATTTTCTATATATTTTTCTGGACATTTTTGACTATTTTGAAAAGCACAAAAAGAGTGTGGTATGTGTATTTCTTCCGTTGTGCATATTGTTCCTTATTTTTGAAAAAAAAACAAAAATCAAAACATTAAAATTTTGAAAATCAGAAAATAAAAAAATAGAAATAAAAAAATTAAAAAAAATTAAAAAGATAAAAAAATAAAAAAAAAACAAGATAGTTTACATTTGAGATTTCCTTTTTCTTTTAATTGATTTTCGATTTGAATAACCCTCGGGAATTGTAGCCTCCCTAAGTTCAATCATGTTGCTATACAGGTAGATAAGTAGCAAAAAATTCTCTCGCTTCATTATTATCTTGTAAATAATTTTTTATCTTGAGAAGAAAACAATTGTTTGTTGCGGGATATTTGGGTTGCCACGACCACTACGCATTTGTTTTAATATCAATAATTCAAAACCTCGAGATCCCGTCCCAACACATACCCTGGAGCATCTTTTCCTACATGTCCATTAATATCTCCACCTATGCAAAATCCTTGTAAAATCTTATCCAAATCCTCTCAAAAAGCTTGTTAAACCAATTTGTAGTGCACAAACTTAGATGGTATTCAGAATTCCTTCTTAAGCATCAAATTTAGAAAAATAATCTGCCTGAATGTTTGCATCTTAACCACACAATCCTTCAAATCCTTCTGAGCAACCACTCTCAATACCAAAGTTTAAAGCATGTCTTCTTGATCTCCCTTGCTTTCTCTCCATCCCATTTAGTCTCTTGAAGACATAGTATATGAATCTTTCTTCTTTCCATCGTATCCACTATCTCCATCAATTTTTCAGTTAAAGTGCCAACATTCCAACAACCAATCCGCAACTTCCTTTGTTATCTCTTTTGGACTAACTTCTTTACTCGCATGCATCCATTATGGGAGAACCCTTGAAATTTTTGGACTGCATCCTGGTGGTGATGCAGCGGAACTATCTTATTTACCCGCATGCGTTCCTCATACGAGAATCGTTCCAAATTTTGAACTACATCCAGTTTGCGATGTAGTGGCCCTTGCCAATTTTTCAATGCATTCGAGTGAGGCAACACATCGCAAGTAGATAACGCTCCAACAAAATCTATATGTTTGCTTAAATCCATGATTAGAAGATCCGACTGTCAAGAGGAAACTTCCTAAATAGTGTTTTTTTTTAAAAAATACTATTTCTAATCCGATTGGCGACCTTTTTTAAAAATACTAATTTAATAGTAATTAATTATATTGATATGAAAATTCAATATGTAAAATTTTAGGGATAATTTAGTGCCTGAAATTTGGGGAGAAATCCGAAAACGACACCTGAGATTTTATATCGTAATGTTTCTCGATTGATTATTTATGAAATCCTAATTGAAAATTAATTATTAATTTACGATTACTGTGACTTCTTATTCCATGGATATATATATATTATAGGTTTCATTCTTTAAATTTTCATGAAAAATAATTAATTATGATTAAATTAGTAAATATTTAAAAGAAGAGTCTGTACATTTGAGGAGCCAAGCCCCAAATATTAATGAGATGTGCTAATTTAGTTCATATCAATTTTTTTGTTAACATGTATTCATTTTTGTGTTATTTAAATAATCTCATATTATAATCAATTGACCTCATATGAATGTAATTAATTATTAGGTTTATCTTCAAAATATAGTTCTACAAGTATGGTTTTGAAATTTTACTATATTAAATATTTAATTCCACCATTAGACAGTCATATTTTATCATTGTTTTTTTACTCTAAAATTATAAGTAATAATCAATCCATATTATTTTTCGTTAGATATCACATCCAACAATGTTCTAGCGTTATTATATGGGATGGATCCTTGAGTGTGTCATATTATCACGTACATTATATTGGGGGTTAAAACTATATGGCTATATTGTCATGCCAGATAACTTACTTTGATCTATTGGGTCGAGCTTTCAAAGTCGCTTCTATTCCACTTGATCGATACAAGCTTACACTAACATGTAAATGGTTGTATGAAGGATCAACTTTCTACCCAGCATCAATTCATGATGATGAATCTACTTCAGCTAGAATGGATTCAATCAACAAAGTGAGGTTCATTCACCTTTTTGTATAAGTCGCCCCCTTGTTCAGGAAAACATGTCATTTTCATCAAGGTAACATGTTCACATTTAAATTAAGAAACAATCATGTCTTTGCCTCCTCTAAACTGACAAACATACAATTTAATCAAGTCAACAAATGATGTTGTAGATGAGAATATTGATGATCCATAACAATTATATGACAATGATGATTTATTAACACAAATATTTGGAGAAGATGGAGAAGAAATTTATAGAGAATCTTATTCATCTGATGAAGAAAACATAAATAACAATAGTTGTCATGATCTTGGATACGGTTCATTAGCTTTGGCTTTAGACAACGAAGATAGCGGGCACTCTTATTATGCGAATAATGAGGATACCATTAAAGTACTAATTGAGGAGTTGCCTCATGTACGCGATCACGAAACTGTGGAGGTAGAAGATGTTGCCTTTATAGAGAGACAAGATGCTCCTACCAACAATTCTGGACTATACTATTGGTTGGGCAGGAGATACGAGTAGAATAAGGATTTGGAATATGATATTCAGAAATGGAGTATGGAAAATCATGTCACAAAACCAATGCCTCAAAAAAACAAATTCTGACTGTTGTATGTATTTATGAAGATCGTGGATGTCATTTACATGCATCAAAAAAAATCTCGAGGAGGCTGGTATGTTTCAGGGTAAAGGGGAAAGCACACATGCAGGAACCCTACACTCTTACTCAAACATCGCCAATGCACATCTGTATTTGTAGCATAATACATATTATCCTCGTTTATAACACATGTTAGTATGACCCTGGGTGCAATTACGTATATAATAAAAGATGAGTTGCAGACCAAGATTAATTATATGACAACTTGGAATGCAAGTAGACATGCATTGCATATTATTTATGGGAATGAGGATGTGTCCTATCATAATATTCATATATTCATTCGTACTGATAGAATGACACAATCCCAGAACTTATATTTGGTTAAACACAGAAGAGGGAGAAAACAAGAGCACAATACATTTCAAAGATTGTTTATTTCATTCGGTCCTTTCTTCATAGCATTCAGATTTTGTCAGCTTGTTTTAAGTATTGATGGAACACATTTGCATAAGAGATATACATGCCATATGTATGTGGCCACAATAATAGATGCGAATAATAGTTTATTTCTGTTCGCATTTACTATTGCTGAAAAGAATGAGAACAATACGGCTTGGAAATGGTTTCTTAATTTTTAAGGCAAATCATCGATCGTAGGGATATCTGCTTTATTAGTGGTCTGTTTCCTGATTTGAAAGATGTTGTCAGTGGTTAATTTCCACCTGAAGAGGAATTCAATCATCATAATTGTATTTGTTACATACATGCAAACATGCATCGAGTTGGACACAAGATTCACACCATTCAAAATTGATTTTACTAAGCTACGGAGATGTGCGAAAATAAGTTTAATGGCATGATGCAAGATATTAATATTCTCGATAAGGACACTTTCGAGTGGATCGTATCACAAGATAATGTTGACTAGACTTATTGGCCATTAAGTCAAGATAACGGACTTCGTTACGGACACATGACCATAAATTTGTCGGAAAGTTTCAATGGAATCATGAAAGGATCCAGTGGTTAGTCAGTCATATCATTGATCTTAATAGTATTTTTGAGAATTAATAGCTATTTCAACAATCATCACGTTGAATCAAGGGATTAACAACATGCTTAACCAAGAAATCTCGGATATCTAGTACAAGGAAGAATATGAAATGAAATGGATGAAGTGTGTGTGCGATCGAAGTTGTATAAAATTTGCAAGAAAACCGGTCACAACTTAATAAGGTGTCCACAAAGAAACTAAAATAGGATAAGTAATCGGTAAGTACATACTTTTTCATCGTTTAAAAAGTTGTCAGTAAGGAACGGATTAACATGTTTGCTTTTTAATCATGCTAACAAATTTGATTATTAAATGTAGATGACAGTGATGAATCTCATATTAATCATGATAAAATCCAATTATAAATCCCCAAGCTTAAACAATTCAATAAAATCACCAATAATTCATTAATATTAACTTATATTATATTGTGTATATTTTGTGTATAATTAACCTATAAATAGCTTCTAAAATCTAACTATAATATTTTTGTATTTAATTACTAACCATTTTCCTTATTTTTCTATTTTATTAAAACCCCTAAAAATTAGGTTAATTATTGTCTATATTTGTGTTGGCTTTTACAGAAATAAAAAATACAAAAAAATCTCAAAACCAAAAATGCAGTATTTTTATCTCTTCAAAATACTCCCAAAAATGCACTTTTGTACAAATGACCTCTTTTGACTTTTTTTCCAACATGAAACATGTAGATCTCATCGAGATTTACAACTTTCATGTTTTTGACTTTTTCCTAATTTTGCTTCCTTTTATTTCTTTTATATTTTTCTTTATTTTGTATTTATTGCATTTTCTGGAGTGGCCACGTGGTACCCTCTAGGCTGCCCACGTGGCCGACTCCTCTTCCGTCACCCGGCTTCTCTATTAGTCGTCGATGCCCTTTTTCCCACCTCAATCTTGACCGACCGCTTTCACTTCACTGTCAGCCATCAGATCTGATCTCAGATCCTAGCCATTCCCTTCCTCCTTTCCCTTGGTCGCATGATGCTCCTCCATCCAGCAGCTCTTCTCATTCCATGTCATCCCTCCATTTTCCACAATCAGATCGTTTCCCCCTCTTCATCAAAGCCATCCATGATCTATACTTAGGATGTGCTTTGTTACTCAGTCTGATACATGAGCTGACTACATCTTGTATATCCCTTTGATTCATTCTTTCTTCTTCCATTTTATCATTCACCCCTTTCTGTCTGTGTATATGCTATACTTAGGATGTGCTTTATCCCAAGTATAGGGGGTAAATGATTTGTGTTGTTCATATTCGTCCTATTCATCACTCATGTTGTTGCTTATACTTAGGGATACTCTACCCTAAGTATAGGGGGAGTGATGTTATTCACATCGTCTCTTTTGTATTTTTATTCTTCTGATCTCTCGATTGTCCCCCAACTTATTGATATTCTTTACTTAGGATATTCTTCCCTAACTATAGGAGGGCAAGATGAGCCGTTGAGTCTGTTAATTCTTTTCCTTGGTTTTTCCCTTTTGTACAGTCTTCTATACTAGATTACTTGAACCTAAGTATAGGGGGATCACCGACTTCTATTCTTTTCATCTTTTCTTTGAGTCATTGTTGTATAGTGTTTTTTTCACTTTTCTATACTTAGCATGAGTTATGTCTTCCTTTGCAGCGCTTTGATCACTATGAGGACTTAGTTCGAGCTAAGTATAGGGGTGTTGTCTAAATTGTATATATACTTTATGCATAACTAATACTTTTAGAAATGTGATTATTTTTGGGATATGTATATAAATGTGTAAAATCTTCGTGTGTGTATATAGACTTTGGTCGCCTTCTGTCTTAGTAAAAAACATAAAAAATTAAAAAACAAACAAACAAAAAACAACAAAAAACAACAAAAAAACAACAAAAAAGCAAAAAAATTATCCTTTTATAAAAAAATTTGTATAATCCGTGTATATACTTGTATATATTTTACTAATCCTTTTTCTCTTAAAAAACATCTAAAAAATACTTTTTTGGTTTGTATATCTTTCTTGCATTTGCATGTACATTTTCATGATAATATTGACATTTAAACAAAGTCTGGAATAAAATTGAAGAATGGAGCTTAGTTGGAACTTAATCCACTTAATTTCATAGGATCTTTATAAGAAATGGAATTAAGAATTTCCATGTCCTAGCGACTTAATTCTTTGAGTCCATAAGACTATGTTCACATGTTATCTTAAGTAGTCTAAGTAGACTATTAACAACACATGCACGACTCTTCTAGACTATGGCTTATCTTGGACAAGAACTCTACACATAGCTCTTCTTGGAGGAGGTAGTGAGGAGGCAAAATCATTTGGCTTGGGGTAGCACATGGGTATGTAACAACCAGTGGGAATATCTGTCTTCCATTAGGGAGGGTAGTGCATCTCAACTTGATCTAGTAGCATTGAGGTCTAAAGACAGGATGCTATGGGGTTGTAATAATGCTTCAAAAGAGGGATAGTCTACTGACACAAGAGGAAAAACTCTTTTTGTACATGTTGCACCATGTATATATTTTCAAAAAAAAAGAAAGAAAAAAATGCAGAATCTCCAAAAGTGGACAGGCTTGATTGAAAAGTAAAATGTCTGCTGAAGTGTATATACAAGTATAAAAAAATAAATAAGAAGAGCTTCAAAGTAAAATTTTTTGTAAGCTCAAAGCAGGATGACTTGGCTACACTAGTCATGCATCTAAGGTAGGTAGCTACACTGGTTACCATCCATTCTTTTATCCATCTCCTCTTCTGGAGCTAGTTGTACTAGAACTTAGAAGGGAATATCCTCGCTCCTCTAGGAATGAGTTGCTAGATCGGGGGACTAGAGTTACCTTGTTGAGAGAGGTTGTTTCTTTACTACTATAGAGATGAGGAGCTATATTTTCAATTGCTCCGTACAAGTAAAGATTCTTAGTCATAAGAATTTATGTAAGCAGACTTGTTATGACCTGACTGTTGAGGCGACCTGAATAGGATCATTGTGGAACTTAAAGGTTGTTAGGTTTTAAATCCATTTCCCATTAAGGTTCCACCACACTAATGATCCAAAGGTCTGATAGAACTCCATACTACAACTTTATAAAGATAAGATTAATACTCAATATTGTCCTAATTTCTTTATTTTTCCTTTCTTTATATTTTATTTACTTATTCTTTCAAATAAGTGTTTGCTAAGGGACAAGAAAAGGTAAAGCATAGGGGTGGTGATGAATATGCATTTCATCATCTTTATTCATTTATTTTAGCTTAAAATCTCCTATAAAACACATGTATATATTACTAAATCTATATTCTTACTAACCTGCATCTGTGTGTAAATATTGTACATTGATTACTATTTTAATCTAAAATAAATAAACAAATAAAGGGAAAACAAAGAAAATAAAACATTGTACATATGTAATATATACAAGCTAGCCCGAACCCCGAGAAAAGGTCAAGACATGACATGATCGACCTTAAATAAAGTACAGGGAAATAGGGTCTTTAATCAGAAAATCCAAAAATATGTTGCAAATACTTTTTATTTATTTTGTGTATATTTGTATAAAACTTACACTATTATATTTGTCCATAAATTAACCTCAAATTAAATAAATTTCTTAATGGAAGTTGTAAATAAAAATGTTTTCTAAATAATAAAAATACTTGTAAAATAAAATCATGCGCAGAATAAAAGTAATAACAAAGTAATTATTGAAAGACCAGTTTCAACTCCATATGAACTCAAGTTGAATCGAACTCACTTCCATCGTATTCTAAATTAAATTATCTTTAAAATGGCAGCGGTTTCATAATTTTTGATGTTATGGTTTGAAAACGATTTTCTAGGGTGATTTTTGTAATTTTACCATTTATTTATTGTGTATATTTATCCATATTTATTTTATACATAATATATTTGTAAATATTTGTAAATATTTTTAGAAAATTATTTAAATTTAAATAAAATAATTCAAAACATAAAATAACATAATTTCCTTATTTAACTATGTGTGTAATGTAACATATGTATATATTATATGTATATAATTAATTTCCTTAAATAACACTACTAAAAATTAAATAACTAACATTTATTATTTAAATTAATAAAATGATGAAAATAATTTATTTATTTTGTAAATAATATATCATATGTTTATAATTTAATTAATTCCTTAATTAACCCACCATTTAGGTGGCTCATTAAGTTATTGGTATTTATTATTTATTTTTAATTAATATAATTTTGAAAATTATTTTATTTATTAATTTAGTTAATTTAATTTCGCCATTAACATCTTTCCTTTCTACTCTCCATTAATTCAATTTTTTGAAATTCAAATTTATTATTATTATTTATTTGACTCCTCTTCCATCATTTCCACTTGATCAATCATTGGTAAGAGGAGCCTAATCTCCAGGAGTCGTCTTGTTGTAGAAGGGGTGCCCAGCTTCTGAGCCGTCCTGTGAAAGGCGAGTCAGTCCTCATCGAGGCCATCACAGCGTTCATCCGCTTCCAAGGTGAGATCCATTTTATTTCTCGTCTTTCATCTAGGCTAATCATAGTGTAATTTTTAGTTTTAGTTTCGTAGTAAATTTTATTTTTAGATCTATAATCATAATTAATCATCCTAATTTTCGACTTAATCCCAACCCGATTTTCGATTTTCACTCACTTCAAAATACCTACACATTCCCTGTTCTTCCTCCACGATCTCTCACCTCCGACCTCGTAAGCTCGCTGAAGACATGGTTCCAATCCATCACTAACGACGAAACCCTCTCGCCCATTGATTCTCGTTTAATTTTCGGACCGAGCTGCCGTGCTCGAACCAATTTTTGTATTTGATTTTATTGCAGGTACAAAAATAAAGAAAATATTAAAAAATACCAGTTGTTGTTTTATAAAAAAATACAAAAATAAAAAAATCTGGAGCTGCCACCCTCGTTGTTGACCCCCTTAGCACTGCCAACGATGCCACTATCGCCTCCACCCTACTCCTCTCCGTGCAGGATTCCCCTCTCCTACACTGGAGTAGCTCCTCCACTGCATGATCTCCAATCCGCATCGCTGTTGAGCGTTGGGGGCATGTGTCGCATCCTCCGCTCGACTCCACCTTTCTTCACAGCGACGTCGCCACGTTACTCCAGACACACCACCATCCACCGCCTAGAGGACACCACCGTCGTTCTACCCACGCGCTATTCCCTGATAGCATCCATTGCACCCAGCACCGCCCCACTGCAACCTCGTGCAGCTACTCCACCAATGCGGCTAAGCGCCGCCGACTGCCACCGACTTCCTCCCCAGTGCCATCTCATGATCACCTCCGTCGTCAGTCCAACCTCCATCTTCACCGTCGCCGCCAGCCCATCGATCATTGATGCCATTCATCCGTTGTCTGCCATTTCCGCCTGAGGAGCCCCACCATATGCCTACTTGCGTAGGGAGAAAAGGGGATGTACCCCTATTTTGGCATGGAACGAAAGAAGGAAGGAAAAGAACCTCATGTTTAGAACCCTAAGTTTTGGGGTAAATTGCAATCTAGGCCCCCAATTCCTGATTTTGCAAAGAAGCCCCTGCTAGCCCCAGATCACGTCCATTGAACACACGCACTAGATAAATCTCGACTTTTTCCCGCATTTTATTTTTGTTATATTTTGATGTAAAGACTTTGAATAATTGCTTTTGAATCCATGTATTCCATACTATATTTAGCATGATTTTGTTGTTGAAATAAATAGTACTTGTACTCAACAAATTATCCAAAAATAAGATTGAATTTACGTTACTTGTCTTTTCATATGGTAATTTTTTCATTGAATTTATTATCATTTGCTATTATTAAAAAATAAAAAACATCACATTTTTCACTGATTTTAATTGAAAAATCATAAAAATTCAAATATTGTGTTGAAATTCTAAAAAAAGAATAATTTTCTTTTTGTATACTTTATTTTCTATGCAAATTTCACGCATTTATTATTTTTAAATTCCAAAAAATCTCAAAGTATTAAAAATGTTACAAAAATCATAAAAATTTGTAGAAAATTCCAATATTGTGATTTCACTTCATGTTTATAAATAATTCGTTATAGTTTTTTGGAAATATAGTTATTTTTATTTTGGTTCATATTTTTAAATTGCAAATTATCCCGGTTTGTTCACTATTTAGCATTATTTTGAGTTTCTGATTTTTATAAAATATATAAAAACTTGAGAAATATTTAAAAACTCACCAAAAATATTATTAAAAGTGTAAAATACAAAAATATTTTATTTTAACATTTTAATCATTTTTTACTATATTTTGAAATAAAGAAAGTAGCCTTTCTTTATTTTTGTATATAACTTATTTGAAAATTATGTTTTTGAAAATTAAAATTTTGCAAAATTTAAAAACATTAAAAATTTGAAAATTGGAAAAATACTAAAAATTAAGAAAAAAGTGTAAAAAATAAAAAATATAAAGCTCTTAAAAAACAAGATAGTTTGCATTTGAATTCCCTCTTTCTTCTAATTGATTTTTTGATTATTAGAATAACCCTCGGGATTTGTAGCATCCATGAGTTTGATCCTCTTGCTATACATGTAAATTAAATGGCAAAATTCTCTTACTAGATTTTTGTAAATATTCCGGCTTGAGAATAAAACATTTTTTGTTAAGGGATTATTTGGTTTGCGACGACACATTTATTCAATAATTCTAAAACCTGAAAATCTCAACAACAAAATGAGAAGAGTGATCGAGATGGCAGGAGACAATCGCAGAACCTGCGATGGCATTAGAACTTCATGCTCCTGGTGGTCGGGCTGAAAGGTGGTGTGGTGTCAAAGCTTGTTCAGCTAGGGCTAGACAGTGCAGCGCCCAAATATTTTTTTTTTATTTTTTTGTAAAACAATAGTTGATATTTTTAATCTTTTTTATTTCAATACCTGCAATAAAATCAAATACAAAAATCGACTCGAGCACGATAGCTCGGTCCAAAAACAAAACAAGAATCAATGGGCGAGGCAGTTACGTTAGTAGTAATGGATTGGAACCTTATCTCTGTCCACCGTACGAGGCCGATAGTGAGAGATTATGGGAGGTATAATGGGAACGTGTAGGGATTTTGATGGGAGTGAAAATAGAAAATCGGATTAGGATCAAGAAGGAAACTAGGATGAATAACTACGATAATAGATCTGAAAATAAAATTGACTATTAAATTAAAAATAAAAATTAAACTACGATTAACCTAGATTAACGACAAGAAATAAAATGGATCTCACCGTGGGAGCGGATGAATGTCGTGATGGCCTCGACGAGGACCGACTCGCTATAATCGGACGGCTCGGAAGCTGGGCACAATTCTACAATAAGATGGCTCTTGGAGATTAGGCTCCTCTCACCAAAGATTGATCAAGTGGAAAAAAAGGAAGAGGAGCCAAATAAATAATAATAATAAATTTGAATTTCAAAAAAATGAATTAATGAAGAGGAAAAAACGAAAGATGTTAATGGTGAAATTAAATTAACTAAATTTAGTAAATAAAATAATTTTCGAAATTATATTAATTAAAAATAATAATAAATACTAATAACTTAATGAGCGACCTTAATGATGGGTTAATTAAGGAATTATTTAAATTACATACATATGGTATATTATTTACAAAATAAAAAAATAAATAAATTATTTTCGTCATTTTATTAGTTTAAATAATAAATATTAGTTATTTACCCGGCAGACCTTATAAACTTTGCCAATCACCTCCACGATCTTTGAAACAACCTAATTCCCCCCTCAACCCCTTAAACTTGCCAACTCTTACCCCATGAACCCTCCGAGTAATATGTTTTAAGCCTTCGGGGGTTCTTGGGGTAATTTACAGGTCGATGGGGTAATTACGTTGTGCAAAAGGTCGTAGAGGCATTTAAAAATGTTTATAGGGTTTGTTAGGTAAAAAATCCCTTTAATTTTTCGGTAGTGGTTATTTAAGGAAATTAATTATATATATAATATATATACATGTGGTACATTATGAACATAGTTAAATAAGAAAATTATGTTATTATGTTTTAAATTTTTTATTTTTATTTTAAATTATTAATAAAAAAATTTTACAATTATTTAAAAATACATTATGTAAAAAATAAATATGGATAAATATATACAATAAATAAATGGTAAAATTGCAAAAAACACCCCAGAAAATCATCTTTCAAATCGTAACACCAAATATTATGAAACCACTGTCATTGTAAAGATAATTTAATTTAGAATGTGACGAAAGCGAGTGAGTTTACTTCAATTTGAGTTCATATGGAGCAAGAATTTGCCTTTCAATTATCACTTTATAGCTTTTTCCGAGCGTGGTTCTTTTATTCTATACGTGATTTTATTTTACATGTATTTTTATTATTTAGAAAACATTTTTATTTACAACTTCCATTAATTAAATTATTTACTTTGAGGTCAAGTTATGCGTAAATAAATTAGTGTAAGCTTTATACAAATATACACAAAATAAATGAAAAGTATTTATAAAATATTTTTTGGATTTTCCGATTAAAGACCCTATCTCCCCATACTTTATTCTTGGTCGATCACGTCAAGTCTTGACCTTCTCTCGGGGTTCGAGTTAGCATGTATCTATTACATAGATACCGTCTTTTATTTTCTTTATTTTTACTTTATTTCTTTATTTATTTATTTTAGATTAAAATAGTAATCAATGTACAATATTTACACGTAGATGCAGGTTAGTAAGAATATAGATTTAGTAATATATACAGGTGTTTTATAAGAGATTTTAAGCTAAAATAAATGAATAAAGATGGTGAAATGCATATTCATCAGAAGTGTATTCCTCAGGAGTTATACCGTAGAGTCCTTACTTAATGTGATAGTTTAGAGGCAAGAGGACACCACTCCGGGAAGAAGATCGCATGGAAGGTATTACAGTGTGGATTATACTAGCTGACTCTGTTTCATGATGCTCTCACTTTTGTGAAGTCGTGTCCAATATGCCAGCGAATGGGAGGAACCGTTGGTTCCAAAGATGAGATGTTAATGCAACATGTCATCATTTTTTATGTCTTTGACGCTTTGGTCAACTTCGTGGGCATGTTCCCAGTTAGCCATGGTTTTGTGTATTTCCTTCTTGTGGTGGATTATTTGTCAAGGTGGGTGGAGGCAATCCCAACCCGAGCCGCAGACAGCAGGACGATTTATAAGTTTATTAGAGAACATATGATTTCTAGGTTCGGGGTACCCAAAGTATTGATGTATGATGGGGGTAGCCATCTCGTGAATAGAGATGTGAAGAAACTTGTGAAGGATTACGGCATCGAGCACCATGTCTCTAGTCCTTACCACCCACAAACCAATGGCATGGTAGAGGTGTCGAAAAGGGAGGTTAAGACCATTTTGCATAAGCTCGTCTGCCCAGATTGGAAGGACTGGTCCCAGATGTTGGACCATGTCCTTTGGGCCTACAAGATGGCTTACAAGACACCATTAGGACCCTTCCCATTCAGGATGGTATTTGGGAAGCCGTGCCATTTTCCCGTAAAGTTAGTGCATAAATCAAAATGGGCAATTGAGAAGGTCAACTAGAACACACACCTAGGGAAAAACAGAGAGAGATGAATCTGAATGAACTTGTGGAAATTAGAAACCGAGCATACGACAACACTTTGGTGTATAAGGACAAGGTTAAGCGTTGGCATGATAGATTTATCAAACAAAAGACCTTTTTTCCTAGACAAAAGGTATGGTTGTTCAATGCGAGGCTGAAGGTTTTCCAAGGGAAACTCAAATCCAAGTGGACGGTGATGAATCTGTGATTCATCACTCTCAAAGTTGAAAATAGAGCTTTGTCCCCGGGTATTTAGCCTCATATTTCCCTTTATCTTGCATAAATAGCATTCATGCAACAATCTACAAAATAAGCATCTTAGCATCCATATTTGCATTTAAATAAGAAGCCAATCCATGTGTAAAATCCACTTGTAAAATATCCACCTAGTTACTTGTATTTTATCCCCTCCAAAATGAAATAACACCTTCCTTATAAATGCACACCATTAGTTAATAATATAGGGAAGAAGGCCAGAGTCCATCTCTTGTAAAATATCCAATAAAGCCCCAAACCTCCTGGACCTTAGAATGCTCATATATCTTTCTTACAAACTCTGAATTAGGTCTACTCACCATCAGATGAATACACATCCAGAGACCTTTAAAATGAGACTAATTTCATTCAATTCGGAGCTCGTAGGCAAAACTTGGGTTTTTGGGCCTCCTTGTATACTATACATATGTATATATGTATTCTTGTATTTTTGTATCACATTTGACCTCATCCCCGTTTTTGGTCAACATGAACCCTTGTAGATCTCATCGAGATATACAACTTTCATGTTTTGAGTTTTTCCAACTTCGACCTCCTTCTAATCTCATTTTTTCCTTTCAGCCACTCAGAGCTGGCCACGTGGCGCCCTCTGATTGCACCATGCAGCCCACTCCCTTTGACCAGTCCGCCCACAGCCGTGACCATTGGATCTCAATCTAGATCCAACGGCCCGAGGTCTTCCACGTACGCCCTTGGTTTCCCACCGTTTGATCATCCCCAGCCCTCATCTGCACCGTTCGCTCGTGCTTTTCCCAGAGTCCACCACGTAGCACTCTGAGCGCCATCTGATCTCAATGAGAGTGCCTTCGCTCTCCACCATCCGATCAAAGATCTGATCTAATCCAGATCGCCTGTTAGCGCTTCTCCCTGCGTCCGCCACGTGGTGTGTTCGGAGCCCTTCGATTTTGCACCCTAGATCTGATCCCATGCGTCGACCCGCGCCTCCATCTGGGCCGTTGGATAGCCTAATCCAACGATCAAGAGATCGTTGTCAACCTCTGCACGCCCCGCGCCCACGTTCTCCACCATGCGCAAGGGGGCTGCCCCCTTTCTATTTTGGGCTCCACACCGACCACCTTCTCTGTCCATTGACACCTCCACGACACCCACGAACACCACCTCGTCGTTAGCAACCCTGTCACCTTCATCCTATAAATCAGTCACCTCCGGCCACTTTCACCCCCATTTGCCACCACGGAGAGTGTCTGCGAGCTCCCGTCTTCAGATTGGTGACATCAATTTGTCCTTAGGTCAAGAGAAGACCGAGAACACCTCCGACGAGATCCACGGCCCACCACCGCCGTGTCGCAGCTCCTCCAAGGTGATGCACGAGCTCAGGACTCCTACCGGCCTTCAAGCGACGACCTGGAAGTTCCCTCCGAGCTTATGATCCCAGGTAGATCCCTCCATTTCTCCCCCGATTTTCTTCTTGATTTTTCTTTGTTATCTCCCATTTTATTCACCGTCCACAAGCATCGTCTCGCTCCGCCAACCATTCCCCGAGCTCCGCAAGAGAGCTCTGATCTTCGCGAGCCCCTCCGTTCCTTCCGACGACATACTCCATTTCTCACCGACGCCAGCTCCGCCACCTGGGCGGAGCTCGGTCACCAGTCACCCTCACTGCTTCATAGGCCTCGCACCTCACTCCGCATCACTCCACGGACACAACGCACGCTTCAGCTATATCGCTAACCTTTGCAGTTACTTTCTCTTTGATTGGCCAGAGGCTCGTCGGAGCTGCTTCCGAGCTCCTCCGCCACCGCGCTCCAGAGCCTCTCCTCCATACCTGAGACCATCGGACGCTCCGCCGCCCCTCCACGAACCTTTCGAGCTCCACCAGACCCTCCAGCAACCTTCATCGATGATGGGAGGATGGGGCGGAGCTAGGCCAGCTTCGCCGGAGCCCAGCCTCTCCTCTGCAGGAGGCGGAGGACCGCTGGGGACGATAACCAGGAGCCGTTCGATCCTCTTGATCGAACAGCAAGGAGCCATCCACGTCACCTCGCCCCGCAGCCATAGGATCATGCGGATCCTACGCACATGATCAAGTCACGTCGCCAATCATCAGCGCATCAGAGAGCCGTTGGATTCATCCTGATCCAGTGACGCTCGATCGTCCACGTAGCCATCTTCATTGAGCTTCAAGGATCATTGGATCGATCTTGATCCAACGGGTCGAGACATGCCACGCGCCAGCAGTTCATCGCCATTGGATCATCCTTGATCCCACAGATCACATCAAGCCACGTCGCCCGATCCGAGCCTCTTCCCCGACCACTAGGCTCGGATCACCCGAAGCCACTCCGAGCCAGATCTGAACCTCCAGAGCCGCCTGAGCCTCGCTCTGAGCCTTCGAGGACCATCGAGCCTAGGACCCCCATGTGATCCACACGTGTGTCCTGGGTTATTTGGATCGAGGTCCTTGAAGGTTTCCAGAATTGCATTTCAATTCCTGCAAGGCGACCCCACGTGAGGAGCACGTGTTTTGTGGAGAAATCGCATCCACTCCCTCAGCATTATAGGTAATTGCATATTGGTCACTGTCAGCACGTTTTATTTTCAGCAATTTTAATTCATGTAATTACATTTATACCCATGTCTTTGCACGTATATTTAGGCATTCATCTTAATTCATTTTTCAGTTTGGAAAATTGCATTATGTAGACTACATTGTCCTCTTCATTATGTGACACTTGGCATATTTTTATAATATCAGGATTTTTCTATTAATTAATTGGTTCAATTTTGCTCTATTTTGCCCATTTATGCCTCTTAATTGATATTAAATTCTTTGTGACTCCAAAAATCCCCAAAAAATCACATTAGATCTTGGATAATTAGATTGACCTTGCATAAAAATTTCGTCTCAATTGCAAGCTCCTGAGGCCTAAATAAATCATTTGGTGGTTTTCTTAATTAATTTTTAATAGGTATATTTCACATAGAAATTTAAGTTTACTAATTTTCCTAGATTCCTCACCTTTAGATCTATCTAGGGTAATTTTTATTCCCAAAATCTTTGTGATTTGATATTTATTAAAAATTAATTTAGTCAAAATCACCTTGCATTCATATTTAATTCACAGTAAATTTATTTAGTGTCGGAAAATTCCAAAAAAATTAGGGTAGCCTCATTTCATTGCATTTCATCATCTGGCCAAGTTTCATAATTTTTGGACTTGATTTGATCATTCATTTGAATTAACTTGTAAACGGGCTGGATTTTGCATGTGTCTTGCATAAAAAAACCGAAAAAGACCAAAAAAAAATAATTCCCTGAAAAATCAAACTTTGGACTTTGCTAAAAATTTACCTAAGGAGACATTTGCCTCCCTGAGTTCGACCTTGGGCTTGCCCAAGTAAAAAAAATTTGCCGCTCAAGATTAACTTGCTTTAATTAAAAGTGGTTTTTGATCTGCTCTCATTATCCAACTGCAAGTCCGTAGCGCGAAGAAAGTCCGGAAGAGAGATGTTGTCCCCGCTCTCTGCTTACTGAAAATCTGCCGACTTTCCGGCCGCATCCCGTCTTAGCTTCGAAGAACACAAGCCGGTAACGGAAAAATGCATTATTCTTCTATATATTTAATAAGAGCGGTAGCTAGTCCTTCATAGCCTCTCATCTTGTCCCTTTCGCACCGGTATCAGGGCAAAGAGAATATCTCATCCGTCACCAGTAAGATAGAGTAGGAGCGAAGCAGAGAGAGGGTGTAGCCGAAAAGCTTTTTTATTTTCCCTCGGGAGCTGTGATCAGAAATGGAAAAGTTTCCCTCACCTTGACTGCAGAATCAGAGACTGGGATTCAACAGCTTGCGCGCCCCCCTCCTTCTCCTGTTCTAGAGGGGAACGATGTTCCCACAGGTGCCCCTTCTTCCAATGGCGCAGAGGCAAGCTGAGAGAAGAGTGGCCCTCGAGCCTCCTTTGCCTCACCTTAATTAATTTGACCATTAATTTGATCGAATTAACAAGGGTGGTGGGAGTCCTTTCAGACGGGTCTGTTTATAGTCCATGTTGTACATGACAGTGGATGTGTAGAAATCTCAGATCTTACAGATGGAGCACATACCTCCCTAGTGAATGGAAAACTGTTGAAACACTTTGTCAAACCAAATGAACAATTAGTTTGTGTTGAGGAAATTGTTTTCATATGCAAGGAAGATTCTAAAGACACGCATAGAGCCATACATGAGGCCTTGCAACATTGATCTCTAGACATCAGTAGCATAAAAAAGATTCATACTTTGATCTCTTTTTACATTCCTCAACCCCATCAGTTCTCACACTCACTCTTTGTCCTATACTTAGGCTAAGAACCGATGCCCACCCTATATATATTCATCTATTTCTCTTATCGACCTCGACCACCCCATTTTTACTCTTCTTCTGTACTTAGGCTGACCAGAGCCTAAGTATAGGAGGGTGGATCGACTTCTATACTTTTCATTCTTTTCACTCTCCTATGCTTAGCATGAGCTTTGTCTTCTCGTCGCTTCTTGTGCTGTGGGGACATAGCACAAGCTACGTATACGGGGGAGGTGTATATATTACATATATACTTTACCCATAGCTCGTACTTTCATGTATATTTGTATATATATTATGCAATAATTATGGGGTGGGTAAATTTTGCCGAAAAAAGAGGCTTCTTATTTACTCTTACATGTCATCCTTGCATTCTTAGAAAAAATTCATCAAATGTCTTGCACTTCATTCATCTACATTGCATGTCATCTACATATCTCACATATGCAAAGTTAAAAGTTAGTGGGGTCCGAACCAAGTTATGAATAGAAGGCGAGGATGGATTTGATTTGACCTTAAAAACCTAATTTCAAAGGAACCTTATAAGAATTGGAGTTAAGATTTTTCAGGTTGAGTGACTTAATTCTTTGAGTCTGCAAGTATATGTTCACATATCATCTTGATTGGTCTTAGTAGAATATTTCATACACATGCATGATTCTTTCAGGCAGTGACCTAACTTGGACAAGCTCCATGCACGTAGCTCTTCATTGATGAGGTGGTGAGGAGGTAGAATCCTTTGGCTTGGAGTAGCACACAGGTGGAAACATTCATCCTTCTTTAGGGAGGTAATGAATCCGATATACCCTTTGTTAATTTCTTGAATTAATCGTGCCAAAATAATGATGTGTCATTCGTTGTAGGCGGGTAATCGGAATCAATAAAAAATAACCACTTAATTATTTAATCAAATTTATTTCAAGTGGTTTTATGTTTATTTAGCCTGGGAAAAATATGTAAATTTCTGCAAAAATAATAATTATTAATTAACCATATATAATAAAAATGTAAAGAGCATGCAACTATGTAGAGAATTAATTGAGGAACAAAACGCTTTTTTTAATAAATAAAATGATTCAATAAAATTGTTCAAAATATAGTGAAAACATAGGGTTTTGTTTGCAAAATTATAATAATTAAGTAAAGTAGAAAATGTAGTGGTAGGACTAGAATGTAATTATCGAGCCTAGGGTAGGGCTTTCTGCAAAATGTACAAGAGAGCTCGTGTTGCATACGTTCCCCTTGGTGGTTAATGCTTCAGATAATGGGTGCTCTTTCCGGGGCTCGATGCAATTTTTCCCTCCCCTACTGATGAATATGCATTTCATCATCTTTATCCATTGATTTTAGCTTAAAATCCCTTATAAAACACATGTATATATTTATAAATCCATGTTCTTTCTTACATGCATCTTTGTGTAAATATTATACATTTCTTACTATTTTAACCTAAAATAAACAAATTAAAGAGAAATAAAGAAAATAAAAGACTGTATATATGTAATAGATATAGGCTGAATCAAATCCCGAGAGAATGTAAAAACTTGACCTGGTCGACAGGGAACTAAGTAGGGGAAATAAGGCCAAAAGCACAAAAAATATGTTGATACTTGTTTATATTCCTCACTCTACTATATTATACACTATTCCTTCCCAAATCTTTTGCAAATACATATAAATTCATTCTTGAAAATTTTGTATAAAACCCTCTTGTAAATAATAAAATGTGTATATCGTAAAATACATCATTCTCGACCACAAAAAACACAAAATTCCATATCAATATATTCTCTGCCTGAAATCTGAATTCATCAAACTCACTTTCATTTTACTCCAAATTAATTTATCTTTAAAATCGGAAGTGATTTCATAAAATTATGAGTTAAGGTGTGAAATGTGATTAATTAGGGTATTATTGTATATTGTACCTATATATATTATGTATTATTTAATTAATTGTCTCTTTGTGCATAATTGTGAATATTGTATTTTTAATTACTTGTGAACATTGTACTTAACTTATATAAAATACAAATAAAAATCACAAAAAATAAAAATCAACAAAAATAAAATCTTGTATAAATTGTAAATGTATCACCATGTATATATTGTACCTATATATATTTAATTAACCTAATAAATTAACTCATAAAAATTAAATAAAAAATATCATTTAAATTCTTGTAAATAATTGTAAATAAATAAAATACTAAACTATGTATAAATAAAAAGTATTAATTAAAATTAAAATACTCTTTGTATATGTATACATACTTGTAAATAACAACTTGTATTTATTTTAACCCTTTAAAAATCACTAAAATCAACTTTAAATTCTAAACATATTTTATTTACATTATGTAATTAAATTAATTCATTTTTTATTTTTATTGAATTATTTAACAATTTTGACAGGTTTTGTCATTTTGCCCATTTTGGCGTTATTCTATGGGCGTTCTAATTAGACGACCCAGGTTGTTGACCCGGGCCAACTCCCTTCATCCGTTGATATCGCATCGACCGTTACTTCATCCACTTTTTCTCACGCACTCGATCATTAATTACCTACGCTCTCTTCTCTGATTCTCTCGCTCATTCAATTCTCACATTCGTCGTCACCCCGGATCCGCTGAAATCAACGTCGACCTTGCCCATTTCAAATTTTAAACCATCACCTGACTTCACTCTATAAATATCCTCCTCCCACCTCCGCCAAGCTTTCGATCTGTCTTTAGCTTCTGTTCTTCTCCCAAGATCGAATTCTTGTGGGAGGCATAGGTGACAGCTTTCTTCTCCAGCGATAAGGAGCATGAAGAATGCAACTGGAGGTGAAATCTATATCAGCGAAGACCCCCAGCGGAGCATCGCCTTCTAGGTCATTTAGTGGCCCGTCGAGGCTTAACTATAGGTGATTTCATTTCGCATTTCTTCCGTATCATAGAGTTTGGCTTGATTTCGCGTTGATTTTACTTAAATCTGTCAGATCAGATTTATATCTTCCATCTCCGATCTCTAGATCGGAGGAGCTCCGATCATCTAAACCACGTCCTGACCACACCTACACCTCTATCATACCTTTCTCCAACTACTCCCATCCTCTGTTCACCTCCAAATTCTCAAGGAACAGGTGTTCGGTGTCCATCTTGACCATCTTCTTCGGAAACCCCCACTTACCCCCATTTTACACTTCTGACCTAATTTCTTAGCCGGAGAATACCTCTGATTACGAACCATCACTTGCATGTCAAAGAAATTTAAGACTTCATGCACAATGAAAGATCCAAAGCTGAAGCTGGTTCCTGGAGCAGGATTCTTCATCACCTTTCATATCCATTCATTAGTGATTTCATGAAGATCTAAGGTATACATCTGATGCGAAATCGAAGAAGCTTCAATTTGAGACTGATTTGAAGAGGAGCAAACCTCAAACAGGAAGATCCATTCAGATCAAGCTCGTCAGGGACAATGCTCTTCCCAGCTCCTCTATAGGCCTTGGCCTCAACGCACGATCAAGAACATCAGCCCAGTTTATATCTAAGCTATTCAAAAAGACCCAAAGGTCGATCGTGGATTCCAGTTTAGCTTCCTCTTTCATGCATCTTGTATTAACAATTTTTATTTCACATTTTCCTTAATTTTATTATTTATAAAAATTCAGAAACCAACTAAAAATGTCCTAATTGTATTAAAAATTCAATAAAAATTATAAAAATATTTTCAAAAATTCTAAAAATTTCATGTTTGTTTATTCTGATTTATTTTAAATTACAATATCATTTTTGCATATTTATCATTTAAAAAATTCATAAACATTGCAAAATAACTAAAAACATTAAAAAATCATATAAAATAAATTAAAAATCCAAAAAAATATAAATTGCTTCCTAAAAATATAAAATTTATATTTCATTCTATATTATTTTTACCAAATTTTGATATTATTTGGTATTTTAAAAATCCAAAAATATTCGCATCATTTTCTATTTACTTTATTTGTTCTTATGATTTATTTAAAATCTTTAAAATTTGAGAAAAACTTTGGAAAATTCGTAAAATATTAGAAAAATATTAAAATCCAAAAACAATTCTAGCCAACTTTTTTGTATTTATTTGCTATATTTAAAAATTCCAAAAAGACTGCATTGTTTATTTTGTTCCTTTCATGCTCCATTATTTTTAAAACGAAATAAAAAAATCTTTTGAAAAATAAAAAATATAAAAAAAATAAAAATTGAAACAAAAGAAGATAGAAATTCACTAAAAATTTAATATCACAAATTTTCATAAAAAATAAAAAAAACAAGAATAGTGAGAATAAATATTCTTTTATTTTTTCATTGATTCTTCTTTGCATAGAATAACCTTCGGGATTTTGTAGACTCCCTGAGTTCAATCTTGTGGATAAGTAAATTAAATAGAAGTTTCTCTTGTTACAATTTTGTATTTATTTTTGCTGGAGAATAAATAGTTATTCATTGATGCTTCTTTGAGTTGTGATGATGAAACTTGTAATTAATTAATTCAAATAAAAAGCATGAAGTTAGCGTTTAACACCCACGCGTGTAGGTCACGTGCAGGGAGGGTACGTGCTTTCCTTGGATTCCTCGCCCGACGTAGGTGTATGGTTAGCGGGCATTGGAGAAAGCTACAGCCTTGGTCTAGAGATGTTGTAGGAGTGTGTTGGAGCAGTTGGAGTAGATCAGCACTTCCTTGGAGGTGCTTCTTGTCGTGGGAGTGAAGGAGGGCTCCCATGAGGTCGTAGGAGGTCGTAGCTGGGGCGGAGACAGAGGAGTGACAGGGTTCTTGCTAGAAGTGCGTTGGTGAAGAAGCATAAGGCGGAGTGGCTTCCTGGAGTGGCCTTGGAACTGGTTCGATGAAGGCCTGGAGTTGTGGTAGATTCTCCAGGTGGTCGGTGCAGCATAAGGGTTCGATGTTGTCGGTGGTGCTTCGAGGAGAAGCACGTTGGCTTTGGCGGAGTTTGGATGAGGCAAAGGCTGTCGGGAGGAGGCACGACTCGATGGCAATGAAGCTGGAACAGTGGTTTTGCGAGTAGTAGGGGTGGTGGTTGTGGTGGAAGAAGGCAGAGAAGATTTGACCAGTGTGACCAGAGTGAAGGTGGAAGCGTACTGGTGCTCAATGGCTCGAAGGTCAAAGCTAGCAGCGGCAATACGTCGAGCTGCGACGGGGTGACCAGATCTCGCCGAAGGTGGATGGACTCCAGGATGTCACCGTTGGAGATCTTATGTTAGGGTCTATCGACAGATGGAGTGGGAGGACGACCATGGGGGTCATTTTATAGCAGAGGGCGAGGGGGATAGGAGATGGGTTCGATAGTGGCATGATTGATTGAGATATAGAGGATGAGATCTAATTTGATTCGAGCCAAGGAAGGAAGGCGGCGATGGAGACTTGCGAGGGTTTTGAAGAGGATTAGGAAGGTGGTGGATCAGATGAGATCGATTGATCTGAGATGGGATTGTGCAGAGGATTCCATGGAGATCAGATTAGGGAGGCAGTGATCGAAGATGAAGCTGCAAAATCAAGGGAATTTTATTGGGTTCCAGAGGCAAGGCGGTGGAGATCTTCACGGTAGAGGCGGCAAGGCCAGAAGAGGAAAAGGGGGGGGAAGACTATGCATCTGCTGGGCATGTGCGATGGAGGAAAATGACCAACAGTTGTAGCTTTTATTTTTATTATTTTTTTAAAAATTTAAATAAAGAATGAAATATAAATGAGAAAATTGAGTGACATGTGACGACTCCAGGAGCTACCACGTGTTAGTTCCAGAAAATTCAAAGAATAAAAGATAAAGATAAAGAAAGAAATAGCAAACAACCTCAGATTGAAAATTTTTCTTCACAAAATTTTAGTCTTGACGAGCTCTACAACTTTTATGTAGATACCAAAACCAAAATCGATCAATTGCATAAAGTGGTATTTTTGGTGGTACTCTGTGTGTATAAAATACTGAATTTTTAAGGATTTGTAATTTTTTGTCATTTTTAATTAAGATGAAAGTCAGGAAAAATATGATAAAATCAAGGACAAATATTTACATATTAATCTAACTTTTTTGTATTTTTATTAATTAGGAAAATGAAGAAATAAAATAAACTATGAATAAGAGGACTTTTGTACAGACTGTTAATGATGACTCGAACTCAATTAGTTTCTTTGATTTTGATTTTAGTTTGGATTTGGATTTTTATGCATTTTAATAAAACTTTTTGTCAAAGAAAATCAATGATAAAGAAATAAAATGCAAGGGGTTAATATGTACATAAAATAATGGGTCAAAATCAGGTAAAATACACAATGTACAAAAGAGGTCCAAAATCCAGCTTTCACATTGAGCTCTGATTCACTTGAACTTGGTCTTGTTTTGAAGGTATTTGAATGAGAGTAGGATCAAATTGGACACTGTATGAGGAAGATATAAGCGTTTTAGTTCGAGATTCCTGAAATTAGAGTTTGAGTTTCTGGACCACTTATTTATGTTAGTGATTTTTTTGTATTTTTCCTTTATTCTTGTTAGTATATGTATACAAAGGAGATGGTTTCAGATGATTTGGAGCTAGCATGAGTTAATTAAAAATCAGAAAAATTAGCTTATTTACAAGTCAAATGGGCTAGAATTCTTGGCATCTTAGTTTACACAATTATGCAAGATAAAATGTACTTATTAATTATACATCCATGAATGTTAATTATGTAATATAAATGAAGAAATGCGGATGAATTTTGGGGATATGAGCTTAATTAATGACTTTTAGAGTGATGAATCTAAGATTCATTAGGACGGTAGTGCATCGAAACCTAGTCTAGTGATGTCAACGTCTAACAACGAGATGTTGTGGGTTGCAATAATGCTTCAAAAGAGGGATAGTCTAGCGGCTCAAGAAGAAAAACTCCTTATGTAAATGTTACACCTTGTATATATGGAAAAATAATAAGAAAAAGAAAGAACACCAAAAAAGAGGACAAGCCTGATTGAAAATAAAATGCATGCAAGAGTGTGTATATTTGTATAGTCAAATAAGCAAGGCATATGCTTCAAAGTCTCGCTCCAAGGAAGCTTGCAATTGGAGACTTAGCTACACTGGTCAAGCTCCACAGATATGTGACTACACTAGTCACAATCTATTCTCTTTTCTACCTCCTCTTCTTGAGCTGGTTGTACTTGAACTTAGAAGGTAATACCCCGCTCCTTGAGGAAAGAGCTGTTAGATCGGGGAATTAAAGTTACCTTGTTAGAGGAGGTTGTTTCTTTGCTACTTCTGATGTGGAGAGCTATATTTCACTTACATAATACAAGATTCATTGTTATCAGAATTCACGTATGAGGATTTGTTCTGACCTGACTGTTGAGGGGAACTAAATAGAGACTTGTGGAACGTAAAGGCTGTTAGGCCTTAAATTCAATTCCCAATAAGGTTCCACCACATTATTAATCCAAAGATCGAGTCAAGCTCCATTTTCACCTTTTGTTCACGACCTTGGTAAGGAACCCAAAATCATTTCACTTTTACATTTCATTTTAGTTGCTCGAGGACGAGAAAGGTTTAAGTATAGGGGGTTGATGAATCTGTGATTCATCACTCTAAAAGTTGAAAATAGAGCTTCGTTCCCAAGTAATTAGCTACATTTCTCCATGTATATTGTATTATTATCATTTATGCATTTGTAGATAATATTCGCATTTTATCATGCATATTCACATTAAATAAGAAGTCAAATATCTTATAAACATCATATGTATTATACAATCATTTATTTTATTTCATTTATGTTTCTCTAACTCAGAATTGAAAAAAATAAACTCTATATTAAAAATATTACTAACACTTTAAAGGAAAAATATCAAAAAAATAATAACTTGTAAAATTGACCAATAAAACCCAAACCTTAGTTTGAGACTGATGAATCCCATATACATCATTATAAAATCCATGCCTTATTATCCTATCTTAAACAATTCAATAAAAACCACCATTAATTCACTAGTATCAACTTGTATTATATTGTAAATAATCTGCGCATATTTGACACTCAATATCTAACCCTAATGTTATTAACATTTTCTATGTTTGCTATTTATTGAAAATCCCTAAAAAATAATTATTGTATATATTTATTTTGACTTTAGAAAAATTAAAATGCAAAGAAAATATAAAACCCTTAAAATAAATGTTTTTAGGTCTTTAAAAATGCTTGCAAAAATTCTTCTTTGTACAAATGGCCTCCTTTAACTTTTTTTGTCAACATGAAATTTATAGATCTCATCGAGATTTACAACTTTCATATTTTGACATGTTATTGATTCCTCCTCCTACTATTTCTTTTTAAATTTTTTTAATTTTTCTATTTTTTGAATTTCCTGGAGCGGCCTTGTGTCACCCTCTGGGCCGCCCACGTGGCTGCACTTCTCTCTGCCATCCAACCTTGCTCTATGCATTGGATCACCTTCTCCCCACCTCAATCACTGCCACCAATCTCCCTTCTCCTCCCAGCCATCACATATTCCCTTAAGTTCTCATCCTGACCCTCAGTTCCACACTCATCGTGACCCTAGGATCACCACACATCCAGTGGTACTCAGACCTACAGTCTCCCCTTTATCCTCAACCACCATATCATCTTGCTTTGCATCTCCATTGTTCATCTTTGTGAACCCTGCAACCACTTGATCTAACCCATAACACCGTACCTCTATCTCATCTAATGGATCACCTAATCCAACGGTAGAGCCTCATCATCTTCCTCTCGCAAACCACCCGTTGGATGTTTTGCCTTGCCAAGTTCGCATTCCCTTCAGCTCCTACCTTCGCCTCTAACCTCCTCTCTACGTCCTAATCACACCACCACAAAGCCCTAATGCATGTCATCTTCATGGGTTGTTCAAACTACCTCGCTCGACCTTTTTAGGGCTATATTAAGATACCTAAAATGTCGCCACGCCTCACCTATAACGCCTACCCCTTACCCTTAATACTCTGCCACAGCTGCCCTTCATCTTGGTCCACCATTTCAATCCTGCCACCCTAGCCATCCTCTTCCTTCCGGTGACAGTGGAAGGTCGAGTTGATGCGCGAGCATGAGTGGATTAGTCGATGTTGACCCATGGCTTTGTTGGCCATGTCGCGGCCACCCCAGGCACTATTAATCCTGCTGGTGTCGCTAACCAACTTGAGCGATGACCCTGAGCTTCGAATAGAGCTTAGCCCAAACCTCCTTCCTCTGTTCTCCTCCTTAATACTCTAGGTAGTGGATAGTGTTTTACTTTTGTTTTCCTCTAATTTTTCTGATGCATATACCCCATCTCGTTGTCACCTGACCACCCGATGACCTCCGCCATGTCACCTCCATGTTTGCCAACACTCCGCTCAACCTGTCCTTTCCTTCAGACCCCCTCCGCTTCACCCTCCTTTATTCTTCGGCTCGCCGGAGCAGAACCTGGTACCACCACCTTGTCCACAGCCACGGTCCTCCATTTACCTTACTAGCAAGCACATATCGTACGCTTCAGCTATACTAACTGATGAGTGATTGATCGACTAGTGTTTAGTATCAATAAATATCAAGGTTGTTGCGACTCCAATCGATAAGCTTGGCTCAATCAAGAAAAATAAACCACTCAAACAGATCAAACAATCAAGCACAAATTGTAAGTGGTTAGCTTATTTATTTTACCTGGTATAGCAACCAGGGTCGAACACAAGGAGCACAACAAAACCTAAGAAGTAGTCAAATCTCATAAAAAGAAATGAAACATTTTTAGTGGTTTTAAATTTTACAAAAAAAATGGCTTTTAATAAGGAAACAAAATCAACAAATAATAAAGTAAGGCAACACCATAATCTTTTTGTATTTTTAATTAAGGTTAAAATGCTCGGAAAATTAATATAAAAATATTTTTGGGTTTTTAAGGTTTTGAAATGTTTTTGATAATTTTCTAGAGATCTTCTGATGTTTTTGTAATTTTATAAAAATCAAATAGTTAGTAAATATATGTAAACAATGCATAGCCTGGATTAAATTGCAAGTTAAATATAACTAAAATGCCCTAAAATCCAAGTTAGCAATTTTATGAGAACATACAAGTAAAAACCTACAATTAGAACTGAAATGAGAATTATTTTATTGTTCATGAATTTTATATAACTTTTATAATATTTGATGTGTTTTGCAACTTTTAGGGTTTTTATAGGGAATTTTCAAACAAGATTACTCTTACAGCTAAAGCACAAAAGAAGATACTCACAAGAATTTTTTGGAATTTTTAAGACAATTTTCGAGTTTTTATGGATTTTCAAAAATAGACAGGACACTTTTATAGGTTTTTTATTTTCCAAAATTCATAATGCAAAGAATTTAACCTAAGAAAATTATACTACACGTCAACAGGAGTTGGTGGTAATTTTTAGATAATTTTTCTGATTAATTTGATAATTATTAAGTTAAATAAAAGACAAGCAGTTTACAAGGACCTGAATGTGAAGAAACTATTTTAAGGGGCCAAACAATAACATCTAATAAAAATCCAGGGGCCCAGTTCCAAAAAGTCCAAGCAAAAACACGTGCTACACGTGATCCAGACTCATAGGGGTATAAATGCAAATATCAAAAACTTGCCATTCAATTCATAACATATAAAGACTATAGGGCATGGAGTGCAAATAACCCAAAAGCTCACGTGGAATGGCACGTGCTAAACACTGAGAGGGACTAAAATGCAAATATCCAAAAACTCAAGGTCCAAACTGTAAGAGTTAATAACTACAATAATTATTTAATGGACTAAGACAAAATAGCAAAATAAGCAGGGTAAAGAGTGCAATATACCCTGAGATACGTGCTTCACGCATGAGGCTCTGACGTCTCTGATCTTCTCCTGCCAGATGATCTGATGGTGCAGGGGTCGTCTGCTACGTGCGTGTCAGATCTACAGTAGCAGGTCTGATCCAATGGTCTGATGGTTGCCGCAGTCGGGCAGTTGTGATGATGAAAGGATCTGATCAGACCGTTAACGTCTGAGCATGTATGGACGGTCTAGATCAAATCTATACGAGGACGAGCATCGGACAACTCCTGGAGGCGCTGGACGAACTACTCCCCAGCGAGCTTTAATCGAGAAGCCCCGGTGATCTGAGGGTCTAATCAAGTCTCTGAATAATGCAACACCTTTGCGGTGATCGCCAGCGTCAGATGGGAGGCTATGATTGGAAGGGGGACGATCGGATGGGTTGGTCAGTGACTCCCCAACCAGAGCTGCTCCGTCGGAGCAATACAGGTGCAAAGAGGGGTCTCCCACGCATGCTAAAACCTGCAAAAGGGGAGGCAACTCGGGGTGTATCTCCAGTCGGGTTTTATTGCATAAGTAAATTGAGAAGTGACAGGGGAGTGCGGTTTGGGTCTCCGGCGTATGCAGAGGGTGGAGGCCCGACTTAATCTTGCTCTTATGAGAAGGATTCAAGGGGAAAGGTTGCGCGAAAGATGGGCGATGAATCATAGTGACGATCGATACGGAGGGATATGGATGATGGAGCTCCGACTGGGTGGTCGGAGCGGAGGAACATGCGGCGGTGCAAAATGAAAAGATGGATCGAATAGATGAATGCTAAGGATAAGAGGGGTACCTAAAGGTTCAGAGGGACTCATATGCTTCAGGTGATTATGGACTTCGGGGTAATAGCCTCAACCACGTTGCGGCGGACGGGGAGGTTAATCGCAACGGAGTTCCGGCTATGAAGCTCGAATTGCGTCGCTGCTACACCAAACCGAGCTCCACAGGGTGCTCCAGATGGCTATCACCCAGTTGGAGGTAATTGAGGGTCGAAATGGGGGTGAGGAATGAGCTACCCTTCAGTGGAGATGGATGAGAGCTTTTACATGCGAAGAGAGGGTCCAGAAAGATCGGCGCGGAGCACGAAACCATAAGGAGATCCGGATAATCCTAGGGATCCGCGAGGATTACGGATATCCGAGGAATCATGGATCCAAGAATAGATGTGAGAGGTAGTCAGAATGGGGTTGGAAAATAGGGAGAACAAGCTCCAACGAGAAGGCAGGCGACCCGACCCAACCTGGAAGGCAGTATTGACTGGAGTCAACAAATCATCTAGGCCAATCAGAAAACAGTATGCATAAAATAATTGAAAATTCAATAAAAATTGCAAATGAATTTAATTTAAAAAATGTTTATTAATTTTCAAAATATTTTCTGTGATTTTTAATTATTTTTATGAAAAATAAATTAATGTATATACAATATATAGTATTATATACATGTATAATATACTTATGTATTACATACAAGCATTTTTATTTTATTATTTTTACACAAATATCCTTATTTTGTATTTTATTTATTTATAAAATAATTTTAGAAATATAAATTAATTTTTATTTTATTTTTACAAATTAATAAGGGTATATAATAAATAATAAATGTAATATATACAAGTGTGTTTTGTACAAGGAATGAAGGATTTTATTTTTATTTTTCTGATTTTTATTTTATTTTAATATTGTTTCTAGGATTATATACAAAGGTGTAAAAAATAATTTTATTTTATTTTATTAAAAATAATTATGCAAATAATGTGTACAAATATAGGTAATATATATAATACATAGTGAGCCCTATCTCTCTCTCTGTCAACTTATTTTATTTTACGATCAGGTCAAGGCTTGACGTTCTCTTGGGCTTTTGGGTCACTCTGTATTTATTCTAAATACATCATTCTTTTTCTTCTCCTTTATTCTTTTATTTTTGCACAAAAATATGCTAATTATGCAATATTAACACAAGCATGCAATTTGTTAAGTTATTGTATTTACATGTATTCACATGATGTTTTGCCACAAAAAAGAGCTAAAATAAAAGAATAAAGAGTGAGAATCAGGGATTCATCACTAACCTTGCAGGTACTCATCATCTTCAATGGTCGGAGTTCTATCACCATCTCTTATCTCAAGCTGCAACTCTGACAACATTGCACCACCCCGCCTCTCCAGTCGTCACGACACCTCTACCGTGCATCCATCTCCTTCGCCTGCACATCAACGTCCTTCTCCGATCCACGAAGGAGCTCCGGAAGCAAGGAAGCATGAAGCGCATGTGTCTTTAGATGGCACCCCTGTGGTGGCCATCCAACGACCCATACAGAGCCACGCCGCATCCTCCAACCCTGTAGGCTCGAATAGACCAAACCGCCCTCATGAAGCACCCATTGTAGCCACGTGCCCTGAGCATGGGCTGCCTCCTGAGCCTAGGCCTCTCGCGTGCACGTGAGGGGTTGGGTAAATTGCAATTCATACCTAAAGCTTTCAAGAATTGCAATTGGGTCCTTCAGGTGCATACCTCACGTGCATGCACGGGTTAAATTTCAGGGAGGTCTACCGGCTTATAAAATTACAAATATGCTCCCTGTACTTCAGGATAATTTATAAAGGGACCCCTCCAGCATTCATTTATTGGAAAAATACCCCTCCATGGGGCATTTTTTTTATTATTTATCTTTTATTTTAATGCATTTTCATTACATTTATGCCCCTTGCATTATCTTGAGCATTATAAATCCAAATTGAATAATTTCAGTTTCATTTTGAAGCTTATTTGATTCTCTACCTAATGACATATTTTATTTCTTGATTTGACATTGAATTATAGTTGTTAATTCTTGGATGATATATAGTATCTCCTGCTCACTATTTCAATGCCATTAATCACCCTTATTGCGCAAATTGATTCTAAAACTAATCGAGATTTTATTGCTCATTGATGTGATAATTTTAGGGCATATTTATATCTGCCTACATATCCGTTACGCATATCTCATTTTTAACTGCATAAAAGCCAAAGAACACATGCATCATGTTTATTAATCTCAGCCATTTTGTTTGCTTTATGGATCATTTTGCATGCATATGAAGACCTAAGGTTAGAAAATAATCTCTCATGAATAGACAAAGAGGCTCGTGTCCTTATATTTCACCTCGGTACACTTACGAAGTAAAATAACTTCCACATATTCAAAAGTGTGGTTTTTTCTGGATCGAAAAACGTATCCTATACTACAATATTATCGACAATTAAAGAGATAATTTCCGTGTTCATCAATTGGCGTTGTTGCATGGACATGGCTCGTCTTTATCTATTTGCTGAATTTTATTGTATTAATTTTTATGTGAATATTTTCAGAATTTTAGGTCATCATTTCATGTTTAAATTTCTTGCTATTTTATGACTATTTCTTTTGTGGCAGGGCCCATGGAGATCGAGGATGCTTGAGACCCATGGAGGCGTGGAGTTGAGAGCTCCCGTTGGAAGGAGCCATAGAAGAAATCCAGAAGAATTCAAGGAATTGAGTCAGTATTTTTGTTCATGCATCTCTTGTAAAAAAATGTATCATTTGCATGTCTGGCGGTCTTCGTTCGAGGGCTCGTGTGTGTAAAAAAAGTAGTCACTCGATCATCTACCCCTCCCCATCTCTAAGTAACCAACCATTTTTGTAAATGCACCATCTAACCCTAACAAACCACAGATCCCCCAACCCAAAATCTAGACCCATTACTTAGGCTATTTCCAGCCTAAGTATAGAGGGGACCCGACTCAATCAATCTTCCCTCTTCCTGTCTTCTTCTACTCAGGTTAGTTTCACCTAAGTATATGAAGACCATCTGAGTCAGTTCCACTATATCACCGTGTATTTATCGGAGCTATGGCTTTGTATCACTTGTGCTGTGAGGACATAGCAATGGTTAAGTATAAGGGGTATACCGTATATATTATATTACTTTAGCCATAACTCTCTTTTTTTAATTTCTTGAAACTTTTTTAGCTAGGGTTTAGGTATGTTGGTGAACTAATTTTTGAAATTTTTTATAAAAAACTTTTTAATTGAGGGACTAACTTTTTATAAAATTAACTTTATTCAAAACTCCATAAGAATCTAAAAAATCTAAAAAAAACTTTGATAGAGACTCTGATTACTAGGATTAAAAATGAGCAGTTACTCTTTAGTGAGAGATCTACAGTCTCCCTTAGCATAGTGGGTGGTTTAGATGACACTTTGTAAGGCTTTGTCCTCAATTAATAGGTAGCAAAATTTTTACGGTCTGTACTTACACCAATACTCGCTAGAAGTAGATGCAACTATTCATATGAACTTGGGCCAATCATTATTTCTTTGATGTTTTAAAAAATAAAATAAATAAAAACTTCATAAAAATTGCAAAAGCTAAAAATCACAAAAATGGCTAACTCTGGAGGGTGTATTCATGACACATTCACTATCGCTTAAGGCTTGAGGATTTGAAGACACTTGATTTCTGAGATCTTGAGAGACTGAGTTAGCCATCCTTAGTCATTATGGTTTTTAACTTAGTAATCTACGCTTCCCTGGTTTGAGGATTTGAGTGATATATTGCACTCTTCATCTCTACCTTCTAAAGAATATGATCAACACATCACTTTCACAACTGCATGATTGATGAGATGAGTTGAGTTATCACTTGAGGAACTAGGACTAGAGATTTGAGTTTAGACTCGATGTCATGATGATTGAGGATGGGATAAAGTTAATGAAGGCTTCAAGAAACTTGAATGTCAGCAAAACCATAGCCAGTATGTGAACAAGTTCTCATGCTATCATTTGATGTCGACCTATTCGGCAGGGTGTGATGAAACCTAATTAAATTGTTGATCAGTGTGTGCCAACTTTTGGTAAAAATAGTGGAGCAAACCAAAAAATGAAATAAACTTCGAGAGGAGTTCTATCAAAAGAAAAACTCTATCATTAAAAATACAAATTCAAAAGATCTTCCACTAAAGGAGAGCGCTCCCAACCATTTCAAAGTGTCCACTTGGACCAAATGCTATTAGGACAAAGGTGTCAGGGTAGCACCCATAAAGGACTCTGCATCATATAGTGATACAAGTATGGGTGTCGAAGGTATCTTAGATACTCAAAACAGACACACCCTGGTGTACTCCCAGGAAAACAAGTGCAGACGACTCTGAATTCTCGTGACGGATACATTGATTAACAAATCAAAAATATAAATGTTTTGTGTAATAAGGCACTCGAGAGGCCCCTTGTTCCAATGTGAGGGAGAGAAAAATATACACAATCCTATGCCCTCCATCATCTGGCCATCCATCTACACTTTCAAGTCTCACAAACTAATGAGACGGTTAATTGAAGCAAGAACCTACTTATTCCCTATTGTTGAGGATTAGGTATAGAGGAGAGTCTCCTGGACTGGAACCTTGGGTGACATCTTGACTCGACTCTCATAATTTTTGTACACTAATTATCATATCATTATATTTTATGTACAAATAGAGTCTGATAAATAGAGATGTTGGATTCCTTTTGACTAAAGTAGGGTTGAGCCTAGAATTTTAGGATCACTCAAATTAAGGGTTTTCGATTAATTGAGCATTGAAAATTCGCATGCACTGTCGGAAATTAATCCAGCTTGTCCATTCTTTAGATGCTCGAGGGCGAGCATAGCTTAAGTATAGGGGAATGATGAATCCCATATACATCATTATAAAATCCATTCCTTATTCTCCTATCTTAAACAATTCAATAAAAACCACCATTAATTCACTAATATTGACTTATATTATACTGAAAATAATCTGTGTATAATAGACACTAAATATCTAACCCTAATATTATTAGCATTTTCTTTATTTCCTATTTTATTGAAAATCCCTAAAAATAATTATTACATATATTTATTTTGGCTTTAAAAAATTAAAAATACAAAGAAAATATATAACCCGTAAAATAAGTGTTTTTAAGTCTTTAAAAATGCTTGCAAAAATTCTTCTTTATACAAATGACCACCTTAGATTTTTGTGTCAACATGAAACTTGTAGATCTCATCGAGATCTACAACTTTCAAGTTTTGACTTTTTTTATTCATCCTCCTACTATTTCTTTCCAAATTTTCTTAATTTTCTCTATTTTTTGAATTTTCTTTGGCGACCATGTGGTGCCCTCTGGGCCGCCCACGTGGTCGCACCTCTCTCTGCCACCCAGCCTTACTCTTCGCCCTTGGATCACCTTCTCCCCGCCTCAATCACAGCCGCCCATCTCCCTTCTCCACCCAGCCATCAGATCTCCCCTTAAGATCTCATCCAGACCACTCAGTTCTGCCCTCATCGTAACCATAGGATCACCACAAATCCATTGGACCTCAGATCTCTACAACACCCCTTCATCCTCGACCACCAGATCATCCTGCTTCGCATCTCCACCATTCATCTCCGCGTGCCCCGCAACCGCTCGATCAGATCCATCGATCTGTTATAACTCATTCCATCGCACCTCTATCTCAGTTGTTGGATCACCTAATCCAACGGCGAAGCCTCATCGTCTTCCTCCCGCAAACCCTGTGCCGGTCGTTTCGCCTCACAAGTCCGCGCCCCCTTCAGCTCCTACCATTCGCCTCCAACCTCCTCTCGACATCCTAATCACACCATCACAAAGCCCAAATGCCTATCATCTTCGTGGGTTGTTAAAATGACCTTGCCTGACCTTCTAAGGCTACCATTAAGTTGTCTATAACCTTGCTACACCCCACCAGTAACGCTACCCCAACCTTAAATACTCTTCCATCGCCTCCCTTCATCTTGGTCCACCATTTCAGACTTCCTACCCTATCCAATCTCTTCCTTCCGGGGATAGCAGAAGGTCGAGTTAATGAACGAGCATGGGTGGTTTGGACGGTGTCGACCCATGGCATCCTCGTCCATGCCATGGCCGCCCCAGGCACTGCTAAGCCCACTGGTGTTGCTGACCAGCTCGAGCGATGACCCCAAGCTTCGAATGGATCTCAGCCCAAGCCTCCTTCCGTCGTTCTCCTCCTCGATCCTTCAGGCAGTGGATAGTGTTTTTACTTTTATTTTCTCCTGATTTTTCCGATGCATATACCTCATCTGGTCGTTACCTGGCCACCCGATGACCTCCGCCATGTCACCTCCATGTTCACCAACACCTCCGCTCAACCTCTCCTTTCCTTAAGACCCCCCCCCTCCGCTTTGCCCTACTTTCTTCATCAGCTTTCCTGAAGAAAACATGGGACCACCACCTTCTCCATAGCCACGGTGCCCCATTCACCTCACTAGCATGCATATATCGCATGCTTCAGCTATTACTAACCTTGCATGTTCTCATCATCTTCAATGGTCGGAGTTCTATCACCATCTTTGATTTCAAGATGCAACTCCGACGATGTTGCACCGCCCTGCCTCTTCATTTGTCACCACACTTATGTCGTGCTTCCATCTCCTTCGCCCGCACGTCAGTGACCTTCTTCAGTCCTCGGAGGAGCTCGGGAAGCAAGGAGTAGCTCGAGCTAGCTCGCCTGAGCACAACCCCCCTGCTGCTGCAAGAGGAGGAGCACGAAGAGTAGGTACCTTTGGATGGCACCCCTGTTGTGGCCATCCAACGGCCCAGATGGAGCCACGCCGCATCATCTGACCCCGCAGGCTCGGATAGACCAAACCCCCCCCCCCTCTTCCGATCCCCCCTAAAGCACCAGTTGTAGCCATGTGCCTAGAGCTTGGGCCACCTCTCGAGCCTAGGCCTCTCGTGAGGGGCTGGATAAATTGCAACATAGACCCCATAGCTTTCAAGAATTGTAATTCGGCCCTCCAAGCATGTGCTTACATGTGGGTATGGGGTAAATTTCAGGGAGGTCCTGTCGGTTTATGAAAATTGGAAATATGCCCTCGTGTTTTAGGATAATTTATAAAGGGATCCCTCTAACTTTCATTTATTGCAAAAATACCCCTCCAGGGGCATTTTTATGATTATGTGTCTTTTTATTTTAATGCATTTTCATTACATTTATTCCCCTTGCATAGTTTTTAGTATATATTGAGCATTTTATATCTAAATTAAACGATTTCAGTTTCATTTTGAAGCTTATTCGATTCTCTACCTAATGGCATATTTTATTTCTTGATTTGACATTGAATTATAGTTGTTAATTCTTGGATGATATATAGTATTTCTGTTGCTATAAGAATTTCGAGGATCGATAATTAATGATATGATGGTCGTTGCTATCCCCAAAAATCCCATGGCAGACAAACAAATTTACTTTTTTCTTCTCTCACTACAGAATAATTACAAAGAATAATTAATGTGAGCAAGAGAAATATTTTTTCTACTTATTTTCCTGTATAGCAGACAGGATCGAACTCAAGGAGGCTACAATTCCCGAGGGTTATTCAATTAATCGATAAAAAATCAATTAAAAGAAAAAGGGAATCTCAAAGGCAAACTATCCTTGGTTTTTGTGGAATTTTTCTCTTTTTAATTTTTTCCATTTTTTATTTCTATTTTTTATTTTTTTATTTTCAAATTTTTAGTGATTTTAATTTTGTAGATTTTTTATTTCCAAAAATAAGGAGCAATATGCACAAGATAAGAGATACGTACACCAACTCTTTTTGTATTTTTTAATTATATCAAAAAATGCTCAGAGAAATCCAGAGAAAATATTTTTGTGTTTTAAAGATTTTGAAATGTTTTTGGAATTTTTGTAGAATTTTCAGATATTTTTGTGTTTTTCACAAAATCAAATAGTGACAAAAATGAGAAATAGTGCATAGCCTGGAGTAATTTGCAACTTAAAAAAAATTAAGTGCCCAAAACTCCTGGTAATTATTTTTAGATAAAATAAGGACAAATATCTACAAATAGAGACTGAAAACAAGATTTTTGGATTTTTGTAGATTTTTTTATGATTTTTATAAAAAAATTTAGTAATTTTCAATTCTTTTGAGTTTTATAAATGATCTAAGCACAAAAAATGGATAGATATTAAAAGACAGCAAAATACACCTACAGTAATTTTTGGGAATTTTTAGGCAAATTTTCAAATTTTTATGAATTTTATAATGTCAAGCAGACAAAAAGACACTTTTTTGAATATTTAAAAATATCAAATGTCAACAAAATGTTATGAAAAATTTACACAATGTTTAATCCATAGCAGGAGCAAACACGAATTTTTACAAAATTTTTAGACCATTGGAAACATTTATTTCATCAAAAAGGGCAAGCATATTATTGTTTGGAAGCATAGGGACTGAAACACAATTATTGAAAAGTTTCTTCAGAGAATATAAAAATAATAAATGTTTCAAGTGAAAGGTGAAATTTACCCAAAGATGGTGTGATCTTCTGGAGCTCAGGGGCCTTTTTATTATTCTGAAAGTTATCGGGCTTAATTATGTAATTTTTCCAAAGATATTTTTTTGTTTTATATGAGGGACTAGGGTTGCTTCGTGTGTTCTTGTTCTCCTAGGGGATCGTGGAGATGACGTAATCTTCACTACTTCAATCGGAGGTGGCATACCGCCGTCTTCGGCGGAACTAGGCGATGATGCGGTGGATTGAGGACGGCAACAGATGCACGGTGGAGGTGCATGCGATGATGGAGTCGCGTAGGGGCTAGCACGGTGCAGCACCTCGCATGGAAAGGTGCTAGATGTCGGCTGGGCATTGGACCTGGTGGGGAGGGACGTGCTTTCGTGATGGAGGCGGAGGTCGAGCTCCAGTTGGGCATGGCGGAAGCAGCCTCGGGAGGCGGAGCACCTAGAGTGGCACCAAGGGACGGTCGGCATGTGCTGGAGGTCGGTCGCGGACTGGGATGGAGATGGAGGATGCCGCCTCACATGGCGGCTTGTGCGGAGGGGAGTTGTAGGCGCGCGGCCACTGGAGGCTTTGAGGAGTGTGGGCGGCGGGGTTGGCGACCTGTCGCCTGCTGCGACTATTTTTTTTTTCTTTTGTTTTATTTTTAAAATTTTTTTCTTCTATAAATGATAATAAAAGAAATTTCTTTTTAAAAAAAAGCAACTGTGAACATGAGAAAGTTTTTTTTATTTTTTAAACGGCAAATGTAAACATGAGCATATAAGAAAAAAATTTATTCATTTATTGTTATTATTTTTATATTTTTTATCTTTCTATATGAACCTGCAAAACAAATGTTAGAGACACAAAAAACACCTATATTTTTTAATTTTTTTTATTTATTTATAAACAAACTAGAGTGTGTAAATGAATGTGGTTCCACGGAAGATGGTGGATGGAACCGAATCTCCGACCACCGTGTGTGGTCGGAGGTGAATATCGTGCAAGGTAGAAAAGAACGCGTAGAGGTCGAGAAAGTGAGATGAAAAATTGAGTTTGTGGCGATCAAATCGTGATGGATTTTAAGATCTAAATAAAAAATGACAATGAAATAAAGTTGCGACAAATTAAACTAAGGTTAATCTAGTATAAAAATACAAAGAAAATGATGGATCTCACCTTAAGAGCGGAAAAGACCTTGATCACCTCGACGAAGGCCGACGCGTTGTCATCGAACGACTCGTAGGCTAGGCACCCTTCTACGATAAGAAGATTCTCGGAGATCGGGCTCCTCTCACCAAAGATTGATTGAGTTGGAATGATGGAGAAGGAGCCATATAAAGAGAAAAGATAATGGAGAATGAAATTTGAACTTTTGAATTTTTGGTTGAAGAGATAAGAGAGATGAAAAATTAAATGAGATAAAATAAGAAGTAACTAATTTTTTTAAATTTTGTCACTTTATTTATTTGAATAAAAAATGTTATTTTTTTTATTTTTTATGGTGTTTGATTAAGAATAGCAACTATATACATATACTATATGCATATGGAACATTATATACATAGTTAAATAAGAAAATTAGCTTTTTTTCTATTTTAAAATTTTTTATTTTTTATTTTGTTTTAAATAATTAGCAAAAATATCTACAAATATATACAAATACAATATGTACAAAATACATGGGGAAATTGCACAAACCACCCCGAAAAACCAACTTTTTACCCGTAACTCTAAAAATTATGAAATCACAGCCATTTTAAAGATATTTAATTTAGAATACAATGGAAGTGTGTTTGGTTCAATTTGAGTTCATATGGAGCTGGAATTGGTCTTTCAATTATCGCTTAGTGGCTCTTTCCAAGTGTGGTTACTTTTATTCTGTACATAATTTAATTATGCAATTATTTTTATTATTTAGAATACATTTTTATTTACAACTTTGATTTTGAAAGTTATTTGATTTGAGGTCAATTCAGGTACAAATAAAATAGTGTAGTATACAAATATACATAGCACGCAATTTTTTTTTGGATTTTCTGAAAAAAGACCCTTTCTCCCCCTACTTTATTCCTAGTCGATCAGGTCAAGTCTTGACCTTCTCTCGAGGTTCAGGTCAGCCTGTATCTATTATATATACAGTCTTCTTTTTTTATTTTATTTTCTTTATTTTTCCTTTCTTTCTTTATTTATTTATTTTAGGTTAAAATAATATACAAATATACAATATTTACACACAGATGCAAGTTAGTAAGAATATGGAGTTAGTGTTATATACATGTGTTTTATAAGGGACTTTAAGCTAAAATAAATGAATAAAGATGACGAATCGCAGATTCATTAGTCTCCTGCTCACTATTTTATTGCCATTAACCATCCTTATAGCGTAAATTGATTCTAAAACCAATCAGGATTTTATTGCTAATTGATGTGATCATTTGGGCATATTTGTGTCTGCATGCATATCATTCGCACACATCTCATTTTTAACTGCATAGAAACCAAACAAAAAGAATGCATGCATCATTTAATTAATCTCAGCCATTTTGTTCGCTTTATGGATCATTTTGCATGCATATGAAGACCTAGGTTTAGAAAATAACCTCTCATTATTTATCAATAATTTTCGATAAATAGATGAATATGCATGTGTCCTTGTATTCGACCTTAGTACACAAACCAAGTAAAATAACATCCACATATTCGAAAGTGTGGTTTTTGCTGGATCGAAAATCGTCTCCTATACTACAATATTATCGACAATTAAAGAGATGATTTTCGTATTTATCAGAAACTAAAAGCCTTAAAACATGAATATCTCTCTCGTACAGTCTCCTATGGATCCATATTCAATTACCTTCAAAACAATACCAAATTCAAAAGAATCAGATATCATATGTGAAACTTGAGTTTTGGGCCCCTCCTTGTATATTGTACATATGTCCACTTTTATTTATTTGTTTTTTATTTATTTTTCTTAATTATTAAAAATCCAAAAAATAGATTAAGTTGTAAATATTTATATTATATTTTCTCTACTTTTATTTTTAATTTAATCTTATTTTAAAAATGACAAAAAATTGCAAAACACAAAATGTGGTATATTATATCTATAAGATACCATCAAAAATACTTTTTGTACAGATAATTTATTTTGATTTTCGATCCCTCACAGAAGTTGTAGATCTCGTCGAGATGAGAAACTTTCATGTTGGCCACTTTTTATTTTAAGCCATTTTGTTATTTATTTTTTATTTTTGTTTACATTTAATTTTTTATTTTTCTAGGAGCGATACGTGGCAGCTCTTGGAGTCACCATGTGTCACCCCCATTTTAATTTTTATTTTATTATCTTATTTATTTATTTTCTAATTATTTTAATTATTTTAATCATTTATTTATTACTATTTATTTTATTACTTTATTATTTACTTATTTATGTTATCTTTATTAATTTATTACTTTTTTATTTTATTTATCTTTATTTTTTTTATTTTATTTATTTCATTATTTATTTATTTATTTTATTATTATCATTATTCTTATTACTTATTATTATTAGTTTTATTTTTTTGGTGCCACATGGCAGCCTCGGAGCATGTCACGTGGCCCCCCTCTCCTTCTCCCCCAACACACATGTGCCTCTCCCCTTCACGCAACATCACGTGCAATCATCTTCATCGAAGGACCCACTCCCATGCAGCGCACGGCTTCCACTACTACCACCTCTGCACCCTCTGCCTCGTGCAGCATTGATCGATCTGCGTACCTCCCCATTCGCTCTTCCTCCTGTAACCACGACCACCTCTCCAGGGCCACATCTCTCTCTCCTTCTCCAACCTCCATCCCTCTTACCCCTCAATGACACCCTCTACAATCGCCTCCCTAACTCTCTTCACTCCTCACCATGACACCCTCACCCCATCCATCTCGGACATCCTCCCAACCACCCATAGATAACCTCATTCCACCAACCTTGTACTATCCTCCTCCATTCCTTGGACAAAGAGAGAGAGCTTCCAGAGAAGCTCTGGTGACAGAGAGGCTTACTCCAGTCAAGCGACGACCACTCATGCTCCAAGTGATATCCAAGACCTCTCCAGGTCTTGCCGCAGCTGCCTTCCCGTAGTTGCTTAAGCTAAAGCATCGACGTGCTCTTAAGTGACAAACCTCAAGGGTTCCTCCATGAACTCTCCGTCCTAAGCGACTCCAATCACTTCTCTAGGTAAAGTCATTCTTTTTCTTTCTTTTTCCTCTGTTCTCCGATCATTTTTATCGTACACCATGACCGTCAATCGCCCTTCTCCTCCTATCATCCCCTCTCATCTTCGACTTCTACAAGAAATCGATCCACTCACCGTTGACCCTCCACCTTCTTTGCTTGAATTGGGTCATCCACTCCCCTTCCGTCTCACATCACATATTTCAGGTCAAGTCAAGAGACTCGAACCTTGTCATCCCCTTGCAGGTGCTTGAGCTTTAAGCAACATCGGCCTAGGCCCACACTCCACCACCCACCAGCGAGCTCGCACACATTCACAGCAGCTCAGGTCCACAGCTGTCACGGGTCCAGCGTATTCGTGTCACCGGAATGCCATATTCAGTGACCACCGCCATTCCTTCTACTTGAGAGCCACTGTCACCTACAGCATTCCTACTCTCCCGACCTTTGCATAAGCAACCACTTCTAGTCGTGTGTTGATGGAGGTGGCCACCAGCAGCACACACCTCTAGCAGTCAGCCGACCTCGCCCCTGATGTCCGCATCATCGAGAAACCCGCTTCGCCTTTCATCCTCAGGCCATCGACCTTCCTCAACTTCACTTCTCTGCCTCCATATTTCTCTTCATCCAGTTGCTTGCATCTTCGTTCGACGTGCACCAGTCGCCTCCAAGCGACTTCACTCCATCTTCATCGATGGTTGCATGCGACCCGCCCCAGCCTTCGTGTGTGGCCCTCTCGTCATTCGCCATCTCACGGTGCATTCCTCCACCATCGTT
Source organism: Ottelia alismoides (assembly GCA_037367405.1). Lineage (NCBI taxonomy): Eukaryota > Viridiplantae > Streptophyta > Magnoliopsida > Alismatales > Hydrocharitaceae > Ottelia > Ottelia alismoides. Next base: position 290,855 of record JAZKJV010007596.1, on the reverse strand, counting down.
GCTTGCACTCCGAGCCGATACTTCCTCGAAGGACTTGTCGCCCCAGCTTTCTCCACCCCCCCCACTTGAAAAGCACATGAGGCAGGAGACATTTGTAGAGCCCATCCCCCAATTGCACAAACAACCAATCGCACGTGCAAATCACGTGCATGCGCGAATGTGTGCAAGAACTCCCTCGGAATTTTGGGTAATTTCCTTAAAGTTCCATCATCATCTTTTCTTTATTCAGTTTATTATTTGTATTTGCATACAGACATTTATGTTTGCATATTTCGTTGAACATCATTTTCTTCAAAAATTTATTTTAAAAATTGCATATTGTAGAAAACTTGATGCCCTATCTTCATGGATATTTGATTGAATTTTAAAGAGTCATGGTTCATTTAATATAAACATTTAAGTGAAAAAATACATATTTTGCCCACTACGTGTTCTTTAATTGATATTAAATTATCTATTGCCCCAAAGATTCCCAAAAACATCAAGTAGATAGATTTAATTGTGTTCCACATTATGCCCAAATTTCATGTCATTTGCATGCATATCAAGGTCCCAATAAAATAATCAGTGATTTGACTAATTATTTTTAAATAATTGCACACTAAGTATTTTAAAAATTAAAGATTGTTCCGAATACCTCTCATGCAGACCTATATAATATAATTCTATCTCTATAAAATATTGGTGTTTGTTATTTATTAAAATCAATTTTCTCAAAATCACCAAGTCTACATATTTTATTATTATCAATTCACTTTGCATCCAAAAATTCCAAAAAATCACATTAGCTTAATTTCATCATATTTCATCTTATAGCAAAGTTTTATAATTTTTGGATATTATTTGAATGAAAATTGCATTTGAGTCCCCGAACGTTGCCAAATTTGCATTTTATCCATTAAATTGCATTTAAAAATATAAAAATATTCCTTGAAAACCTAGTCTCTAGATTGACTAATTATTGACCTAAGGAGATAGTGGCCTCCCTCAGTTCGACCTTGGACTTCCCAAGTAAAAAAATTATTGACCACTTGCTTGTAATTGCCAAACTAATTAAGTAGTGGTTTTTTTATTGATATGTTAATTGCTCGACTACAACAACACAACATAAATTAACTCGAGCATTTAGCGGTCCATCGAATGACATCATTGCTTGGGAGTCACGTCTTAGGTTGATTTTTAAAAAATTAGTTTTTTTGTTTTCTACATCCAGGTAGTCTGATCCCTGGTTTTTCTTGTGAATATTTATCTGTTTATTTCCTGCATTTTTTATGTATTTTGTTTGCTTTATTTTATTTTATTTTTTCTATCTCTCTAACCACCATCTTGTTTTTGTGCGAGGAACCCGATGCGAAATAGCTGACGCTTAGGTGGTCAAGCATCTCAAGAGCTTCGGAGGATGGATTTTCTGGTGATAAGCCAACTGAAGGAACGCATAAATTTAAGATCAAGTCAAGTTGTGAGAGATTGTAGAGTCTTGGATTTTTCTGCATTTATAATAATTTGTAGTAATTGCATATTTACAATAGATTTCATTTGGGATCTCGATGTACACCCGGACACTTGGACATTATTTTGTGGTGTATAGAGCCTTGTTTCACTCTCCAGTGAGCGTGGGGCTCGACCTAAGTGGTGAAATTAGGATGGGCACACGGTAGTGTGATTTCAAATTTGTATGTACCCTTCGTATTTTAGGCCACACATCTTAGAAAATTCACCATCTTTTAAGATTCACAATGAGATGCACATAGACACGTACTATTTAGCCAAATTAAACTCGACTCTTCCCCGCTAGTAGTATATTATTTAGGTATGGTTTTCTCGATCTGGATGCATTTAATGTAAATTTAAAATTCGGTTTTGCATAACACATGGAGAGTGTTGGGAGTCTCTATAAATATACCTTCTTCTAAGCATGCATCATCATTGCATGTTTGCATTCTGATTTCCGATCCTCCCTTATTTTACAACTTAGGATTAAAAAGAAAATTTGGAATGAACAGTAGACATTCTTTGTTACACTCAGATTAATTTCTAAAATGACAACCTAAATCCAAAATTGGGACTGAGTTGAGCAGATTGATTAAACAAAAATTGGAATAAAAAGAACCTTGTCTTACAGGTGCATAAACCCCTTATTGTTTGAATTTACTTGCAAGTGATGGAGAGACGAACACTAGGATAGAGCCAAGCCAGAATTTTCATATTGACTAATGATTTTACAAAAATGATTAGGTACTTTTTAGTGAGGAAGTATGGGTAGCCGGTAAACGGTCTGGATTTTCTTAGCAGAGTGGGTGGTTTAGAGGACACTATGTAAGGCTCCATCCTCAAGTAACGGGTAGCTGTATTTTTACGGTCTGTACTTACTCCCATACTGGCTGAAAGTGGGCGCAACTAGTCGTAAGAATCGATCCAGTCTGTAGGGAAATGCAAGCACCTAGCAACTCGTTAACTCTTTCCAATCTTGCATTAATCACCAAATAAAATTGACCACATAATTTGATCGAACCTTTACGACCTTTACCATGTACAGTTGGTGAATTGGGCTTTGTATTGTGTTTACATTGTGTACTCGTATATAGATCACCATCAAAGACTACACATTTGTGCCTTCACCATCTTTATTAAATCATTACTCGTGATCTTTCTCTAAACCGCTTAACATCGAGAATGGAGGATTGGGATGATGTTTGCTTAGACTTCGCGAGCCTCTCGCTGACCACCACAACCCGACCATCCTCACAGGCTAGGGGTCACTCTCGTCCCTAGCTGTTGTTTTATGGAGACTCTTCCCATGAGACCACGGTCAACAAGTCATTCTTTCTTCTTGAGGGTGGTCAGACCCAGGATAATCCTCTCTTCTCTCACCAGATCAAGGAAGACCCTCCCCTCTATGCTTCTAGATCTAATTCTTTCAACTCTATTAATACCAATCCTCTTTATTCTGAAGGTGAAGAAGACAAACCAAAGACCAAGATGCCTCCTAAGAGAAACCCTAAGGAAGAGGAGCATAGAGATAAGCCCTGATGAATCTCCATTTCATCACCTTTATTCTATCATTTTGGCCTTAAAAACCTAGTTAATGCATGTAAATAGCTATATTTTGTATATATTAACATTTATTATTTGTTTAAATTATTGTATATAAAATAAGGTTTTTAATGCCAAAATTATAGAATAAAGAAAAGAAACTTAATAAAAGACCAAAGGTATTTTACCACCCTAAACCCCGAGACCTGGGCATCTTGATGACTGGGTCAACAAGGAAGAGAGTAGGGGGAGATAAGGACCAATAATGCAATAAAAATCCCATTTATACATTCATCATTTATTCCTTTTTGGGCCTATTTAATTTTCCACTTTTCATACCTCAAATAAAGAAACTTTGTATATGAAAGTTGTAGATAATAATATATACAAAAATTTTATACAAAAGTGATTTCATGTAAAAAATAATATAACACAGTGTACTTTCTACACACGGAATAAAAAGCCAAAACCCAAACTTCCCACACCCATATCTCTCAAATAAAAACTCCAAATGTATCAAAATCACTTTTGTTGTATATAACTATTAATAAACTATTTAATGAACGTGGTTTCATATTTTTTGGAGTTAATATGTGAAAGTTAGGTTTTGGATCCCTATTGTACTATATACCTTAATGAAATATTAATTTTATTTATTCTTTTTTATTTTTATAATTTTACATTTTTATGATTTTTTGTAAATATTATTTATTGTATATGTACATATTAAAACTAGAATAAAACCATAAAGAAAGCATAAAAATAAATAATGTACAAAAATACATGTATTTATACCTCTATTTATTTAAGTATACAAATAAGATCAGAAAAATAAAATAAAAAATATTTGTATAACTAAAAAAAGTTTTAAATATATAAAATAAGAGAATAAAATACTAAAATCAAAAATAAAAAAATAAAATATACAAAACATAGAAGAATATACCTATAAATGCACCACAAAAAATTAACTTGTAATAAATAACACCAATAAATAAATAAAAATCATATTTAAATACTACATAAAATAATAAACATTTTTATTTATAATAAAAAATTAATAAAGCCATTTACTATTTTTAATTAATTATTTTCAAATAAAGGGAGCTCTTTTTTATTATAGTCGGCTGACTTGGCCCAATGGCCTTCCAGGGATTGTTGACCTCGGTAAACTCCCCATCTTTCTTCTAACTTCTATTAGAATTCTCGAGCGGTCCACCTTCTTTGATTTTTCCAGTCTGCCCTGTTGCTCCTTCCACCTTGAGCTCTTCTTGGATTCCATTCCCATCATGATCTTCTCTCACGCTGGATCTTCAGATCATTCTGATCTTCCTCGAGTGTGGTAATAATTCACGTCAAAGTCTGTCAGAACCCCTTTTCTATAAATAAACCACCGGGTCCTCCATCCCTTCTTGATCCCCCCTGGAGCCATGTATCGAGTATGAGTGTTTGTGTGAGGAGGTCAAGTGACAGTTGTGCCTTCCCCGCGCTTGAAGTACGTCGGAGCAAGGAGAGGAGGTGGTCCACAGAGAGCTCCGACCACCCTTCTCCCTGAGCCCCCTCTTAGGTATAAGATTTGTTTTCCTTCTTGCTTTAGGTAGATTTTTTTCCTGCATTTCATTTCATAACCTTAAATTCGAGTTTTAGTTGCTTGTTTACTATAGTTAGCTAGAGTTCATTGTTATCTGATCTGTCTCCGACCCCCTTAACACACCCATTGTCTCCCCCTCCACTTCCTACATTAGAAACGACCATAAACCCAATCAGATCAACCCTCGAACCGTGAATAGAAGGACCCACTCCGTCTCTTGCCGGACCTTCACCACCCACCAGCATTTTTGTGCAAACCAGCTTTATCTCTGGTCGAACCAAGTCACTTCGAGCCAAGTGACATCCCTGTATAGGTCTTGAGTGTGAAGAAGCCTTTCTGGACTTGGATCGATTTGCAGAGAGTCTCCAAAAGGCCCTTCCTGACCTTGAGCTTGCATGGCCTCTCTTTGAGGTCTTAGACAATTCTAAAGGTGCCATCGGCTGCGGGAGACCACTCTGGTCGTATTCACTATACTACTGCACTGAGAGGAAGACTCAGAGGAGGAAGGAATAGACAGACGAAGCTTAAGGAGGGCGAGTTCTTCGTCAAAGCAACAGCTGTCTAATGAAGGGGGCATTCCTAGTTTTGAGATCAACTGTCCATACCCTGACTCCCTCAACCATTGATGAAGCGTCAAGATCAGATCCTGAATATCAATCATCGAAAAGGTATCACGAGATGAAAGTGCACCACGTGTATAAGTGAATTTCATCCAGTCGTCCATCTCCGCGTGCATTGGGTGGTAATTTACTCATCCTCCCCACCATTTTTTATATTCATTTTACTAATCCTGTAAATAAAATATCGTTTAAATAAAATGGGTCATTTTGTTAATTAGTCCCTGAACGTATTGCAAATTTCATATGGGTCCAGTCCACATCACCTCACATGTTGTCCCACATGAGGTGGTAAAATTCCAGGAGTACCCTTGTGGGTTTTTGTATTTGTATTAGTCTAATAATATTTAATATACATTGTATATTTCTAGGAAAATTGCATGTATGGTCTTGATGTCTATTTTATTTACAAATATACCCTTCCTTGTTCATATATTTTTAGTGCTTGGATTTCATTTATTAAAAATAGCACATCTCTAAAAATTATGAAAAAATAGGGTTAAGATGCCTGTTAACATGTATGTTCACGCTCAATTTTTATTATATCATTTTAAACATTTAACTATTTATTAAAATTAAAATGAGCACATTTTTATCCCTATCTAATATAAAATACCAAACAATAGTAAAATATTTTATAGAAATCCCAAAAAAATATATCGTTTATTTTAGTATTTATTAACTCTGGACTAAAAATCCCTAAAATTAGAAAAAGAAAAAGACTAAAAATCAAAAAGCTCCAAAATCATTTATAAAAATGGAAAACTCACCAAAACAAATCGAAAAATATGTTTTTCTACTTCAAAATTTTATTTATATTAGTATCTACCTATTAAAATTGATTTGAAGAATTTTGGCATTTTGCTATTTTTAATCTTCATTTTTATTTTAGCCTATTACGTAAACCCTGATTTGGGATATTTTTTATCTTAAAAATGCAAAAACATTAGCAAAAGTTCTAGAAAAATCACAAAAACATTAAAAAATATATAAAACCCAAAAACATTTATTTTTTGTATTTTATTTATTTTTACTAATGTTTACAATTATATTACTCTATATGGTATGTATATAGTATTGTGGGTTAATTGTTGATAGGTCATGGTATTCTTAGCAGTCAATGCACCGACTTGATTTCTCGACTTAAGATTTCTAGACCCTCGCTAAACTCGTGATCATCAAATGGCACTATTGTTGGGGAGCAATTTGTGTAGCCTAATTTGTGTACATTTATTTGTGATACTTATTGTGCATATTTAGCCATTCATTGATGTAATTAGTGACTCATTTTTCTTGTACATATTTATTCAATCATTCTTTGTATATAATTCATTTTGATAAATTTATTTGATTATCTGTGCTAACATACATCTCTTTGTGAATTGGCTGCGAGGGCCCACTACACAAGGACGGCTTCTTAGGAGGTTAAGGAAGCCAAGCTTGCTGGAGACTGATCTTCACCCTTTGACCAGTTGGAGAGGCAGCAAGTGAGGCAAGGAGAGAAGACTTAGCATAGAATTAGCTTAGATTTATCCATTGACTTATTTATTGGTGAGAGAGAGACTTACTAATTTGTAATAATAGAGACTTAGACATTGCCCTACGCTACGAGGTCTAGTACCTACATGATTGTTCACCTGGGGGCCTCCTCATGGTTTTCTGCATTTTCACGGCCTTCTATTATTTTGTTTCTCGATGTTTTGACTTTTCCGTCTTTCTTGTTATTTGTTTGGTGTGAATGGAGCCCTTAGACTTAGGTTGCTTGTCTTGGTAATTACGTCCAAACCTTAATAAGAATGCATGTACCTATAGTCTCTTATGTTTGCATCTAGTCAAGTTAATGAGTGTTAATTATTTGGAGTTGAGACCGCACGCCGAGAGAGGTCACATACAATGCTGGCAGGACCTATTTTGGCGAGCACCGAGTGGCATTGAAGATCGTACTCTTGGTCTCATTTCTGTATAGTTAACATATAGTTCTTCACGACTAATAGCAGTAACTGTTTAGGGTGATTTTGTTGATTTCACACCGCCATGTAGATAGGTTTAAAAATTCTATTTTGCATACCTCATGGAGAGAGTTAAAAAGCACTATAAGTCCTCTGACTCAGCATGCATCATTGGATTCAATGGTGAGATTTCCATCATCGAATCGACTTACACGGCTTTTTCGTTATCTCCCTCTGATTTTGAGCACCTAGGACTTAAATGAAAATCTACAAAATCGTTAGGCACTTGTATGAAAAATATCCAAAAAAGTTGAAACCCAAAAAAATAAAATAAAGGAATGCTAAAAAAACTTTGACCCTAATTAAAATATGTAATGGTGTATCATTTCCTTGGGTTCATAAAGCCCTCATTGTTTTCAGCTACCTTAGGAGGGGACCAAAATCCTCCCATGAGTGAGGCACGACCCGCTAAGGATTAGAGCCAAAAACCCAGTCTGTAGGTGCCTTGTGTATCACCTGGATTTCTGAAGTAATGGCACTTCTATTGTACGTGACCGAGTTGGGCCTTGTCACCGATGGTGTTACTGCCTTGTGTGGAACATCGACTTGGTTCGATGTATTGAGATTATGACATGCCCTCACGGGTGTGTTTGTCTCATCGGTTTGTGTCCGAGTAGGTCCTTGCATGCTCATAGGCAATTTTGTTGCGAGCAAGGTCCGAAGTAGTGGTTTCACCTATCGGCTTCCTCTCTCCTTTTCTTTGGTGAGTAGGGATCCAGGAAGGGTTACAAGGACCTCAAAAAGTGCATACCACAGGTTACAAAGGAGGAGGACAAGTACAAGATACTTTTTTGTCAGTACTTTCTCTCTCCTATAGGGTTCGTGTGCTAAGGACTTTTTAAAAGATATGCATGAAATGACAACTCTAAAAATGAAAAGATAATAAAATAACTGATCTTTCCTGGCTTCACATGGCATGAGTTTGTGAACTCAATTTTGTATTGTGTTTATATGGATATAAAGTTCAAAAATAAAGTCCTACGAATTTGTGTAAATTTTGTCATATGTGTCTTTCTTTTTGACCCCCCTCACTCAGTTCGAGACTTTCTACTATTTTACACTCCTTTTTATTCCTCGTTGACCACCGTATCTTTCCTCATGTATCGATCTCATTTTTGCTCCACGATGGTGATCCATGGATGGGTTAGTCTGGATCCCATCGACGCCCACATCGATTGCATAGACTCAACATCGTCGATAATTTGAGGCGATTCCTAAGAACCTGGTCCGAACCTTGAGGGTCGATCTCCAGACTCCTCGTATTCTTTCCACCTCCTTTGACTACCTAATAAATCAGGACACTCTAGTCCCACGTCCGCCATTGTGAATGGGATTCGATTTCAGTCTACATCTTTTTCTCCCTTCACAACAATCTGGGGTTGATTCTAATATCATATTCATCTTGGCAGATGGGATTTAATTGCAAGTGGTCTGATTGGGATTCTTTCACATTTCAGATAGAAGCCAGCCCCAGTCCTGGATCCCAATACATAATTTATCTCCTCTAATGTAGACCCAAGGACAACAGCCTCCATATATGGAGTCGGGTCAGGGACTGGACTAGAACCAAGTAAATGCTCAGTTGTTGGCTTCCATACAGACCATACAACAGCAGGTGGCCGAGCAGGCTCTCGTGCATTTTAAGACGTGCTAAATGATTTATGGAATAGACCAGCAGGAGGAGGAGTAGGAGACAGGACCCGTGGGGACCTGGATGAAGAAGAATCAGAATGTGAGAGGCAGAAACCGACGCTGAGGGAGACATACAGTCCTAGAGACAACCAGATGACCGAGTAGATCCTCATCCCACCGGTACAGCTCCCTATGAGCTCATGCCACAGTTCCTTGCTCTTCTGCCATCAATCCATGGGAACACCGACGTGGAGCCATACATTCACCTGCAACAGTTCTCCTACATCTGCCGAACTACCCACTGCCCCAACATTCCATTAGATGTAGTGAAGATGATGGTGTTCCCCTTAAGTCTACAAGATAAGGCCCTATACTGAGTCAATCATTTGGGAAAGGTTGTAATGACTAGTAAGGAACTTAAATCTGTGTTCCTTCACAAGTTATACCCTCTCGGTTGGCTCAACCAGATGCGATCCAGGATTAGAAACTTCTTCCAGACCACCCACAAAACTATCCATGAAGCGTGGGAGCGATTTATGGACCTGCAGGAGAAGTTCCCCCATCATGAGATACCAAAGACCAGCTTGGTCCAGCACTTTTTTGGAGGCCTGAATGTAGAAAGTCAAAGGTTAGTAGATGATGCATGCGGAGGATCTCATTTCAACAAGTATGAGGATGTGGTATGGCAAATTTTCGAAGAAATGGCCGAAGGAGAGGACACCCTAATTTCATCACGAGCATATCAAAGACAGCCACAAGTCCTCCAAAAGCCAGTACATATGGCAAGAGCCCAAGAAATAGAGAAATATGAGAGCTTCAACCTTAGTACCATCAAGGGCCATCTTTTCAAGGCTGAAATTATTGAGAAACGATCACAAGATCTTGAGAAGCTCGTTGTAATCGAACAAAGGACTCAAAAGCTGAATAAGCTGGACCAGATCACCAAGCAGTTGGAGCTGTTGGTGAGCACCTTCAGCATAGTTCAATCAGAGACACCATCTTCTGAGACGCCTGTTGAGAAGAAAGACGAGCCATCACCACAACATTAGCCTTATCCGAGCCAGCATACACCGGTCATCTAGCACGTATAGTACGTGAAGGCGCCCGAGCAGGGCCTGTCGCAATAGTAGATGGTGGTTTACCAGCTAGACTTCCTTCCCCCTTCAGATCCAGCATTTCCACCTCCATCATTGATTTAGGAAACTCAATGGTGTATGGAGCAATGATGCGCAGCTGACTCATCCTACAGGGCAACACTAGGGTTAGCCACCAACCAACCGGCCTTATCACCAACCTCAGGGTGGTCGTTATGGACAGTCCTTTCAACCTCATCCTCGGTACCATAATCACCAATCTCCATAGTATCAAGGCAACTAGAGATAGCCCTTTTAGCCCCATCCGCAGTACCGCCATCAGCAGCTGTTTCATCAGTACGTAACTGGTCAGCAGCAGTATCCCCCTCCTCTGTATCAGCAATATCAGCTTTTTCCTCCTCCACAACACCATCATCCATCCCTGCCTCAACCCCCCAAGAGTCAACAACAACGTGGTATGTACAGTGAAACTTCTGAGGCAACTCCAGAAAACCCAACCCTGGACAGCTTGGCCCAACTTGTGAAGGGTCTAGTAGAAATGATGAAGAAGCTCCATGACATGGCCGCCACCAAAACTCCCATTCCAATTCAGGTCGAAGCAAACCCCACTAGTTTTAAAAGAAAAGAGCAGGTAGAATGTGATGTCCCATATGTGCCTGTCGAGTCAGATAATCATGATTTTGTTTTATCTAATGTTGTTACTCTCAGTAGCGGTAGGACTTTGCCTCCATCTACCGCAAACCAAGAGAAGAATAAAGCTTTGATAGGTGAATCGTCATCTTCTGCATCAGTCATGCCAACTACAGGTTTGGGTGAGGAAGAAGAAGAAGGAGCCATGCCAGCTGCCACCCATCTCCACCTCCACCAACAAAAACAACAAAAAATTTAGAAAATTCAAAAATACCAAAAATATGTCCGCAGTCGATGTGAAGTCACACCAGGCACGGAGGAGCCAGTAGCAGCCAATCCTACGCCTGCCGACGAAGCAGAGACAACACCTTTTGCTTTTCTACCGAGAGAAGAATCTTCAGTTCTGGCTTGTACACCTTTTGTGATACGGATGTACAGAATTTTGTGGACAAGAATCTTATTGTAAATAAGAGCATTTCTTTTAATTTCAGTAATGTAAATATTCCTTTTCCCGATGCATTGGAAAAAATTACAAACAGAAAAAGTGCATTATCTGATCCTAGAGTTGTGGATATTCTTAATAATTTGATTGTTGAGATGCCATTGTTGAAAGCCATGGAATGCATGCCTGTTGTGAAGAAAGGGTTGAAGGAGGCATGTACAAACAAGCATCGGTCAACATGCAACAACAAACACCGGTAGGTAGAGAAGCATGTACTCACCATGGCGACAGCCACCTCCATTAGCAATCTCCCTCAAAAGAAGCTAGACAAAGGAGCACCTTTGATCATATGTGAGATATTTGACCAAGTCTTCGAGCGGACACTTCGTGATCGTGGTTCTTCCATCAACCTCTTACCCTCTTCATTACTACAAGAATTCAGGCTAGGTCCATTGAAGCAAACATGCATGATCCTGCAGTTCATAGATCAATCAATAAAATGACCTCGAGGTTTGTTGGAAGATGTCGCGGTAAAGGTGCATGATATGCAGTTTCTTGTCGATTTTGTGGTCGTTGATTTGGACTCTCCTGCACCCTTGCTCTAGACCTCCATTATCCTTGGACGGCCAATCCTACGTACTGCGGAGGCCGTAGTTGACTTGGGTTTGGCAAGATCACATTCAGCTCGAGCAATCACAGAATTACAATAGACATGGTCAGCGAGCCTAAAGTCGTATCTGATGAAAGTGATGCAACACTGCCTGAAGCATCTTGTGATTTCATTGCAGAGATACGAGATACACACCTCTCTTTGAATGGCACTTGGACCCTGGAAATCCTCTCTCCTAGGGATGACTGGAAAGCACCGTCAACACAAGCTCTGATGGCACATGGGAGAAGAATCAAATTTGTTGACGCATCTCTTCAACTCTGATGATTCAATCCAGCCTGAATACGATGAATTCATTGCAGATCTGTTCAACACATTGTAAGTTAAACAACAATTGACTAAGGTGAGTAGCACGTCCTTGAAGGTTTAGACAGATAATCCCCAACAAACACAGTTTCCAAAGTGACCGAGAGGCAAGCCAGATCAAAACCTGAATTAAAGCCACTTTTGGCAGGCCTTAAGTATGCTTTCCTTGCAAGTGCAGAGAATATGTATTCGATCATCATCAGTAGTAGGTTGACTCGGATCAAGAATCTCGACTTCTCGAGGCTCTAGAGAAAAATCGTAAGGTACTTGGTTGGCACGTCTTAGACCTCTGCGGGATAAATCCTTCATTGTGCTCACTCCACATTTATTTAGAAGAAGATGCCAGGCCATCCCGAGAGTTTCAAAGAAGACTAAACCCAAATCTATGGGACGTCGTCATGAAAGAAGTCATGACATAGTGTGACGCAGACTTCATTTATCTCATCTCTGATTCAAAATGGGTGAATCCTCTACATGTAGTTCCGAAGAAATCGGGGCTCATCATGATTACAAATGACATAGGAGAGGAGATCTCTACTTATGTACCAATATCCTGGCATGTATGTGTTGACTACCGTCGCTTTAATGCAGCAACCAATAAAGACCACTTCCCCTTGCTGTTTATTAATCAAGTATCACAAAGACTAGCCGGAAAGGTGTTATTCTGCTTTCTGGATGGGTATTGCGAGTACAACCAAGTGGCAATCTCCTTTGTGGACCAAGAGAAGAACACTGTCACTTGCTCGTTCGGCACCTATGCTTTCCGGAGAATGCCCTTTGGTCTATGCAACGCACCTGCTACATTCCAAAGATGCTTGCTTGTGGTTTTTGTCGAGATGGTAGGCAGTTTTCTCGAGGTGTTTATGGATGACTTCTTCGTCTATGGTGACAGCTTTGATTCTTGTCTTGAGCACCTGGACAGAGTACTTCAGAAATGTCATGAAGTCAATATGGTGTTATCATGGGAAAAGAGCCACTTCATGGTCATAGAGGTGATTGTGCTGGGTTATTTCATTTCCAAGCGTAGCATGAAAATCTGCCCAGTAAAGGTGGATGTGATTGCCAATTTAGAGCCACCTCAGATAGTCAAAAATGTAGGGTCATTTCTGGGGAATGTGGGATTTCATAGAAGATTCATTTGTGATTTCATCCGCATTGCCCGACCTCTTACTGAATTGTTGTGCATGGAGACTAAGTTTAATGTTGATCAGCAAGTTCTCCTTTAATTTACAGCTAAGCTAATCACTCAAGATTTGTTCCTACAGATGCTAGATTGGTCTCTTCCTTTTGAGATCATGATGGATGCGTCAGACTTTGTAGTTGGGGTTGTTCTAGAATAAAGGAAAAACAAGGTGCCCTATGCCATTCACTATGCCAGCAAAACAGTAGATGAAGCTCAAAGAAATTACACTATGATAGAGAAAGAATTGCTAACTATGGTATTATCCCTTGAGAAGTTCAGATACTATTTGCTTGGATATTAAGTCCCCATCTATCTTGACCCCTCTGCTATCAGATATTTATAGAATAAGAAGGATGCCAGCCCTAGATTGATTAGATGAATCCTTCTCCTCCAAGAGTTTAATTTGGAGATCGAGGACAAGCATGGGGTTCAGAATGTGGTAGCAGATTAGCTCTCCAGAATTAAGCAGCAAGAGCCTCCACTGAGTAGTGTACCCATCACAGACACCTTTCTTGACGAGTCGATTCTTTCCATGGATTCACTCTCTTGGTATGCCGATATTGTAAACTACCCCATCTCAGGTGTAGTTCCACAAGATTGGACGAAGATTCAGAAGGACAAATTCTTGTCAACTATCTATTTCTATCAATGGGAAGATCTACTTTTATTCAGGGAAGGAGTAGATTGTATTTGGCAGAGGTGTATCCCTCAAGAGGAGCAGCATAGTGTCCTCGAGCATTGTTATTCGCTCGAATCTGGTAGGCACCACTCTGGAGATATAATGGCAGTGAAAATATTGCAGTATGGCCTCTGATAGCTACATTATTTAAGGGTGCTACAGCATATGTCAAGTGTTGCACTTACTGTCAGAGATTGAAAGGTGCCTTTACAACTAAAGATTCCATGCCCATGAAGATCATTCAGATAGCAGATGTATTCAATGCTTTGGGCATCGATTTTATGGGACCCTTCCCCACACTCAAGGATATGAGCACATCCTTCTTGCATTGATTATGTGAGTCGCTGGCTTGAAGCTATCCCCGCTCGCGCTGCAGACAGTCATACAGTCTGTCACTTTCTGAAAGAGAGCATCATCTTGCAATTCAGGATTCCGAAGATACTGATTTAAGACAGGGTAGTCACTTCGTCAATAGAGAGGTCAAAAAATTAATGAATGAATAAGGCATCGATCATCGAGTCATATCTCCTTAACATGCTCAGACCAACAGCATGACTGAATTATCAAATCGAGATGATCCTCCAGAAGCTTGTTAAGCCGAATAGGAAAAATTGGTTCCAACACTTGGACTCGATCCTTTGGGCATACAGAATCGCTTACAAGTCTCCTTTGCACATGTTGCCCTACCGTCTTGTATATGGAAAGCCATGCCATCTACTAGTGGAATTGATTCATAAATCATTATAGGCGGACAACATTTGTAATTTGGACTCACAACAAGGTGGTCAGAAAAGAAAGAGGATCTAAACATGCTCCTAGAATTTCGAGACTATGCATATGATAACAAATTGATGTACAAGGAGAAGGTTAAACGCTGGCATGACCTGCACATCAGATGAAAGACATTCGAGACCAGATAGAAAGTGTGGCTATTTGATGCAAAGTTGAAGATCTTCCTGGACAAATTAAAGAGTAAATGGAGAGGACCATTCAGAGTTCAAGAAGTGCATGATAACGAATGCATTATAATATCACAATTGACTCTTGATGCACAATAATTTGTTATCAATGGTCAGCTACTGAAGCCTTATCTCGAGCATGACACTTTCCTGGATGTTGTCGACTCTGTCCAAGTACTATGCACTGAAGGAACATCCACAACCGTAGCAGCAGCACAAGATTCAGATATTGTCACTCAAAAACTCATCCGTTGAGCTTTCACATTTTCTTATTTTCTTCTTTTCTTCTTTTTGTTTTCAATTTTCTTTATCTAACAAAAAAATATTAGTGCCGCCCCTTTTTGATAATCTGTTATACTTAGGACATACTTTGTCCTTGGTATACGGGGTTATGCACCCCGAGTTTGTTCAATCTTTGATCCCCTCCACTATCTCCTATTCTTGTCTATGCTTAGGTATATCTTACCCTAAGTATAGGGGGAGATAGTCCGAGCTGTGATTTGTTCATTCCCACCCTTGACCCTCCCTGCCTTGTGTACAGTCTATTATACCTAGGATTATTCGATCCAAAGTAAAGGGGGGACGGTCAACTTCTCCTTCATTTATTTCGTCGTTCATTCATTTAGTCTTTAGGCTTTTCTATACTTAGTATGAGTTATGTCTTCTCTTTTTCTTTAGATCTATGAGGTCATAGCTCAAGCGAAATATAGGGGGTCGTATATACTCCGTATATACTTTAACCATAACTCATACTTTTGTATTTTAAATAAGTATAGCTAAATGACTATTTACATACAAACATATACAATTCAATTATTTCACTTAATTAAAAGATGTGTATTATTCCTCAAACAGTTTTGTATATACTAATTAATAAATCACGTAAAAATGTTTTGTAGAATGTTTGAAAAAATAGTTTGAAATTCTTTTTGAAAAATCTTTTGAAAGTTGTTTGTAAAAATTATTTTGCAAAATATCTTCAACCTTTGTTAAAATATTTTGCTTGTAAAAATTTCTTTTCTTTGTGTGAATAAAAATGCTTTGAAAATTTATTTGCAAATGGTTTTGAAAATGGTTGCAAAAATATTTGAAAATCCATGTATACTGTTTGAAAAACCTTTGCAAAAATGATTTCCAAATGTGTGTAAATGTTTGTAAAAATTATTTGCAAAAAATATTTTGGACTATAGTTTTCAAACATTGTTTGTAAAATAATTTTCAAATAAGTTTGAGGAATATATACATCACAATAAAATTCTTTACTGTATATATAATAGTAATAACATATCCCTTGTAAATTCTTAAAAATCCTAGCTCTTGTAAATAATAAGATGCATCCCTGTGCAAATATTTATACCTACTTTTAGTCCAAAAATCTTTTGTTTTGAAAAATCTCAAAAACATTTGCAAAATATTTTTCAAAAATTGCATAAAATTTGCAAAACCATTTTCAAAAATCCATAAAAAGTTTGATAATTGTACATAGCATTTCCACAGCATTCATATTTTTCAGTTTAAGTTTGATAATTGAACAAGTCTAAGTAAAATCTAAAGATTGGAGCTTGGTTGGACCTTAAATCTACCTAATCACAGGAACCTTATAGGAACTGAAATTGAGGTACTTCAGGTCTGATTGACTTAACTCTTTGAGAATCATGAGACTTGGTTCAATGGATTCTTGACTGCCTAAGTAGAGTATTTCAGAGCACACGCACGGCTCTGGTTGATAATGACCTAACTTGGACATCAGCACCTTTCACTTGGCTCAACTTAGTTGGAGTGGTGAGGGGATTGGATTTACTGGTATGAGATACACACAAGTGGAAACATTTGTCCTCGTCTAGGGAGGGAAGTGCACCCCAACCCATCTAGTGGTGTCAACGTCTAAAGACATGAGAGTGTAGGTTGAAATAACGCTTCAAAAGAGGGATAGTCTACTGTCTCAAGAGGAAAAACTCCTTATGTAAATTATGTTGTATATAGTATTTATATTTAAAAAACTCCAAAAAAGTGGACAGGCCTGATTTAAAATAAAATGTCTACCGAAGTGTACATATTTGTACAGCCAATAAGCAAGATTGAGCTTCAAAGTCACATCATGTGAGCATGTAGTTGGATGACTTGGCTACAATGGTCAAGCATCTTAAGATAGGTAGCTACACTGGCTACCATCGATTCTTCTCTTCATCCCCTCCTCTTTAGTCGGTTGTCACTTGAACTTAGAAGAGAATACCCCGCTCCTCGAGGAAAGAGTTGCTGGATTGGGGAATCATTGGGTTGTCATTCTTGAGAAGTCAGTCTCATGTCATTTCAGTTGAGGGGAACCACCATCACATACAATGTACAAGTAAGATTCATAGTCGTAAGGGTTTCCATATGAATTCAAGTATTCTGACTAGGCGATTGAGGATATTTGAGCAGAGTTTTTGGGAGTCTCAAAGGCTATTGTGTTTCAAATCCTATTCCCAATAAGGTTCGGACCACATTAAAAATCCAAAGGTCGGACTTAAGCTCAGAACTTTGATTTTGTGAAGAAAAGTTCGATAATTAAATGTAATCCACTTTCTTTCTTTTTCTTTTATTTGTTTTTATTTTTATGCACTTATTGCATAAGTGTTTGCTAGGGACTAGCAAAGGAAAGTATAGGGGGTGATGAATCTCCATTTCATCACCTTTATTCTATCATTTTGGCCTTAAAAACCCTATCTAATGCATGTAAATAGCACTATAAACAAGGTTTTTAATGAAAAATAAAGAATAAAGAAAATAAACAAAAAAGAATAAAAGATCAAAGGTATTTTATGTATTTTATGACCCTAAACCCCGAGACCTAGGCATCTTGATGGCAGGGTCGACATGAAATAAAGTAGGGGGAGATAAGGGCCAATAATGCAATAAAAATCCCATTTATTCGTTCGTCGTTTATTCATTTTTGGGACCTATTTTATTTTCTACTTTTTATACTCAAGTAAATAAATTTTATATGGAAAGTTGTAGATAATAATATATAAAAAAATACAGAAGTGATTTCACGTAAAAATAATATACAGTGTACTTTATACATACAAAATAAAAGTTGAAACCCAAACTTCCAAGACCCATATCTCTCAAATATAAACTCATAATGTATCAAAATCACCTTTAATTATATATAACTTTTACAAGACAATTTAATGAAGGTGGTTTCATATTTTTTGGAATTAATATGTGAAAGTTAGGTTTTGGACCCCCCCTTTGTACTATATACATGAATAAAATATTCATTATATCTATTCATTATTATTTTTATAACTTTACATTTTTATAATTTTTTAAATATTATTTATAGTATATGTACATATTAAACTAGAATAAAACCATGAAGAAAGCATAAAAATAAAATAGTGTACAAAAATACATAGATAAAATACATGTATGTATACCTATATAACATATACCCCTATTTATTTACATATACAAATAACATCAGAAAAATATAATAAAAATATATTTGTATGTCTAAAAATAATTTTTAAATATAAAAAATAAGAGAATAAAATATAATAAAATACAAATTAAAAATAAAATATACAAAACATAGATGAATATACATATAAATACACCCCTAAAAATTAGCTTGTACTAAATAACACAAAAAAATAAAAAGAAATCATATTAAATAATACATAAAATAATAAACATTTTTTATACTCAAAAATTAATAAAATCATTTACTATTTTAAATTAATTATTTGTGAATAAAGGGAGTTCTTTTGTCCTGTAGCGGGCTGACGGGGCCCAATGGCCTTTTACGGATTGTTGACCTCGGTCAACTCCCCATCTTTCATCTGACTTCTGTCAGAATTCTCAAGCAACCCACCTTCTTCGATTTTTCTAGGCCGCCCTGTTGCTCCTTCCACCTCGAGCTCTTCATGGATTCCATTCCCATCATGATCTTCTCTCACACCGGATCTTCAGACCCTTTTGATCTTCCTCGAGCGTGGTAATAATTCACATCAAAGTCCGCCAGAACCCCTTGTCTATAAATAAACTGTCAGGTCCTCCTTCCCTTGCTCATCACTCCTAGAGCCACTGATCGAGTCTTATCATTCATGTGAGGAGGTCAGGTGACAGTTGTACCTTCCCCGCACTTTGAGTACGTCGGAGCAAGAAGAGGAGGTGGTCCACAGCAAGCTTCGGTCGTCCTGCTCCCTGATCCCCTCTCAGGTATAGGAGTTGTTTTCCTTCTTGCTTTAGGTAGATTTTATTCCTGCATTTAATTTCATGTCCTTAAATTTGAGTTTTAGTTGCTCATTTAGTATAGATTAGCTAGAGCCCCTTGTCGAAGCTCTCGAGCTCCAACCTTATTTCGCTGTTATCTGATCTGTCTCTAACCCCTTTGTGCTCCCCTTATGCTTTCTACATCAGAACTGGCCGTAAACCCAACCGGATTGACCCTTGATCGACGAATCGAAGGTCCCACTCACCGGACCTTCGCCACCCACCTCCATTTTCATGCAAATCAGCTTCATCTCTGGTCAAAGCAAGTCTCTTCGAGCCTAGTGATATTTTATGCAGGTCTTGAGTGTAAAGAAGCCTTTCTGAGCTTGTATCGATTTGCAGAGAGGCTCCAAAAGGCCCTTCTTGACCTTGAGCTTGCCTGGCCTCTCTTTGAGGTCTTGGACAATACTGGGCACCATCGGATACAGGAGACCACTCCGGTCGTGTTCACCACTGTCGCATTGAGGGGAAGACTCGGAAGAGGAAGGAATTGGCATGCGAAGCTCAGGGAAGGCAAGTTCTTCTTTGTTCTTCGTCAATACCAGCAACTATCCGATGAAGGGGGTGCTCCCAGTTTTGATCTCAGTCGTCCATGCCCCGCCTCCCTCGGTTGTGGATGAAGCGTCAAGATCAGATCATGAGCGTCAATCGGCGAAGGGGTATCGTGAGATGATAGTGTGCCACGTGTATAAGTGAAGTTCATCCGGACGTCCATCTCCGGTTCAATGGGGGTGATTTATTTTATTTACTCTAGACCAAAAATACCTAAGAATAAAAAACGGAAAAGACTGAAAATCAAAAGGATCCAAAATCCTTTATAAAAATGTGAAAAAACTCTAAAAGTTCCAAAAATATGTTTGTCTCTTTCTAAATTTTATTTTTATTATTATCTGCTTATTAAAACTGATTTGAAGAATTTTGGACTTATTTTTATATTTTTAATCTTCATTTCAATTTCGGTCTATTATTTAAACTCTGATTTGAGATATTTTTTACTTTAAAAATGCATAAAATTAGCAACAAATCCAAAAATCACTAAAACATTAAAAAATATATACAAACCAAAAACACTTTATTTTCTATATTTTATTTAATTTACTAGTGTTTATAATTATATTATTCTATATGGTATGTATATAGTCTTATATAGCCTATTATATAATAAAAAGAAAAAAGAAAATATAAAATTCAGAAAACTAAAATCTATATATATATAATATACATATATATAGTGTATATATATAAATTAAATATATATAATTAAAAACCTACAAAAAATATATAATGAGGTACTTGTTTGTATATAATATACTTTGATTAGCAGTAATCGTATGCTAACAACTTTTGCTTTCTGTGGTTCGACCTTTACGTGTTTTCCTACTATACACTTAGTTTTGTAGAGAATAATAAATTTTAACTCCATAATTTTGCTATTCATTGCTTGACTTATACTGTGGGTTAATTGTTGATTGATGACGGGTTTCTTGAGCGGTCAATGCACCGACTTGATTTCTCACCTTGTGAGATTTCTAGATGATAACTGGGATTTTGCGAGGGCCTAGTGTAGTCTACACAAGGTGAGACTACAATGTCGCTGAAGCGACTGCTCACGAAATCCCTATTAATCAATAATTAACCCACAATTTATTCTATTTAACTCTACAAAAGATGTGCATAGTGTAAGGAGTGTAGAGTATCGAACACAAGGAGAAAACTAGATAGATTGTACAATGTGGTGCGAGCAACGGGATTGTTCTTCTTTGTCTATATTTTTGTGGGTTTTTTATTTTGTATTTTTTATATTTTTGTTTTATATTTTGTATTTTGCTTTTTATTTTATGTTTTTAATATTTTCTTTATGTATTTGTTTAATATATAATATAAGATATATGGGAGTATTTATACAATAATAGATAAGAGAGATATAAATATAAAGGAAAATTACAGAACTATTACTATTTTTGTGATTTTTTAATGAATTTTGCTCATTTCCATATATTTTTCAAATTGGAAGTACCCTAAATCAGGGATTAAATAATAGGTTGAAATTAAAATGGACATAAAAATACCAAATAATATCAAACATTTTCCAAATTAATTTAATTTGTATAATAATATAGAGAAAATCAGAATTCAGACAATATTATTTTTGGAATTTTTAGGAATTTTATAAATTTTTATAAAGGATTTTGGGATTTTTCAATTTTTAAGAGTTTTGTTTTTCTATTTTTAGTGATTTTTGGTCTAAAGGTTAAAAATGTATAAATAAACAAAATATTTTTTGGAAATTTTTAGAAATGTTTATATTTTAGGAATTTTTAAGTTAAACAAGGGCTTTTTGTGCTCTTTTTTATTTTTATCAAATAATTAAAATCTTAAAATGCAAAAATAAATATGTGGCATGAAAATACAAGCATCCATGAACTTAAGTCTATTTTTGGTTATTTTTAGAGCACAATTGGTATTTTAAATTAATAGAGGAAACAAAGAGAAACTACAATACTAGTAGGGGCTTAAACATAAATTAAATTTAGTACAGAGGCCTTTACAGCAATTGTTTCAAAAATATATAACAGAATTAAAAAGTTAATGGAAGAAAGAAAAATACATAAATCCTCAGGGGCACACCTGCAAAATGCGCACCTCACATGGGTAGCCACATGAGGTGATCTCGCGTGGACCTAAGTGTAAATATCAAAAGTACAAGGGTTTTCTGTAATTTTTACAAAAATATAAGAATTGCAAAGGAAAGTTTTTGTGCTAAATAATAAATACAAAAAGCATGTGGGCGTATAGGATTCTAAATACCCAAACGCAGTGCGATCCGACGATTCTCATTCCTTCACTAATACACGTGGCAGCACGAGGGGAGACGATGATGGTTCACGATCCGACGATGGAGATTAGTTCACCTGAAGATGATCGATGACTGAAGCTCGGTGTGATACGACGATCGGTGGGCGTCACCAAGAACATGCAAAATAGGACGGTGGAGAAAGGTGATGGACAAACAAGGAAGAAGTAGCGAAGATGCGAACTTCCTCCGGCTTGATCTTCCTCCTCTGATGCTCTTGTTGCTCCAATGGTGGTCTAAAAGCTTCTTGGAGGGTCCGTGTGTCTGCTGGAAGGCACGAAAGGGCCGGAGGGGCACCCATTTGATAACTTGGATTTTACGAGGGACTAAAGTAGTCTACACAAGGTGAGAACTACAGTGTCGCTGAAGCGACGTCTCACGAAACCAAGTTCAACTAACAATTAACCAACAAATATATAAAGCAATGCAAATAACGTTTGGAGTTAAAATATATTTTATTTAACTCTACAAAAGATGGGTATAGTACAAGTACTGTAGAGTACCGAACATAGGGAGCTAATAGGATAGATCGGGCAATTAAGCACAAAAATGATTGCGAGCTTCTTTGTTTATTTTTTATGTGGGTTTTTTAATTTTATATTTTATTTTTATTTTTAGTTTTATTTTTATATTTTTATATTTTATTTTATTTTAATATTTTTATATTTCCTTTTAATACTTTTAGATTTTTGTATTTTTCTTTTATTGTTAAATATATAATATAGATATATAATAGTATATATATATAATAATAGATAAAAGAGATATAAATATATATATATAAATAAAGGAAAGTGAATAATTAAATATTTTTGGATTTTAAATAATATTTTACTATTTTGTAATTTTTTTAGTGAATTTTGCTAAATTTTATGTATGTTTAAAGTCAAGAATATCCAAAAGCAGGGATTGATAAAATAGATGAAATTGAAATGAAAGGGAAAAATAGCAAAATAGGTCCAAAATTCTTCAAATCAATTTAGTAGATAAATAGTAATATAAAGAAAATTATAAAATAGAAAATACTATGTTTGGAATTTTTAGGAATTTTATAGATTTTTATAAAGTTTTTAGGGCTTTTTAATTTTTAGGTATTTTCTTTTTCTATTTTTAGTGATTTTTGATCTAAAGGTTAAAAATACTTAAATAAACAACATATACTTTTTAAGAAATTTTCGAAAATGTTTTTGTACTTTTTTGGTATTTTATAAGCTAAACATGGAATAAAAGTGCCATAAATTATTTTTAATAAATAATAAAAAGGTCCAAAATTGCAAAATTAAATTAGGGCATGGAACTAGGAGCAATCAAGAACCCGTATATATATTTTGGGAATTTTCGTAATGGAATTGCTAATTTAAATAATACAAAAAAGACACAAAAATGCAATGATTGGCAGGGCATACACGTAATTAAAATAAAACCCAAGGGCCAGACTGTAATTTTACCAAAAATATAAAACTAATATTCATATTTATTGGACTAATTCAAAATACAAGTATCTGCGAGGGTATCTATGCAAAATAGCCACCTCACGTGGGACTGCACGTGAGGTGACCTGGCACGGACCCGAATGCAATAAGCAGCAAAGACAGCAGGGTTATTTGTTATTTTCTCATATTTATCACACTACCAAATTTATTTATAAGACTAAATAAATAAAAGGAGAAAGGTGGGGGTGTTTGTACAATTTACCATGTATCATGCGTGATACGATGGCAGGAGATGGTTCACTTATGCGCATCAAACTGTGGAGATTCCACCATACCGCTTTGCCATCGGACGGTCATGATCAAATCTGGCCTCTGATATGACGGTGGTTGAGGCCTAAGATCTAAGGGTTGCTGTACAATCTAGGGCTAAAGCCCCATCGGATGCCTCTGCTTCATTCCCCAAGAACAGGGAAGAATATGGGGGGTGTTCTTCCTTATTCCATTGATTCCATCCGCACCCATCCTCCATTCATGTTGTTGAGGTATTCCTGATAGTCTTGGTGATGATCGACAACTTGCAAGGTGCCCAAAACGATCCAGGATCCTAGTTGCTCAACGAAGCTCTAGCACCAAGGAATGATGACATGGATATGATTGGACCTCATATGGTCCCTTCAAGACCTGCAAATGGGTCTAAAAAAGTCGTTGGCTTCTAGTGATTGGTCTTGGTTGTTATTGGTGGGGGATCGGGTAGTTATGAGGTGGAATGGTGGTGCGTTGGCGAACGGTGGTGGAGGGCACACGGGGCGACTGAACCAGGGGAGATCCAGGTGGTTGGATGGGTCAAAGTGATGAAGAAATGGTTGTGAAAATGAATGCGATGGATTGGGTGTCGGCATGAGGGGTACATGTGGCTTTAACAGTGTCCAGAGCTCTAAACTCCAGCGTACATTAAATCTAAGATCTACACTGCAGACATGGATTAAATGCAAAGTAAATGACAGAATCTAATGCGGGAAAGAAATGCGATAATTAGAAACTAACCTAAACCTCGACGAACCTCTTGAATGACCGGATATGGCGTCAGTGGAGGAAGCTTTGAGATGTGAGGACCATGTCGTTCGTCACCTCATGTGCGTTGCAAGTCAATCGAGGAGGAGTTGTCACCGTCCTCGACCCGATCGTGCAATGACCTGAGGGTTCCAGTGGCCGAAGGCTGATCTAAAAAGCAAAAGAAGGTGACCAGGGCTTATTTAAGAACATAGCGAGAGGGCTACTAGGTCATGAGATTACGGATGAAGGGAACTTCAATTGATGATGGCAAAGAGTTGGAGAAAGGATAGTAGATCGAAAGGCGAAGAGGGTTTCGATGAAGGCATCGAGTCTCCTCGATCGACGGATCACGCGTGAAAATTCGGCGAAGTTGGAGAGTGAGGCCGAATAGTAATCGTCAGAAGAGGGGGTGAAGTAGGTTGTACAGTTGACCTAGGTCAATGAAGGGAATTCCATGGTTGGTCCACGTGGACAAACAAGGAAAAAGATAGTTGAAAATTGCTTGTAATTCAATATTAAATACTAAATGAATTGATTAAATTTTAGTTATAAAATAAAAAAATATTTACAATTTTCATTAGTATGTTTTTATGATTTTTGTTTATTTTTTCGAGGTTGTTATTTACAAGTTATTTTTTAGGGGTATATTTATATGTATATTCTTCTATGTTTTATGTATTTTAGTTTTATTTTGTATTTTTTATGTCATTATTTTATTTTATTATTTTATATATTTATAGCTTATTTTTATACACATAAATATTTTTTTGTTTTATTTTTTTGATGTAATATATACACTTAAATAAATAGGTATATTAATTATATGGATTTAGTTATTGGTATTGCATCTATATATTATATACACATTTTATTTTAATGTTTTATTTGTGGTTTTATTTTTGTTTTAATATGTACATATATTATAATTAATATTTACAAAATTTAAAAAATATAAGTTTATAGAAATACTAAAGAATAAATAAAATGATTATTTTATTCGAGTATATTGTACAAAAGGGGTCCAAAACCTAACTCTCACGCCCTAACTCCAAAAAAATGAAACCACCTTTATTAAATATCTTATAAAAAAAGTTATATACAATTAAAGGTGATTTTGATACATTTTGAGTTTTTGTTTGAGAGACATGGATTTGCAAAGTTGTGATTTTGGAATCTTATTTAGAGTATAACTTTTACCTTGTATATTATTTTTGTATGAAATCAATTTTGTATTTTTCTATGTATTATTATCTACAACTTTCTTGTTCAAAGTTTCTATATTTGGGGTATAAAAAGTAGAAAATAAAATGAGTCCCAAAAATGTATTATTGATGAATTAATAAATGCGATTTTTATTGTACTCCCTACTTTATTCCTTGTCGACCCGGTCATCAAGATGCCTAGGTCTTGTGGTTTACAGTCATAAAATACCTTTGGTATTTTATTCTTTATTCTATAATTTTGGCATTAAAATAGTATTTTACATACAACTTATACGATAAAGGAATGAATGTTAATTTGTGCAAATTAAGGGTATTTATATGCATTTGCTAAGGTTTTTAAGGCCAAAATGATAGAATAAAGGTGATGAAATGGAGATTCATCACTCGACCCTCGCTAAACACGTGATCATCAACCCCATGTAGTAAGTTCTTGCCCATTTAGCTAGAGCTGAGTAGATGAATGGAGAACTTATGGCTAGGATGGGACATGTGATTAAGGTGGGTGGTATGGATAGACCTATAGTAGATGCTTATAATCCAACAGAGAATGAGATACACAATTGGCTCGTACTTAAGATTCCACCAGAGGCATTCGAGCTGAAGACCCATTTCCTTGGGTTGCTACCGAGGTTCAAACGGAAGAACCATATGCGTTATTGAGAGATTTCGAGTTGGTGTGTAAAAACCTTATCCATCCTAGGGTTGGACAAGATTGCATTAGGCTGAAGTCTACCTCGTTTTCCTTAGGAGATAAGGTTGCCCATTGGTTGAAGAATATCGGGGTTAGATGTACAACCCAGTTGCAATTCAAAGACTTATTTTTAAAGAAGTTATACCCACTCAGTAGGACTAACTAGATGAGGACAAAGATCGCTAGTTTCATTTCATGAAGTCTGTGATAGATTCAATGCTTTGACACAGAAATGCCCTTGCCATGTCATTACTAGGGCGATTTTATTCCGGACTTTGTTCTATGGAATGAACCCTGAGATGTAGGGGTTAATGAGTGCAGCTTGTGGAGGTATCTATCTGAATAAGAACGTAGATGTCGTATGGAAGATCTTAGAGAAGATGGCAAAAACAGGAAGATCTCAGGCCACCAGGGCCTATCAGGTGTCTCCCTCATGCCTATCTCATGAGACACCTAGGATGATTGTAGAGGATCTGACAGATGACCTAGCATGGAGATAATAGCTAATAAGCTTACCATGGTAGAGCAAATCCATTAGAGGGTCATTGACCTTGAGGCGCTTTCACGATTGCCGAAACAAGTGGAGGAATTATCTAGGAAGGTAGACAAGATACAACTGCCTACATCTTCTGCACCACCTTCACATGTACACCGAGTTCACCTCGTACAGGAGAAGGTACATGGTCCTCAGAGCAAATGTGTTGAGGAGTAGCAGTACACTCAACAGGCGCAGTACGCACCCCCACAGGTGGAGTTAGTCTATGAGGAGCCTCTATGGGTGTTTGAGATCAATGGGTTGTGGTATAGCCATGACCCCATCGGTAGACAGTCAGGGATGTGGAGTGGTCAGCCACACTGACCCTCCCTAGCTTACCAGGACACCAGCTCCGTCCCCACACCGTATTTTTTATAGTCCAGGCTAGGACAAGGTTACCAGCCTCAGTAGAAGCGCACTTTCCACTCGAGCTAGCAGGGTCCACCACCACCTTATACCTCATAGACCCACCCACAGCAGTAGCACCAGTAGGGCCAACAGGACCAGTATAGGCAGCAGAATCACTCGTCCTCCAGTCAGCAACAGTAGTAGACCCCACACATGAGTGATATGGGGTCCCTCACCTTGGCCATTCAGTCTTTAACAGACATTGTTCAGCAGATGCAGAATGATTATCATGACATAAGGACATATCTCAACCGTTTCTCACGCCACCAGGATCAACATACGGCACCAAAGACTCCAATTCCTGTCCAGTTTCAAGCCAATCCCAATAGCCTGAATCAGGGTCAACAACGACCACAAGATCAGGTATATTATTTAGATTATTACCTATCTAAGCTTGATATCCTTTCGCATGATGATGCGAATCATATGTCCCTCAGGAGCAGAAGGACAGTGACCATACTTGATCGGGCATGGGAATATGAGGAGGATGCCACCAAGTCTCTACCTGAGGAGAACTTGGAGGCAAAGGAGCATCATCACCACCACCAGCACCTTCAGCAGAATAAAAGGGATTTGAAATCCACAAAATATCAAAAAAATCAGAAAAACAAAAAAAACAAAAAGATGGAGAGGAGCACCAGCAGTGAGTCAAGTAAGCCTGATGAAGTGCTTACACCTCCTTCTAAGGATGATGCACTAGGAGCAGCAGTAGATGCACCACCTATTTCTTTTCATAAAGTTCTTTCCATGCAGAGTCAGAGTCCCAGTCCTGTACAGAACTCATTTTCTTGTTTGAATGAAAATATTTCATAATCAAAGTTGTCTTCAATAATCCCTTTCCTCCATATTCTTAAGGGCGGAAAGAAGAAATACAAAAAAATCCAAAAAGATGACCCTGAGATGGCAGAGTTTTACAACAAGTACATCAAGGTCACAATCCCTTTTGATAAGTATGTGGATATGACACCTACATTCCAGAAGTACCTTAAGGCTAGATGCACTCCTACAAGGGTCAGCATGAAAACAAGAAGTCGTGTTAAGAAGCGCGTTCTGTCAGTAGCCACTACTTGTTCCATTAACAATATGGTTCCAAGTAAATGAAGGGACATGAGTGCCCATTATGCAGTGAGTCATGTCGATGACACTGCATTTGCAAATGCTCTCTTGGATAATGGATCCTTAAATGAATTGATGCCAATAGCCCTTTACGAGCGGCTAAATCTAGGATCTCTTAGGAAATCCAGAGCCTTACTCTAGTTTGCTGACAAATCCACTAAGAGGTCTAAGGGATAATTGAGGAACATTATCAACAATGTCAAGGGATGAGATTACATGGTGGAGTTCACATTCCTTGATATGGAGATCCCTCAAAATTGGTGAGATTCCCTGATCATACTTGGAAGGCCCTTCTTAAGGACAGCGGGGGCCTTATTTGACTATAAGGTTAGGAAGATTCAGTTCCAAACTCCATGCAGAGATGAGGTACTAGAGATGAAGCAAACAAAATGCAGAGGCCGGATTCTGAATCCAGCACTGAGTACACTTCATTAGAAGCAGATTGTGTTCATGTAGACATCATTGGGCCATGGAGACAGAACCCAGCCAGCACAGATGAGTCCCTCTCCTTTGGAGAGAATCTTATATATAAGACAGATTGTGAGATCCTTTGGAATGAACAACAAGGCACGGATCATAAAGAGAGTGCATCCCCCTACACCTTCGATGACATAGATGCCCAGCTGGGCCTGTCAGTCATCTCCTCTTTAGGACAATCAAAAGATGAGGATGACGAGTCGGACATGGCTTTTGTCGATTGCTTGGATACTTTTGACACCTGACCGAAGAGCTAAATGAGTTGGTGGCAAGTACTTCAGTGACAGATCCAGCCGCTATCAGCACAGAGCCAGAGTTGATTGATCCAGATTTTCTTGATGACCACACTTTACCTGAGCTTAAACCATTACCCACAACACTTAAATATGCCTTCCTTACAGGACAAGAGAAAAAGTTACCAGTCATCATCAGTTCTCAATTGACTGAGAAGCAGGAATCTCGCTTGCTAGAGATCCTGGAGAAAAACCATAAGGTAGTAGGCTGGAGCATCTCTAATCTTCATGGGATAAATCCCGTTCTGTGTTTGCATCATATAAACCTTGAGTATGAAGCCAAACCCTCTCATGAATTCCAACATTGGCTGAACAAATTTATAAGAGGTCATGAAGAAAGAAATTGAGAAATGGTGCAATGCAAGTTTTGTTTATCCCATCTCCGATTCCAAGTGGGTGTCACCTATCATTGTTGTCCCAAAAAAGTCGAGAATTCAGAAGACCACCAATGAGGATGGAGAGGAGATTATGACACGAGTACCCATGTCATGGTGTGTATGTATGGATTATAGACGCTTGGATGCCACGACGAAGAAATATCATTTTACCCTGCCATTTATTGATCAAATCTTAGAGAGAGTAGCAGGAAAAGAATTCTTTTGTTTCTTAGATAGGTTCTCGGGCTACAACCAAGTACCTATTGCTCCTGAGGACCAGGAGAAAACCATGTTCACTTTCCCCTTTGGTACCTATGCTTTCAGATGCATGCCCTTTGGGTTATGCAATGCTCCCGGTACATTTCAAAGGTGCATGATTCTTATATTCGCTGATATGGTCAGTGAATTCCTGGAAATCTTCATGGATGACTTTTTAGTTCACGGTGATTCCTTTTATTCATGCCTTAGAAATTTAGACCGAGTCTTCAAAAGATGTTGTGAGGTCAATCTGGTGCTATCCAGGGAGAAAAGTCACTTCATGGTGATGGAGGGCATTGTGTTGAGGCATGCCATCTCTAATAGAGGAATGGAGGTTGACCCTACCAAGTTGGACATCATCAGATGACTTCAACCACCAACCAAAGTGAAACAGTTGCGATCTTTCTCCGAGCATGTTGGATTTTACAAGAGATTTATAAAGGATTTTTTAATGATTGCCCGACCGCTAACTGAGCCTTTAGGAAAAGACATGGAGTTTTTGTCGATCACAACTGTTTTAATGCCTTTAAGTTACTTCAAGGGATGATCATGGACGCTCCGATCCTACAAGCCCCAGATTGGTCTCTTCCTTTTGAGATCATGATAGATGCCTCAGATTTTGCTACTGGAGTTGTGTTAGGATAGAGGAGGATGGTGTCTCGTTCGCTATAAACTGCGCAAGCATAGTGCTTGATCCTGATCAGCGTAACTATACATTTACAGAAAAAGAGATGCTTTACGGTAGTGTTCGTCGTGGATAAGTTCATATCTCATCTCATTGGATCCAAGGCTATTGTGTTCACAAATCATACATCACTACGGTACCTCATGGAAAAGAAGGACGTGAAGGTGCGTCTTCTTAGGTGTATTTTACTTATCTAGGAGTTTGACTTGGACATCAAAGATAAAACTGGAAAGAAAAATGTAGTAGTTGACCACCTCCCTCGTCTCGATATTCATGATGCTTCTGATGATACGCCTATTCGATAGTCCTTCCTTGATGAGTCAATTTTTGTTATCGACTCACTCCCATTGTACGCCAATATAGTATATCTTGTCTCCAAGAAAGTTCACGAAGATTGGCCCAAGAGTAGCATAGACCGACTCAAGTCAGATTCGAGACACTACCATTGGGAGGATCTGATCCTTTTCTTTGGAGGACCGAATTGTGGCTGGAGGAGGTGTATTCCTCAAGAGGGATACCACAGTGTCTTTACTTACTACCATAGTCTGGAGGCAGGAGGACACCACTCCGGGAAGAAGACTGCATGTAAAGTATTACAATGGGGCTTATACTAGCCGACTCTGTTTCACGATGCTCTCACTTTTGTGAAGTCCTGCCTGGTATGCCAGCGAATGAGAGGAACCATTGGTTCCAAAGATGAGATGTCGATGCAGCCTATCATCATTTGTGATGTCTTTTATGCTTGGGCCATCGACTTCATGGGCCCATTCCCTGTTAGACATGGTTTTGAGTATATCCTTCTTACGGTGGATTATTTGTCAAGGTGGGTGGAGGCTATCCTGATCCGAGCAGCATACATCAGGACTGTCTGTCAGTTTATCAGAGAGCATATCATTTCTAGGTTCGGGGTCCTCAAAGAATTGATATTCTATGGGGTAGCCATCTCATGAATATAGAGGTGAAGAAACTTGTGATGACTACAGCATTGAACACCGTGTCGCTAGTCCATACCACCCACAAACCAATGGCATAGCAGATGTGTCGAATAGGGAGGGTAAGACCATATTGTATAAGCTCATCTGCCTAGATAGGAAGGACTAGTACCAGATCTTGGACCAAGTCCTTTGGGCCTACATAATGGCTTACAAGACACCATAAGGAACCTCCCCATTTAGGATGGTATTTGAGAAGTTGTACCATTTACCCACAGAGTTAGTGCATAAATCAAAATAGGAAATTAATAAGGTCAACTGTAACACACACCTAGGGCAAAAACAGAGAGAGATGAATCTGAATGAACTAGTGGAAATTAGAAACTGAGCATACAACAATGGTTTGGTGTACAAGGACAAGGTTAAGCATTGGCATGATAGATTTATCAGACGAAGGACCTTTGTTCCTGGACAAAAGGTATGGTTGTTCAATGCGAGGCTGAAGCTTTCCCAAGGGAAACTCAAATCCAAGTGGATGGGTTTGTTTATTGTCAGTGTTGTGCATGACAGTGGATGTGTAGAGATCTCAAATCTTATAGATGGAGCACAGACGTTCCTAGTGAATGGACAACTGCTGAAACACTTTGTCAAACCAAATGAATAATTAGTATGTGTTGAGGAGATTGTTTTCATGTGCAGGGAAGATTATTATGACATACATAGAGCCATGCTTGAGGCCTTGCAACATTGATCTCTAGCCATCAGTAGCATCGAAAAGATTCAGACTATGATCTCTTTGTACATTCCTCAACCCCATCAGTTCTCACACTTACTCTTGTTCTATACTTAGGCTGACCAGAGCCTAAGTATAGGGGGAACTGATGCACGTCCTGTATATATTCATCTATTTCTCATCTTGACCTCGACCGCCCCATTTTTGCTCTTCTTCTATACTTAGGCTTACCAGAGCCTAAGTACAGGGGGCAGATTGACTTCTATACTTTTCATTTTTTTCACTCTCCTATGCTTAGCATGAGCTATGTCTTCTCATCTCTTCTTGTGCTCTGAGGACATAGCACACGCTAAGTATAGGGGGAGTGTATATATTACATATATACTTTACCCATAGCTCGTACTTTCGTGTATTTTTGTATATATATTATGCAATATTGCGGGGTAGGTAAATTTTGCCAAAAAAAGAGGCTTCTTATTTACTCTTGCATATTATCTTTGCGTTCTTAGAAAAATAATTTCGTCAAATGTCTTGCACTTTATTCATCTACATTGCACGTCATCTGCATTTCATCTGCATATCTAGCATATGCAAAGTGAAAAGTTAGTGGGTTCTGAACCAAGCTATGAATAGAAGTCGAGGATGTATTTGATTTGACCTTAATCTACCTAATTTCAGAGGAACCTTATAAGAACTGGAGTTAAGATTTTTCAGATCGAGTGACTTAATTCTTTGAGTATGCAAGTCTACGTTCACATATTATCTTAATTGGTCTAAGTAGAAAATTTATACACACGCATGATTCTTTTAGATAGTGACCTAACTTGGACAAGAACCATTCACGTAACTCTTAATTGATGAGGCTATGAGGAGGTAGAATCCTTTGTCTTGGAGTAGCACATGGGTGGAAATATCCGTCCTCCTCTAGGAAGTGTAGTGCATCGCAACCTAGTCTAGTGGCTTCGACGTCTAACGACGGGATGCTATAGGTTGCAATAAAGCTTCAAAAGAGGGATAGTCTACTAGCTCAAGAAGAAAAACTCCTTCTGTAAATGATTCACCTTGTATGTATGAAAAAGAAGAAGAAGAAGAAGAAGAAGAAAGAGCTCCAAAAAAGAGGACATGCCTGATTGAAAATAAAATGCCTTCCGAAGTGTTTATATTTGTATAGTCAAATAAGCAAGGCATATGCTTCAAATTCTCATACCAAGGAAGCATGCAGCTGGAGACTTGGCTACATTGGTCAAGCTCCAAGGATATGTGACTACGTTGGTCACAATCCATTCTCTTCTCTACCCCCTCTTCTTGAGATCGTTGCACTTGAACTTAGAAGGGAATTCCCCGTTCCTCGATGAAAGAGTTGCTGGATTGAGGAATTAGAGTTACCTTGTTAAAGGAGGTTGTTTATTTTCTACTTCTGATGCGGAGAGCTATATTACACTTACACAGTACAAGTAAGATTCATAGTCATCAGAATTTGCGTATGAGGATTTATTATGACCAGACTGTTGAGGGGAGTTGAATAGAGACTTGTGGAACTTAAAGGTTGTTAGGTCTTAAATTCAATTCCCAATAAAGTTCCTTCACATTATTAATCCAAAGGTCGAGTCAAGCTCTATTTTCACCTTTTGTTCATAACCTTGGTATGGAACCCAAAAACATTTCACTTTTGGGGGTTGATGAATCTGTGGTTTATCACTCTAAAAGTTGAAAATAGAGCTTCATTCACGAGTAATTAGCTGCATTTCTCCATGTATATTGCATTATTATTATTTATGCATTTATAGATAATATTTGCATTTTATCATGCATATTCACACTAAATAAGAAGCCAAATTCTCTTGAAAATATTGCATGCATTATACCGTCTTTTCTTCTATTTTTATTTATTTTTCAGTAACTCAGAATTGAATAAAATCAACTCTCTAGTGTAAATGTTACTAACACTAATAAAGGAAAAATATCAAAAAATACTAACTTGCAAAATTGACCAAAAAACCCAAATCTTAGTTCGAGACTAAAAGCCTTAAAACATGACTATCTCACACATAAAGTCTCCAATGGACCCCTACTCCCTTTTTAATTAATGTACATTCAATTACCTTCAAAATAAGACCAAATTCAAAATAATCGGATCTCGTATGTGAAACTTCGATTTTGGACCCCTCCTTGTATATCGTGCATATTTCCCCTTTTATTTATTTATTTTATTTCTCTATTTTTTCTTAATTACTAAAAATCTAAAAAATAGATTAAGTTGTAAATAGTTATTTTATTATTTCTCTAATTTTATTTTGATTTTTATGTAAGTTTAAAAAATGAAAAAAAATTACAAAACACAAAATGTGGCATTTTATATCTATAAGATACCATCAAAAATACCTTTTGTACAGATGATTTATTTCGGTTTTCTATCCTTCACGAAAGTTGTTGATCTTGTCGAGATCCTCGAAGTCAAAGTTAGAGGGCTCGTCCGGCTCCCTTGGGGCTTCTCTCCCAGGGTCGCCTCTTTTCCCATTGATCTTTCATTCGTGCTTCACCCAGGGGACCATTCCTTGGTTCGCTAACCCTGTCAGAGATTTAGGGGACCATGTTTCCCAGGCCATTTGAAGACCCGTTAAAATGTCCAACTTTGCTAACTCCCCCTTCTCAACCCCCCTCCTCTTTGTTCTGGAAACACGTCTTCTTATTCCATCTTTTCCCGAATCCCCCTGGACTGAGAGGGTTGGGTGAGCAGCAA
Organism: Ottelia alismoides; assembly: GCA_037367405.1. Classification (NCBI taxonomy): domain Eukaryota; kingdom Viridiplantae; phylum Streptophyta; class Magnoliopsida; order Alismatales; family Hydrocharitaceae; genus Ottelia; species Ottelia alismoides. The sequence continues at coordinate 255,942 of JAZKJV010007596.1, read as the reverse complement.
GCGTGGGCAAGACCGGCGGGGTGGGGAGCGTACTTCACCCCGGGTTGGTGGCTTCTGGCCTTTTTCAGCGCTTCGACAAAGGGGAGCCAAAGCGCCCTAGGCCTCAGCTCTTCTTTATGGGAATGCTACTTCGAGAAATGCTGCTAAAGCCTTGTTTCAGTCAGAATGAGTCCCCGGGACCCCGGGACATTGGCTTCCGCCAACCCGCGGTAAGCAGCGGCCAGCTTGGACCTACTTTCCTGTCTACGCTGCTTACTCGAGCAACTTTCTTGTTGGCTAATTTTTATTTTGACCCTATTTGTTATTTCTTTTTTATTTTTGTTTACGTTTATTTTTTTATTTTTCTAGGAGTAATATGTGGCCTCTCCTGTAGCCTCCACGTGTCACCCCTATTTTAATTTTTTTATTATCTTATTTATTTTTTTCAGATTATTTAAATTATTTTACCTAATTATTTATTTATTTATTACTATTTATTTTATTACTTTATTATTTACTTATTTATTTTATATTTATTTATTTACTTCATTAATTACTATTATTTATTTTATTTATTTATTATTTTAATTGTTTTATTATTTATTTATTTATTATTATCATTTATTCTTATTACTTATAATTATAATTATTAATTTTATTTTTTGTGCCACATAGCAACCTCGAGGCATGCCACCCCTCTCCTTCTCCCCTTGTGCACATGCGCTTCTCCGCTTCGTGCAGCATCGCACGCAACTGTCTTCACCATAGGACCCGCTCCTGCTTAGCGCATGACTTCCACAACCGCCATCTCCGCACCCTCCACTTCGTGCGACTTTGACTGATCTACGCGCCTCCCCATTCGCTCTTCCTCATGTAACCATGATCACTTCTCTGGGGTCGCATCTGTCTCTCCTCCAACTGCCATCCCTCTCACCCCTCGACGACACCCTCTGCAACTACCTCCCTATCTCTCTTCGCTCCTCACCATGACGCCCTTTCCCCACCCATCTCGGATTTCCTCCCAACTACCCATAAATAACCTCATTCTACCCACCTTGTACGATCATCCGCCATTCCTTGGACAAAGAGAGAGAGCTTCCAGTGCAGCTCCGGTGACAGAGGGGCTTACTCTGGTCAAGCGACGACCCCTCTTGCTCCAAGCAAGATCTAAGACCTCTCCAAGTCTTGTCGCAACTGCCTTCTCACGGTTGCTTAAGTTTGAGCATTGTCGTGCTCTTGAGCAAAAACCTCAAGGGTTCCTCCACAAACTCTCCATCCCAAGCGACTCTGATCACTTCTCCAGTTAAATACGTTCTTTTCCTTTCTTTTTCCTCTATTTCCTGATCATTTTCATCGTACACCGCCACCGTTGATCGCTTTTCTCCTTCTGTCATCCCCTCTCATCTTTGATTTCTACAAGAAATCGATCCGCTCGTCGTTGACCCTCCACCTTCTTCGCTCGAATTGAGTCATCCACTCCCCTTCCCTCTCGCATCACATATTCTAGGTCGAGTCAAGAGACTCAAACATCGACATCCCCTTGCAGGTGCTTGAGCTTGAAGCAATGTCGACCTCGGCCCACACTCTGTCACCCACTAGCGAGCCCGCGCACGTTCACAACAGCTCAGGTCCACAACTGTCATGCCTTCAGTGTATTCGCATCAACAGAATGCCATCTCCAGCGACCACCACCATTCCTTCCACTCAAGAGCCACCGTCACCTGCAGCACTCATACTCCTCCAACCTTCACAGTGACAACCACCTCCAGTCGTGTGTCGATGGAGGTGGCCACCAGCTGCATACGCCTCTAGTAGACAATGGACCTCGCCCCCAATGTCTGCCTCGTCGAGCAACCCGTTTCACCTTTCATCCTCACATCATCGGCCTTCCTCGACTACACTTCTCCACCTTCAAACTTCGCTTCAGCCAGTTTCTTACACCTTCGCTCGATGTGCTCCAACCGCTTCCAAGCAACCGCACCTTAGCTTCATCGACGGTTACAAGTGACCCGCCCCAGCCTTCGCGCGTGACCCTCTCGTTGTTTGCCCTCTCGCACCGCATTCCTCCACCGTCGTTGCTCACACTCTGAGTCGAAGCTGCCTCGAAGGAATCACCACCTCAGCTTTCTTGCCCCTCCCACACGTGAAGAGAATGTAGGGAGGGGGATATTTACAGAGCGCCCCCTGCCTTTTCAACCGAATGCACAAATGACCAACACGTGCACAGCACGTGCATGCACGAATTTTTGCAAGAACTCCCTCAGGGTTCTTGGTAATTTCCTTAAATTCCCATCAGCTTCTTTTCTTTATTCAGTTTATTATATGTATTGCATATAGACCCTTGTGTTTGCATATTTCTTTGAACATCATTTTCGCTTCAATTTTTTATTTTAAAAATTTCATATTGTAGATTACTTGATTTCTATCTTTATGGATATTTGATTGAATTTTAAGGAACCATGGTTTATTTAATATAAATATTTTAGTGAAAAATTACATATTTTGCCCACTATGTGTTCTTTAATTGATATTAAATTATCTATTGCTCCAAAAATTCTCAAAAAAAAATCACATTAGATAGATTTAATTGTGTTTCACATTATGCCCAAATTTCATGTATCCGCATGCATATCGAGGTCTCAATAAAATAATCTGTGATTCGACTAATTAATTTTTAATTAATTCCATAGTATTTTAAGGAATTAAAGTTTGTTCTGGATAATTCTCATGTAGACCTATCTAGTATAATTCTATCTTTGGAAAATGTTAGTGTTTATTATTTATTAAAATTAATTTTCTCAAAATCACCTAGTCTATAAATTTTATTCTTTATTAGTTTATCTTGTATCCAAAAACTCTAAAAAAATCACAATAGCTTAATTTCCTTATATATCATCTTCTGGTTAAGTTTCATAATTTTTAGACATTGTTTGAATGAAAAATGCATTTTAGTCCCCAAACTTTATCAAATTTGCATTTCATCCATTAAATTACATTTAAAAATACAAAAATATTCCCTGAAAACTTAGTCTCTAGATTACTTAATTATTGACCTAAGGAGACAGTGGCCACTCTGAGTTCCGCCTTGGACTTCCCAAGTAAAAAAAAATTATTGACCGCTTGCTTGTAATTGACACATTAATTAAGTAGTGGTTTTTGTTTGACTTGTTAATTGCCCGACTACAACAACACGACACAAATTAACTAGGGCATTTAACAGCCAGTCACTTATTGTGACTACATTCACTGCTCCCATTTTCCGAGGGCATCATGTCCAGGAGCAACCGGTGTCAGGGCCACCTCAGCTTTGGGTTCAGGACCAATCTTATGCCCAACTTTTCAACCAGCCACCGCGTCCAGCAGAGATCATCGAGGAAGAGCCCCTGCAAATGTTGGAAGTGAACAGTATTTGGTACGTACATGACCCTACTAGACATGGAAACACGGGGGACCGATAGCCATAACATCACCGCCCGACCTTCTACAATACCACTTTCACTCCCATACCACAGCACAGTCAGAGCGGAGCCCAACCCCAGCAGCAGAGGAAACATCATCAATATGTCCGTCAGGGCTAATATCAAGCGATCCAGCAGGGCCCACAATATCAGCAGGCATCCCACCAATAGAGACAACAGTAGTACCAGGCCCCTCAGGGCCAATCGTCACGACAGTCTTCCCAGCTGTGTCACTCATTAACAGGACCCGTGGACATTCAACAGCAGATTTGCGAGGAGCTCCGATCTTACATGAGCAAAATTCATTTTCTACGGTTGGACGTCAATCACCTATCTTGTTGGAGAGATGAACAGACTACACCTGTTGCAGCCATTCCCACCCAAGTTCAAGCTAATCCCAACAGCTTGAATAAATCTCAATTTCAGTAACATGGTGGTCATTTATATTATTCTGACTCGTCTAGATCTGAACAAGAGTTCCTTTCATTTGAAAATATAAATGCTATGTCACTCAGAAGCGGAAGGACTGTGATTGTGCTTGACCAGGCAAGGGAAATGGAGAGAGGCATCTCTAGATCTCAATCTGATGATTCATCAGTTGAAGATGAAGAAATACATCAGGATTCATCATCGTATCTAAGGAGATCAAAGATTCCCACTCAATAGAAGGGGAAAGTGACAATGGAGTCTACAGAGGACCTTGTACCTCCGATTGTGGTAGGTTTACCTTCATCATCAATTCCACAACATGTTGGAGACAATATAGATTTTAACTTTCAGTTGAATAATAATGATTTATGTAATAAGACTCCTTTTCAGTTAAATCTAAGCATGATGTTTCTAGTTATGATTCAAATTCTTCGTCCCCTGTCTCGATTGCTTCTATTCTTTTTCCCCCGTGCTCTAATGGGAGGAAAGTGCAAATCTAAGAAAACTCATCAAGATGATTCATAAATGGCACAATTTTGTCAAGAGAACATCATAGTTAAGGTGCCATTTGAACAGTATGTGGCTAACAATCTTGCGTTCAGAAGTACTTGAAAATGAAATGCATACCTACAAGGACTCTTACGAAGAAATTGGACCAGTATGTGAAGACCCACGTCTTATCAGTAGCCACTACTCGTTGTGTTAAGAATCAGCATCTACCAAGGAAAAAAAGAGACTTGGGTGCTTACTATGTGGAGAGACGTATCGACGACATTATGTTTGCACGCACTATTCTTAATAATGGTTCTTCAATCGACCTTCTTACCTTAGCACTATATTACAAATTGGAGTTAGGACCACTCAGAAAATCACTATCTCTACTCCAATTTACAGATCGATCAATGAAAAAACCTAAGGGAGAAGTGAATATTGTCGTTATTGCAATTGAGGGGCAAGAGTACAAAGTGGACTTCACTGTCCTTGATATGGAGATCCCCAATCATTGGAGAGAATCTCATATCTTCTTGGGTGGCAATTCTTGAGGATCGTCGGGGCAGCATTTGACTACAGCACAGGTTTGATGAAGTTCGGATCTCCAGGCAGAGAAGTGAACTTAGAGATGAAGCAGACAAAATGGCAAAGACCCTACTCAGAATCCAATACTGAGTACTCAGAATATTCAGAGGCAGATTGCAAGATGATCAGCATAGCTAGGATGTGGAGATGGATTCCAACAGAACAGAGTGAGTCCCTCTCATTTGGAGAGAAATTAGTGCACAACGTAGTTTGCCAGGTGTTACCTAATCTCGTGAGAAATATAGATACTTATGTCCTTGATGACTCAGAGATCCCTTTGGATCTATCGGTTCACCCTCTTTCAGAACAATCAAATGACAAAGATGACGAGTCAGATGCAGCTGTGGTTGAATTACCACATTTCTTTGATGATTCGACTCACCATTCAGGAGACTTGGTGGCTAGCACATCATAGTTTGATCCATCCTCCTCCAACACAGAGCCAAACTCAGATGCCACTCAGCTGAACTTAATCGATGATACAGATTTTCCTGAACTGAAACCACTTCCTCCTACACTCAAGTACATGTTTCTTGCAGAACCCAAAGAGAGATTTCTTGTGATCATTAGCTCATAATTAATTACAGAATAGGAGTCCAGGTTGTTAGAAATTCTTGAGAGGAATACCAAAGCCATTGGTTGGATGGTGTCAGATCTCGTTGGAATCAATCCCGCTCTCTGCTCGCACCAAATATATGTTGAGGATAATGCGAGACCTTCTGATGAGTTCCAGAGGAGACTAAACCCTAATCTACAGGAAGTAGTTTAGAAAGAAATTGAGAAATGTTACAAAGCAAGGTTTATACACCCTATTTCAGACTCCAAGTGGGCGGACCCGCTTCATGTTGTCCTGAAGAAGTCGAGAATTTAAATGGTCACCAACGAGGAGGGAGTAGAGATTGCAACAGGAGTACCCATGTCATGGTGCGTCTGTGTCGACTACAGACGCCTAAATATCATGACCAAGAAAGACCACTTTTCTCCTCCATTCATTGATCAGATTTTGCAGAGACTCACAGGGAAAGAGTTCTTCTATTTTCTTGATGGGTGCTCGGGATACTATCAGGTAGCCATATCTCCTGAGGACCAGGAAAAGACCACATTTACAAGTCCTTTCGGCACCTACACATTCAGGCGCATGCCCTTCGCACTCTGCAATGCCCCGGGTATATTTCAGTGGTGCATGATCATTGTATTTGCCGAGATGGTGCGAAATTTCTTGGAAGTATTCATGGATGGCTTCTCGATCCATGGTGATTCCTTTGAGACATGTTTAACACATTTGGACCAAGTCCTTAAGAAGTATAGGGAGGTTAATCTATTACTCTCCTAGGAGAAAATCCATTTTATGGTCACAGAGGGTATCATGTTGGGACACTTCATCTCCAAAAAGTGAATGGAGATTGAACCTACTAAGGTGGACGTGATCAAGAAACTTGAGACACCGACCAATGTCAAGTCAGTGACGTCTTTCTTATGGCATGCTGGATTTTATCAAAGATTTATTCGTGAGTTTTCAAAGATCCCACGCCCATTGAATGAGCTCTTAGGAAAAGACACCGAGTTCATTATCGATTACAATTGTCTGGAGGCCTTGAGATCTTGAAAATAAATATTTGTGAATCACATATCTTACAAGCTTCTGACTAATCTCTTCCCTTTGATATCATGATTGATGAATCAGATTTTGTTGTCGGAGCTGTGTTATTTTAGGACAGAGAAGATATGGGATTCCATATGTGATTTACTATGCGAGCAAGTTTTGGATCCTACATAGAGAAATTACATAGTGACTGCAAAGGAAATGCTCATTGTAGTTTGGTCCCTAGAGAAGTTCAGATCATATATTTTGGGCTCCAAGGTGATGATTTTCATTGATCACACAACAATCAATAACTTAATGGAAAAGAAGGATGTGTCTTCTTAGGTGGATGTTGTTAATCTGAGAATTTGATTTGGAAATTAAGGATAAACCTAGAGTGAAGAATGTTGCGGGCGATCACCTTTCCCAAATCGAGCAGAATGATAATCATGATAGTGAACATATTCGAGAAACTTTCCCAGACGAGTCAGTTTGCGCTATTGACTCACTCCTGTGGTATGCCAACATGGTGAACTACCTTATCTCCGAGCAGGTTCCCCAGGGTTGGACTAAGAGGAGTATTGACTAACTGAAGTCATATTCGAGGAGATACCACTAGGACGATCTTTTCCTTTTCTTTGAAGGGTCGGATTGCTCTTGGCAAAGGTGTATTCCTTAGGAGGAATACTAGAGTGTCCTTACACATTGTCATACACTTGAGGCTAGAGGACACCATTCGGGAAAGAGAACCGCACACAAGGTACTCCAATGTGGATTTTACTAGCCAACCTTGTTTAGAGATGCCATTGATTTTGTACGGTAGTGCTGATTTGTCAGATAATGGGAGGGACTGTCGGATATAGAGATGAGATGCCCATGCAACTGATGAATTTATGTGATGTTTTTGACGCATGGGAAATTTATTTTATGGGTCCCTTTCCCAACAGCAATGGACATGAGTACATCTTATTGGCGATTTATTACTTGTTAAGGTGAGTGGAGGCTATCCCGACGTGAACCGTAGATAGAAAGACTGCATGTAAGTTTATCAAGGATCATATCATTGTGAGGTTCGGGGTTCTAAAGGTTTTGACTTCTAATGGTTGTAGCCACTTTGTGAACAAAGAAATGAGATCATTGGCTAATGACTATAAATTCGAGCATAGAGTAACCAATCCTTACCACACACAGTTTAATAGCATGGTAGAGGTTTCTAATAGAGAGGTGGAGAGTATTATTTAGAAGTTGTCGTCCCAATAGGAAGAACTAGTCTTAGATTTTGGACCAAGTTCTGTGGGCCTATAGGACAGCCTACAAGACTTCACTCGGTACTTCACCTTTTAGAATGATCTATGGCAAGCCATGCCATTTGGCCCGTAGAGTTAATTCACAAATACGAATGGGAGAAAATGATTTGTCACCTAGGGAAGATCTGTCGTGACTTGAATCTGAACGAGCTAGTGGAAATCCGAAATCAGGCTTATGACAATAGTGTGATCAATAAGGACAAGGTCAAGAGATGGCATGATTGAAAATAAGGCATAAGACCTTTGTCCCTAGGCAGAAGGTATGGTTGTTTAATGCCAGGTTGAAAATTTTTCACAAGAAACTCGAATCTAAATGGACAGGTCACTACATTATCACAGATGTGCACAACAATGGTACTGTTAACAGTGCTTGATCTTAGATATAATACACAGACATTTTCAGTTAATGGGCAGTTGTTGAAGCATTATGTCGATTCTAAGGAGTAGTTAGTCCAAGTCGAGGTGATCAACATCATGTAGAGTGAGCACAATGGAGACACATCAGAACACTCTTCACGAAGACAAGCAGTCGGACCCAAGCTATACAGATTCATCATAATTCTTAATGCATTCACTTGTACATTTTCCAGATCTCATCAGACCCCCTCCCTTTCTTCCAATACTTAGGTTGACTAGAGCCTAAGTATAGGGGAACCGATGCCCACTGTATATGCCCTTCTCATCCACTTCTCTTTTCTTCCCTCATTCTCGCTCCCCTTCTATACTTAGACCATCCACATCCTAAGTATAGGGGGTGAGCCAACTTCTATTTTCATTTCTTTTTCACTCTCTTACGCTAGCCCGATCTACAGATTCTCTACGCTTCTTGTGCTTTGAGGACATAGCACACGCTTCTTGTACTCTACTTTCGTGTATTTTTGTATACATTCTACAATAATTATGAAATGGGTAAATTTGGTAAAAAAAACTCTTTGTGAACTTTGTAAAATACTTGTATAATTGTATACTTGTATAATATGTATATAGTATACAAGCTGTAAAATCTGTATAATCTGTATACTAAATCTTGTATAATCTTGTAAATTGTATACTTTTTTGTAAAATTGTTGTAAAATAGCAAGTATATCAAAAAAATAAAAAATTACAACTAACACTATTGTGTAAAATCGTGTGTGCAACAAAAGTTTTGAAAATTGGCTTCTTATTCATTTTGCATAAAAAATCTTGCATTAAAAATCTCTAAAAGAAATATTTTGCACTCTTGCACTTCATTCAACATCACATTTATCCATGAATCCTTTAGTTGGATGTATCCCTGACACTTACATACTCACACAAGACTTAGAAGTTCAAGGACGCTTGGTTTATGAGGTCCTAAGATTCAGAGTTAACCAACCGTATTCATTAGGGTCTATGACTTCATTATTCACACTTCCCTAGTTTGAAAGATGTGTGTGTTATTGACAAGCCTGAAATCATCCTGGTTAATTTGTTAGAATTAACGTCGTATTGTTCGTTGTAGTCGAGCAAATTCAGATTCATCAAAAACCACAAATTAAATTATTTTTCAATTAAAGCGAGCGTAATATTTTACTTGGTCAAGCCCAATGTCGAACTCAGAGATGCCTTTGTCTCCTTAGGTTGATTTAAAGTCGATCTAAAGGTTAGGTTTTCAAAGAGGCATTTTTTGGTATTTTCAAATGCAATAAATGAGGACATGCAATTTTGGCGAAATATGATTAAATTAGGCTACTGTAATATTTTTGAAATTTTTGGATGCAAAAAGAATTAATTACAAATTAAATAATGCAAATTAGGTGATTTTGAGTTAATTAATTTTAGTAAATACCAAACATCAATATTTTCTAGAAATTAATTTATCCTAGATAGGTCTATATGAGAGATATCCATAATAATTTTTAATTTCTAAAAATACTAAGTGAGGAATTAACTAAAAGTCACTAACTAGAATCATTGTTTCATTTATTTGACCTCGATATGCATGCAAATGAAATGAAATTTGGATACATTGTAGAACAACCTAAAATCTACTTATTATGAATTTTTGGGCATTTTTGGGTCAGCGAATAGTTAAATATCACTTTCATAGAATAAAATGGGTAAACTACACTGGGTTTCACCAAATTAATTATCATAAATAATCCACTGATCACAAAAATGTAAATAACTGCTCATTAGATAAAAAATGAATTTCTCTACAACATGTTATTTTTTGGAAATGATGTGAAATGTTAGTTCAAATGAATGTCCAAACATAGGGGTGTATATGCAAATCAGAAAAAAAAGAAAAAAATAAACAATAACACACAGGAGTGCTTCTTTAATTACCAGATCCTCCGGAGGCTTCCTCGAAATTTTCCGGCACACTCATGTGAAACACGTAGGCATAGCTAGCGGGGGTATTGGCACAAATATTGCAGATTTGAGGGGCGGCCTGCAAATATTCAAGGGGGCACGTGACATGCACGTACCCTGGCCAGGAGAGGATACAGATGCAATATGGAGATCAGTGGGGTGCTCTGAGTAAATTCCTCACGCTTCACGGGCTCTGCACGTGAGGTGACGAACTAGGTGGTATGTGGTGTGGCGTCGCGCATCGCAGCAGAGCGGGTTGGCGACCGACAAGGTGAACGGGGCATGGCTGCAGTTGTGAGGCGATAGCGAGGATGACCCCCCCCCCCCCCCCGTTGACACATGACACGAGGAAAGCTGCAGAGGTCAATGCTAAGAAGACGGTCCGAAGAGGAGGTGCATTCGATGTCGGTGGCAGCTCGTTGCAGGGTGAAGTCGGCTAGGAGTCGATGGAGGAGCATGGTGGAGTTGAGTGGTTGTAGGCCGTTGCTTGGAGGGTGACAGAGGGGTAGGTGTGGTGACCAAGTGACACAACCGTAGGTGACTTCTGCGGTGGCGTGGCTAAGCAGTGGATTGTAACCTGGGGGCGTGGTGGCGCGCGTGGAGGGCAGGGCACTGCTAGTGGTTAGGAGCGTGGGTGGCTCCAGGGGATGTGGGGACTCGTGGTCGCTGGCACAGAGGCTGAGATCGTCGATGAAGATGCACAGAGGGGGGCACGTGGAGGTTTCTCCAGTCCGATGAAGGCATTGCAGAAGGGCGACGTGTCGAAGCGGGAAACCCAGAAGGTTGCTTGAAGGAATAGCTCACTGCACTATGTACGGAGGTCCTTCACCTGCAAGGTTAGCAAAAGGGGAGGTGATGGATCCTATCGTGGGTTGACGCGATGAATGGGGGTGGCACAGTCGACTGCGTGAAGGTGATGAACGGGTGCAGAGATGGAGGGTTCGGAGTGATGGAAGAAGGTGGATCGACGAAGGGTGATTTGTAGAGAAATAAAAGAAGGGAAAGAGGAAGAAAGAAGCAAGGAAGAAAGGGATCATAGGATGGGAGAGAGGATGGAATTGATAGGATCACCTATGATATATGCCTGAGGTTGAAGGAGCTTATGCTACCTTCTGTTTTCACCTCAAAAGGTTGGCTGAACGATGACCTTGAAGCTTTGTAGAGACTCGATCGAAGATCTGTGGTAAGGAAGCAAGAATCTCCCTTGGATCTTGCCTATCGATGGATGCCATCATTGACTTCTAAACCTCTACCTAAGCTGTCATCAGAGGTGGAGGTCAAGCTGGTAGCTCCCTTCTCTCTCATTTTGGAGGATGCGATAAGATGTTGACAGCGGTGGGGGTTTTATAGGGGTGCGTGATGATGGCTGAAAGAGGAGGAAGATCATGGGGAAGGTGGTTTGCATGGTTTTTGCATGGGAGAAAGAGGGATGGCTGGAGAGAGAGAAGGGTGGAGGAGAGAGAGCGTGAGAGATAAGAAAGAGGCGTGAGAGGCAGAGTGGTGCAAGGGGTATCGTGGAGAGAGAAGAGGAGAAATGGGAATGGGTCGCAGGATGCGGGAGGAAGAGGAGGTTGCGGGCTCGTGCGTGAGATGCGCAACTGCAGGTGGTTAGTGTGAGGTGCGCGCAAGGCATAGGGAAGAGAGGAGGAAGGCACGGGGGTCGGTTGTGCAGCCATTGCGTAGAAGGGGGATGGGCGGTGGAGTGGGTGGTGGAAGAAGCGAGCCGTGAGAAATGGGTGAACATGGAACGTGATCTGCATGGGGGAAGAGAGTAGAGAGAAAAAAGAAAGGGATGGTGGGATACGTGCATGGGAAGTATGGGGAGAGTTAGAGAGAGAAAAATAAAGGGAGCAGAGAGAGGGGTAATGGAGAGGGCCACATGGAGTGCAGAGGTACGACTACGTGGCAGAGGATAAGAATAAAATAAAATAAGTAATAAAATAAATAAAGTAATAATAATAAATAAATAAAATAGTTAAATAATTAATTAAATTAAGTAATAATAAAAATAAGTAAATAATGTAATGATTTAAAAGAAAAATGGGGTGATACGTGGTGGCTCTAAGAGCGGCCATGCGTCGCTCGTAGAAAAATCGAAAATTAAATCAAAAGAAAAATCAAAAAGAAATAACAAAAGAGGTAAAATCAAAAGGTGGTCTACATGAAAGTTGCCCGTCTCAATGAGATCTATAACTTTCGTGGAAGATCCAAAACCAAAATAATTCATATGTACAAAAGTGTTTTGGGAGGTACCTTATAGGTATAAAATACTGTATTTTTATCTTTTGTTGATTTTTAATCATTTTTAAAATAAAAAATCAAAATAAAATTAGAGAAAATATGAAAGGAATAATTACGACTTAAAAATCCAAAAAATAGATTAAGTTGTAAATATTCCTTTCATATTTTCTCTCATTTTTTTGATTTTTTATTTAAAAAAATGACAAAAAAACTGTAAAAGATAAATATACTGTATTTTGTACCTATAAGGGGTCAATATGTACAATATACAATAGGGCCCCTATTGTATTTTTAATAATAAAAAGATAAAATAAAGGGTAATTTGGTCGATATGTAAAATATACAATAGGGAAAACCCAAGTTTCACATACGAGCTCTGATTCTTTTGAATTTGGTCTTGCTTTGAATGTATTTGGACGTACATTAATTCAAAAGTGAGTAGGGGTCCATAGGAGACTGTATGAGAGAGATATTCACATTTCAAGGTGCTTAGTCTCAAACTAGAGTTCGGGTTTTATTGATTAATTTTACAAGTTAGTATTTTTTGATATTGTTCCTTTATTAGTGTTAGTGATATATACACTATAGAGTTGATTTTATTGGATTAGTATAAAATAGATAGAAATAGGTGAAGTTAGCTAATATACAGGTGAATATGTATAAGTGAATTTGGCTCCTTATTTAATGCAAATATGCATGCTAAAATGCCAACATTAGTTCTAAATGCATGAATGCGAATAATGCACAATAAATGGAGATATGCATCTAATTACTCGGGAACAAAGCTCTATTTTCAACTTTTAGAGTGATGAATCACATATTCATCAGCTATATTGCATACTTAGTCTCTTCATTAAAGAATATGATCGGCACCTCACATGCATGACTGCAGTTATGATGAGATGAGTTGGGATTTCACTTGAGGAACTGGGATGGGGGATTTGAGTTTGGACCTGATTTTATGATGCTCGAAGATGGGATAAAATCGATGAAGGCTTCATGAAACCTGAGTTTCAACACTTTCAGCCAGTATGAGAACATGGTTCTTATACTAATCTCTTGATATTAACCTATGTGCGAGGGTGTGATGAAACTAAATAATTGTTGTTGATCAGTGTGTGCCAACTTGGTAAAAGAAGTGGAGCTAGCCAACCATCAAATAAATTTCGAGAGAAGTTCTCTCATAAAAAGCTCTCTCTCATTAAAATTACAAATACAAAGAGCTTCCACCAAAGATGAGAGCTCCCAACCTTTTCAAAGTGTCCACTTGGACCAAAGCTATTAGGACCAAGAGTCGAGCTAGCACCCAAAAAGGGCTCTTCATCATATAGTGATACAAGTCTAGGTGTCGAAGGTAAGATAGGTACTCAAAAAAGACACACCCTGATATACTCCCAAGAAAAGAAGTGCAGACGACTTCGAATTCTCTTAACGGACGCATTGGTCAACAACCTAAAATACATGAGTTGAGTTAATAAGGCACTCGAGAGAATCCTTGTTCCAATGAGAGGGAGAGAAGAAAATTACACAAACCTATGCCCTCTATCAACTAGCCTTCCATCTACACTTTTAAGACTGACAACTAATGAGATGGTGGATTGTATGCAAGAACTTATTTATTCCATATGTGTTGAGGACTGGGTTTTTAGGAGAGTCTCTTGGACTGAACCTTGGGTGACATTTTGACTCTACTCTTGTGATTGCAATCCACATCTAAATGCCATATGCTTACTGTATGTGTAAACAAAGAGAGTCTCAGAACTAGAGAAGTTGGATACCTTTCGGCTAAAGCTTGGTTCAGCTCAAAATTTTGGGATCACTAGAACCAAGAGTTCTTCAATAGATCGAGTCTTGTATTCCACATGCACAGTCAGGAGTTGATCTGACTAAATCATTCATTCTCTAGTGCTTGGGGACAAGCCTGGTTTAAGTATAGGGGGTTGATGAATCTATGATTCATTACTCTAAAAGAGGATAATTAAGCTTATTTATCCAAAATCCAATAGCATTTAATAATCTAATTTGCATAATTATCATTCATGCGTGTGTAAATAATAGTTGCATTTTATCATTCATCGTTGCATCAAATGAGGAGCCAAGAATCCAGTGTACAGTTGACCTGTAAAATAGCTAACTTCATTGATTTTTAATGATTTTATTCTAACTCCAAATCACATGAAACCAACTCCATTGTGTACATATTATTAACTCTAATAAATGGGAAAAAACCCAAAAAAATACTAACATGTAAAATTGGCCAATAAAACCCAACCCCTAGTTTGAGACTAAAAAACCTTTTAAACGTGAATATCTCTCTCATATAGTCTCCTATGGATGCCTAACACTTTTGAATTAATATACGTTCAGTTACCTTCAAAACAAGACCAAATTAAATAGAACTGGAGTTCATATGTGAAACTTGGTTTGGGCCCCTTTTATATATTGTACATGTGTCCCCTTTATTTTATTTTATTTCTTTTATTTTCTTAATTATAAAACATCTTAAAAATAGATTAAGTTGTAAATATTTATTCCATATTTTCTCTGATTTTATTTTTATTTTTATCTTTTTAAAAAAATGATAATTTTTTTGCAAAAGATAAAAATGTGGTATTTTATATCTATAGGATACCACCCATTGTTTTTTACAGATGACTTATTTTGGTTTTGGATCCTTCACAAAAGTTATAGATAACATCGAGATGAACAACTTTTGTGTTGGACACTTTTTAATTTTACCTCTTTTCTTATTTCTTTTGGATTTTCCTTTGTATTTAATTTTCAAATTTTTTGGGAGTGACATGTGGCGGCCCTGGAGCCGCCAAGTGTCACCCCCATTTTCTTTATTATTTTGTTTTACTTTTTTATTTCCTTTTTATTTTTATTTTTATTTTATTTTATTTTTTATCACTCAGTTATTTCTTTTATTTTATTTTTTTACTTATTTACTTATGTTATTATTTTATTAATACTTAAATTTTAGTATGTATTTATTTATTTTTATTATTTATTTCTTTATTTTGATTTTTCATTTTTTTATTCTAATTTATTTATATTTTATTGCTATGTGGCCGCCCCTCGGCGTGCCATGTGGCACCCCCTCTCCCTCCTTCCTTCTGCCCTTTCTGGTGGCAACCTTCCACTCGCTTTGTGTGACAGTGCATCCCCAACTATTGCCCCATCTGTGACCCTTTCCCTCTCTCGCGATCTGATTCGAGCTGCAACCCTCTCTCTCCTCGCCCTCGCATGCCTGCAGTCAGCACCCTCCACCTCCATCTCTCTATCTCCTCCGCAGGAGCCGCAACTACGGCACTTCCACACATCTTGCAACAGCCATCCCTCCCTTTCAAAACACTCATAAAGTACCGCTCGTCGCCCCTCATGCACGACATCCACCATCATCCACCGATCGACAGAGATGATAGAGGGAAGAACCTCGGGCTTCCTCAAACTTGTGCTAGTGATAGAAGCATCATGACATCTTTCAGATCTAGACGTGATCCGTGGCCCTTCTGCCACGTCACACTACCTCGCCGATTTGTCAAGTCTCAGCTTCAGTTACCGAAGCTAGATGCAAAGACGGATAGGCCCTCTCCTCTCCATTCCCAAGTGTCACTTGCATGTAATTATTATTATTATTTCTTACTCTCTTCTTCTTCTCCCTCCACAACGCTTCTTTTACCTCAGCCTATCAAATTCTCCTATCATCACCTTCACCTGCCACGCCTTTGTCATCAGCCTTCATCTCCGCCCCGGCGATGGCTGCGCTCGACCAACCTACGCTCTTCGCCAACCACCTCCATTCGCCCTCGACATCTGCTCCACGGTCTGCACCGCCCTTGGGCTTCGCCATCGCTCGCCATTAGGCGACCCTCCATCCACCAACAACTCCAGACCGTCGCTACCTCTCCCCACCGCGACGTGCCTTGGGCATCCAGCACGCTCTAGGACTTGATGAATCTCATATTCATCATGCTAAAATTGGTCAATTAGGCTCTGTTATCCAAAGTTCATATGCATTTAATCATTAATATAGCATCATTAGCATCCATATATGTGTAAATAATATTCGCATTTCATCATGCATAATTTCATAATGTGTAAATTGGCCTAAAAAGCTGCTAACTTCCCATATTTTTAGTTAATTCATCCAAACTCTGATCAACCTGAAACCACCTCATGTTGTGTCGATATTACTAACAAGAATAAACAAAAAATACAAAAAATACTAACTCAAATAAATGTCAAATAAACCCAAAACTAAATTTCACATCTAGCGGACTAAAACGCACATATCTTCCTCACACTGTTTTCGATTTTGGTCTACTCACTTTTAAATTACTCCATTTCAAATACATTTAAAATAAGATCAATTTCGTAAAATTCGGAGCTCGAATGTGAAAGTTGGGTTTTTGGCCTCTTTTGCGCATTTTATCTTTTTCCTATTTTTGACCTGAGTTTTTAGGTACAGTTAACACTTTTAATTTTATTTCTTCTTCATTGGTGTTCTTTAATGAAAGTTTTATCAAACGGCATAAAAATCTAAATCTAGATTAAGACTGAAATCAAAAAACTAATCGTGTCTGAGTGTCCCTTATAAGGTTGTACAAAAATCTCATATTCTTACTTTTATTTTGTTTTCCTATTTTATTATTTATAAAAATTCATTAATGCATAATTAAGTTTCTTATATTTCTCATATTTTTATAGATTTTTATCCTTTTTCAAAACCATCAAAAAATTTGCAAAAATACCAAAAAAACTGGTTTTCTATACACATGGAGACCACAAAAAATACCACTTTATACAGATGATCTCTTTTTCTCCCAGATCCTTCATGACAGTTGTAGATCTCATTGATGAACAACTTTTACGAAGGAAATTTTTTTATGCGAGGTATCCCCATATTTCTTTTCCAATTTTCTTCAGCTTTTAAATTTGAAATTTTTTTGGGGTGACACGATGCAGCCCCTAGCCTATCATGTGGCACCCTTCCTACTCTATCACCTCTCTCTCCTCGGGTCACGTGCAAGGCACGTGACCACGACTCCAGATAGGACACATGCAAGGCACATGACCTTTCCCCCCTCCCCTTCCCAACAACGTCCTCCGCCCGACTCCGTCACCCACTTACGCCTCCCACCTGCATGTAACCCCTCTCCCCTTCCCAGCCGTTGCGCCTCTCCCGTCGTGTAACACCTCACCTCCTCCTCTTCTTGTAATGCCCTTCCCTCTCCTATAAAGGTTTCACCTCCGGCCTCCTCCCAATCAATCTGCCAATACAAGCAGCTTCCAGGTCTGACCGACGATGACAGCACCTTACGTCCAACCCCTTCCTGCGGTGTGATCCAAGGAGCTTCGCTCCGTGCTGCTGCATTCTTCCCCAAGATCCAGCGAATCTCTCGCCACCTCTGCCATGGCGATCGAGCGATGATCGGAGCGAGCTTCTAGCTCCTCCAATTTTTGGCGAAAACCCCCTTTTAATCTTCCTCATGTTAATTACTTAGCCACTGCACAACAGCCGCTCCAGTCTTCACTGTAACACGCCTCCCATCCGCGCTCTGACCTTCATCGTGCGCCACCATCTCCTTGTTCCACCGCACAAACTCAGCTGCTCCAACCATCCCCGAGCACCTTCGCACGCAGCACTCCCTTCACCCATGTTCTGACTACTGTCTACCCAGTAAAGCTCCACCTCCAGTCTAGCTCTGTCGACTGGATCTCCTCCTACTCCTCTCTTCGTAGTAAGCCTAGGCGTAGCCCTAACTCCACCTCGGGCATTGATGAATCCATGATTCTTTAACTTTTTTGTCGCATTTTGTCTTAAAACCCTTAACAAATACATGTAAATATACATTAATTTTCACCTTTTATAAAAACTTCATTCATGAATAAATATTCATTTTTAAGCATCAAAATCATGTAAATAAATAAAGAACAAAGAAAAGAAAAAAAAGGCAGATTGGAAATATGTATATATGTACAATATGACTTATAAATATAAATATAACTGCAAGGTATATTTATAACCTAACCCCCGAGACCAAGTCAGCATGGATTGGCCGACAAAACCAATATGTAGGGGGAGATAAGGAAAGAAAATCATAAAAATAAATTAAGTTACACTTCACATATTCTCCACTATTTATCCAATAAATACCAAATCATCATTGATTTTTAATTAATTCATATGAATATATTTTTCACCAAACTCTTTTCCTAATTATTTCTAAAAATGTGTATAAAAATATAAAAATAAGTTAAAAATATTCTCTTGTACATACACCAAGAAATCCTACTTGTAAATTATCAAATTCTCAACTTTCGAACATCATAACTTCTTCATATGAACTCCAATCTCACTCTACTCACCTTTAAGGTTAATAAAATAATATTCTCTAATTAATAGAGGTGGTTTCATTGAATTCGGAGTCCGTTTGCAAAAAGTCAGTTTTGGGACCTAATGACAATGGGGTTTCTGGGCTATTTATTTTATGTAGACCACATTATTTATACTTCTATTAATTTTACAATTTCTTATTATTTTCATGATCTTGTAATTTAAACATAATTTATTTTAGAATTTTTGGAGCTTATTTATTATTTTAATAAAATCCAAATACCTAATTTATAGATAAAAATGAACTGGATAACTTATACCTATATTTATTAATATATGTAAACTAATTTATTAAAATCCCTAAAATTTCACATAACCCTTATTTATTATTGTAATAACTAAAAAATACAAAATTAATATTTAATTATTTATTTATTAAATTAAAAATCCAAAACCTATTTATCTATACGTATTTATTAATATAATATTTATATTTCGAATAATATTTATTATTTATAAAAACTAATTATTCTATAAATTAGATAATTTATTATCTACATTTCTTGTTTTTATACCTATTTAAAATAATTTTATTTAGTATTTATTATATAATTTATAATCTATTTACACATCTGGCCTACCAGGTGTGTCAGCACCTGGTGCTTCTTCTTCAAGAAGTTTGTTCGACTTTCTGTTCTAACCAGCCTTCTTCAACCAATTTCCCCGCACATTCTATAACCTCTTCAAGCGATCCAAACCATTGAATTACCTCTCCTAACAATAAAGATACTCGGCTACCATTAGATTTAACTTGGAGATCACGAAACCTCTCTATAAATATCCTCAAAGTTCGCAAATTATAACTAACTCTCTCATATCCACCTGAAGCTCAACTTCCAATGGCTGACCCCTCTCTTCCTCGCCTCGTTCCGCTCGCTCAGGAGGTGACAGCTCCGATCAAAGGTGTCCGCGTGGGAGAAGGACCACTGGGGCCAACTTCGGCAAAGATCGGTCGTCGAGCAACCATCTGAGGTAAAAACACCTCTCTTTTCCAGATCAACTCGTCCATCTTCGCAAATTTCTTTCTCGATCATCGTGCCTTCACTAGCGTGATTAAGCATGTCATTAAGACGCTTAATCCTTCATCTTAAACACACATTCAAACTCAACATCCAAATCTTTTCATACTCAACTCGAATCGCAATCCATTTTTCATTAGTTTTTTACGCCTTGTTTCAATAAGTCTGGGAACATATTTTGATCTTGCAATTAATAATTTGTTGGCCGATTTCTCCAAAAATCGAGCACATATCTTGCATCTTTGCAGATCCAACTCTATTCTGGAGTAATCTCAAGGCATTTGGAGTCCTTAACCATCACAAAAATCTCATTCAAAGATGGCGCATCAACTTGAGCACCAGCATCAAAAGCAGTAACCGAACATCTCCACCGGTCGATTCCCGTTGCTCTCAGCCAGATCTGTCCGTACATCGTCCATCGCGGGCGAGCTCGAGGGTTGGAGGAGCTAACCCTCTGGCCCCGCTGGAGACCCAAGCTATGCAACTATAGCCCGTGATAAATCAGAGAAGGAGCATCCATCGTCAACAGCTCAAGAACAGCCAAGAACACTCGGGCTACAGTCTTGCAATACGTGGTTGCATTGGACGGCTAGGATTGTGACTAACGTTATAATCCAGACTATCCAAGCCGAATCGGTGGAAGAATTGCATAATAAGCCTCGAGGACTTCCAGCATTTCAGCCTGCCTGCAAGGTTTCCAGGAATTGCTATTAGGTCCCTCCGCAGGGACCTAATTGTAATAATTCATATTTTTTTACAGAACAGCCCTTGGCAAAGGACTTAATTGTAGAATTTTGTTAATTTTTTCTTGCATTTATACCCATGATCAGTAGGGAGACTTTGGACACGTTTTTGACTCTATTTTTTGTAAATTTTTTAGGGTAGTTACGCAACTACCCCAACGAGGTTTTTCAATAATTTTTGTGTATTTTCGACGTATTTTCATCATGTTTTGATTTGTCACATATTGACTCTGTTTTGATTTGATTTTGAGTATTGTTTAAGCCCATTGCTCGTTCGCTTTACCTACCATATAATATCACTTAAATTTCACCTATTCTTCACATATTATAGTGTAGGTAAATTGTTTGAAAAATGTCACTTTGAAAAATAAATAAAAATTGGAAAAGTATAAAATCAAATAAAAATTTAAAATAAAACAATTCCATAAAAAATTTGTCATGTTTCCCCGATCTCTTTAAGAAGAGATAAAATAATCACAAAAATATATTTTCACCTAAAAAAATCAAAGTACCCTATTCTGCCTCCTTGTGTTCGACCCATGCACACTTACCTAGCTAAATAAATAGTGTAAGGTTTTTCTAAAAACCGATCTTTGTTTGATCGACTAGGATCTCTTTGCGATTTTCTACACCGACAACACTTTCATTTAAAACCACAATACGATCTTTAGCCGCATCAGGCATCAACCGCCTTCATCGACCCTCGCCCATGTGCTGTGTGTTGGTTGAGGGGTAGACTCCGCCCAGCCTCACCATCGCACTCCACTGAGGCCTCAAGCTCCAGTTGCCTGCAACTCCCTCGAGCACAGCTGACCAGACTCACCATCGTTGCTCGCGAGGGTTGCCTGTCGCGACCCAATTCCAGGCCGTCGGATCCTCCCATAACTGAATATGGTTACTCAGCAATAATTTATTCAGCAATCACAACTAACATTCAGAAACAGACTGCAAATAAAATATGTTCAGAAGAAAGTATTTCAATATTTTTCCATTCACAAAATAAAGTTCAGATGATACATTGTCCCACTATAACCATTTACATGTACATTATCTTGAAAGGAAAATATACAAAAGATTACTAACTACCTTACAAAGTAAAGCCATTGTGGTTGGCTGGATGTCTACTAAGGTCCTTGCGTTGGCTCGCCGATACCTGTTGGGTTTTCCATAAATCATAGGATAAAAATTAGCGAATGCTAAGTAACGAAGAAGGGAAAGGCAAACAAATGGGTATTTTTTCAAAACTTATTATCACAAAAAGTTCCATTCCTTCTCATTAATTTAAGTCATATTCCTTTCTATTCCACGTCAGGGATTAGTCCAGGGAATTACCTCACCACTATAAGGACTCCGAAGCTGTGGACACTTCGGGACTGAATATTGCGTTGATCTTGGTAAGCTTATGCCTCCGCACGTCGCCTCAACCAATCCTCCAATACTACCCTGACAATTTTCTTTTATTTTATTAAATAGGGTCTCAAACCCTCATCCTAGAAAACAAATGAGCACACCGTCCTCGAGGACTCGGTTGCTTAAAACCTCAGGCTAACATTTAATCATATAACCTAGCGACTTTAAATACATCTTATCGTGATCTAGCCGTGATTGAACCACCCGTGCCTCCACATGGCACGACCACATCTTACGTCGTTCAACCCAAAGATATTGGCTCCTGGTACCACACGTTGCAATTGTTAGCAATGTGAGCCCGAGGCGAACCATTCCTACAATAAATGTTATTGTAATAAATGATTCATCAATAAAAGTTATTGATTTTGTTTCACTCCCTTTCTGATATTGAATGAATGAATGCACTATAAGGTCCCTCTGTACAATAAGGGTTATGTACCATGGCCAACTTGATAATCACACAGCTGTTGATTCAATGATTGAATCATAGAGGCTGATGCTTGGATGAATATCTAAGGAGTTAGATAGAGGACTCATCAAGCATCATCAATGATTAACAAGTAGTGATCTCCAGTCTGAGTGGGAGATGGCAATCCCATCTCATTAGACTGATATCTGATCGACCTCTTGATGCAGGTCCTCTGCATAGGAATATTGATTCGGAGGTATCAGATTAGTTGAGTCAATGAGTTGACTTGGCGAGATCGAGATAACCAAAGACCTATGATGAATACTGTCACATCACAGGCAAACATCCTCTGACCAGAGACAGATATATTACTATATGTCTGAGCATGTACATTTGTCAGACCATTAGGTTGATGACCTAATCAAGGTCTATACACCGGCGAGCTGGTGTGCATGTAAGGGCATATGAGTAATATGATCTCTCAAAGGGATCATACAGGTTCACTTGTGAATCGGGAGACATGAGCTCACTCATGAGGTATTGGGATTGACCAAATTCCATGCATGGTCATCATGCTTTAGAAGCATGATATAAATTTGAAGGTAAGATATATACTTTGTGAAAGCATATGATCTGTACCATATCCCAAGGACCAAGATTGAGAAACTTAATGATCAGATTATGAAGATGACAGTGTAAAAATGATCTTTATCTTCATGATGATCATGAGTCTTCCAGTATGCAGGATGTGCAGGTATTAGGAATACCTGAAGGGTGATTTGATCATAAACGATTGTATAACCATGACGCTTCCATTCCGAGGGAGTGATGAAACAGGTCTGGATTTTAGTGACTCCTCTCATGAGAGAAGTGACCTAATCTTAGTCCATGTACTGGACATTGATCTGAATGAGATTCAGATGCAATGAGAAGATTAGGTTTACGGTCTTGATTTAATCAAGCATCTATGAGAGGTCCATGGGATCTGGATTTGAGATGTCACCTCAATATCCAAGTCACTATACGTGGAACAATACAATCGCCCTGTCCTTATCTCCAAGTATCTGAGGAGAAATAGCATTGTTCTTAAATGGTTTGAGAACAATTCCATGAGATCTAAGCAAAAGAGAAGTTGATAATTAAATGTGATTTAATTATCATGATGTATGAGAAATTATCCAATATAATTAAATGTGGTTTAATTATTATGGATATGAATAATGTGGATAGTAATATCCAATTATTCCTAATATATTATAAATGTGATTTATAATGTATTAGAGAGAGTTAAATATAATTTATATTAGTAGATTAATTATTAATGTGTATTGGATACACATTGTCTAATTAATTGAAAATGTAAATTACATTTTGTTTTGGGTTGTGAATGTGATTCACAATATTCTAATGTCAAGATTGCAATATTCCCAAAATTAATTGAGAAATATTTTTTGGTGAATAATTGTTGGAAAATAAGTTGAGAGAAAAACAAGGAGATATGCAATCCCATGGGAATCCATGGGATTGCCCTCCCCATATGGGAAGAGGGGGGCGGCACCAATTCCTTTATGGAATTGGTGGCCGTCCACTCCTCCCAATAGGGAAGGAGGCTCTCATTTGTTTTTTCCCTCCTTATTTAGTTGGTTTAATTTGGTATTAATATATATTTGATTTATCAAATATATTTAATCAAAATTAAATCACAAGTTGTTGGCTTTTACCAACAACAATCTTGACCATTGGATTGTCATAAATCAATCTTAACCATTGATTTTATATGACACATGGATTGAGATCCATGGATCCCAAAACCCTATAAATAGAGAGGCACTCTTGGCTCTCTCTTTACACATGCTATTGTAGCAAATCTCTCTCTCTCTCTCCTTCTCTCATACTCGACAGCCCTCTCTCCCTCTTCCTCTTGGTGGCCGTCCACCCTAGTGGAGGGAATCGTCGTCGCCCTCGCCTTCGTGCTACCGCTTCGACGCTATGCGGTTCTCCGTCTACTTCGAGTGCTTCGCCCGTGAAGGAGACGTTCGATCTCGTGCGACGAGATCAGGAGCAACCGTGCTTGGATCAACTTCTTGGATTGCGAGGACACCGCGGTTCATCCCCGCGCTCGCAAGCGATCTCTCCGACGATCGGACTTGAGATAGGAGGTCTCTTCTCTTAGAGACTCGATCAACCACGCTTCAAGAGGTATTGCATTATACTTGCTGTGGTTATAGATGAAACGATCCGAGAATGGTTCTTGGATCATGTGGTTTCATCGAATAAAATTTTTTAAATTCCGTTGCACCGAACAACTAGTGCGACTAGTCGTTCTTCGTCGTATCCGATACGACACTCACGCTTCCGTGATGCGCTTGAGGATTTCTTCATATCCTTCAAGTGGTATCAGAGCCTTAGGTCGACGGTTTCGAATAGTGATTCGCTAACCGAGGACGACTTGGGTTCGTTTAGGTCGCGAAAGTTTTCATCGCATTTGATTTCGCAGATCTGTTTAGTAAATAAATTCGGCACTGTTTAAATTGTTTAAACACGAATTTTATACTTCAATTATGTTCCCCATTAAATAAGGAAACCATAGGATCTGAGTTTGCGTAAATCGGATTTCGTATGCTCGAGATATGGTCGTTTTAATGAACATGTATGCACTGTTGCGGGAACTGTGAATCTGAACGTGATTAAAATGTTAATTACTGTTTAGACTTGCCTCGAAATGCATGAAACATCACTTAGGTTCTGTCCTAAATCAAATTAGCAAACTTTAGAAATTGACTTTGCTTAATTTGGATTTAATATGATTGAGATACGCCAATTTTAGTAAGTAGGGGTCACTGCTGAAATTGCTTTCCTAATCTAGAACCAAGTGATTGTCAATTAGTGAAATTAATTGTTAATTCCGTGAAATAATCTTGAAAAATATTTGTGAAATACTGAAACATGATTATTTGCCTAATTGACTTGGCCCCAACCAATTAGTTCATTAGATTTGATCTAAACATTAATTGGAATTACAATCATCAAACTTCTTGATTGAATAGGACTTGGGAATTTGCCTAGCAAATTTCCTTAAAATCAAAATTGTTTTGATTACTATATGGTATAATTTCGGTTGAAGAACCGATGATCATCTCAAGTACAAAATAATCAATTTGGCATTATCCTTTCCCGAGGTGGATATGGTGTCTAGTCGGGGATCGCTGGGTCAGCGGGTTGCAACGTATGTGGTCCGCCCCACTCCCGCCGGTACTAGCCATGACAGCGGGTAGGGCCGGGATAATGTCCGAGGGATTATGATGTATTTTTCTAATTATTAAAATTCGAATTAATACGTACTTTGAGAATAATATCATATATGTATATTCAAGCATAAAATTAAGTTTGATTGATTAAATTGGATTGATAATTAATTTAATATGATTAAGTTAATTATATCCAATTGAGAATACTCTAATATGATTAGAGTTAATAATTCCCTTGGAAGAATTAATTATATGAATGTGATTCATAGTAATTAATTGAATTTGAATAAGAGGTGGAGGATCACATAAGTGACATCCATGGTCTCCCGTCAAGGCGAAGGGTTTCCGTCGCCAGGGATTGTATATAGGAGACGCATGTACGTAGTGACAACTCCTATATACAGGCGCATCTGGATCGGACTCTTTGCTTCTCGAAAGAGTAAGGTCGTATGCGTAGTGACCCCAATATCGGATCCTCATATTATTGGGGCGATATTAGATTGCGTATAGCGAGTTCTAATCCTGTTGACGGTTGGTTCAATTAATGACAGGTCAACATCACCTTAGGGGTGGTGGGCCTGGGTATTAAAGACCGAATTGGGAATGCAAGTTGGACTTGCAAGGCGGAATGTGTTCTCGCTTCTCTTTATTGGAATTACAGTTTCTCATATTATTGGGATGTAACAAAGATAAAGAGGAGATCCCAGTTCTTGCTTGAGATATATCGGTAAGTATATCTCCTACTTTGAAAGTGAATAAGGGAATAAGCTTTCATAGTTGACATAGCAAGACTAATTTGATTAAAAATGCCTTAATCAAATAAAAAAATTAAATTGAATATATGATTATATGTTCTAATATAGTGCATTCTCAATTTCAGAAAATGAAGGCCATGAACCCACTGAACAGGCTTCTGGAGGTCAACCAATTGACCGGACCAAATTACTCGGATTGGATCCGTAATTTGGAGCTTGTGCTTTCGGCAGAGCGCATTAGTTATGTGCTCTCTGAAAACAAACTTGAAAACTCTAAATCTAAGGAAGACAAAGCCTATAATGACAAGTATGATGAAGATCATGTCTTGGCCAGGTGCTATATCTTGGGTTCTCTCTCCAATGTTCTTCAAAAGCAACATGTGGAGATGAGCACTTGCCAGGATATCATGCAGAATCTAAAGGATATGTTTGGTGACATTAACCGCACCCAGCGGTACAATGTTATGAAAGATCTCATTCGCTGCAAGATGCAGGAAGGAACCTCGGTCCGTGAGCATGTACTCAAAATGTTTGGGTACTTGTCGGAGCTTGAGACTCTGGGGGCGATGATGGATGCAGACATGCAATCTGATTTCATTCTGCTGTCATTGCCCAAATCTTTCAATAACTTTGGGTGTCATTCCACATGAATAATCTGGAACTGACAAATGCTGGGCTTCTTGCTACATTAAAGTCTGCAGAAGACGTAATGAAGAAAGATGGTCCCTCTGGCACTGCAATGGTTGCACAGGTCAAAGGGAAGCGCGGTCGGAAGCAAGGTTCTCGGAAGGGCCCGGCCCAGAAGAGAAAGAAGAAGGGACAAAGTGTTGCCTCATCTTCCAATGCATCCACTTTAATGGCGTCGAAGAAAACCGGCGTCTGTCACCACTGCAAGAAGCCGGGGCACTGGAGGCGTAATTGCCCGGATTACCTGAAGTCGGTCGACAAAGGTAAAGCCCCAGCAGGTATGAAATCTACTCTTATCATTGAAACCAGCTTTCTCGTTGGACGAGAAGGAAGTTGGGTAGTTGATTCTGGTGCTTCTGTTCATGTATGCAATTTGTTGCATTTGTTTCAGGAAACTAGACAGCTTGAAGAAGGGGAGATAGTCATCCAGATGGGATCTGATGCAAGTGTTGCAGCAGTCGCCGTCGGGACCTGCAGACTATCATTATCTAGTGGTAGAGTACTAGTACTTAAAGAGTGTCTTTATGTACCTAAAGTCAGAAGGAATCTAATATCTGTATCTAAGTTAGTTAGAAGTGGGTATTCATTCATGTTCTGTAATAAATTAGTCATAAACCATTATGATAAATATATTGCAGATGGTATTTTGACTTCTGGAGGACTCTATGAATTGTGCATTGATAAATGTGTTATGAATGTTACAAGCACTAATAAAAACCCTAAAAGATCCAGGGAGAATGAAAATCTCTCAAATGAGATTTGGCATCAAAGGCTTGGTCATTTGTCTGTTGATAAGATCAATAGATTAATTAAGGATGGACCTTTAGACTTTCTACAGGTTCAACCTTTGCCTACTTGCAAGAATTGCATTCAAGAAAAAATGACCAGGATGCCTTTTCGTAACAAGGTTACAAGATGTGAAGGTATTATTGACCTAATACATACTGATGTATGCGGTCCCTTCAGTACCGCAACCCGAAATGGATATCGATATTATTTGACGTTTATTGATGACCATTCGCGATACGGGTTTATCTTCCTATTACGTCATAAATCTGAAACCTTTGAAAAGTTCAAAGAATTCAAGGCTTTGGTTGAGAACCAAACCGATAGGAAGATTAAACGAATTCGATCTGATCGAGGTGGCGAGTACCTATCAGATGAATTTAAGGAATACCTTAAAGAGAATGGAATTATTTCCAATCTCACTCCTCCTGAAACTCCCCAACTTAATGGTGTTGCTGAAAGACGCAATAGAACCATCATGGATATGGTTCGTTCAATGATGAGCAAAGCACATTTACCACTTAGTTTCTGGGGATATGCAGTAGAGACTGCAATATATATCCTTAATAAGATTCCTAGCAAATCTGTACCTAAGACTCCACATGAGCTCTGGTATGGAACCAAACCTAGTGTTAATCACTTGAGGGTTTGGGGTTGCTTGGTCCATGCAAAGAATGTGGATGCAAGTAAGCTAGAATCTCGCTCTCGTGAGTGTTACTTCATAGGGTATGTTAGAGATGGTATTGGATACCAACTCTATGACCCTGAGACTCAGAAGGTTTTTATTTCTAGAGATGTGAAATTTCTATAGAATGATTTCCTTAAGGGTCAAGATGAATATGAAGTAAAGGAACTCATTGAATCCCCTGAGGATTCTGAGCTTCCTGAACCAGAAACTGAAGAAGTAAATAAAGATGATATACCCATACCTCTTCGAAGGAGTTCGAGGGTGGTTGCACCACCAGAAAGGTATGGATTCCATGTGTCAGGTGAAACTGACAGTGATCCTATTTCATTTGATGAAGCACTCACGGATCATGACATGGATAGATGGATGCTAGCAATGAAGTCAGAAATTGACTCCATGCATAAGAATGGTGTATGGACCCTAGAGGATCCACCTAAAGGGGTAAAACCCATTGGGTGCAAATGGATCTTCAAGAGAAAGAGGGGACCTGATGGGAAAGTAGAGACTTTCAAAGCACGGCTCGTAGCCAAGGGCTACACACAGAGAGAAGGCATCGACTACTATGAGACATTCTCTCCTGTGGCTATGCTTAAATCCATCAGGGCATTGCTAGCTATAGCTGCATATCTTGACTACGACATCTGGCAGATGGACGTCAAGACGGCTTTCCTCAATGGATACCTCGAGGAGGATATCTACATGGAGCAGCCCCAGGGCTTCATGACTGAGGATGGCAAAGTATGCAAGCTGAAAAAATCCATCTATGGGCTCAAGAAAGCTTCTCGTAGCTGGAACATCAGATTTGACGAAACCATAAAGAGTTATGATTTTGTGCAGAATCCTGATGAACCTTGTGTGTACAAGAAGCTTAGTGGGAGAGCCATTGTGTTCATCGTGCTTTATGTAGATGACATACTTATCATTGGAAATGATACAGGGATGATGACCAGTGTGAAGATTTGGCTGTCCCATACCTTTGAGATGAAAGATCTTGGAGAAGCCTCTTACATCCTGGGTCTGAAGCTGTTCAGAAACCGAGAGAAGAGGATATTGGGATTGTCACAACAAGGATACATTAAGAAGATTCTTGAACGATTCCGTATGGATAGTTCCAAGAAAGGATTCCTACCCTTAAGACATGGTATCCACCTGTCTAAAGGAATGGCTCCTCAAACTGTTGAGGAAAAGAAGGCCATGGCTGGATGTCCTTATGCATCAGCCGTAGGAAGCTTAATGTATGCCATGATGTGTACTAGGCCAGATATCTGCCATGCAGTGGGAGTGGTAAGTTGTTACCAATCCTGCTATGGAGAACAACACTGGAATGCGGTAAAAAACATATTCAAGTATCTAAGACGGACGCAAGATTACATCTTGGTCTATGGAGATGGTGATCTCCAAGTCTTGGGATATACAGATTCTGACTTCCAATCGGATATTGATGATCGAAAGTCGACATCAAGGTTTGTGTTCCTGTTGAACGGTGGTGCTGTGAGCTGGAGAAGCAAGAAGCAGGACACTACGGCAGATTCAACAACAGAAGCCGAATACATTGCCGCATCGGATGCTGCAAAGGAGGCGGTGTGGTTGCGCAAGTTCGTCCAGGAGCTTGGCGTAGTTTCCTCTGATACTCTCATCCCGCTACTCTGTGATAACACGGGAGCCATTGCCTAGGCGAAGGAACCCAGATGGCATCAGAAGAGCAAGCACGTAGAAAGGAAATACCACATCATTCGGGAGATTCAAAAGCTTGGTGCCATCATCATCACCAAGGTGGCCTCCGCCGACAACGTTGCTGATCCTCTTACCAAACCTCTGACACAGAAGGTTTTTGACCAGCATGTAATGAGTATGGGTTTAAGGCTTGTTCCTGAATGGTTCTGAGGGCTAGTGGGAGATTGTTAGCAATGTGAGCCCGAGGCGAACCATTCCTACAATAAATGTTATTGTAATAAATGATTCATCAATAAAAGTTATTGATTTTGTTTCACTCCCTTTCTGATATTGAATGAATGAATGCACTATAAGGTCCCTCTGTACAATAAGGGTTATGTACCATGGCCAACTTGATAATCACACAGCTGTTGATTCAATGATTGAATCATAGAGGCTGATGCTTGGATGAATATCTAAGGAGTTAGATAGAGGACTCATCAAGCATCATCAATGATTAACAAGTAGTGATCTCCAGTCTGAGTGGGAGATGGCAATCCCATCTCATTAGACTGATATCTGATCGACCTCTTGATGCAGGTCCTCTGCATAGGAATATTGATTCGGAGGTATCATATTAGTTGAGTCAATGAGTTGACTTGACGAGATCGAGATAACCAAAGACCTATGATGAATACTGTCACATCACAGGCAAACATCCTCTGACCAGAGACAGATATATTACTATATGTTTGAGCATGCACATTTGGCAGACCATTAGGTTGATGACCTAATCAAGGTCTATACACCGGCGAGCTGGTGTGCATGTAAGGGCATATGAGTAATATGATCTCTCAAAGGGATCGTATAGGTTCACTTGTGAACCGGGAGACATGAGCTCACTCATGAGGTATTGGGATTGACCAAATTCCATGCATGGTCATCATGCTTTAGAAGCATGATATGAATTTGAAGGTAAGATATATGCTTTGTGAAAGCATATGATCTGTACCATATCCCAAGGACCAAGATTGAGAAACTTAATGATCAGATTATGAAGATGACACTGTAAAAATGATCTTTATCTTCATGATGATCATGAGTCTTCCAGTATGCAGGATATGCAGGTATTAGGAATACCTGAAGGGTGATTTGATCATAAACGATTGTATAACCATGACGCTTCCATTCCGAGGGAGTGATGAAACAGGTCTAGATTTTAGTGACTCCTCTCATGAGAGAAGTGACCTAATCTTAGTCCATGTACTGGACATTGATCTGAATGAGATTCAGATGCAATGAGAAGATTAGGTTTACGGTCTTGATTTAATCAAGCATCTATGAGAGGTCCATGGGATCTGGATTTGAGATGTGATCTCAATATCCAAGTCACTATACGTGGAACAATACAATCGCCCTGTCCTTATCTCCAAGTATCTGAGGAGAAATAGCATTGTTCTTAAATGGTTTGAGAACAATTCCATGAGATCTAAGCAAAAGAGAAGTTGATAATTAAATGTGATTTAATTATCATGATGTATGAGAAATTATCCAATATAATTAAATGTGGTTTAATTATTATGGATATGAATAATGTGGATAGTAATATCCAATTATTCCTAATATATTATAAATGTGATTTATAATGTATTAGAGAGAGTTAAATATAATTTATATTAGTAGATTAATTATTAATGTGTATTGTATACACATTGTCTAATTAATTGAAAATGTAAATTACATTTTGTTTTGGGTTGTGAATGTGATTCACAATATTCCAATGTCAAGATTGCAATATTCCCAAAATTAATTGAGAATTATTTTTTGGTGAATAATTGTTGGAAAATAAGTTGAGAGAAAAACAAGGAGATATGCAATCCCATGGGAATCCATGGGATTGCCCTCCCCATATGGGAAGAGGGGGGCGGCACCAATTCCTTTATGGAATTGGTGGCCGTCCACTCCTCCCAATAGGGAAGGAGGCTCTCATTTGTTTTTTCCCTCCTTATTTAGTTGGTTTAATTTGGTATTAATATATATTTGATTTATCAAATATATTTAATCAAAATTAAATCACAAGTTGTTGGCTTTTACCAACAACAATCTTGACCATTGGATTGTCATAAATCAATCTTAACCATTGATTTTATATGACACATGGATTGAGATCCATGGATCCCAAAACCCTATAAATAGAGAGGCACTCTTGGCTCTCTCTTTACACATACTATTGTAGCAAATCTCTCTCTCTCTTTCTCTCATTCTCGACAGCCCTCTCTCCCTCTTCCTTTTGGTGGTCGTCCACCCTAGTGGAGGGAATCGTCGTCGCCCTCGCCTTCGTGCTACCGCTTCGACGCTCTGCGGTTCTCCGTCTACTTCGAGTGCTTCGTCCGCGAAGGAGACGTTCGATCTCGTGCGACGAGTTCAGGAGCAACCATGCTTGGATCAACTTCTTGGATTGCGAGGACACCGCGGTTCATCCCCGCGCTCGCAAGCGATCTCTCCGACGATCGGACTTGAGACAGGAGGTCTCTTCTCTTAGAGACTCGATCAACCACGCTTCAAGAGGTATTGCATTATACTTGTTGTGGTTATAGATGAAACGATCCGAGAATGGTTCTTGGATCATGTGGTTTCATCGAATAAAATTTTTTAAATTTCGCTGCACCGAACAACTAGTGCGACTAGTCGTTCTTCGTCGTATCCGATACGACACTCACGCTTCCGTGATGCGCTTGAGGATTTCTTCATATCCTTCAGCAAAACATTCATTTCGTGTGCACTTATCATAACAGGGAAACCGTGTACCACCTAGGTAGGGAAACGCCAATACGGGTTCCTTCCGACAAACCTAGAGGTTGCATGCCCGACCTGTAGTTCTACTCCCAGTCATCCTTAACGTGACACACGATCCTTTTCAGGATCCAACTCAAACCACATTAATTCCCATGATGTAATTCTTTTGTTAAGTCTTGGATTTGCATAATCAGCAATACTTAATATAGACTCACATATATTATTCATATGCATATATACTTGTATTTATGTCTATTTTAACTCCCAAACCCTAACTTTCAAAGGCATCGCATCGATTCGATGCTTAAACCTTATTTTAGTGGGAATCACAAAGAAACTGTTCAGACTTTTTAAAAATAGCCAAAATTAGGGTTCTTCATAGCACAGAACATAAAATCAAGAATTTCAATAATCTCGTTTGAAAACCCAACAGTAAAAGGAAGGATTTCGTTACCTAATCGAGCTCTCTCTCGTGTATGCAAGGTTTTATCTTGTTTCATTTTTAGAAAGGATGTTTTAAGGCTCCTGAAAAGATCGAATTTCATTTTTGTATCAAAAATGCTAAGAACATGTCAAGAACGCGAAGAACGAATGAAGAACACGAAGAACACAAAGATCGCCAAGAACATATTTTCTCTTGAAATTTCAGCAGAGCTTACCCTTATACGGGGTGATATTTATTAGGAAAATTTCGACAGAGTTTTCCCTTATATCGGGATATATTTCTTAGAAAATTTTGGCAGAGTTTCCCCTTGTATCGGGACATATTTTTCGGAAAATTTCGACAGAGTTTCCCCTTTATCGTGACATATTTCAAAATAAAAATGAAAAGAGTTTCCTCTATAAAATCAATCATGAGGAAAACAATGGCAAAACTAAAAGAATATACTCAAACTACAAGAGATGAAGAAACAGTAGACACCACGCATCTTAGGTGAGTGAATGTATGACGAATCATAGGGTTCAATGACGTGCATAGCCGCCCGCACCTAAGTAGGGTATTACACAGATTTCTCCATCAAAATAACTATAAAAGCATATGAAAGAATATAAACATAAGCGATGGAGAATCAATAGACATCACGCGTCTTAGATGAGTGAATGTGTGACGAATCACAGGGTTCACTGACGAGCATAGCCACCCGCACCTAAGTAGGGTGTTACACAAATTTTTCCTCAAACCAAAACAGAAAACGAATCGGAAAGAAAGATGAATCAAGAACAAAGCTAGGAAGAAAAGAGGATGAATTGAATCCTAGCTTATGAAATAAACTAAGAGAGGATCATACCTTTCTCCTCCTCGTTCTCCCAGCAGTGCTTCGCTAGCGCTCCTCTCTCGCCTCCCACTCCTCCTCCCGACCTCTCGACCCTAGCCCTTGGGGTGGTGGTGGTAGTGGAAATCGTAAAGAATGAATGGGTAGGGGGTCTATTTATAGGCTCTAGAAAAACACTAACCATGGTTAGAAAACCATGGTTTAGACATTAACCATGGTTAGAAAACCATGGTTAAGCAACCCATGGTTTTGGCAAAAACCTATCCCAAACATGGGGCTTAAGTTAGAACATTCCAGATGATTCTAGATTTGCTAATGACACTTAATTAACACTACTCGTGATTAACTTTCACTAATCACGATTTAACTTTCATGGTTTACGCTTATCTTTTGCTAACTATTGATTAGTGTCGTTAATGATCATTAGCGATTTTCAATCCATCATTAGTTTCTTTAATCACACTTAATTAGTCTTAATGACAGTCATTATGGGTTAATGACTTCTTAACCCTCCTTACTTCTCTTTCTTCTGAAAATCATAACAAATCAAAACGAAGTCTGATTCACATGAAATAAATTCCGTTGGTTTTCTCTTGACGAGCTGGATCTTATTATATAGGATCCGAGATATGCCAAGTTCAAGGCTTTACAATTATAACAACCTTAAAGAAAGTCTCGTCCTCGAGACTAGAAATGCAGGCATAACAACCTTAAAGAGGATTGAAACCATAACAACCTTAAAGAGAATGAGCGTCATTTCATTTATAAAGAAGATATACAATACATAGTGTTATTACTCAAACAAGTAGGGGTATTTCTCTCTCATTTTTGCCTCAGGTTCCCATGTGTCATCTTCAAACTCTTGGTTCCGCTATAATATATTAACTAGAGGCACCTCTTTGTCTCTCAACTTCTTGATATCCATGTCAAGTATTTGCACAGGTAACTCTTGGTATGTCAAGTCTGGCTCAACATGTAAATCATCATAACTTATCTTATGCTCTAGATCCTTAACGTACTTTCTCATATTTGATACATGAAAAACATCATGTATTGCCGAAAGATGTGGAGGGAGCGCAAGTCTATAGGCAACTTTTCCAATCTGTTGAATAATTTCAAAGGGACCCACGAACCTGGGTGCTAACTTCCCACGCAAACCAAACCTCTGAACACCCCTCATAGGTGATACTTTGAGAAATACAAAGTCACCTACCTCAAATTCAAGGTCTCTTCGCCTGGTATCACTATAGCTTTTTTGGCAACTTTGAGCAGTCAATAGTCTTTTTCGAGCAAGCTCTACAGCTTCCCGTGTCTCTTGCAGTGTATCTGAATCATAAAGCTTATTTATCCTGACCTATTGCCAACACAAAGGAGTAGTACACCTACGTCCATAAAATGATTCAAATGGTGCCATGCCAATACTTGTATGGTAGCTATTGTTGTATGTGAATTCTGCAAGAGGTAAATGTTTAATCCATGATCCCTTCCATTCTAAGGCACACGCTCGTAGCATATCCTCTAGTGTCTGAATCGTACGTTCTGACTGACCATCTATTTGTGGATGATATGTTGTACTCAAGCATAGTTGTGTACCTAAAGCTTTCATGAAGTTCTCCCAATAGTGTGAGGTGAATCGTGAATCTCGATCAGAAATTACTTCCTTCGGAATACCATGGAGGTGAATCACATGTGTAATTTAAAACTCAGCAAGCTGGTCTAGAGTGAAAGATAAGCTTATCAAAATAAAGTGTGCTACCTTTGTTAGATGATCTATTATAACCCAGATACTATCTTTACTACCAGTCGTCTGAGGTAAGCCAGTAACGAAGTCCATGCAAATGCTTTCCTATTTCCATTCAGGTATAAGGAGGGGTTGCAATAATCCTGATGGCTTTTGATGTGAAGCCTTTACCTGTTGGCAAGTGAAACATGAATTCACAAACTCAGCAATATCTTTCTTCATTCACGGCCACCAAAAGTTTGAATGAAGATCATTATACATAATTGTAATTCCTGGATAAATAGATAATCTTGAGCAGTGCGCTTCATGTAAGATGTCTTTCCTTAGTTCAGGTGTGTTTGGTACACAAACTCTATGATGGTTATACAGTAACCCATCTTGTATCGAGAATCCCTCCATATCATTCTTCTCAAGTTGTTGTCTTAAGTCTTTAAGGACTGGATCATCCTCCTGTCCTTTCTTTATTCTATCCCAGATCTCTGGTTTGTATTGGTGAGGAACAGTTATAGTATCGGCACTACTATCAAATGGTTTCTATTCACTTAACGTTGATAGTAAACCCCAGAAGTGGATAGCACTCACCAACCCAGGTGAATAAGTTCTTCTGCTAAGGGCATCTACTACGATGTTCCCCTTACCAGGGTGGTAGGAGATAGTGCAATCATAGTCTTTCAACAACTCTAGCCATCGTCTTTGTATCATATTGAGTTCC
This sequence comes from Ottelia alismoides, assembly GCA_037367405.1. Lineage (NCBI taxonomy): Eukaryota > Viridiplantae > Streptophyta > Magnoliopsida > Alismatales > Hydrocharitaceae > Ottelia > Ottelia alismoides. The sequence continues at coordinate 219,211 of JAZKJV010007596.1, read as the reverse complement.
TTCTTATCAAATAGATATTTCAAGCTTTTATGATCCGTGAAGATTTTAAAAGTAATACATAGACGTAATGTATCAATATCTTTAAAGCAAAAACTACAGCAGCTAATTCAAGGTCATGTATTGGGTAGTTCTTTTCATGTGACCTGAGCTGTCGTGATGCATACGCAACTACCTTACCATGTTGCATAAGAACTGACCCAAGTCCTTCTTTAGACTCATCAATGTACACTGTAAACCCTTCACTCTTGGAGGGTAGAGTAACGATTGGTGTAGATGTTAGGCATTCTTTTAGTGTCTGAAAACTAGCTTCACATGCATCAGACCATAAGAATGGGACTTCCTTCTGAGTTAGCCTAGTCATTGGCAATGCTATTCGTGAAAAGTCCTTCACGAATCTTCTATAATATCCAGCTAAACCCAGAAAAGATCGCATTTCTGTGACAGTCTTTGGGCGTTCCCAACTCATCACCGCACTGACCTTTGTAGGATCAACTGATATACCTTCCTCAGAAATAACATGGCCTAAGAAAGATACTTCAGATAGCCAGAAGTCACATTTGCTATATTTAGCATACAGTTTGTTCTTCCTTAGAGTTTCAAGTGCCTGCCTGAGATGATGTTCATGTAGATACTTATCCTTGGAGTAAATAAGCACGTCATCAATAAAGACTATTGCAAAGTGATCTAAGAACTCCTTGAATACTCTATTCATGAGATCCATGAAAGCCGCTGGGGCATTTGTAAGTCCAAAAGGCATAACTAAGAATTCATAATGTCCATATCTAGTTCGAAAGGTTGTCTTGGGGATATCCGCATCTTTTATCTTCAACCGATGGTATCCAGATCTTAAGTCAATCTTGGAATACACAGTCGAACCCTGTAACTGGTCAAAGAAATCATCTATCCTTGGCAGAGGATAGTTGTTCTTTACGGTCTTCTTGTTTAGTTGTCTATAGTCAATGCACAACCGTATTGACCCATCCTTTTTCCTGACAAATAAGGCAGGTGTTCCTCATGGTGAAGTACTTGGATGAACGAATCATTTATCTAATAGTTCTTGCAACTGTGCCTTTAACTCTCGCAACTCAGCTGGTGCCATCCTATACGGAGGAATAGAGATAGGCTGAGTATTAGGTATGAGAGAGATTTCAAATTCAATCTCTCGCTCAGGTGGTAATCCAGGTAGTTCCTCTGTAAATACATCAGGAAACTCACACACTATAGGTATATCTTCCATCATTCTGTCTGACCCTGATGTAGTGGTTACATAAGGTAAATAACCTTGGCACCCTTGCTTTAACAACTGTTGTGCCTTCAATGTAGAGATATATTTGATATTATCATTGGATGTCTTTCCAATGAACTGGAACTCTATCGAGTTAGGAAGGTGAAACATTACTGTCTTCTGAAAATAGTCAAGACATGCATGATGCTTTTTTAGCCAATCCATCCCTAGGATTAGATCAAAGTCCTCCATTTCTATTAGTAGTAGTGAAACAGGTAACTGATGTCCTGTTATCACTACTGTACAATTATCCAGAATTTCTCCGATTATACATACTTGTCCTCCTAGTCCCTTGATCAGATAGGACTGTTGTACTTCTATTGGTATCTTACCCAAAGTGGGTACTAATCATCGAGCAATAAATGAATGTGAAGCACCAGAATCAAATAAGGCATGTACTGGAAAGCCATGAATAGTAACGGTACCTCGTACGACTATGCCTGAATTGTAGGCTTGTTCTTCAGTGATTGCTTGAGCTGACCATTAGGATTAGGCAAGCTAGAACCCGCAACACTTTGTGGTGGTTGCTGTGTAGGAGACGCTCCTTGTGAGCCACGACCTCTACCATGTCTTCCTCCGCGTGTTGCTCCATTGCTCGAGGTGGATGTTATACTGTTAATTGGGGTTGGTTTAAACCATGACCCTCTCAACTTCAGACAATCTTTCTTGATGTGGCCTTCCTGATGACAGTAGAAACACACATGTGCTCCTGTTTGAGCTGAAGACCCGGCCATAGAGGTGCTAGTTCCTGCTGCTGAGTCGCGAGGATATAGTGGAGATCTAGAGAAACCCTTTCTTCCAGATAATTCCTGGCCCAAATTATGTGGCGAGCTTATATTAGACCCGACTGGATGATAATGATTGTCTCTTCGGTTATAGTTCGCCTTACGTTTGGATGTTCCACCAGTAAAGTGAAAGCTTCTTCTTTAGCAGTTTTCATCCCTCTCCATCTCAATACGAGAGGCGATGTCCATGGTTTCATCTACAGTGGTGTTTTTAAAACATGCAAGCTTCTCTCTCAAATCTCCCTGAAGACTGCTAACGAATTTGGTAAGACACTCTTGTGGTGAAGATTATAAAGCCGGGGAGTAACGTAGTAGATCAGTAAAGTGAATATGATAATATCGTACATTCTTGGATCCTTGGGTCAAAGAAGCTAACTCCCTCCTCTTCAATTCTTCACAATGGGAGGGACAGAAGTGGGCTTGGAACATTTCTTCAAAAACATCCCATGGAACAGGATCTACTAATTTCTTGAAAATGGCTCTCCACCATCGTCTTGCATAGTCTGCTAAGGAGTAATCAGCAAAGTGTACCCAAGTATCTGTTGGTGCGTGTATTATTCTCAACATCCTGCTGACATCATCAAGCCATAGTTCTGCCTCAACAGGTATATCTATGCCTTTAAATCGAGGAATCTTTCCCTTTCGGTAATTATCTAGTAATGTTTGGTATATAAGAATGGCCTTCTCCATTGCTCCTTCAACCGGGGTAGGAGCAGACTCAGTTGAAGGATGGTAACTAGATTCTTCCTCAGACTGTAGGCTTAGATGCCTCGGGTCTCTCAGCTTGCGCATTGAGCATCTCCTCCAATGCTTGTTGACTTTGCCCCATGTCTTGGAGCATTACCATCATAGCCGCTAATTGTCTAGACATGTCTTGGTCTGCCATGATCCTGGGATGAGTCAAGGTCAAAGGTCATATCCTATATGTCTTAGCATGATGTACATAAGGGACAATGACTTGTGAATGGTACTGTAGTAAGTTATTAAGATCAAAGGATCTTAATACAACCTTAGTTTTCTGAATACCGCTCTTGTAGTTAATTACTAAATAAATTACAAGAGTAACCAAGCTCTGATACTAATCTGTCGCGACCCAATTTCGGGTCGTCGAATCCTCCCATAATAGGATCTGGTTACTCAGCAATAATTTATTCAGAAATCACAACTAACATTCAAAAACGGACTGCAAATAAAATATGTTCAGAAGAAAGTATTTCAACACTTTTCCATTCACAAAATAAAGTTCAGATGATACATTGTCCCACTATAACCATTTACATGTACATCAGCTTGAAAGGAAAATATACAAAAGATTACTAACTACCTTACAAAGTAAAGCCACTGTGGCTGGCTGGATGTCTACTAAGGTCCTTGCGTTGGCTCACCGATACCTGTTGGGTTTTCCATAAATCATAGGATAAAAATTAGCGAATGCTAAGTAACGAAGAAGGGAAAAGCAAACAAATGGGTAATTTTTCAAAACTTGTTATCACAAAAAGTTTCATTCCTTCTTATTAATTTAAGTTATATTCCTTTCTATTCCATGTCAGGGATTAGTCCAGGGAATTACCTCACCACTATAAGGACTCCGAAGCTGTGGACACTTCGGGATTGGAGATTGGGTTGATCTTAGTAAGCTTATGCAGCTATACGTCGCCTCAACCAATCCTCCGATATTACCCTGACAATTTTCTTTTATTTTATTAAACAGCGTCTCAAACCCTCAGCCTGAAAAACAAATGAGCACACCGTCCTCGATGACTCGGTTGCTTAAAACCTCAGGCTAACATTTAATTATATAACCCAGCGACTTTAAGTACATCTTATCGGGACCCAGTCGCTATTGAACCACCCGTACCTCCACATGGCATGATCACATCTTCCGTCGTTCAACCCGAAGATATTGGCTTCTAGTACCACACGTTGCAAAACATTCATTTCGTGCGCACTTATCATAACAGGGCAACTGTGTACCACCTAGGTAGGGAAACACCAATACGGGTTCCTTCCGACAAACCTACAGGTTGCATGCCTGACCTGTAGTTCTACTCTCAGTCATCCTTAACGTGACACACGATCCTTTTCAGGATCCAACTCAAACCACATCAATTTCCATGTTGTAATTCTTTTGTTATGTCTTCGATTTGCATAATCAGCAATACTTAATATAGACTCACATATATATTATTTATATGCATATATACTCGTATTTATGTCTATTTTAACTCCCAAACCCTAACTTTCACAGCCACCTCATCGATTCGATGCTTAAACCTTATTTCTGTGGGAATCACAAAGCAACTGTTCAGACTTTTTCAAAATAGCCAAAATTAGGGTTCTTCATAGCACAGAATATAAAATCAAGAATTTCAATAATCTCATTTGAAAACCCAATAGCAAAAGGAAAGATTTCGTTACCTAATCGACCTCTCTCTCTCATGTATACAAGGCTTTATCGTGTTTCATTTTTAGAAAGGATGTTATAAGGCTCCTGAAAAGATCGAATTTTATTTTTGTATCAAAAACGCTAAGAACGTGTCAAGAACGCGAAGAACGAACGAAGAACAGGAAGAACGCGAAGAACACGAAGAATGCCAAGAACATAATTTCTCTTGAAATTTCAGCAGAGCTTCCCCTTATACGGGGTGATATTTCTTAGGAAAATTTCAGCAGAGTTTCCCCTTATATCGGGATATATTTCTCGGAAAATTTCAGCAGAGTTTCCCCTTGTATCGGGACATATTTTTCGGAAAATTTCGGCAGAGTTTCCCCTTATATCGGGACATATTTCAAAATAAAAACGAAAAAGAGTTTCCTCTATAAAATCAATCATGAGGAAAAAAACAACAAAACTGGAAGAATATACTCAAACTACAAGAGATGAAGAATCGGTAGACACCACGCATCTTAGGTGAGTGAATGTGTGACGAATCACAGGGTTCACTAACGTGCATAGTCTCCCGCACCTAAGTAGGGTATTACACAGATTTCTCCATCAAAATAACTATAAAAGTATATGAAAGAATAGAAACATAAGCGATGGAGATTCGGTAGATACCATGCGTCTTAGATGAGTGAATGTGTGACGAATCACAGGGTTCACTGGCATGCATAGTCGCCCGCACCTAAATAGGGTGTTACATAGATTTCCCCTTGAACCAAAACAGAAAACGAATCGGAAAGAAAGATGAATCAAGAACAAAGCTGAGAAGAAAAGAGGATGAATTGAAATCCTAGCTTATCAAATAAACTAAGAGAGGATCATACCTTTCTCCTCCTCGTTCTCCCGGCAGTGCTTTGCTAGCGCTCCTCCCTCGCCTCCCACTCCTCCTCCCGGCCTCTCGACCCTAATCCTTGGGGTGGTGGTGGTAGTGGAAATCGTAGAGAATGAAGGGTAGGGGGATCTATTTATAGGCTCCAGAAAACCACTAATCATGGTTAGAAAACCATGGTTTAGACCTTAACTATGGTTTAGCAGCCCATGGTTTTGGCCCATGGTTTTGGCCAAAATCTATCCCAAACATGGGGCCTATGTTAGAACATTCTAGATGATTCTAGATTCGCTAATGACGCTTAATTAACACTAATTGTGATTAAATTTCACTAATTGTGATTAAATTTTTGTGGTTTACGCTTATCTTTTGATAACTATTGATTAGTGTCGTTAATGATCATTAACAGTTTTTAATCCTCATTAATTTCTTTAATCACATTTAATTAGTCTTAATGACAATCATTATGTGTTAATGACTTCTTAACCCTCCTTCTCTTTCTTCAGAAAATCATAACAAATCGAAACGAAGTCTGATTCACACGAAACAAATTCCGTTGGTTTTCTCTTGACGAGCTGGATCTTATTATATAGGATCTGAGATATGCCAAGTTCAAGGCTTTACACTGCCTGCCCATAGCACCGCCGCTCCTCTCTGCCTCGTCTAGCCTTCGTCGGATCGGGCAATAGCCCTTGATCCAACGGCTCTCCCGTTGCCATGTTGCCATCTTCAAAACTCGCCTTCGGCCACTGCCCGCCGTTTGATAGGGGGATCCAACGGCCACAACGCTGCCACATCCCCCTTCCAAGCCTCAACTCCAAACCTAGAGGCTTGGAGCACCTTCACCGTCTGCATGTGCTACGTGTAACCTCGGCTTCTGAAACATGTGTCGGCGTTCGAACCACCCCCCGAAGCCTCTACAATTGCCATGTAAGCTCGGTGATCGAGTCTCAAGGTTCGCCTACCTGAGCCTCTGACTCAGTGTTCCCGAGCCTAAGCCTCGGCTCCAGACCTCATGACGCACGCGCCCAGCACGTGTGGTGTGGAGAAATTGTAGAGAGCTCCCCCATCATCCTTCTAATTGCAGAAAGATCCCCCAAGCCCAGTAAATGTCCCACATATGCTCACGTGGTCAAATTATGTTAGCCCCCCTCTGACTTTTAGAAATTACAGATAAGTCACCCAGGGACCTGTTTCAAAGAAAAAATAATTATTTTGATTACATTTTAGTCCATGCAATTTCATTTAAGCATATCTTTTGCATTTGAACTCCGATTTTAGCATATAATATGTCATTTTGAAGCTTATTATGTGCTCTTTCATATTTTATACCTTATGGACTGATCTAAAGACATTTATTGTTGTTTATTATTTGTGGAGTGATTTGATCTATGTAGTCTACTTTTTGACATATTGTGCTATTTTATAATGAGATATGTAGGCTACTTTTTGACATATTTGCGCTATTTTATAATGAGAAATTTCTGACTTTATCTGCATGAATTTGATTGAAGATATTTAAAGCATGATTTGATTGATTGAATATATGTAGAATCATTTTATTACATGGGATAATTGAGGAGAAAACTGAGCACCATATTTTTAATGATATTGTGAATTTTGGTGCTTGATTTGAAATTGAGATGTATATCTATTGTGATCACGTGATCATTATTGGAATAGATCAGCGATTGTCAAATATTTTGGGAGATTCTTGATTTTATTATAGGATTATCAAATATATTATTACAGTTATAGTTCAAGGAATATGATCTTTTTGCAGGGACTATATAGAGGAGGCTTGAATAGTTTATTCCCTGACTTCCTTATGGTTTAAGAATCATTTATTCGTGGAATAATATTGCTGGGAATAAGCTTGAGATCTAAATTGATTCGTTATGTTCACATGCAAGCTTGAGATCCGATTGATAAATATTTCTTAGACTTACCTTAGATCTATGAATTTATTAATGGTTTATTGATCTTTTTTATTGGATTAAAGATCGTATTCACATATCATGTGCTTTACTTTCTTTGTTTATTTTCTTCGCATTTTCATCGCATTTTCTCTTTATTTCCTGACAGAAGAATTAAGCGAGCATTTAATTAATTAATTTAATTAATTTAAGACCATGTAACTAAAAATCATTGTTCTCTATGTTCGACCTTGGTAGACTTACCAAGAATTAGACTTACCAAGAAAAATTCTCCACAACATTCAAAGATTGTAATTTTTGTTGAATCATTTTTTCCCTCCTATACTACAATTCTCGACTATTAAAGAGGTGATTTCTAAGCTCATAAAATGGCGTTGTTGCCGGGGAACGTCTTATTTTTAGGGTTTTAAATTATTTTCTGTAATTAATTTTTGTGAAAATAATTTCTGTGTCATTTTTTTCTTTTGCATTTTATTTTCTGTATTATATTATGCATATCTCTCCCTCTCGACAAATACTAACCGCATCTTCTCTCTTTGCAGATAACTCAGAGCGATTTTTGGATTTAATTCAAGGATCTGCAAAGATTGAATTTGTATTTTTGTGTGAGAGAGAGAGTTAGTTTAGATTTAAATTTCTGCATTACTCACAGGGTCCCTCTCTCTTTGAACCCTGATAATTTGTAATAATTCGGATTGGATTTCTCTGTGGTGTGCCGGGTCTGTTTCAACCCCTTCTGTGTGGTTGGGACCCGACTTGAGTGGCGTAGGAATTAGGCACACATACACTAGCTTATTAATTTTTGTCTGTGTTCGTAATTTTTAGACCACACATCTTTCACTAACTATATGTACTTGTAGATCATTTAGCTTAGCTAAATTTTTAATCAGTTCTTCCCGCTAATAGAACTATATGCTTAGGTTGATTTCCTCTTTGCATGTCATTTAGTGTAAATTTTAAATTCCTTGTATTGCATACCGCATGAAGAATGCGAGGAATCACTGTAAGTCTTCTTCTTAACCATGCATCATTGATTTACGCTTGCATTGGTTTTTTTTTCAATTCTCCCTCCTCGGTTTTACAACTTAGGAACTAAAAGAATCGATACTGCTCATTAGGCATGAATTTCTATGCTCATCTAAAACTTCAGTGATAACCTTAATCTAAAACCAGGACTACTAATCATGGTGACTGTAAATAAAATCGACATAAAATTAACCCTTGTATTTGGCGGAGAATAACCCACTCATTGTTTGTAAGGACAAGATTGCACACTTAGGACAGAGCCAAAAATCGAAAATTTTCATTCAGACTACTGTTTTTAGAAACAGCTAGCTACTTTTCAATGAGGGTTTCGGGTAGCCATTTATGGTCTGATTTCCCTTAACAGAGTGGGTGGTTAGAGGACATTGTGAAAGGCTCCGTCCTCAAGTAACACGGGTAGATGTCTAATGTTCCATACTTACACCCATACTGGCTGGAAGTAGATGCAACTAGTTGTATGAAATCGGGATAGTCTTTGTGAAATATTTCGGCACCTAAAAGCTCCTCTTAATTTTCAAGATTGCTTTGTCATTAAATTAAAATTGAAAAGATAAGCAGTCGAACCCTGACGTGCCTTCACAATTGTCGAGTAGGTGAATCAATTGTTTTGTTTTGTTGTTTTGTCTTGTGTTTGTTTCGCTCCCTATTTGGATCACATCTTCTTCCTTTCCACCATGTATTCCTGATCCACCTCGTATATGAACCCTGAAGTCAGAACTTTGATCGACTTCACCACCTCAACTGACTTCACCACTTCTTCATACTTCTCACCTTCTACATGTTCTTACCCAGTTGATACCCTCCCATACCAGTCTAGCACATCCTCTACCCAAAAGTTTGCTACCCGGCATGACATATACCTTAAGAAAACAACCGTTGAGAATATTGATCGATTAACCTGCATGGGTCAAGATTACACCTATACATCTTTGACTCGTGGACTTCATGATGATGACCAAATAGGGAGGCCTACATCTTATATTCACCCTAATTGTATCGAACCTCATAGGCCCTCTTGTTTTGCACTCAATGGGCCCTCATACACTGAAAATAGGATTCATGATCCAACTCCACCTTCCCACTATCGGCGGATACCCAATTTTGAGGCTAAGACTATCATAGCAACAACCTCATACTCAACTCATAAACGTGTGCTTATGTTTAGGCATGCTTAGTATGGAACCTCATTCTCTCAGCAAAATCATTCCAACCGATCCAGTAATCTTCCCAAGCAAGCACTAGAGGATGAATACTCACAAATCAAAAGAAATGTGGAATAATTGAGGAATGAATTCAAAAAAGCATTAGAAGCAGAAAAAATAGAATGTGCTAAACTTGGTATCGAGGTTTATTCATGTGGAGATGATCTCGAGGACAGAAATGATACTAAGGCAGCAGCATCTCTTGTACAGCTAGAATCACCACCACCACTGACCTCTGACCCCCTACTAACCATATCATAGAAAAATAAAAAAATGACAATTCTGAAATGGAAGCATCTTACAAGAGTCTGGTCTTAGAGCTTCCATTGATTAAGGCCATAGAATATCTGTTCAATCTTAAGCTATTTGTGAAGAGTCAACTAAACCCTAAAAAGACGGTCAAGAAATGATCAAAGACTGAATATCATGTCATATCTATGGCCAGCTCTTTAGTGATGGATCATAAAATCAAAGGCCGTAAAGTCAAGCGGTTGACTCGGATCACATGTGAAATTGAGGATACCTTATTTACTCATGTTAGGTTAGACGACGATTCTATATTAAACATCCCCCCTAAGTCTGTCTTTGATCAACTCGAACTCGGACAACTCAAAAAGACTAGGGTGTATTGGACATGCGAGCCCACGGCGAGACATTATGCAATAAACGTTATTGCAAATGTCATTCCCCAATCTGAAAAGAGGAATACATAATTTGCATAATAGGTCCCTTAGTACAATTAGGGTTATGTACCATGGCCATATTAATGATCATACAGATGTTGATTCAATTATTGAATCATAGAGGTTGGTGCTTAGATGAATATCTAATGAGTTAGATTGAGGACTCATCAAGCACCGTCAAATGATTATTAAGAGATGATCTCCAGCTTGAGTAGGAGATGGCAATCCTTTCTCAGTTAGGTTGATATCTGACCGACCTCTTGATGCAGGTCCTTTGCATAGGAATAGAGATTCGGAGGTGTCGGATTAGTTAGGTCAAAGAGTTGATTTAACGAGATCGAGATAACCAAAGTCCTATATCGTATGCTGTCATGATATAGGCACGCATCCTCTAACCAGAGACAGATGTGTTACTATATGTCTGAGTATGTACATTTGGCAGACCAATAGGTTGATGACCTAACCAAGGTCTATACACCGGCGCGCTAGTGTGCATATAAGGGCATATGAGTAATACGATCTCTCAAAGGGATCATACAGGTTCACTACTGAACCGGAAGACATGAGCTCACTCATGAGATATTGGGAAGAATCAAATTCCGTGCGTACGGTCGTCTCGCTTTGGAAGTTTGACTGAATTTGTGTTTGATATATACTTTTGGAAAGTATATGATCAAGACCTAGGTATGATATATGCTTTAGAAAGTATATGATCGATACCAACTCCCAATGATCAAAATGAGAAACTTACTGATAAAACCCTGAAGTAGACAGTATAAAGTTGATCTAATACTTCGGGTTTATTTTGAGTCTTCCAGTATGCAGGATGTACAGGTATTGGGAATTGAGTCTTAGTGCACAGGTCGACAGTAATGCGCGGGGGTGAGTGCAGGTCTCTAGTTCAAGTACATCTCGAAGGGTAGAAAGGTCGATCGAACATCACTATATATTTGCCAGCTTATATACTAGTTGGACGGCTGAGGGTGATGTGATCATAAACGATTGTATAAACATGACGCTTCCATTCCTAGGGAGTGATGAAACGGGTCTGGATTTTAGTGACTCCTCTCAGTAGAGAAGTAATCGGATCTTGATCAAAATGTTGGACATTGATCTGGATGTGATTCATATGCAATGAGAAGATTATATTTGCGGTCTTGATTTAATTAAGCATCTATGGGAGGTACGAGATCTGGATTTGAGATGTAATATCAATATCCAAGTCACTGTACATGGAACAATACAATCACCCTATCCTTATCTCCAAGTTTTCGTGGAAAAAGCGCATTATCCTTGAAAGAGTTCATGGATAATTCTATTGTTGATATATGTATCCTAGCATTGAGAAAATGGATAATTAAATGTGATTTAATTATCATGAATAATATGAATTTGATTCATATTATAAGGAGAGTTATCTTAGATAATTAAATGTGATTTGATTATCAAAGATGTGAATAATGTGAATGTGATTCATATTATTTGGGCACAAGAGAAAAAGAGATTCAAGATGATTAAATATGATTTAATTATCATGGATATGAATAATGTGGATGGCAATATCAAATTATTCATAATATATTATAAATGTGATTTATAATGTATTAGAGAGAGTTAATTATAATTTATATTTGTTGATTAATTATTAATGTGTATTGGATACACATTATGTAATTAATTGAAAATGTAAATTATATTTTGTTTTGGGTTGTGATTGTGATTCACAATTTTCCAATGGCAAGATTGCAATATTCTCAAAATTAATTATGAATTATTTTTTAAGAACAAATCACAATAAAAATAGTTGAATTAAATAATGGAGAATTTCATGGAGATATGCAATCTCATGAGATTTCATGAGATTGCCCCACTTGGAAATAAGTGGTCGTCCACTATATTCCAATGGGATTGAGATCTCCATGGAATTTGTCTCCTTCTTTGATTGGTTTAATTTTAGGATTGATGTATATTTGATTTGTCAAATATATTTGATCTAAATTAAATCACAATTTGTTGGCTTTTACCAACAACAATCTTGACCATTGGATTAGACATAAATCAATCTCATCCATTGATTTTATATGTCCCATGGATTGAGATCCATGGATTCCAAAACCCTATAAATAGAGGGGCATACCATGCTCTCTTGGGACACATGCTATTGAAGCACATCTCTCTCTCTCTCTCTCTACACGTCTACTCTCTCTTACTCTCATATGGTCGTCCACCATGGATACCTTAGAGGGAGTCTCCATCGCCGCAGCGGCGTCGTTATGCTGCCTGATCGTCTGCTCGTGGATCTCCATCTCCTTCAGTGTGTATGCTCATGAAGAAGACGTCGGATCTCGTGTGTCAAGATCAGGAGATCCGCCGCTTGGATCATCAACATGGATTGCGAGAAGCACGCGATTCATCCCCGCGCTCGCAAGCGTCTCCTCCGTCGGATTGGACTTGAGATAGGAGGTCTCTTCGTTTAGAGACTCGATCGCAACCTCGCTTCAAGAGTTTATCCTATTACTTGTTTGTGGTTGAGACGAAACGATATGAGAAGTGTTCTTGGATCATGTGGTTTCGTCGCATGAAATTTTTTTTAATTTCCGCTACATAGAACAACTAGTACGAGTGATCGTTCCTCGTCGTATTCAATACGATGCTCACGCTTCCGTGATGCTCTTGAGGATAATACCATATCCTTTCAATTGGTATCAGAGCCTTAGGTCGAAGGTTTTGGATACGATCCATAAAACCGAAGGTGACTTGGGTTCGTTAGGGTAGCGAAAGTTTTATCGCATTTCATTTTCGCATCTCTGATTAGTGATTATTTTCGGCCCTGTTTAAATTGTTTAAACACAAAAATAAAGTTTAGATTTTATTTCCCATTAAATAAGGAAACCATAGGATCTGAGTTTACGTAATTTGGATTCCGTTTGCTCGAGATATGGTTGTTTTAATGAACATGTATTCACTGTTGCGGGAACTGCGAATCTTAACATGATTAATGAGTTAATTACTGTTTTGATACGCATCTAAATGCGTGAAATATCACTTAGGTTCTGTTCTAAATCAAATTATCAATCTTTGAAAATTGATTTTGTCTAATTTAGATTTAAATTGATTGAGATATGATAATTTTAGTAAGTAGGGGTCACTGCTGAAATTACAGTCCTAATCAAGAACCATGTGATTGTCAATTAGTGAAATTAATTGTTAATTTCATGAAATAATTATGGAAAATATTTGAGAAATATTTAATGATGATTATTTCCTTAATTGACATGGCCTCAACCAATAAATTGATTAGATTTGATCTAGATCAAAATTGGAAACATAATCAACAAACTCCTTGCTTGAATAGGATTGGGAATTTGTCTAGCAATTTTTCTTATAATCAAAAATGTTTTGATTATTACTATATGGTATAATTTTGATTGAAGAACCGATGAACATCTCAAGTACAATGTGATTGACTCGGCATTATTTTTCCCGAGGCGGATATGGTGTCTAGTCGGGGATCGTTGGGGTAGCGGGTTGCACCGGATGCGGTCCGTCCCACTCCCGCCGGTATTGGCCATGACAGCGGGTAGGGAACGAATGATGTCTGAGATATCATGATGTATTTTCTAATTATTAAAATTTGAATTAATACGTATTTTGAGATAATACCATATATTCAAGTAAAATCAAGTTTGTTGATTGAATTGGATTGATAATTAATTTAATAATCCAAATTAAAAACACTCTATTATGTATAGATGTGTATTTTACTTAGAAGAATTAATTATATGAATATGATTCATAATAATTAATTAGAATTTGAATATGATATGGAGGATCACATAAGTGACATCCATGGTCTCCCGTCAAGGAGAAGGGTTCCGTCACCAGATATTGTATGTAGGAGACACATGTCTGAAGTGACTGCTCCTGCATATGATCCATTTGGATCGGGCTCGTCATTTCTCGAAAGAGTAAGGACGTATGCGTAGTGACCCCAATATCGGGTCCTCATATTATTGGGGCGATATTGGATTGCGCATAGCGAGTTGTATTCCTATTGATGGTTGGTTCAATTAATGACGGGTCAACATCACCTTAGGGGTGGTGGGCCTGGGTATTAAATACTGAATTGGGAGATGCAAGTTGGACTTGCAAGGTAGAATGTGTTGCCGCTTCTTTTTATCCGAGTTACAGGTTCTCATATTATTGGGATGTAACAAAGATAAGGAAGGAGATCCCAGATCTTGCTTGAGATGTAATGGTAAGTATATCTCTTACATTGAAAGTGATTAAGGGAATGAACTTTCATTGTTTACAAGGCAAGACAACTTTGATATAAAAATTCCTAAATCAAAATACAATATATATTTAAATATATTTATGCAAATTTCTTATTTCAGATAATATTTCATTAAACCCACTCAATGTTATACTCAATAATAACCAGTAGAATATCATGGATTGGACCTGTGATCCAGATATTGTACTTGCAATTGGACACATAACGTATGTGGTTACAATGTGCAAGTTTCCTCATAATAATGAGGAATGATAATTAAATAGACAATAGGACTAAAACCCTAGGGTTTGTATGTCTCTATAAGTCTTAATCTCATCGAATGTACTTTTGAAGTGACATGTCGATAATGATCGTAATTATCAAATAATCCTTGTAAAATCTAAGAAGATGTTCTGGCATACATATGTGCTCTCGACATATAATTATGAATGACATGGTTCTCTGCATTATGCAGAATGATGGCTCTATAGGAGATGGTGTATTCAAATTGTTTGAGTACCTACCTAAACCTAAGTTTTAAGAGTTTAAATGGATGTATATACGATGAGTGTCATCATTCTACTATCTATACTCTAGTCATTCATGAAGCTTCATAAAATTCATATTGTATGAATTGAATGAAGCATGATCCTTTGTCTTGAGCAATGGTTGCTTATAGATAAAGGGAGCGCAGTGGAAGCATGGGTTGGACCCAAGTAAGAAGTATAGTCAAAGAGTTAAATGTACTTTTGTGACTTCCATATGACATTCAAAGAGTTGGATGAATGCCAATACTGCAATAAGTTGATGTGTTGATAGTATGACTATAAAATCTATCTAGAATCCTTAGAAAAGGAATTGGATAGTACATCAGAATAATCTACATATAATCATTTATATTGACTTACTAATTTGATAAGATAAAGTCTGATAATTGTATCTCAATCTTCTAATAACACTTGCAATTGGTTGCATCTGTATTAGAATATTAGAAAAAGGTTTAATGGTCATCCATGTTGGAAGTGATGCAACTGCTGCAACAATTTCCATTGGATCAATAGACTTCATATTTTCAGTGGGAGCCCTTAGTCTTAGAGAATATCTCTGTGACCTGGATATTAGAATACACTCATAGTTTATTTCTAAATGTTGAAAATAAACATTAATTCTGGAATAAACCTATCATAGAGAGTTATGATGGAGATATTTCAGATAGTAATCTAACATCTAGTGGACTCCACTAAATTAGAAAATTAATGAATGGTTCATTAAGATTTCTAATACTGAAAATTAAACCTTTAAAGATCAATAGGAGGATAAAGATCATTTGACAATGATCAGGCATCATGTTTTGGACATATGTCTATTGATGAGATCAATGGACAAGTAAGAGATGAAACTTTAGAATATCTAAAATTTCAAAACTTGCATACTTATGAATATTGTATTCAAAGTAAAATGTCCGATACACCCTTCTTTGGGAAAGGTGTAAGATGTCAAGGTATTCAGGATCTCATACATATTGATGTATGTGAATCATCTATATCATAGTAAACATTATGGATATGTGATATCTATTGATGATTATGTATGATATGAGATTTCTTCTCTTCACCTAAGAAACCTTTGAAATGTTCAAAGATTTCACAATTTTGGTTTAGAACAAAAGTTTGAAGGAAGATGAAATGAATTTGATCTAACCAAGGTAGCTTGTACCTATTAGATGAATTCAAGGAATACCTTATGGAGATGTGAATATCATTCCTATCTCAATCCTCCTAATGAACCTTAACTCAATAGAGTTGTAGGGAGATAAAATTGATCATGTGTGACATGATTTGATCAATGATTAATCTTAGCATAATTATCTCTTAGTTTCCAAGTGTGTATATATATATATATGTGGTAGAGACTACATTATATATATCCTTAATAAGGTTCCATGCAAGTAATCTGGAATCTGGCACTGGAGAGTGCTACTTCATTGGGAAAATAAAGGATGGTATAGGATACCTACTTTATGACCTTGAGATTCTTAAAAGATCTCATCTTTGATAATATGATTCTTATAGGATGACTCTCTTAAAGAATAAAGATGAAAATGAAGTGAAGGGACTCATCTAATCTTGAGAAGATAATGAGACTCCTGGAATTGGAAACTAAAAAGAATAATTGAAGATGAAACACTAATACTTCTTCAAATAAGTTTGAGGATGTATTCCATGTGTCAGTTAAGTCTGAAAATGATCGGACTTCATGTGATGAAGCTCCTAAGGATCATGACATGGAAAGATGGATGTTAGCAATAAAAGTCTAATGTATACTTCATATACAAGTGTTGTATATGGACCCTCGAGGATCCACCTATATAGGTAAGACCCATTAAGGTGTAAATGGATCTTCAAGAGAAAGATGGAACCTGATGAGAAGGTAGAGACCTTCAAAGCACGGTCCATAGCCATGAGCTACATACCGAAGAGAAGACATCGCTTGCGATGAGACTTGCTCTCCAGTGACCTAGCTTTAACCCATCAGAATATTGCTAACCATAGCTACACAAGTTGACTATGATATCTTCATGATGTGAGTCAAGATTGCATTCCTCTATGAAAACCTCTCTGAGGATATTCACATGAAGTAGCCCCAGGGCTTCATGGTTGAGGAAAGCAAGGTGTGCAAGCCAGAGAACTCCATCTATTGGACTCAAATAAGCTTCTTGTAGTTAGAACATTGGATCTGATGAATTCATAAATGTTATGATTTCAGATAGTATCCTGATGTACCATGTGAAGCTTAGTGGGAGTGTCATTGTGTTCATCGTAATATATGTAGATGATAATAATAAGTGTTTTATAATCTGGTTGTTCAATACCTTAAGATGTGATCTCAAGGATACCTTTTAGATCTTACTCCTGAGGTCATTCAGAAGCAAAGAGAAGAGGGTATTGGGACAGTCACACTAATAGTACACCTTGGACATCTCCATTTTCTGGAAAATTTTAAGAAAGGATTCTTTTCCTCAAAGATATGGTACTGACCTATCTAAAGGGATAGCACCTCAAAGAGTTGAGGATGTGAATGCAAACTGCTTGCCCTTGTGCATCAGTTTCGAGAAGCTGTGTGTATGATGTGTACAAGGGCCAGATGTCTACCACGCAGTGGGAGTAGTAAACTGTTACTAATCCTACTATGGAGATAAAGCACTTGACTGTAGTAATAACAATATCTTCAAAGATGATGAAACTCAGAGATAGTGATGTCAAAGTTTTATCTTCAAAAGTTTAAGACCTTGTAGATAGTGATCTATAGGGATCTTAACTGTAGATACCTTAGGAGATAGAGATCTCCATGAATAAAGGCATTCTTATAAGGATTATGCACATACTGGTTATAATAATTATCGAGCTAAAGTGTCAAGGACACTATAACAAAATTGAGCATTGGTTGCATAAGATGCAACATTCGCATTGGATGCAAGCACTGTTACTAGGGGATATGCAAGTGCCGCAAAAGGACTTGGCACAGTCTCTTGAGAACAGAGTAACTGATCAGCTTACCTAGCTATTTTCTAAATAGCCTATGATTGTCACATGAGTGTGGGTTTAAATGATTAGCCCATTAATGGCTCTTTGGGCTAGTGGGAGATTGTTGGACATGTTAGCCCACGGCGAGCCATTATGCGATAAATGTTATTGCAAATATCATTCCCTAATCTGAAATGAAGAATACATAATTTGCATAATAGGTCCTTTAGTACAATTAGGGTTATTTACCATGGCCATCTTAATGATCATACAGTTGTTGATTCAATTATTGAATCATAGAGGTTGGGGCTTAGATGAATATCTAATGAGTTAGAATGAGGACTCATCAAGCACCGTCAAATGATTATTAAGAGATGATCTCAGCCTGAGTAGGAGATGGCAATCCTTTCTCAGTTAGGTTGATATCTGACTGACCTATTGATGTAGGTCCTCTGCATAGGAATAGAGATTCGGAGATGTCGGATTAGTTAGGTCAAAGAGTTAATTTAACGAGATCGAGATAACCAAAGTCCTATATCGTATGTTGTCATGATATAGGCAGGCATCCTCTGACCAGAGATAGATGTGTTACTATATGTCTGAGTATGTACATTTGGTAGACCAATAGGTTGATGACCTAACCAAGGTCTATACACCGGCGCGCTAGTGTGCATATAAGGGCATATGAGTAATATGATCTCTCAAAGGGATCATACAGGTTCACTACTGAACCGGAAGACATGAGCTCACTCATGAGATATTGGGAAGAATCAAATTCCGTGCGTACGGTCATCTCGCTTTGGAAGTTTGACTGAATTTGTGGTTTGATATATACTTTTGGAAAGTATATGATCAAGACCTAGGTATGATATATGCTTTAGAAAGTATATGATCGATACCAACTCCCAATGATCAAAATGAGAAACTTACTGATAAAACCCTGAAGTAGACAGTATAAAGTTGATCTAATACTTCGGGTTTATTTTGAGTCTTCCAGTATGCAGGATGTACAGGTATTGGGAATACCTGAGGGTGATGTGATCATAAACTATTGTATAAACATGATGCTTCCATTCCTAGGGAGTGATGAAACGGGTCTGGATTTTAGTGACTCCTCTCAGTAGACAAGTAATCTGATCTTGATCAAAATGTTGGACATTGATCTGGATGTGATTCAGATGCAATGAGAAGATTAGATTTGCGGTCTTGATTTAATTAAGCATCTATGGGAGGTCCGAGATCTGGATTTGAGATGTAATATCAATATCCAAGTCACTATACGTGGAACAATACAATCACCCTATCCTTATCTCCAAGTTTTCGTGGAGAAAGCGCATTATCCTTGAAAGAGTTCATGGATAATTCTATTGCTGATATATGTATCCGAGCATTGAGAAAATGGATAATTAAATGTGATTTAATAATCATGAATAATATGAATTTGATTCATATTATAAGGAGAGTTATCTTAGATAATTAAATGTGATTTGATTATCAAAGATGTGAATAATGTGAATGTGATTCATATTATTTGGGCACAAGAGAAAAAGAGATCCAAGATGATTAAATGTGATTTAATTATCATGGATATGAATAATGTGGATAGCAATATCCAATTATTCATAATATATTATAAATGCTATTTATAATGTATTAGAGAGAGTTAATTATAATTTATATTTGTTGATTAATTATTAATGTATATTGGATACAAATTGTGTAATTAATTCAAAATATAAATTATATTTTGTTTTGGGTTGTGAATGTGATTCACAATTTTCCAATGGCAAGATTGCAATATTCTCAAAATTAATTATGAATTATTTTTGAAGAATAAATCACAACAAAAGTTGTTGAATTAAATAATGGAGAATTTCATGGAGATATGCAATCTCATGAGATTTCATGAGATTGCCCCACTTGGAAATAAGTGGTTGTCCACTATATTCCAATGGGATTGAGATCTCCATGGAATTTGTCTCCTTATTTGATTGGTTTAATTTTAGGATTGATGTATATTTGATTTGTCAAGTATACTTGATCTAAATTAAATCACAAGTTGTTGGCTTTTACCAACAACAATCTTGACCATTGGATTAGACATAAATCAATCTCATCCATTGATTTTATATGTCCCATGGATTGAGATATATGGATCCCAAAACCCTATAAATAGAGAGGCATACTATGCTCTCTTGGGGCACATGCTATTGAAGCACATCTCTCTCTCTCTACACGTCTACTCTCTCTTACTCTCATATGGCCATCCACCATGGATGCCCTAGAGGGAGTCTCCATCGTCGCAATGTCGTCGTTATGCTGCCTGATCGTCTGCTCGTGGATCTCCGTCTCCTTCGGTGCGTCTCGCTCGTGAAGAAGACGTCGGATCTCGTATGTCAAGATCAGGAGATACGCCGCTTGGATCATCAACATGGATTGCGAGAAGCACGTGATTCATCCCCACGCTCGCAAGCGTCTCCTCCGTCGGATCGGACTTCAGACAGGAGGTCTCTTCGTTTAGAGACTCGATCGCGACCATGCTTCAAGAGGTAATCCTATTACTTGTTTGTGGTTTAGATGAAACGATACGAGAAGTGTTCTTGGATCATGTGGTTTCATCACATGATTTTTTTTAATTTCCGCTGCATAGAACAACTAGTACGACTAGTCGTTCCTTGTCGTATTCGATACGACGCTCACGCTTCCGTGATGCGCTTGAGGATAATACCATATCCTTTCAGGGTGATCATTCAATTGCTCGATCGATCTACCAAAAGACCGTGGGGATAGTTTCTGTCGTCATAAATTTCCGAGGTGGAGAACATAAAGTGGACTTTATTGTCCTTGACATTGAGTACCTTGAAAAGTTATCTGAGTCTCTTATCATTTTAGGAAAGTTGTTCTTAGCCTCTGCTAAGGCAATTATCGATTGTGAGACTCAGGAAATCAAGTTTCCGAACTCTAACCATAATGCACAAAGCCTCAATGACACGACCTGCTTTGAGGAATCCTGACTTGAAACCAACAGTTGTGACCAGGAAACAAATGCTTCACATGAACAGACCTCTCCTCACAAAATACCGACAAATGTCCTAAGAAGGACAACCGTGAGACCGACTGTTGGACAAACCTCTGATTCTCACTACACCTCCCACCCTACAACTGCTCCTAAGAGGAAACATTATTTAGGAGCTTATGAAGGATTGGACCATATTTCTGAGGAGCGTCATGATTATTTAAGTGATCCAATCTTTAAGTTGACAGTAATTCATGAGATACTTGAACCATACAAAGAATCGACTCAGGAAACCTCTGATGTCACCAAAATTAACGATTATCAGGAGGTGACATCAAATTCCCCAACCAACACTAACAAAGCCACCAGGAACATGCTCCCTCGCCCAAAGCAGCGTATGACCCTACAAGAATTGGTCGACTTTTATGGGGATTCTTCTGATGAGGAACTCATAAATGCCACACCGGTTACTCAAGAAAGGGAGAAGAAGATTGTCCATCTTCCTCTCAATATTTCTCAAGGAAATAAACCGACCAAGAAAGTCACCTTTGACCTTAGACACCAAGTGATTTCTGAAGATTCCTCGTCCGGTCCTGAAGTGGTTCATCAGGTAAGTGCAATAAGTACAGCTCTGATCCAATGGCACTTACCTCTGGTTGACTATAGTTGGGGATCCTCTGTGTACGGCTACTATTCTTCTGAGGACGAATCTGATAATGGTTGGTCTTCTTCATCTGCCCCCTCTTCACCCCCCTCAACATCTCCATATTATCTCCCACCCCATTCCCATAAGAAGGTTCATCGCAAACCACCTTGACCGTGTACATCCGTAAATCTACTCGGTTCCCCATTTGTAATTATCCAATCATACTTAGGTTGATCTGAGACTAAGTAATGGGAGGACCGATACCATTGTGTATACATCGCTTCTATTCTTTACGCTCACCCTCGACTGCCTCATTTCATGTTTTTTTCTTATGTGTAGTCCCTTAAAAGTCTAAATATAGGGGGCATGTCGACTTCTTTTCTTTTTTGCTCAACTATATTTAGTACGAGCTATGTCTATATTTCACTTTGTTTCGTGAGGACATAGCACAAGCTAAGTATAGGGGGTGTTTGTACTTTATCCATAGCTCATACTTTAATGATTTTCATCTAACATCGGGGATGGGTACAAGTAGTGTATATTATGTATATAATACTAAACTCTTTCTATAAATAATACATGTTTTCAAAAAAGAAGAACAAAAAATAAAAAAATAATTATAAAAATAAAAGCATTTTTGCATAAAAAATCCACTCATGGTCTTTCATTTCATCAAGCATCTCATACATTCCTTGGTTAGTATATTCCTGACACATTCACTGTCACTCAAGGCTTGAGGATTTAAAGACACTTGATTTTTAAGATCTTGAGAGACTAAGTTACTAGCCTTAGTCATTAGGGTTTTTGAACTTAATAATCCACACTTCCCTAGTTTGAAAGATTTGAGCGCTATATTGTACTCTTCATTTCTACCTTCTAAAAGAATATGATCAGCACAACACATTCACAACTGCATGATTGATGAGATGAGTTGAGTTATCACTTGAGGAACTATGACTGAAGATTTGAGTTTAGACCCAATCTAATGATGCTCGGGGATGGCATAAAGTTAATGAAAGATTCAAGAAACATGAGTGTCAACAAACCCTAGCCAATAAGTGAACTAGTTCGCATGCTATCTTTGATATTTACCTATGTGCCAGGGTGTGATGAAACTAATTTAATTATTGATCAGTCTGCGCCAACTTTTGGTAAAAGTAGTGGAGCTAGACAAAAAGAAAAGAAAAAAAGAAATGCATCAAGTAAAAACTCTATCCTTCAAAGTCAAGTTACAAAGATCTTCCACTAAAGGAGAGCACTTCCAATCATTTTCAAAGGGTACATTTGGATAAAATGCTATTAGGATCAAGGAGTCGGGCTAGCACCATAAAAGGGCTCTGCATCGTATAGTGATGCAAGCCTGGGTGTCGAATGTATCTTAGATACTCAAAAGAGACACACCATGTTGTACTCCCAGAAAAACAAGTGCATATGACTCTGGATTCTTTTGACGGACACACTGATGATCAAAATAAAAATATACTTCTGTTGAGTAATAAGGCACTCGAGAGGCCTCTTGTTCCAATGTAAGGGAGAGAAACATATACACAATCCTATGCCCTCCATCATCTGGTTGTCCATATACACTTTCAAGTCTGACGAACTAATGAGACGATTGACTGAAGCAAGCATTGACTTATTCTCTAGTGTTGAGGATTAGGTCTATAGGAGAGTCTCCTAGACTGGAACTTTGGGTGACATCTCGACTCAACTCTCATGATTGTAGTACACTAAAAGTCATATCCTTATGTTGTATGTACAAATAGAGAGTCTGATAAATAGAGAAGATGGATTACTTTTGATTAAAGCATGGTTGAGCCCAGAATTTTAGGATCACTCAAATTAAGGGTTTTCGATGAATTGAGCCTTGAAAATTCACATGCACAGTCAGGATTTATCCAACTAAGTCATTCATTCATTGATGCTCGAGGACGAGCATGCTTTAAGTATAGGGGTATGATGAATCTCATATTCATCATGCTAAAATTGGTCAATTAGGCTCTGTTCTCCAAAGTTCATATGCATTTAATCATTAATATAACATCATTAGCATTCATACATGTGTAAATAATATTCGCATGTCATCATGCATAATTGCATAATGTGTAAATTGGCCAAAAAAGCTGCTAACTTCCCATATTTTTAATTAATTCATCCTAATTCCATTGACCGGAAACCACCTCCGTTGTGTAGATATTAGTAACAAGAATAAATAAAAAATACAAAAAATTTACTAACTCAAATAAATGTCAAATAAACCCAAAACCAAATTTCACATCTGACGAACTAAAACGGACATATCTTCCTCATATAGTATCTGATTTTGGTCCACGCACTTTTAAGGTACTCCATTTTCAAATACCTTCAAAACATGATCAAATTTGTAAAATTCGAAGCTCGTATGTGAAAGTTAGGTTTTGGACCTCTATTTTATCTTTTTCCTATTGTACATAATTAACTCTTTTAATTTCATTTCTTCTTCATTGGTGTTCTTTGATGAAAGTTTTATCAAACGACATAAAAATCCAAATCTATATTAAGACTGAAATTAAAGAAACTGACTATGTCCGAGTGTCCCTTGTAAGGTTGTACTAAAATCTTATGTTCTTACTTTTATTTTTTCCCTATTTTCTTATTTATTAAAATTCCAAAAAAATAGATTAATGTGTAATTGAGTTTCTTGTATTTTCACATATTTTTTATAGATTTTTATCCTTTTTCAAAATGACCCAAAAAATTTTCGAAAAACCCAAAAAAATTGGTTTTCTATACACATGGAGACCACCAAAAATACATGTTTGTATAGATGACCTCTTTTTCTCACAGGTCCTTCATGAAAGTTGTAGATCTTGTCGAGAAACTTTTGTGAAGGAAATTTTTCGATCCAAGATTTCCCTCTATTTCTTTTCCAATTTTCTTCATCTTTTAATTTTGAAATTTTTTTGGGGTGACACGTGGTAGCCCTTGGGCATGCCACATGGAACTCCTTCCCACTCTCTTACCTCTCTCTCCTTGGGTCACGTGTAAGGCATGTGAGCATGCCTCCAGACATGCCACGTGCAAGGCACGTGACCTGTCCCCCCTCCCCTTCCCAGCAACATCCTCCGCCCGACTCCGTCACCCACCTGCGCCTCCCACCTGCATGTAACCACCCCTCCCCTTCCAGTTGTTGCACCTCTCCCATCATGTAACGCTTTACCTCCTCCCCTTCTCGTAACACTCTTCCCTCTCCCATAAAGGTTTCACCTCCGGCCTTTTCCCAATAAATCCACCGATACAAGCAGCTTCCAGGTCTGATCGGTGGTGACAATGCCTTACGTCCAGCCCCTTCCTACTATGTGATCCGCGGAGCTTCGCTCCGTGCTGCTGTGTTCTTCCCCAAGTTCTATTGAAGCTCTCGCCGCCTCCGCCATGGCAATCGAGCGAGTTCTAGATCCTCCAATTTCTAGCGAAACCTCCTTCTAATCTTCTTCATGTTCATTATTCCACCACCGCACAACAGCCGCTCCACCCTTCACAGTGGCACGCCTCCCATCCACGCTTCGACCGTCACCGTGCACCACCATCTCTTCGCTCCACCGCCCAAGCTCAGCCGCTCCAACCACCCTCGAGCACCTTCGCACGCAGCACTCCCTTCGCCCACGTTCCGGCTATCATTTACCCAGTAAAGCTCCTTCTCCAGTCTAGCTCCGTCGACTGGATCTCCGCCTGCTCCTCTCCCTTGCAGTCAACCTAGGCGCAGCCTCAGCTCCGCCTCGAGCAATGACCACCTTCACCGATCATCACCCTCTAGCCGTGTGTCAGTCGAGGGGTAGACTCCTCCTAGCCTCACCGCTGCACTCCACCGAGGCCTCCATCTTCGGTCGCCTGCAGCTCCCCCGATCACAACCGACCAGACTACCCACTGCCACTAGCGAGGACCGCCTGCCCATCACACCGCCACTCCTCTCCACCTCGTCCAGACATCATTGGATTAGGCAATAGCCCTTGATCTGATGGCTCTCCCGCTGCCACATCGCCATCTTCAAAACCTACCTTCGGTCACTGCCCGTTGTTGGATCAGGGGATCCAACGGCCACAACGTAGCCACGTTCCCCTTCCAAGCCTCAGTTACAGACCTCGAGGCATGGAGAACCTTCACTGCCTACATGCGCCATATGTAGCCTCGGCCTCCAAACCACTTCTTCGGCATCCGAGCTGCCCCCCGAAGCCCCTGCAATCACCATGTAGGCTCGGTTACCGAGCCTTAAGGTTCGCCTGCCCGAGCCTATGACTTGGCATTCTCAAGCCTAAGCCTCAGCTCTATACCTCATGATGCACGTGCCAAGAACTTGTGATGTGGAAAATTTGTAGAGAGATCCCCCATCATCCTTCTAATTGCAGAAAGGTCCCCATGCCCAGTCACATGTCCCGTGCATGCTCACGTGGGCAAGTTACGTTAGCCTCACTCTGACTTTCAGAAATTGCAGATAAGTCCCCCAGGACTCGTTTGAAAGAAAAATATATATTTGTATTATATTTTAGTCCCTATAATTTCATTTGAGCATATATTTTGAATTTGAACTTCGATTTTAGCATATAATATGTCATTTTGAAGCTTGTTCTGTGCTCTTTCATATTTTATATCTTGTGGACTGATATGAAGACATTTACTATTGTTTATTATTTGAGGAGTGATTTGATCTATGTAGGCTACTTCTTGACATATTTGTGATATTTTATAATGAGAAATTTCTGACTTTATCTACAGGGATTTGATTTATGATATCTAAAGAATGATTTGATTGATTGAATATCTGTAGAATCATTTTATTATATGGGATAATTGAGGAAGAAACTGAGCACCGTATTTTCAATGATATTTTGAATTTTGGTGCTTGATTTGAAATTGAGAGGTATCTCTACTGTGATCACATGATCATTATTGGAATAGATCTGCTCAAATATTTTAGGAGATTCTTGATTTTATTGCAGGATTATCGAATATAATTTTACAGTTATAGTTCAAGGAATCTGATCTTTTTGCAGGGACTAGATAGAGGAGGAGTCATTTATTTGTGGAATAATATTTCAGGGAATAAGCTTGAGATCTAAATTGATTCGTTATGTTCACATGCAAGCTTGAGATCTAATTGATAAATATTTCTTGGACTTACCTCAGATCTGTGAATTTATTGGTGGTTTATTGATCATTTTTTATTGGATTAAAGATCGTATTCACAGAACCGGTGCTTTGCTTTCTATGTTTATTTTCTTTGCATTTTCATCGCATTTTCTCTGTATTTCCTGACATAAGAAATTAATCGAGCATTTAATTAATTATTTAACTTAATATAAGACCGTGAAACTAAAAATCATTGTTCCATATGTTCGACCTTGGTAGACTTACGAAGAAAAGTTCTCCATAACATTCAAAGATTGTGGTTTTTGTTGAATCATTTTTCGCCTCGCGATTTCCGAGCTTATCAGGACCCCGCCCGCGCTCTGGTTGCCACCACCATTAGAGAATTCACCCAAGCCTGGGCACACGTAGGGAAATTTGCGTGCATCTCTCAAGAAGGTCCAGGCAGCCAGAAAAGCATGTGCATGGCACGCGCCCCTATGGAAAATTTGCACTGAGAACCCCCTAGTTCTGGATAATTACAATTTAGTCCTCATCAGCATTTTTAGTTGCTTAATTTTTTTGCATTTAGAACCATGTATTTGCATAGTTATCTGAACCTCATTTTCAAATCATTTATTTATTCCAAAAGTTGCATTTTGTAACTCAACTAATTATGTATCCCATTGGTATTTATTCATATTTTGTGGGAATGATTAATTAATTATATATGATTTGGTGAAATTTTGTATATTTTACCCATTTCATGGTATAAAATTCGTATTAAATTATATATTAATCTGAAAATTATGAAAAAAAAATCACATTAGGTAGATTTAGTTGTGTTCTATATCTTGCCCAAAAATCACATCATTTGCATGCATAATTTGTTCTGAATAATTCATTTTGTGATTTTAGTAGTTATTTTTTAATAGACTGAAAACTCAACATTTTTAGGATTTAGAATTTATATATCTTCATTAGACACATCTGGGATAATTTTACTTCCTAAAAATACTTAGGTTTGATATTTATTAAAATTAATTTATTGAAAATCACATCGTTTGCATTATTTAATTTATTAAAAATCTGTGTTGCATCAAAAAATTCCAAAAAAATTACAGAGCATTCTTTCATCATATTTCTCATGCCATCCAAGTTTGATAATTTTTGGACTCCATTTAATTGGAATTCGCATTGTAATCCTTAAATTTAGCTTGATTTGCACTTGCATCCATAAATTGCATAAAAAAATAACAAAAAATCCTCTTTGAAAGTTGTTCGCTAAATTTGATAGACTTAACCTAGATTGTTCATTTGCATCCTTGAGTCGACCCTGGGACTTGCCAAGGTTAAATAAACATAGAACCACATCACTTAATTAAGTCATTAATTTGTATGGTTTAATTTCTTGATTGATCCCTATTGCTCGACTACGACACATATACAACTCTTAATTTACAAGAATTAACTTAGGGTTTTTGGGATTCATCACTCCCCACGCCGCCCGCAACAGCTACCTGCATCATCTCTCCATATGCGACCGACCCAAGGCACCTCTCCCTTCAGCTCTATTCTCCTCCTTGACTTGGTCTACTCCCCTCGCTTCTCTACCACATCGTCAACCACCTCCCCGCCTTGTGCGCTACCCCTGCACCATCTCCTCTACGACTCCACCCACATTCCCTTGACCACAGCCTTCTTCTCCAACTACCCATAAAGTGAATGATATGGGAAGATCCTTAAGCGCATCACGGAAGCATGAGGATCGCATTGTATGCGATCAGGAGCAACTAGTCACACTAGTTGCTCGAGGCTGCAGAATTTAAAAATTTTCAAACGAAGAAATCACATGATCCAAGAACACTTCACGGATTGTTTCATCTAAACCACAAACAAGTATTATGTTTATATCTTGAAGCGTGGTTGTGATCGAGTTTCTAATCGAAGAGACCTCCTATCTCAAGTCTGATCTGGTAGAGAAGACACTTGCGAGTGCGTTGATGAAATGTGTGCTTCTCACAATCCATGTTGATGATCCAAGCGACGAATCTCTTTATCTCGTCATATGAGATCCGATGTCTTCTTCAAGAGAGAAGTGCACCGATGGAGACGGAGATCTATAAGCAAACAATCCTGCAGCATATTGACGATGCTGTAGCGATGGTGACTCTCTCTAGGGATCCATTGTGGACGGTCACAATGAGAGAGAGAGGGCGTATGGAGAATGAGAGAGAGAGCACATATTGTTGTAGTTGTTGTCATTTGAAGAGTAAGGGGTGCCTCTTCTTATATAGTATTTTGGGAGTCCATGGATCACAATCCATGGACTACAAAAAATCAATTGATGAGATTGATATGTGCTTCTTTTAATCAATGGCCATGATTTGTTGCTCCAATATTTCCACCAACAATTATTAATTAAAATAAATCAAAATATATGCAATATAATTTTGATTTGATTTAAAATAATTTGTGGAGAAAATAAAGGAAGGAGACCCACCCCCATACCATGTATGGAGTGGACAGCCATGGAGTCCCACTACATGTGCCGCCCACCCCATGTATGAAAAGGGGGATACTCATCTTTCTTATTGAACCAAATCTTGGAGATTTTCCAATATCAGATTATGCAACAACAATTGTTGCATATTTAATCACAAAAAATATGCTAAATTATTTTGTGACAATTTCAATCATGCCATGGAAAGAATGTGAATCACATTCACAACCCAAAATAAATTGTAAATTACATTTTCAATTAATTGTTTAATGTCAATCAAATTCACATCAACATTTAAATTGTAAATGTTATCTACCAATAGCTATCTCTTATATATTATAAATCACATTTAAAAAAGATATGATTAATATGGATAGGGCTATCCATAGTATTCATATCCATGATAATTAAATCATATATTAATCATCTTGGGTATCTATTCTCATGTGCCCAAATAATATGAATCACATTCACATTATTCACAACTTTTTTGATAATTAAATCACATTTAATTATCTTAGATAACTCTCTTTATAATATGAATCAAATCCATATTATTCAGGATAATTAAATCACATTTAATTATCAATTTTCTCAATGCTCGGATACATATATCAATAATGAAATTATCCTTGAACTCTTTCAAGGATAATGTGCTTTCTCGTAGATACTTGGAGATAAGGGCAGGGCGATTGTATTGTTCCACGTATAGTGACTTGGCTATAGAGATGACATCTCAAATCCAGATCTCGGGGACCTCCCATAGATGCTTGATTGAATCAAGGTCGTAGATCCAATCTTCCTCAATGTATCTGAATCACATTCTGATTAATGTTCAACATTTGGGCTAAGATCATATCACTTATCTACTAAGAGGAATAACTAAAATCCAGACCTTTTCATCACTCCCTCAGAATGGAAGCGCCATGGTATGGTTATACAATCGTTTATGATCACATCACCCTCAGGTATTCCTAATACATGTACAACATGTACACTGGAAGACCCAGATTAAACTCGAAGTTTTAGATCTCTTTTAGACTGTATCCTTTAGGGTTTTATCATTAAGTTTCTCATTCGATCATTGAGAGTCGGTATCGATCATATACTTTCCAAAGGCATATATCATACCTAGGAGTTGATCATATACTTTCCAAAAGCATATATCAAACCTACAAATTTAGTCAAGCTTCCAAAGCAAGACAACCGTGCACAAAATTTGATTCTTCCCAATATCTCATGAGTGAGCTCATGTCTTTCGATTAAGTAAATGAACTTGTATGATCCCTTTGAGAGATCGTATTGCTCATATGCCCTTGTATGCACGCCAGCACGCCAGTGTATAGACCTTGATTTGGTCATCAACCTATTGGTCTGCCAAATGTACATACTCAGACATATAGTAACACATATGTCTCCAGTCAGAGGATGTGTGCATATATCATGACAACATATGGCATAGGTCTTTGGTTATCTCGATCTCGTTAAGGTCAACTATTTGTCCTAACTTATCTAACACCTATGAATCTCTATTCCTATGCAGAGGATCTGCATTAAGGGTCGGTTAGATATCAGCCTTTCGAGAAAGGATTTCCATCTCCTTCTCATGTTGTAGATCATCTATTAATAATCATTTGACGGTGCTTGATGAGTCCTCAATATAACTCTTTAGATATTCATCCAAGCACCAGCCTCTATGATTCAACAATTGAATCAACAACTATATGATCATTAAGATGGTCATGGTACATAACCCTAATTGTACTAAGGGAACTGAGCTATAGAAAGCTCGGGGGAGGAAAGGCCTGATATTATGCAAATTAATTATTCTTCATTTTAGATTAGGGAATGATATTTGCAATAACATTTATTGCATAATGACTTGTCATGGGCTCGCATGTCCAACATAAAGGTGCGGTCACTGCCTTGTCGTGCCCCCCGTCCGCCATCAGGGGAGAGAAGGCACAACACCCCTCTGCTTCAGGCAACAACTGAAGCATGTCAAGGTCGAGCGATGGTGACCCGTTCCTCCTTTTGGGAGAGATCCAACGAGGCTCATCCTCGTTGTTGCAATTACTACCATGGTTGCTGAGCTTCGGAACTCACTGCTAGAGTTCCTCGAGGAGAAGATCGGGGTCGAGCTTAGATCCCCCCTCCACATCTCCAGCGTAACCATAACTACTACATGTAAAGTTTTATCCCTTCCTTCATTGCTTATTCTTTTTTCTTATTCTTCATCGACTTCTTCCCTTCTTCCTCTACCATTCTACTTCTTCTTCTTCTTCATTTGCTCTTCCCAAATAGAGTTGTCGACGGAGCCATCACTCCGTCTTCTCCTTCGCAGGCATTGATCACCTCAGTCCTTGCAAAGGATCGAGCCCAACCGGGTCCACCTCCTTCTTCCATAGCTTGACAGACCCTCCCCATGACCATCCTTTTTATCACCTTCATCTCCTCCCCACTACTTCGATCACCACCGCTCCACATCGCCTCGACGATCGGAGCCCCTTAGTGTTCCATCCAACCCCACCAATAGCACTCGACCGACTCTGCCAACACACGCCTTCACTAGTCGCCTTTCACTGCCACCGATGTTGCTTCGATCTCCACCATCATCCTCCAGCCTTCAACATCTCAACCGTGTGTTGGCCGAGACTCCACCATGCTCTAGCCACCACTTGTCGCCTTCATGTGCCAACGACCGCTAGTCGCCCTCGACTTCCGCTCCAGCCGACACCGCCAGTTATCGCCCTCATCCGCCACTCAGCCTCGAGCAGTACATCCGCCTCAGTCGAAGAACCACCCAAGGCCCTCATGACATGTGAGAGGGGGGTGAATTTCTCTATGGCCCCCGCAAATCTAGAAATAGCAAAAGAGCCCCTACCCTGGAACCCACGTGCAGCGCATATGCGCCTAGTTAATTTGCACAAGTCCCCCTACGATCATGGTAATTGCATATTAGTCCTCATCAGTTTTTTTATTTTTATTATGTATTGCATCTACACCTCTGTGTTGGCATCTCATTTTGAACTTTCATTTATCATCAATTTAATTTCAAAAATAGCATATTGTAGAAAAAAATATTCTCTATTTTGTGGATATTTAATTAATTTTCTGTGAAATATGTTGATTTAATATAATTAATTTGGTGAAAAATCGCATATTTTGCCTACTTCGTGCTATTAAATTCATATTAAATTGATTATTACTCCGAAAATTCCCAAAATTCAAAGTAGGTAGAATTAAGTGTGGTTTACATTGTGCCCAATAATCAACTCATTTGCACATATATAGAGACTAGAATAAATTAAGTGGTGATTTTATTAATTAATTTATGTTAGGTTGTATACCCAATATTTTTTAGGAGATGTTATTTTTACTAGATACCTCTCGCATAGACCTGTCCAGGTAAATTTTATTTCCAATAACTAAATAGGTTTGCTATTTATTAAAATTAATTTACGAAAAATCACCCTACATGCATATTTAATTCATAATAAAATCATTTTGCATCCGAGAATTCCCAAAACAATATAGTAGCTTAGTTTCATCATTTTTCACATTGTGGTCAAGTTTTATGATTTTCGAACTTCATTTGATTAAAATTGCATTTTAATCCCTAAACTTACCATATTCACATTTTCATAATTATTTGCATAAAAAAACTAAAACTGCTTCTATTAAAACCTATAATCTAGATTATTTATTAACTAACCTAAGGAGACAATGACCTCCCTAAGTTCGACATTGGGCTTGCTCGAGTAAAATAAATCTAACTGCCCAAATTAATTAGAAAATTAACTTAAGTGGTCTTTCCGATTAATCCGAATTGCATTCCTACAACGAACATTAAAATGCAAATTTTGTACGATCAACGTAGGGAAATTTGTGATTTATCATTCTACAACCCCAACTATCTATTATAATACCGACATACAACAATATAATATATTATTATATAAAAAAATTATGTTTAATAATTGTATAAGTAATGTAGGGTTAGTTATAAAATTAAGAGGGCTTACAATTAAATTGGGAGGACAGAGGAAGTTATACAAAATTAAGAGGACAAGGGGAAGATTACGTAAAATTGACGAGATCCCAAGTTAGTACATGAGGTGTCGATATAGGGATCCAAGCCCAGATCAGCACCTGAGGTGCCAATTTGGAGAGAATATTCCAAATCAGCAGCTCATGTGCTGATGAATCTCCATTTCATCACCTTTATTCAATCATTTTGGCCTTAAAAACGATAGATAATGCATGTAAATAACATGAATTTGTACAAAATAGCATCCATCATTTATTGCATTTACTATGTAAATAATATTGTTTTTAATGCCAAAATTATAGAATAAAGAGAAGAAAGAATAAAAAGAATAAAATATCAAAGATATTTTATGACCCTAAACCCCGAGACCAAGTCAAGAATTGAATTGGTCAACAAGGAATAATGTAAGGGGAGATAAGGGCCAAAAATACAATAAAAGTCTATTTATTTTATTCATTCAATAATTCATTTTGACACCTATTTTATACTTTATTATTTGTTCATCAAATAAAGAAACTTTGTACATGAAAGTTTTAGATAATAATGTAATAAAAATTGAGTTTATACAAAAAATAATTTACAGTGTACATTTTATACACAAAATAAAAAGCCAAAATCCCAGCTTCACGTACCCATATCTTCCAAATAAAAACTCAAAATATATCAAAATCACCTCTATTTGTACATAACTTTTCATAAGCTATTTACTGAAGGTGGTTTCATATTTTTTGGAGTTAAGATGTGAAAGTTATGTTTTGGACCCTCAATGTATAGTTGACCCAAATAAAATATTCATTTTATTCATTCCTTATTTTATTTACACATTCATATTTTTATAATTTGGTAATTATTATTTATAACTTATATGCATATTAAAACCAAAATAAAACCTAAAAGGAAACACAAAATAAAATAAGTCTATGTAAAAACATAGGCAAAATACCTATGTTATTACTTGTATATAAATAAAAGTGAATCCTATTCTTTTATTTATTCTTTTATATTTTTATACTCTTGTAATATTACTTATATTCTATTAAAAATATAAAAATAAAATAAAACCTAAGAAATACATTAAAATAAAATAATATATATAATACATAGATAAAATACCTATAACTATAACTATAACTTATATACCTATTTATTTAAGTGTACAAATAATATCATAAAAATATAATAAAAATATATTTATGTACATAAAATAAATTATAAATATATGAAATAAAATAATAAAATAAAATATACAAAATAAAAATAAATAAGCAAAAATATAGGTAAATTTACCTATAATTATACCCTGAAAAATTAACTACTAATAAATAACATCAAAAAATAAATAAAAATCATAATGAAATATTAAATAAAATAATAAACATTTTTTATTTTATAATCAAAAATTAATAGAAGTAAGATAATATTTTTAATTAATTAAATATGAATAATTCGGCAGTTTTGTCATCTTGTGCCCTGAGTTGGGCCAATCACAGAGCCCCGTTGGTTGACAGCTGGTCAACTGTCCCCTCAGCCTCTGACTTGCATCAGAACTTTCAAATCCTCGCTTTTCATCCTAAATTCCCACATGATCTATCCATCCATCGCCTTCGATTCCTTCACACGAAATGATCATTGATTATCCATGATCTATGTTATCTCCTTAGGTTTCTTGTACATACGCCTGATTCAATCCTAACAACCGGTCAATAAGGGTGCCCATCTGGTTTTATAAATAAACATCTCCTCCTCCCAATGCAAATTTGGTCACTATTCCGAGTCTAGGAGCTCGATTCTTGCATCTAGGGAGTTTCCTCGTGATAGGAGGCACTCCCCGGCGATTTGGATCAAACACAGGAGGACGGAGGTACACCCACGGTTATTGCCAGCGGCTCTGATCCCTGAGCTCTCTAAGGTATAAGAGCTACATCTTTTATGCATCTTTAGGTACATTTCATTCCTGTATTTTGATTTTAGTCTTCTGTCTAGCATTGTAATCAGTAGGTAGAGTAGCGTAGGTAGAGTCCCTCGCCGGAGCTTCCGAGCTCCAGCCTGGTTTCACCTTGATTTGAGCGATCTCTGACTCCTACCTCACGTTCAACACCTTCCCATGCATATTCTCCATCTAAATCACTCATCGAGACCTCCTGATTGTGCACCGATCGGCGAAGTAGAGCTCTTCCGTCACAGTTCGCTGGAGCTCCTCCGCGAACCTCCATTCTTGCGTACTTAGCTTCAAATTTTGGTCGAGGAGCACCCCCTAGAGCCCTTTTCCTTACAGGGCAGGAGCTCAAAGGAGTTGTTTGGGGCTCAAATCAACACAGCCTGCAGGTACCTGGAGTGTCCATACTTCCTTGAGCTTGCCAAGTCCCTCCTATGGGTCCTGGACCTTCTTGTGACCCTCAGCAGCTACATGGAACCTCCCTGGATGTACGGAGCCCAACGCCATTGCCAAAGATCGCCGGGAGTAGGAGGAATCGATGATCGAAGGTCGGGGAAGAGCTTGTTTTTCCCTGTTCTTTGCGCAAAGCAGTAGTCATCCGATCTGGGGAGGCACCTGATGAATCTCCATTCATCATTCTTTATTCTATCATTTTGGCCTTAAAAACCCTAGCAAATGCATGTAAATAGCCTCAATTTGTGCATAATAGCATTCATTATTCATTATATTATTTGTATATAAAATAAGATTTTTAATGCCAATAAAGAGAAGAAAAGAAAAGGGAATAAAATATTGAAAATATTTTATGACCCTAAACCCCGAGACCAAGTCAAGAATTGAACTGGTCGACAAGGAATAAAGTAGGGGGAGATAAGGGCCAAAATAGAATAAAAATCCCATTTATTCATTCATTATTTATGCATTTTTATACCTATTTTATTCTTTATTCTTTATTCATCAAATAAAGAAATTTTGTGCATGGAAGTTGTAGATAATAATGTAAATAAAAATATAAAATTTAGTTTGTACAAAAATAATACACGGTGTTCATTTTATATACAAAATAAAAAGCCAGAAATCAAATTTCACAGACCCATATCTTTCAAATAAAAACTCAAAACATATCAAAATCACCTCTAATTGTATATAACTTTTCACAAGCTATTTAATGGTGGTGGTTTTATATTTTTTGGAGCTATTGTGTGAAAGTTAGGTTTTTGACCCCTATTATACATTCTACTGATTAAAATATTCATGTTATTCATCCCTTATTATTTTTACAAATTCATATTTTATAATTCAATAAATATTATCTATAACATATGTGTATATTAAAACTAGAATAAAACTAAAAAGAAAATGAAAAATAAAATAAGTCTATGTAAGTATATAGGCAAAACACCTATGACTATACCTATATATAAATAAAAGGGGAAACTCATTCTTTAATTCTTTATTCTTTTATAATTTTATAATATTTTAAATAATATTTATGTTTTATTAAAAATACAAAACTAAAATAAAACTCAACAAAATACATTAAAATAAAAGATGTATATAAAACATAGGTAAAATACCTATAAATATATATATAGAATATACATACTTAATTATTTAAGTGTACAAATAACATCATAAAAATATAATAAAAAATATTTATACTCACAAAAATAAGTTATAAATATATAAAATAAAATAATAAAATAATAGAATAAAATATACAAAATAAAAATAAAAATGTACAAAATATAGGTAATTATACTATAAATAAGCCATTAAAAATAAACTTGTAATAAAATACATCAAAAAAATAAATAAAAATCATAATAAAATACTACATAAAATAATAAACATTTTTATTTTATACTCAAAAATTAATAAAATCATTTATTATTTTTAATTAATTATTTTCGATTAAATCGGCTATTTTGTCTTTTAGCAAGCCCGCATAGCCCAATAGGAAGCCAGTGACTGTTGACCTCCGATCAACTTCCCCTGTGCTTCTGACTTCTACCAGAACTATCTACTCCCCCAACTTCCGCCCTTTTTCCCGGTTGACCCATCGATCAATCGGCCTCACGTCCTTCAGTAGAAATCATCATTATTCATCATAGATACATGCCATATCATTTAATCCATTGTAAATAGCATCGATTCTTTAATATCAGTCAGAAAATAAGGGTGCATATACATGTTTATAAATAAACCTCCTTCATCCTTCATGATTTTTTGGGCATTTCCTACGTCCTAAAGCCCCTGAGCTTGGCCTAGCGTGCATCCCCGTGACAAGGGGAGGTCCCCTAAGCTCCATGGCGGCTCGCGGATGGAGGAGTGCACCCAAGGCCACCACACCGGCAACCTCTGCTCCCTACCCTCACCAGCAGGTAAGAGCTGCGTCTTTTACTTAGTTTAGATAGATTTCATTATCAGCATTTTAATTATGTAATTAGTTTTATGTTTAGCGTAGTGTTTCAGCTTTAGAGCCCAAATTCGAAGTTCGCCGACGAACTCATTCCCTCTGTTTCCGACTATCCCGACACCTCGTACCCACCTATATTTCTTCCCCTGCCATTTCTCACCCCCTAGATCAATCGTGGATCTGGAGATCCGATCTCCTTTCTCCGCCCTTCACCGGAGGTCACTGCCCGCACCACCTGACATCCACTTCCACCTAATAAGACCCCAAGCCTTGTCGTTTTTCTGTGCTCCATCTTCCTGCAGGTGCTGAAGGACCAAGGGACCCCTCTGGTGTCGATTCTGCATCAGAATGAAGTACCGGCATCGCCGGAGAGCTCCGGCGGCCCCCAGTCCTTGCGAGAGGTACTCCAAGACACAGACTGCCAGCAGGAACCTCAAGAACATCTCAGAGTCACCGGAAGAGTAGTGGAGCTCGAGGGATCGAGCGAACAAGGGAGAACACGCTTGTGTTCTTCCCTATTCTTTGAGGCAAGCCCAGAACCATCGGATTCAGAATGCATCTCCAGATCAAGCCATAACCGTAGGATGCAGCCACGTCTCCACCGTCGAATCGAGCCCCATCAATCTAATCTCCGTCGTGCATCTGCGAACCGTCATCGCACGACGAGGACACGACACGTGTATTAGTGAATTGATCCAGACCATTCGCTCGTGCCTATTATGGGGTAAATTGCATAACTAGCCCCTAGCTTTTTGTATTTAATAATTAGTTCTGTAAATAAAAGTTTATGTTGTAAATAAATACGGAATTTTTCATTTAAGCCCCTGATCTTTATGTATTTGCACTTTGGTCCATGCCAGCGTCACGTGCAGTCCCTACGTAACGGTGGAAATTTTGCAAAGAACACCCTGCATTTTTTTATATTGTAAATCAGTCTTTAAAAATTAAATAAATGTTTTATTACGTTGGGTAAATTGCGTCTGCACCCCTGATTACAGTTATGCCCCTACTAGGACATATTTTTTAGCTTTTACCTATTTATTAAAAATACCTATTGATCTCTTAAAAATATAAAAAAAAATAGGGATAGATGCTTCATGCATTGTGTATTCACTCTGCGTGCCCACTTTGCATTTTTTGCATTTTATCCATTTATTAAAATTAAAAAGGAGCCTAAATAATCATGTCTAAATTATAAAATACCAAAAAAATATAAAAACCTTTTAAAAAATTCCAATATATATATATGTGATATATTTTGATATTTATTGAGTCCAGAAAACAAAAACCCCTAAAAATAGTAAAAGAAATTTAAAAGAGTTAGAAAGCTCCAAAATCCAACAAAAAATATAAAATTCTACAAAAATAATAAAAATATGTTTTTTCTGTCTTATAATTATCGATATATTATTATTTATCTATTAAAATTAGTTTGGGTAATTTTGGGACTTATTTATTATTTTTAAAACCCAAATCAATTTTGGTTTATTTATTAATCCCATATTTGGGATATTTTTGACTTTAAAATACATAAAAATTAGCATAAATTTTTGGAAAAATACAAAAACATTAGAAAAAAATAAAAAATCCAAAAAATATATATTTTCTTAATTTTATCTATATTTAATAGTAATTATAACTATATTACTATACATTGTATGTATAAGCCTTATATAGTCTATATTATTTATATAAAAGAAAAAGGAAATATAAAAATATAAAAAGAAAATGCAAAATCAGATAATTAAAAAATCAAATAAAAATTTATAAAAACAAAAAATAAAATAAAATAAAATATATAAAATAAAAAAACCCCACAAAAACAATAAAATTGACAAGAGGTAAAAGATATAATTTTTGTGCATTTTTCATGCCTCCTCCCGTTTGTTCCCAGTGTCCGACCTCTACACATGCATACACCTATACACATTTGCATGTAGAGTTATAATAAATTTTAACTCCACATTTTTGAGATTTCATTGCATGATTAATTATTGTGGGTTATCTGTTGATTAAACTCGAGATTTTCACCGCGAGTCGCCATAGCGACTGTGTCTCCACCTTGTGTGAGACATACTTAGACTCGCGATGATAATTTTCGTGTTTATCCACCCCAGATTTGATCCCGGACGTTCAATAACGAAACACCTTGGCCATTGATGAAGATCCCAGATCTGATCTAGATCGCTCATCGTCGAAGGGGTATACGTCGTCCAGCGTGCGCCACGTGTTGAGTGATGCTTATACAACCATCCATCCACGCATGTATATGTGGAAAATTGCAATCCACACCCCACCTTTTGTAAATTTAATGTTTAGTCATGTAAATAAAATATAAAATTTTAAATAAATTGGAAATTTTGCATATAAGCCCTGGTACTTCTATAAACTGCATTTGGATCCATTCCACATCACCTCACGTGTCGTCCCACGTGAGGTGGTGAACTTGCATGTATGCCCCTGGCATTTTTTGTAATTAATAAAAAGTCCAATAAAATTTAGATTACATTGTATATTTTTGGTGAAATTGCATTCGAGCCCTTGGACTTTATTTTATTTGCAATTATGGCCCTGCCAAGTCATATAATTTTGTGTTTTTATCTATTTATTAAAAATATCTAATGTACTCCTAAAAATCCACAAAAATAAGATTAGATGCTTCATGCTCTGGAATTTTATACCCATTTTTTACTTCACATTTTGAACATTTTAATCATTTATTAAAAATCAAAAGGGTCTTATTTATGTACTGTCTAGCTTAAAAATACCCAAAAAATATAAAAATGCCTTTAAAAATCCAAAAAATATATATAGTCTATTTTGCTATATTTTGATTATAGACCAAAAATCACTAAGAATGGAAAAAGGAAAGGCTTAAAATCAGAAAAACCCAAAAAACGCTCATAAAAATCTAAAAAATTATTAAAAAATCTTTAAATTGTGTTTTCTGGTTTATAATTTTATCTTAAAAATATGCTTTTTGGTTTATAATTTTATTTATATAAATATTTATAAATCAAAACTGATTTGGGTAATTTTGGAACATATTTTTTTTATTTTTAATATTCAAATAAATTTCAACCTATTTATTTAATTCCTTATTTGGGATTTTTATTTTAAAATTATATAAAAAATTAGCAAAATTTAGAGAAAATTACAAAAACATTACAAAAATATATAAAATTCAAAAACAATTTTTATTCTGTATTTTATTTATATTTATTAGTATTTATAAGTATAGTACTCTATATGGCATATATAACCTTATATACATATTATATAGCTCTAATAAAAGAAAAAGAAATATAAAAATATAAAAAGAAAATATAAAAAAGAAAATATAAAAAACAACAGAAAATTACAAATCAAATACAAAAATATAAAACAAAAAGGGGGTAGGGATCCTGCACCCTAGGGTGTAGGAAACTCCCTGCACCCACCCTATTTTCAACTATTTTTTTAATTTTTTTGAGATAAAAGTCGGGGGGATTTACTTAATATGTTAAGGGGAATATGTGTTTCAAATTTCATGCAAAACAAACATTCTTAACATGTTCATCTAGACAGGGTCGATTTTAGCAATTCTGAGACCGCTAAAATTTGGTAGTCTTGATGGAGATGATAGAAGTCTCGAATTTAGTTGAATTTGGAGTGACAACATGGTGATACATGGTGATCTAAATCCCCCAAGGTTTCATTTCAAAAAAATCAAAAAATAATGAAAAATTAGGCCAGGTGTAGGGAGTTACCTACACCCGTCGAGGTAGGCTCCTTCTTCCCAAACAAAAAATAATATATATATATATAATCCAAAACCCACAAAAGGATATTTGTATATGTATGATAAATGAAATGGTTGTAAATAAATAACCATAGGCTACACATTTTGCTCTATGTAGTTTGACCTCTACATGCTTAATCACTATGTATCTTATGGTAGAGATAATAAACTTTAACCTCACATTTTTGTTATTCATGGCTTTATGTGTGTGTGTGTGTGTTGTGGGTTACTGATTAACTGGGGATTCTAGAGTGGTCAACACACTGACTGCGGTCTCACCTTATGAAATCGTACGACCCTCTATTCGTTCCCTGTTATCATATGGTGTCGTTGCTGGGGAGAAATGAGCGTAGTCTAGTTTTATCAGTCATTTTTTATATAGTCATTTATTTTGATTTATTGATTTATTACTATAAATATTCATTGATTTATTGTCATTCAATTAATTCTTTGTCTATAGCTCAATTTGATTTAATTTGATTATTTGTGATAGTGAGATCTCTTTATGACTTTGTTACGAGGGCCCGCCATGCGAGGACGGTTTTTAGGTGGCCAATGCAGCCAAGCTTGGAGGAGGATGGTCTTCACTATGTGACCAGTTGGAGAGGCTACAAAGGGAGCAAGGAGTGGGAATTAGCATAGAATTAGTTTAGTTTTATTTATGTAGTTATTGGTGAGAGAGACAATTCTGATATGTAATAATTAAGGACTTTGGACTCTAATCTCCACAACGAGGTATAGTGCCCGGGTGTCTGTTCATCTAGGGTCCTCATCGCAGTTTTCCCGTATTTTCTCACCTTCTTTTATTTGGTCTTCCGTTGTTTTGAGTTTTCCGCCTTATTTTATTTTGTTTTGTGTGCATGGAGTCCCTAGACATAGGTTACTTGACTCATTAATTAGGTCCAAACCCTAATAAGAATGCTTGTTTCTATAGTCCTTTACATTTGGATCTAGTCAAATTAATAATGTTAGTAATATGGACTTGAGACCGCATGTTGAGAGAGGTCGTATACAGCGCTGGTAGGACCCGTTGTGGCGGGCACCGATCAGCATCCAAGACCGGACCTTGGTCTCATTTCTGAATAACTAACAATTGGTTCTTCACGAAGCAACTACTGTTTAGGGTGATTTTGACGATTGCACACTGCCATGTAGAATAAATGTAAAAATTCTATTTTGCATACCGCATGGAGAGAGCTGGGAAGCATTGTAAGTCCTCTAACTCAGCAAACATCATTAGATTCAATGGTGAGATTTCCATCATTGAATCGACTTGCACGACTTTTTCGTTATCTCCCTCTGATTTTGACCACCTAGGATTTAAATGAAAATCTACAAAGATGTTAGGTGCTTGTATGAAAACAGATCCAAAAAAAGTGAAAACTTAAAAATTAAAACAAGGGGACTGCTAAATAAACTTAGACCTTAATTAAAATTTGTAATGGACTATCATTATCTTGGGTTCATAAAGCCCTCATTATTTTCAGGTACCTTAGGAGGGGACCAAAACCCCTCCCATGAGCGAGGCACGACCTGCTAAGGATTAGAGCCCAAAACCTAGTCTGTAACTGCCTTGTGTATTGCTTGGATTTCTGAAGTAATGGGACTTCTGTCGTACGTGATCGAGTAGGACCTTGTCAACGATGGTATTCCCGCATTGTGTGGAGCATCGACATGGTCTGAAGTACTAAACATAGGCCACACCTTTACGGGGGTGTTTGTCTCATCAGTTTGTGTCCGAGTAGGTTCTTGTACGCTCAAGGGTGATTCCATTGCGAGCGAGAACCGAAGTAGTGGTTTCATCTATCAGCTTCCTCTCTCTATTTCTTTGGCTTGTAGGGATCCAGGAAGGGTTACAAGGACCTCAAAAAGTGAAGAATACAAAGGACAAGTACAAGATACTTTTCTGGCAATACTC
Organism: Ottelia alismoides; assembly: GCA_037367405.1. Lineage (NCBI taxonomy): Eukaryota > Viridiplantae > Streptophyta > Magnoliopsida > Alismatales > Hydrocharitaceae > Ottelia > Ottelia alismoides. The sequence continues at coordinate 175,832 of JAZKJV010007596.1, read as the reverse complement.
TCTCTCCTATAGGGTTAGCATGCTAAGGACTTGTTATAAGATATGCCTGAAAATAACAACTCTAAAATCGAAAAGATAATAAATAGTCAAACCTTCACGGCTTTACATGGCATGAGTTGGTGAACCCAATTTTGTATTGTGTTTGTATGGATCTAGATTAATGTTCAAGAAATAAAGTCCCATGCATTTGCGCAAATTTTGTCGTATGTGCCTTCCTCTTGACCCCTGCTCGGTTCGGGTCTTTATACTATTTTACACTCCATTTTATTCCTTGTTGACCACCATATCTTTCCTCCTGCGTTGATCTCCCTCTTGCTTCACGATGTCAATCCATGGATGGTTTAGTCGGGACCCCGCCAACACCTACATTGATTACATGGACTCGGCCTCGTCAATAATTCGAGGCGATTCTTGAGAACCCAATCCGGACCTTGCAGGTCGTTCTCCAGACCCCTCGTCTTCTACCCATCCTTTTGACTACCCAATAAACCGGGACCACTCTTGTACCACCTTCGACGTTGTGAATGAGAGTCGATCACTTGGCAGAGCAAGGACAGATGCCTGATCAAAATCAGGTGAACGCTCAGTTGTTGACATCTATCCAGGCCATTCAGCAGTAGCTAATAGAGCAAGCCCTAGCACAGACTGCATTCCAGGACATGCTGAATGACGTCATGAATAGACAAGCATGAGAGGAGTAGAGTAACCAAGAGGAGGACGTGGACTCCGTGAGAATCCTGACGAGGAAGAGCCAGAACAAGGGAGGCTGAAACCAACGCTAAAAGAGACCTATAATCCTGGAGACAGCCAGATGACCGAGTGGATCCTCATTCCACCGGTGCATGCTCACTTTGAGTTGAAGCCTCAGTTCCTAGCTCTTCTCCCTTCTTTTCACGAGAACACCAGTGAGGATCCCTACATTCACCTGCAACAATTTTCACGCATCTATCGTACTACCCACTACCCCAATGTTCCGTTGGATGTAGTGAAGATGATGGTGTTCCCCTTCACTCTACAGGACAATGCCCAATATTGGGCCAATCATCTGAGAAAGGTCGTGATGACATGGGAGGAGCTGAAGTCGCCTTCCTGCACAAATTCTATCCTCTCAGTTGGCTCAACCAAATGCAAGCCAGAATCAGCAACTTCTCTCAGGGAGTCCATGAGACCATTCACGAAGCCTGGGATAGGTTCACAGATCTATAGGGGAAATGCCCCCATCATGAAATCCCAAGGACAAGCTTGGTCCAGCACTTCTTCGGGGAGTGCTGAACGTAGAAAGCCAACGGCTCATTAACGCAGCCTATGGGGGATCACATTTCAACAAGGACGAAGATGTAGCTTGGCATATTTTTGAGGAAATGGTCGAAGAAGAGGCCGCCCTCTCTTCATCCAAGGCATATCTGAAGAAACCCCAGATTCTCCAAAAGCAAGTCCATATGGCAGCATCTCGTGAGGTGGAGAGAGATGAGAGCTCCAACCTCAGCATCATCGGAGGCCATCTCTCAAAGGTTGATATTATTAAAAAGCGATCACAGGACCTTGAGAAACTTGCTGTGATCGAAAAAAGGACGCAGAACCTAGACAAGCTGGACCAGATCACCAAGTAGTTGTATCTGCTGGTAGGCACCATCAGTTCAGTCCAATCAGCGACTGATGAATCCCAATTTCGTCACCTTTATTCTATCATTTTGGCCTTAAAAACCCTAGCAAATGTATGTAAATAACATTAATTTACACATAATAGCATCCATTGTTTATTGTATTATTTGTACATAAAATAAGGTGTTTAATGCCAAAATCATATAATAAAGAGAAGAAAAGAAAAGAGAATAAAATATTGCAAAGATTTTATGACCCTAACCCCGAGACCAAGTCCATAATGGAGTTGGTCGACAAGGAATAAAGTAGGGGGAGATAAGGGACAGAAATACAATAAATTTTTTACTCATATTTTATTATTTATTATTTATTCATCAAACAAATAAACTTTGTACATGAAAGTTGTAGATAATAATATAAATAAAAATACAAAATTGAGTATGTACAAAAATAATATACAATGTACATTTTAAACCCAAAATAAAAAGCCAAAAACCAAACTTCACATACCCAAATCTTTCAAATAAAAGCTCAAAATATAGCAAAATCACTCTAATTGTATATAACTTTTCAAGAGCTATTTAATGGTGGTGGTTTTATATTTTTTGGAGTTACTGGGTAGAAGTTAGGTTTTGGGCCCCTATTGTACCTAATATTGATTAAAATATTCAATTTATTCATTATTTGCAAACTCTTATTTTTATAATTTTGTAAAAATTATTTATAACCCATGTGCATATTAAAGTCAAAATAAAACCTGAAAGAAATAGAAAAATAAAATAAGTTTATGTAAATTACATAGACAAAAGACATATGCTTCTATATGTCTATAAATAAAAGGGAAATACATTCTTTAATTCTTTAGTTGTTTTATATTTTTCTATATTTGTAAATATTATATAGATTCTACTAAAAATACAAAGCTAAAATAAACTCATTAAAATACCTTAAAATAAATAGTATACATAAAACATAGGTAAATTACCTATAATTATACCTATATCATATACTTGCATATTTATTTAAGTTTACAATAAATATCATAAAAATCAAATAAAAATATTTTTATACTTACAAAATTAAGTTATAAATATATAAAATAATAGAACAAAATAATAAAATAAAATATACAAAACAAAAATAAAATGTACAAAAAATAGGTATATTCCTATAAATAAGCCATTAAAAATAAATTTGTCATAAAATATATCAAAAAATAAATAAAAATCATAATAAAATACTACATAAAATAATAAACATTTATTTTATATTCGAAAAATAATAAAATCATTTTCTATTTTTAATTAATTATTCTTTAATAAACTAGGTTGTTTTGTCGCCTAGCGGCCTAGGTGGCCCAATCAGGGTGCGTCAAGAGTTGACCCAAGTCAACTCCTCTGCCCCCAGTCGTATGGCGTGACAGACGTCCATCAAGCCGTCTTCTCCCAATTTCCTCTTCCTCACCGTTGACGATCTCTCTTCGATTCCTTCATGAAAAACCTCCGTCTGTCAACCCTCAATCACGCCAGCTAATCGAATCGCCCAGAAACCCCATTAATTATTTGATTCACCCCGATCAATAAGGGTGCACCACCATGTTTATAAATAAGAGCCTCGACCTTCCTCCGTAAATTTTGTCAACCTTAGCCCTTCTTCTACCCTAGTCTTCGGTCCAGATAGGTTCCTTGTGACAAGAGGAAGCTCCTGGAGGCTTGCATTGGTCCGAGGAGGCGGGGCTGCACCCACGGCGGCGCTCCGCGTAGCCCTGCTCCCTTTTGTTCCACCAGGTATAAGAGTTGTTTTCTTGCTTGTTTAGTTAGGTTTCAATTCCAGCATTTCATTTCTGTACGTAGTTTAGTGATTAACGTAGGGATTAGCTTAATCTTAGTGAAATCGAAGTTCGTCGGAGATCCGCTCCGACGATGATTTCTTTGCGACCCATCAGTGCTCCGACACCATTTTGCCTTCATCTCGTCCCCTCATGTGTTCTTCATTTCCCAATCACCTAAGATCAACCAGAACTCTCTCCTCCGCCCTTCGTCAGAGCCATGCCGCCCATCTCATTTTTTCACGCAACAGCTTCAACCCTCGGTCGAGGTCGAAGCCCTCGAGCCGCCGGTCCTTTCTGTGCAGGTTTGGATATCAAAGAAGCCCACCCGGGCTCATTTGAACCTGGAATGAGGTTCCTGGAGGTCCCCTTCTTCTCCGAGCTCTCCTGACTTCTTGGGACCTCTAGGATCCCAGCTGAAGAGATCATCAGACGCGGGAAGCTCCAAGGAGCGTGAAGAGACCCACGGCGGTCCAGGAGGAGGCCGGAGGAGCTCGCAGTGCCTGATCGAAGCTCGCCAACGACGAGCCCTTTCCCTATTCTTCCAACCTGCCTCCCAGCCGTTCGATCAAGTAGGAGCGCCCAGTTCTGATCCCAACCATCCGATGAAGCCATGCTCTGACCCTTGGATCCTCTCTATGGATCTAATCTTGTCCTCTCATCGGTGAGCGTCATCAGCCATTGGATGGACGCCATGTGGCAAATGAAGCACATCCAGTCGTCCACCAGCACGCAAGTTTAGGGGTAAATTGCACGTGTACCCCTCTTCTTTTTGTATTTATTATTTGATCCTGTAACTTAAATTTAGCATTAAAAAAAGCGGAAATTTTGTAAAAAGACCCCTGCATTTCCTGTAATTACAAAAAGGTCCATTCCATGTCACCTCACGAGCTGTCCCATGTGAGGTTGGAAAATTGCAGGGACACCCCTGTGTGTTTTTGTATTTAGAAAAAGTCCAATAAAATGCGATGCATGTGTTATATTTTTGTGAAATTTGCAAGAAGACCCATGGATTTTCAGTATTTGCATTTTGGTCCTTTCTTGTAGGAGTCACGTGTTGCCCCACGTGGTGGGTAATTTGCACATTAACCCTAGTGGTTTTTGAAATTAGAATTTAACCCTAGAATGTTAAAAACACGTGTAAAACTTTTGGGTAAATTGTACAGACCTCCCTGAACTTTATCTTAATTGCAAAAATGCCCCTGCCAGGATATGTATTTTTGTAGTTTTGATGTATTTATTAAAAATACATAAATTACTCCTAAAAATACGAAATAAATAGGGATAAATGCTTCATGCTAAGTATTTTCACATGCATATTTTTAATTAGTATTTTTTGCATTTTATCTAATTTTAAAAATTAAAAAGGAGCCCAGTTAGTCCCTGTCTAATTTATAAAATCCATAAAAATTATAAAATCTTCTTGAAAAAATCCAAAAATGATTATATTTTTTTTATTTTTATGTGTTTTATATTCAAACCAAAAATCACTAAAAAAATACAAAAGAAACTCATAAAAAGTACAAAACCCTAAAATCTTGAAAAAATATTAAAAATTCCTGAAAAAATCCTAAAAATATAGTTTTTATTTCTCGATTTTTGTTATTTTATTATCTTTATTATAAAATTAATTTAGAGAATTTTTGCTACTATTTACTATTTGTTATCTCCATTTTAATCTCGTATTCATATTTTATTCTTTATTTTCAGTACTTTTGACTTTAAAGATACCAAAAAATAGTAAAAATATAGAAAAATCATAAAACATTAAAAAATATATAAAGCATAAATATTTTATTCCTTAAATTTTATTTATTTTTACCTATTTTTATCTCTCTCTCATTTCTCTTGTATATATATCCTATATAGTTTTATATCCTTATTGAAAGAAAAAGAAAATATAAAAATATGAAATAAAAAAAAGAAAATACAAAATCAGAAAATTAAAAACCAAAATATAAAAAAATAAAATCAAAAATCAAATAAAAAATATATAAAATTAAAAAAATAAAAAAACCCACGAAAAGCATTATTTGAACAAATGTCTTGGTTGTACATAGATAACCATAGGCTACCTATTTTGCTCTCTGTGGTTCGACCTCTACATGCATATACACTATGCATTTTATGGTAGAGAAAATAAGTATTAATTCCACATTTTTTAGGGGTTTAATTATCTTATTCGATATTGTGGGTTAATTGTTGATTAACAAAGAGATTTTTGAGTGGTCATTTCAGTGACTGGATATTTATCTAGACCCTCGGGAATTTCCCTGTTATCAGATGGCGTCGTTACCGGGGAGCAATGAGCGTAGTCTATTTTTGCCATTCATTTGTAAAATAATTGCATGATTTATTGATTATTTCACCTGCCAATTTGATTCTTTGATATTGCTTATAAATATACATTGATTATTTATGTTAATGCCAACTTTCTTGCAACTTTGATGCGAGGGCCCGCCACGTGAGGATGGTTTCCTAGGAGGTCGACGCAATCGAGCATGGACGAGGCTGGTCATCCCTCTCTTTGGCTGGCTGGAGAGAGAACCAAGGAAGCAGAAGGAAGGATTATTTTAGAAGAAAAAATGTAATTTTATGTGAGAGAGAGAAATTTTGGCATGGGATATAATTTAGCCTCTACTCATCACAACGGGGTCCAGTGCCCGGGTGTCTGTTCACTTGGGGGCTTCATCGCGGTTTTCCGTGTTTTATCGACTTGTTTTCTTTGTTTTCCACTGTTTTGAGTTTTCCGCCTTATTTACTTTGTTTTGTGTGCATAGAGCCCATAGATATAGGCTGCTTGACTCGATAATTAGGTCCACACATTAATGAGAATGCTTGTTCCTATAGTCTTCTACGTATGGATCTAGTCAAATTAATAATGCTAGTAATTCAGATATGAGATCGCGTGCTGCTAGAGGACATATACAGTGCATGCAGGACCCGTTGTGGTGGGCACCGATCGGCATCAGAGACCGGACCTTGGTTTCATTTCTGAATAACTAGCAATTGGTTCTTCACGATTAATAGCAGCTATTGTTAAGGGCGATTTTATCGATTGCACACCAACATGTAGATAGGTTTAAAAATTCTGTTTTACATACCGCATAAAGAGGCTGGGATGCACTGTAAGTCTTCTAACTCAGCATGCATCATTAGGTTCAATGGTGAGATTTCCATCATTGAACCGACTTGCACGGCTTTTCCGCTATCTCCCTCTGGTTTTGAGCACCTAGACTTAAATGAAAATCTACAAAAATGTTACGCGCTTGTATGAAAACAGACTCAAAAAAAGTGAAAACCCAAAAAACTAAAATAAGGGGACTGCTAAATAAACTTTAACCTTAATTAAAATATGCAATGGATCATCATTGTATTGGGTTCATAAAGCACTCACTGTTTTCAGGTACCTTCGGAGGGGGAACAAAACCCCCTCCCATGAGCGAGGCATGTCCCATAAGGAATAGAGCCAAAATCCCAGTCTGTAACTACCTTGTGTATCACCTGGATTTCTGAAGTAATGGCACTTCTATCATACGTGACTGAGTAGGGCCTTGTAAACGATGGTGTTCCCGCCTTTTATGGAACATCGACATGGTTTGAAGTACTGAGCATAGGCCACGCCTTCACGGGGTGTCTGTCTCATCAGTTTGCGTTCGAGTAGGTTCTTGCACACTCATGGGTGATTCCGTTCCGAGTAAGAACCGAAGTATTGGTTCGCCTATCGGCTTCCTCCCTCTATTTCTTTGGCTGAGTAGGGATCTACGAAGGGTTACAAGGACCTCAAATAGTATAGACTACAGGTTACAAAGGAGGAGGACAGGTACAAGATTCTTTTCTAACAGTACTCTCTCTCCTATAGGTTAGCGTGCTAAGGACTTGTTACAAGATATGCCTGAAATCACAACTCTAAAACTGAAAAGATAATAAGAAATTGAACCTTCACGGCTTCACATGGCGTGAGTTGGTGAACCCCATTTTATCTTGTGTTTGTACGGATCTAGATTAAGGATAAAAGATCAAGTCACGTGCACTTGCACAAATTTTGTCATGTATTTCTCCCTTTGACCCCGCTCAGTTTGAGCCTTTATACTGTTTTGCACTCCATTTTATTCCTCGTTGACCACCGTATCCTTCTTCTAACATCTACCCCTCTCTTTGTTTGCAAGGGCAATCCATGGATGGTTTAGTCAAGATCCCGCTGACACCTACATCGATTTCATGGACTCGACCTCGCCAATAATTCGAGGTGATTCCCAAGAACCCGATCCGAACCTTGCGGATTGATCTCCAAACTCCTCGTCTTCTACCTTTCTTCTTGACCACCCAATAAACTGGGACCACTCTTGTCCCACTCTCACCGTTGTGATTGAAAGTCGGTTACAGTCTACATCCTTTTCATTCACAACATTCTGGAGTTGACCTTGATTCCAGATCCATCATGGCGGCTGGAATTCAATTGCATGTGGTTTGATGGGGATTCTCTCGTTTTGCAGATAGAAGACAAATCAAGCCCTGAATTCTAATTCGGAATTCATTTCCTTAGACTCATCACATGAGATGGCTCCTCAAGGAAAGGGCAAGGGTCAGCAGCCACCTCAGCCAGAACATGGACAGATGCCTGATCAGAATCAGGTGAATGCACAATTGTTGGCATCTATCCAAGCTATTCAGCAGCAGCTAACAGAGCAAGCCCTAGCACAGACTGCATTCTAGGAGATGCTTAATAATGTGATGAACAAACCAGAGGGAGGAGGAGGCAAAAGAGGAGGTGGTGGACCACCTGATGATGATGAAGAGCCAGACCAGGGGAGGTCCAAACCTACACTGAAGGTGACCTATAATCTTGGGGACAGCCAGATGACCAAGTGGATCCTCATTCCACTGGTGCATGCTCAATTTGAGCTGAAGCCCCAGTTTCTTGCTCTTCTTCCTTCCTTTCATGGAAACACCAGTGAAGAGCCTTATATCCACCTGCAGCAGTTTTCACACATCTGTCGTACTACTCACTACCCCAACGTCCCCTTGGACGTTGTCAAGATGATGGCATTCCCCTTCAGCGTGCAAGACAAGGCCCTCTATTGGGTCAACCATCTGGGGAAGGTTGTGATAACCTGTGAGGAACTGAAGTCAGCTTTCCTGCACAAGTTTTACCCTCTCGGTCGGCTCAACCAGTTGCGAGCACGAATTAGCAACTTCTCTAAGGGAGCACATGAATCCATCCACGAAGCCTGGGAGAGATTCACCGATCTGTAGGAAAAGTGCCCTCACCATGAGATTCTGAAGACCAGCATGGTCCAACACTTCTTTGGGGGCCTGAACATCAAAAGTCAAAGGCTCGTTGACGCATCATGTGGGGGCTCGCACTTCAACAAGGATGAAGATGTATTCTGGTAGATATTTGAAGAAATGGCCGAAGGGGAGACCACCCTCTCTTCATCTAAGGCATACCGGAAGCAGCCTCAGATCCTCCAGAAGCAAGTGCACATGGCATCGTCCCGCGAGGCAGAGAGAGATGAGAGCTCTAACGTTAGCATTATCGGGGGCCATCTCTTGAAGGTTGATATCATCGAGAAGCGATCACAAGACCTCAAGAAACTCGTTGTGATCAAAAAGAGGACACAGAATCTTGACAAACTGGATCAGATCACCAAGCAGTTGGAACTGCTGGTGGGCACCATCAACTCTGTCGAGTCGGCACCACCATCTTTAGATGCTCCAGTTGAGAAGAAGGACGATCTATCACTGCCACATCAGCCCCAGCCGAACCAGCAGCCACTGTAGTCCAGCATGTATACTACGTACAGGCGCCCGACCAAGGCCAGCCGCAGCAACAAATGGTTGTGTACCAACCAGATTTCTTGACAGCATCCGATCCAGCATTCCCACCACCACCCCTGATTCAAGAAGTCAATGGGGTTTGAAGCAATGATGCACAGTCGGCCCATCCTACTGAACAACCTCAGGGTCAGCTATCAGCCAACCGGCAGTACCACCAACCTCAGAGTGGTTGTTTTGGGCAGTCCTCTCACTCGCCGCCACAGTACCATCAGCCTCCCCAATATGCCAATCAATGGAGGCAAAATAAGCATTACCAGTAGCCGCAATACCATCAGCCATCGTCATTCCACCCGTATGCAGCTACCTCACCTTAGCAATACCGTCAGTATCCTCCTCCCTCTTACCAACAGTTTCAGCTTTCTGCCCCACCACAGCATCATCAGCAGTCATTACCTCAGCTCCCACACCCGCAGCAACAGCGTGGTCTGCACGCTGAATCTTTTGAGTCCACTCCTGTGAACCCGACCATGGATTGTCTGGCCCAACTTGTCAAAGGGCTAGCAGATATGTCCGGGAAGCTAGATGACCTGATTGTCACCAAGACCACCATCCCAGCTCAGGTTGAAGCTAACCCCAATATCTTCAAAAAGAAGGAGCAGGTAGAACGTGATGTCCCGTCTATGCCTGTAGAGTCATATAATTATAATGCTGCTTTTTCTAATGTTATCACTCTCAGGAGCAGTAGGGCCTTGCCTTCGCCTGTCATCAAGAAAGGGAAGAATAAAGCTTCAAGAGAATCATCATCTTCTGCATCAATCATGCCAGCTACAGGGGTGAGTGAGGAAGAAGAAGGAGGAGGAGCCATTCTAGCAGTCGTCTGCCACCATCCGCATCAATAAAAATAACAAAAAAAACAGCAAAAACAAAAATAACAAAAAGAAGCACGTAGCCGAAGTGAATCCGCGCCAGCCTTTGAGGAGCAGCCAATAGCAGCCGATCCCTCACCAGTCGACGGAGCAGAGGCCCTACTTTTTGCTCGTCCACCAGCACCAGTACCTCAGCCTCCAGCTTGTACTCCCTTTTGTAGTCCGGATGTACAAAAATTTGTGGATGATGATTTTGATGTAAATAAGAACTCTGATTTGGATTCCCGCAATGTAAATATTCCTTTTCCTGATGCAATAGAAAAATCCAAAAAAATAGCAAAAAAAAGTGCATTATCTGATCCTGGAGTTGTGGACATACTTGGTAACTTAACTGTTAAGATTCCTTTAATGAAGGCCATGGAGTACATGCCAGCTGTGAATAAGGGTCTGAAAGAAGCATATACAAGCGAGCGTCGACCAGGACACAAGAACTGACGCAATCAGGTTGAGAAGCACGTTGTCACCATGGCCACCATTGCAGCCATTAGCAACCTCCCTCAGAAAAAGCAAGACAAGGGAGCACCTCTTATCAGTTGTGAGATTTTTGATCAGGTCTTCGAGCGCACTCTCCTTGACAGCGGGTCTTCCATCAACCTTCTGTCCTCATCACTAATGCAATAATTTGGGTTGGGTCCTCTCAAGCAGACACGAATGATCCTTCAGTTCGCTAATCGATCCATCAAGCAACCTAGAGGTCATTTGGAAGACGTTGTAGTAAAGGTGCGGGAGATGCAATTCTCAGTTGACTTTGTAGTCCTTGATATGGACTCACCCATACCCTTACTCCAGACTCCTATCATCCTTGGCCGACCATTCCTGCGCACCTCAGAGGCTGTGGTTGATTACGGGTCTGGAAAGATCACTTTCAGCTCCGGAAGCAATAAAATCACTATAGACATGATCAGTGAGCCGAAAGTCATGACTGATGAGAGCCATGCAGCATCAGAAGCAGACTATAACTTTATTGCAGAAATCATATACACACCACTTTCGTTGGACAACCCATGGACCCAAGAAATCCTCTCTCTAGAGGAGGACTTGGAAAGCACAGTCTACACATGCTCCGATGATACTTGGGAGACGTACTCTCAATTGTTGATATACTTCTATGACTCCAAGAATTCACTCCATCCCGAACATGACGAGCCTAGTGCAGAACTATTCGGCACATCACCAGGATCTCAACAAAGTACTGAGGACAGTAGCTCCGTCAAAGTTCATGCAGTACATCCCACCACAGTATAGTTTCTGAAGTGACCGGCAAGTTGGCTAGATCAGGACCAGAACTCAAGCCACTTCCTGCAGGCCTGAAGTATGCTTTCCTTGCGGATGAAGAAAACATGTCTGGTCATCATCAGCAGCATGTTGAAATTAGAGCAAGAATCTCGACTTATCGAGATTCTAGAAAAGAACCGCAAGGCACTTGGTTGGCATGTATCAGATCTCCGAGGGATAAACCAAGCGTTGTGTTCGCACCATATCTATTTAGAAGAAGATACCAAGCCGTCCCTCTAATTCCAAAGAAGGATGAATCCAAGCCTCCGAGACGTCGTCATGAAAGAAATCATGAAATGGTGTGATGCAGGCTTTATCTATCCCATCTCTGATTCAAAATGGTTAAGCTCTTTTCATGTAGTTCCAAAGAAGTCAAGGCTTACCGTGGTTACAAATGACAAAGGGGAGGAGATATCCACTTGGGTACCAACATCCTGGCGGGTGTGTGTTGACTACCGCTGTCTCAATGCAGCAACTAAGAAGGACCACTTTCTCTTGCCATTCATTGATCAGATTCTGGAAAGACTAGTTGGCAAGGAGTTCTTCTACTTTTTGGATGGGTGCTCCGGGTACAACCAAGTGGCAATCTCTCCCGAGAACAAAGAGAAGACTACCTTCACTTGCTCATTCAGCACCTACGCTTTCAGGAGAATGCCCTTTGGATTGTGCAACGCACCTGTGACATTCCAGAGATGCATGCTAGCAGTCTTCGCCGAGATGGTAGGCAGTTTTCTTGAGGTGTTTATTGATTACTTCTCAGTCTATGGTGACAGTTTCGATTCTTTTCTTGAGCACCTGGACAGAGTACTTCAGAAATGCTGTGAAGTCAATCTAGTACTATCATGGGAGAAGAGCCACTTCATGGTCACAGAAGGAATTGTGCTAGGTCACATTGTTTCCAAACGTGGCATAGAAGTCGACCCGGCAAAGTTGGACGTGATTGCCAATCTTGAGCCATCTCAGATAGTGAAGAATATGAGGTCATTTCCGGGGCATGTGGGATTTTACAGATGATTCATCAGGGATTTTAGCCGCATTGCCTGACCTCTAGCAGAATGTTTATGCAAGGAAATTGAGTTTAATGTCGATCACCAGGTTCTCCTTGCTTTCAATCAGTTGAAGGAGCTTATCACTCAAGCTCCCATCCTACAGCTATCGAATTGGTCTCTCCCTTTCGAGATCATGACGGATGCGTCAGATTTTGCAGTTGGGGTTGTTCTACGACAAAGGAAAGACAAAGCGCCCTATACCATTCATTATGCCAGCAAGACATTAGATGAAGCATAAAGAAATTACACTGTGATAGAAAAAGAGTTGCTAGCCGTGGTTTTCACCCTGGAAAAGTTCAGATCCTATTTGCTTGGATCAAAAGTTATTGTCTTCACATACGACTCTACTATCTGATACTTGCAGCAGAAGAAGGATGCTAAGACCAGATTGATCAGATGGATCCTTCTCCTCTAGGAATTTGATTTGGAAATCAAGGACAAGCCTGGAGTTCAGAATATGGTAGCAGATCATCTCTCCAGAATTGAGCAGCAAGAGCCTCCAATGAGCAGTGCATCTATCACAGAAACCTTTCCTAATGAATCAATTTTAGCTGTGGATTCACTTCCTTGGTATGCTGATATAGTCAATTACCTCGTTTCGGGGGTAATACCATCAGATTGGATGAAAAATCAGAACGATAAATTCTTGTCAACCATCCGTTTCTACCAATAGGAAGGTCTTCTCTTATTCAGGGAAGGAGCAGATTGCATTTGGCGTAGGTGTATACCTCAGGGGGAGCATCATAGTGTCCTCGAGCACTGTCACTTGCTCGAATCTGGTGGACACCACTCTAGAGACAGGACGGCAGCGAAAGTACTTCACTGTGGCTTCTCGTGGCCTACGCTATTCAAGGATGCAGCAGCATTTGTCAAATGATGCACTGAATGTCAAAAACTGAAGGGCACACTCACAGCGAAAGACTCGATACCCCTAAATATCATTCAGATAGAAGACGTTTTCGATGCATGGGCATCGATTTCATGGGGCCTTTTCTCTAATAGTCAGGGTTTTGAGCACATCCTTCTTAACGTCGATTACGTGAGTCGTTGGGTTGAAGCTATCCCCGCTCGAGCCGCAGACAGCTGAATAGTGTGCTGGTTCTTAAAAGAAATATCATTGCGTGGTTCGGGATCCCGAAGATTCTCATATCAGATGGGGGTAGCCACTTCGTAAACAAAGAGGTCAAGAAGTTAATGAAGGAGTACGGCGTCGACCACCGAGTCGCATCTCCTTATCATCCTCAGACCAATGGCATGGCAGAATTGTCAAACAGAGAAATCAAGACCATCTTTCAGAAACTTGTAAGGTCGGACAGAAAGAACTGGTCCCAACTCTTGTACTCAGTCCTCTGGGCGTACAAAACTGTCTACAAGTCTCCCTTGGGCATGTCGCCCTATTGCCTTGTATATGGGAAGCCATGTCATCTGCCCGTGGAACTAATTCACAAATCTTTATGGGAAATTAATATGTACAACTTGGACTCATGGAAAAGTGGTCAGAAAAGAAAAGATGATCTGAATAGACTCCTGGAATTCCGAGACCATGCATACGATAACCCATTGATGTACAAGGAGAAGGTGAAACGCTAGCAAGACCGGCACATCAGATGAAAGACCTTCAAGGCTGGACAAAAAGTGTGGTTATTTGATGCAAAGTTGAAGATATTCCCGGGCAAATTAAATAGCAAATGGACAGGGCCATTCCAAGTTCGTGAAGTGCTGACAATGGTAGTATCGCCATATCAGAACTGTCTCCTGACGCATAGCCATTCATCGTCAATGGCCAACTCCTGAAGCCTTACCTTGAACCTGACACTTTCTTGGATATTGTCGACTCGATTCAGGTTCTGCGCTTTGACGACACATCCACAACACTAATGGCATCAAAAGATTCAGATACTGCACCTCAAAAACTCTTTTTCTGATTTCTTATTTTCTTTTTATGTTTTCTTTATCTACTAATAAGGTGTCGTCCTTTTTTTGTCAGTCTCCTATACTTAGGACATACCTACCCCTAAGTATAGGGGGTATGCACCCCGAGTCCCTTTCTTCTTCGATCTTCTCTGTTGTCTCCTCTTCTTGACTATACTCAGTGATATCTTACCGTAAGTATGGGGGGAGACAACCTGAGTGCGATCTGTCTATTCTCATCCTTGACCATCTCTGCCTTGTGTACAGTCTTCTATACTTGGGATTATTTAATCCTAAGTATAGGGAGGATGGTCAACTTCTTATGCATTTATTTATCCCCCTATTTCTTCATTCTTTCGACTTGTCTATACTCAGTCCGAGTTATGTCTCCTCTTTTCCTCTTTGATCTATGAGGACATACCTCGAGCTAAGTATAGGGGGTCGTATATACTATGTATATACTTTAAGCCATAACTCGTACCATCGTACTTTAAATAATACCTATGCCTAAAAATAGTGTTAAATTATTCATAATATGCTAATAAAAGATGGTTGTAGCACCTCAGACTCTTCTTGTACTTTCTGATTTATAAATCAGACAAAAATACTTGTTGCAAAATGTTTAAAAAATGGTTGAAACGCTTTGTGAAAAATCTTTTGAAAACTGTTTGAAAAATATTTTGTAAAAAGTGTTCAAACTTTATAAATATTTTTGCTTGCAAAAATTTATTTTCTTTGAGTGAAATAAAATGTTTGGAAAGCGATTTGCAATGGTTGAAAAAATGGTTGTAAAAATATTTTGAAAAATCTATCTATACTATTCGAAAAGCCTTTGCAAAATGATTTTCAAATATGTTTAAATGTTTTGTAAAAATTATTTGTGAAAATTATGTTGGACTATAGTTTTCAAAATTTTTAGAAAATGATTTTCAAATAAGTTTGAGGAGTGTACACACTATACTAAAAAATTCTTCATGAAAATGTAAAAATAAGCATTAATACCGTGAAAATGTTGTAACAACCAAAATCATTCTATACATAAATTAATTTTTCATTCTTTTTCTATAGACTGGTTAATAAATCATGTGAAAACCGTTTTGCAAAATGATTTGAAAAATGGTGACCTGTTTGGAAAACCTTTTGTGAAATGTTATCAACCTTTGTAAAATTATTTTGAATTGCAAAAAATCTTTTCTTTGTGTGAAATAAAAGATTTAAAAACCTATATGCAAATTGTTTGTAAAATGTTTTGTAAAAATTATTTTGAAAAATGTATATATACAGTTTGAAAAATATTTGCAAAATGACTTTCAAATGTTTATAAAAGTTTGCAAAAATTATTTTGTACTAGAGTTTTCAAAAATTTCCTTTCAAAATAAATTTAAGGAATAAAGGCGTCATTAAAAACATAAAAATATATAAGCAAATAAAATTCTTTCTCAAATAAGTCACATTATTACAACCTGTAAATTCTTTGAAATTATTGAGGCTTGTAAGTAACTTTTTGTAAAAAGATTCTTTGATTCTTAACTTCTTTGTGAAAATTGCATCATCCATTGTGCATAGCATTTGCATATCTTTCGTATTCTTTCTGAGTGAGCTTAATGATTGAACCAGTCTAATCAAGTCTAGGATTGGAGCTGGGTTGGACCTTACTGCACCTAACTGCACTGGAACCTTATGGGAACTAGGTTTGGGGTACTTCAGGTCTATTCAGACTTAATTCTTTGAGACGCAGGGCTGGGTTCAAGACTCCTCAACTGACTAAATACAACTTTTCGAGATGCATGCATGACTCTTGTCAGGCATGACCTAACTTGGACACTTGCACATTTCACTTGTCTCAGCTCAGTTGGAGTGGTAAGGGGGTTGGATTTTCCAGTCTGAGACGGACACATGTGGAAACATTCGTCCTCGTCTAGGGAGGGAAGTGCGCCCCAACCTGATCCAATTTCAATGAAGTCTAAAGACAGGAGAGTGTGGGTTACAATAAAGCTTCAAAAGAGGGATAGTCTTCTGGCTCAAGAGGAAAAACTCCTTATGTAAATGTTGTTGTAAATAGTATGTTTGAAAAAAAACTCCAAAAAGAAGATAGACTTGAAAATAAAAATAAAATGCATGCCGGAGTATGTATATATGTTGTATAGAAAATAAGCAAGCTTGAGCCTCAAAGTTATACCATATGAGCCTGCAGCTGGATGACTTGACTACACCGGTCTTGCATCCCAGGATAGGTAGCTACACTGGTTACCGTCCATTCTTTTCTTCTCCTCCTCCTCTTGAGTTGGATGCCACTTGAACTTAGAAGGGAATAACCCGCTCCTCGAGGGCAGAGGGCTGGATTGGGGAATCATTGGGTTGTCATTCTGGAGAAGTCAGTCTCTTTGTCATTTCAGTTGGGGAGAGCCACCATCACCTACACTGTACAAGTCAGCTTCATAGTCATAAGAGTTTGCATCTGATGTAGGCTAGTTCTGACCTGGCTATTAAGGTAGGTTGAACCAAGTTCTGGGACTCTCAAATGTTGTTGTGTTTTAAACTTAGTCCACATTCAGGTTCCACACACATTCACACATTAAGGTCTAACCAGAGCTCCAAACTCTGATTTTGTAAGGGCAAATGTTGTAACTAAAAGCAATTCTCTTCACTATATCTTTTTCTTTCTCTTTTTCTTTTCTTCTTATGTTTCATTCTTTTTATACTCATTGCATAAGTATTTGATAGGGACTAGCAAAGGCAAGTATTGGGGAGGTGATGAATCCCCATTTCATCATCTTTATTCTATCATTTTGGCCTTAAAAACCCCAGCAAATGCATGTAAATAACATTAATTTGCATATAATAGCATCCATTGTTTATTGTATTATGTGAACATAAAATAAGGTTTTTAATGTCAAAATCATAGAATAAAGAGAAGAAAATAAAAAGGAATAAAATATTGCAAAGAGTTTATGACCCTAAACACGGGACCAAGTCTAGAATGGAGTTGGTCGATAAGGAATAAAGTAGGGGGAGATAAGGGCCAGAAATACAATAATTACCTCATTCATTATGCATTTTTGACTCCTATTTTATTCCTTATTATTTATTCATCAAACAAATAAACTTTGTACATGAAAGTTATAGACAATAATATAAGTAAAAATACAAAATTGAGTTTCTACAAAAATAATATACAATGTACATTTTATACCCAGTATAAAAAGCCAAAAACCAAACTTCACAGACCCAGATCTTTCGAATAAAAGCTCGAAATGTAGCAAAATCACCTCTAATTTTATATAACTTTTCAATAGCTATTTAATGGTGGTGGTTTTATATTTTTTGGAGTTACTGGGTAGAAGTTAGGTTTTGGGCCCCTATTGTACCTAATACTAATTAAAATATTCAATTTATTCATTATGTATTATCTTTGCAAACACTTATTTTTTATAATTTCGTAAAAATTATTTATAATCCATGTACAGATTAAAATCAAAATAAAACCTGAAAGAAATAGAAAAATAAAATAAGTTTATGTAAAATACATAGACAAAAGACTTATGCTTCTATATGTCTATAAATAAAAGGGAAATACATTCTTTAATTCTTTAATTCTTTTATATTTTTCAAAATTTGTAAATATTATATAGATTCTACTAAAAATACAAAACTAAAATAAAACTCATTAAAATACCTTAAAATAAATAGTATACATAAAACATAGGTAAATTATCTATAACTATACCTATATCATATACTTGCATATTTATTTAATATCATAAAAATCAAATAAAAGTATATTTATACTTACAAAAATATGTTATAAATATATAAATAATAGAATAAAATAATAAAATAAAATATACAAAAAAATTACAAAATACAGGTATATAAACCTATAAATAAGCCATTAAAAATAAATTTGTCATAAAATACATCAAAAAAATAAAAATCATAATAAAATACTACATAAAATAATAAACATTTTTTATTTTATACTTGAAAATAATAAAATCATTTTCTATTTTTAATTAATCATTATTTAATAAACTAGGTTGTTTTGTCGCCTAGCGGCCTAGGTGGCCCAAATAGGGCGCGTCAAGAGTTGACCCAAGTCAATTCCTCTGCCCTCAACCATATGGCGTGACAGACGTCCATCAAGCCGTCTTCTCCCAATTTCCTCTTCCTCACCATTGACGATCTATCTTCGATTCCTTCACAAAAAACCTTCGTCTGTCATCCCTCAATCACGCCAGCTAATCGAATCGCCTAGAAACCCTATCGATTATTTGATTCACCCCGGTCAACAAGGGTGCATTGCCATGTTTATAAATAAGAGCCCCGACCTTCCTCCGCAAATTTGGTCAACCTTAGCCCTTCTTCTACCCTAGTCTTCGGTCCAGATAGGTTCCTTGTGACAGGAGGAAGCTCCTGGAGGCTTGCATTGGTCGGAGAAGGCAGAGCTGTACCCACGTCGGCGCTCTGGCGTAGCCCTGCTCCCTGGTGTTCCACCAGGTATAAGAGTTGTTTTCCTACTTGTTTAGTTAGGTTTAAATTCCAGCATTTCATTTCTGTACGTAGTTTAGTGATTAACGTAGGGATTAGCTTAGGCTCAGTGAAATCGAAGTTCGCCTGAGATTCGTTCCGGTGATGACTTCTTTGCGACCCATCGGTGCTCCGACCCCCATTTCGCCTTCATCTCATCCCCTCGCGCGTTCTTCATTTCCCAATCACCTAAGATCAACCAGAACCCTCCAGGTTCTGTGAAAGAATTGAGGTTATCCTCCACCCTTCGCCGGAACCTCGTCGCCCATCTCATTTTTTCGCGCAACAGGTTCAACCTCCGATCGATGTCGAAGCCCTCGAGCCGCCGGTCCTTTCTGTGTAGGTTTGGAGATCAAAGAAGCCCACCCGGGCTCATTTGAGCCTGGAATGAGGTTCTTGGAGGTCCCCTCCTTATCTGAGCTCGCCTGACTTCTTGGGACCTCCAGGAGCCCAGCTGAAGACATCATCAGACACGGGAAGCTCCAAGGAGTGTGAAGAGACCCACGGCGGTCCGGGAGGAGGCTGGAGGAGCTCGTAGTGCTCGATCGAAGCTCGCCAATGGAGAGCCTTTTCCCTATTCTTCCAGCCTACCTCCCAGTCGTTCTATCAAGGAGGAGCGCCCAGTTCTGATCCCAACCGTCCGGTGAAGCCATATTCTGACCGTTGGATCCTCTCTATGGATCTAATATTGTCCGCTCATCGGCGAAGCATCATCAGCCATTGGATGGACGCCACGTGGTAAGTGAAGCACATCCAGCCCTCTGCCAGCGCACAAGTTTAGGGGTAAATTGCACTTGTACCCCTCTTCTTTTTGTATTTATTATTTAGTTCTGTAACTTAACTTTAGCATTAAAATAAAGCAGGAATTTTGTAAAAAAGACCCCTCCTTTTCCTGTAATTGCAAAAAGGTCCATTCCACATCACCTCACGTGCTGTCCCACGTGAGGTGAGAAAATTACAGGGGCGTCCCTGCGTGTTTTTGTATTTAGGAAAAGTCCAATAAAATGCGATGCACGTGTTATATTTTTGTGAAATTTGCCAGCAGACCACTGGATTTTCAGTATTTGCATTTTGGTCCCTACCTCTAGGAGGCACATGTCACCCCACGTGGTGGGTAATTTGCACATTAACCTCAGCAGTTTTTGATATTAGAATTTAACCTTAGAATGTTAAAAACACGTGTAGAACATTTGGGTAAATTGCATAGACCTCCCTGAACTTTATCTTAATTGCAAAAATGCCCCTGCTAGGATATGTATTTTTGTAATTTTGATGTATTTATAAAAATACATACATTGCTCCTAAAAATATGAAAAAATAGGGATAAATGTTTCATGATAAGTATTTTCACGTGCATATTTTTAATCAGTATTTTTTGCATTTTATCTAATTCTAAAATTAAAAAGGAGCCCAGTTAGTCCCTATCTAATTTATAAAATCCATAAAAATTATAAAAACTTCTTGAAAAATTCCAAAAAATTATATTTAGTTTTTTTGTGTATTTTATATTTAGACCAAAAGGCACTAAAAATACAAAAGAAAACTCATAAAAAGTACAAAACCTTAAAATCTCGAAAAAAATATTAAAAAATCCTAAAAATATAGTGTATATTTCTTGATTTCTTTATTTTATTATCTTTATTATAAAATTAATTTGGAGAATTGTTGCTACTGTTTACTATTTTTATCTCCATTTTAATCTCATATTCATATTTTATTCACTATTTTCAGTACTTTTGACTTTAAAAATACCAAAAAATTAGTAAAAATATAGAAAAATCATAAAAACATTAAAAACTATAAAAAGCACAAAAATATTTTATTCCCTAATTTTTGTTTATTTTTACCTATTTTTATCTCTCTTACATCTCTCTTGTATATATATATATCCTATATAGTTTTATATTCTTATTGAAAGAAAAAGAAAATATAAAAATATGAAATATAAAAAAAATACAAAATCAGAAAATTAAAAATCAAAATATAAAAATATAAAATCAAAAATCAAATAAAAAATATATAACATTAAAAAATTAAAAACCCCACGAAATGCATTATTTGAACAAATGACTCGGTTGTACATAGATAACCATGGGCTACCTATTTTGCTCTCTATGGTTCGACCTCTACATGCTTATACACTATGCATTTTATGGTAGAGAAAATAAATATTAATTCCACATTTTTTGGGTGTTTAATTGTCTTATTCGATATTATGGGTTAATTGTTGATTAATAGAGAGATTTTTTAGTGGTCATTTCAACGACTGGATATTTATCTAGACCCTCGGGAATTTCCCTATTATCAGCGACACCATCCATAGAGACTCCAGCTGAGAAGAAAGATGAGCAATCACCGCCACAACAACTTCAGCCAAGTCAGCAGCCACCGGCAGTCCAGCACTGTACTACGTGGAGGTGCCCGATCAGGGCCCGTTGCAACAACAGATGGTTGTTTATTAGCCAGACTTCCTTCCATCATCCGATCCAACCTCCCC
The DNA here is from genome assembly GCA_037367405.1 of Ottelia alismoides. Classification (NCBI taxonomy): domain Eukaryota; kingdom Viridiplantae; phylum Streptophyta; class Magnoliopsida; order Alismatales; family Hydrocharitaceae; genus Ottelia; species Ottelia alismoides. The sequence goes on along the minus strand of JAZKJV010007596.1, from coordinate 154,436 downwards.
ACCACCACCCTTGATTCAAGAAGTCAATGGTATTTGGAGCAATGATGCACAGTTGGCCCATCTTACCAGACATCCTCAGGGCCAGTAATAAGCCAACATGCAATACCACCAACCACAGGGTGGTTGTTTTGGGCAGTCCTTACAACCCCCACCTTAGTATCACTAGCCTCCTCAGTATCCCAACCGATGGAGGCAGAATCAGCAATACCAGCAGCTGCAATACCGCCAACCACAACCATACCACCAGTATGCAGCTGCACCTCCTCCACAGTACCAGCACTACCCTCCTCCCTCTTACCATCAATATCAGCTTCCTCCACCACCTCAGCACCACCAGTAGTCACAATCGCAACCCCAAAACACTCAGCAGCAACATGGTCTGCACGCTGAACCTTTTGAGGCAAATCCTGTGAACCCAACCCTTGATTGCTTGGCCCAGCTTGTCAAAGGCCTAGCATACATGATGAAGAAGTTAGACGACCTGACCGACACAAAAACCACCATTCCGGCATAGGTCGAAGACAATCCCAATAGCTTTAAGAGAAGAGAGCAGGTACAATGTGATGTCCAATCTACGCCTGTAGAGTCAGATGGTTGTACTATTGCTTTATCTAATGTTGTCACTCTCAGGAGCTGTAGGACCTTGCCTCCATTTGCCACAAACCACGGGAGGAATAAACCTTCAGGTGAATCGTAATCTTCTGCATTAACCGTGCCAGCTATAGGGGCGGATGGGGAAGAAGGAGGAGGAGGAGCCATGCTAGCTGCCATTCACCACCATCCCCACCAACAAAAAGAGCAAAAAATCAGAAAAAGCAAAAGGACCAAATGATCGTCGCCAAAGTGAAGTCGTGTCAGCCATGGAGAAGCCGTCAGCTGCAGCCGACCCTACGCCATCCGACGAAGCAAGGGCCCCACTTTTTGCTTGTCCACCAGCACCAGTATCCCAGTGTCCAACATATACAACTTTTTATGAACTGGTTGTATACAATTTTTTGGACAAGAATTTTGTCGTAAATGAGCATTCTATTTCAGATTCCAACACTATACATATTCCATTTCTTGATGCAATAGAAAAATCTAAAAAAATGCAAAAAGAAAAAGTGCACTTTCTGATCTTGGAGTTGTGGACATTCTTAATAATTTGACTGTTGAGATTCCATTGATAAAGGCCATGGAATACATGCCAGCTATGAAGAAAGGTTTGAAAGAGGCATGTATAAGCAAGCGTCAACCCGCACGAAACAACAGATGCCGACAGGTTGAGAAGCACTTTCTCACCATGTCCACGGTTGCAACCATCAACAACCTCCCACAAAAAAAGCAAGACAAAGGAGTGCCTCTAATCAGTTGCGAGATTTTCGATCAAGTCTTCAAGCGAATCCTTCATGACAATGGTTCTTCCATCAACCTCCTACCCTTGTCATTACTGCAAGAATTATGGTTGGGTCCTCTCAAGCAAATGCATATGATCCTTCAGTTAGTTGATCGATCCATCAAGCGACCTCGAGGTCTTTTGGAAGACATTGTGGTGAAGGTGCGAGAAATGCAGTTTCCAGTTGATTTTGTAATCCGTGATATGGAATCACCTGCACCCTTACTCCAGACTCCTATCATCCTGGGTCGACCATTCCTCCATCATGTACGACCCATCAAAGAAACATGAGACCTTCCCTCTACCTTCCTAGATGATGAGAAGAGTCAGACAACTCTCTCTGAGGAACACAACATAATAGCCCCGGGAGAAGGGGTGCCTCCAAAGGGAGTCACAGTGACCAGGCCCAGGTATTTACCAAAAAGACAGGTCTCCGCAAAGTCGTCACACCATGTAGGGGGGTTGAGGCTTGCTCACTTTTGACATTTGACCTCGCTTCTTGCACCCCTACACGAATCATACCTATGCTTAGCCGTAGGTTCAGGACAGTTGACCAGATGTGGCTATGGCCTTATGATTCATGCGCACATTGTCTTTCTTCTTACTGAAACTACGCTTGTGGACTAATTGCCCACCCGAGGGAAGAGGAAGAATGTGTAGGTGTAGGAGTTCTTAGTAAGAAAGGTAGATTATTACCGCTAAAGTCAAATGTATTTAAGTTATTCCCCAGATTGGTAAGTCAGCAGGCTACTGACTTGATCCTTCCGATCCAGTCAGCTAGAACCTAGGAGCCAAGCTTCCACACCACATCTACCTAGAAGAAGATGCCAAATCATCCCGTGAGTTTCAAAGAAGTCTGAATTCGAATCTAAGGGACGTCGTTGTGAAGGAAATCACGAAGTGGTGTGGCGCAGGCTTTATTTATCCCATCTCTGACTCAAAATGGGTAAGCCCCTTGCATGTAGTTCCGAAAAAGTATGGGCTTACTGTGGTTACAAGTGATAGAGGAGAGGAGATATCTACTCGTGTACCGACATCCTAGCATGTATGTGCTGACTACCGCCGTCTTAATGCAGCAACAAAGAAGGACCACTTCCCCTTGCCATTCATTGATCAAGTTTTAGAAAGATCGGATGGCAAGGAGTTCTTCTACTTTCTAGATGGGTATTCCTGGTACAACCAAGTGGCAATCGCCCCTGAAGATCAAAAGAAAACAACCTTCACTTGCTCGTTTGGCACCTATGCTTTCAGGAGAATGCCCTTTGGATTGTGCAACACACCAACAACATTCCAGAGATGCATGCTTGCAGTTTTTGCCGAGATGGTAGGTAGTTTTCTTGAGGTTTTTATGTACAACTTCTCCATCTATGGTGACAGCTTTGATTCTTGTCTTGAGCACCTGGATAGAGCACTTCAGAAATGTCGTGAACTCAATCTTGTATTATCATGGGAAAAGAGCCACTTCATGGTCACAGAAGGGATCATGCTGGGTCACATCATTTCTGACAAACCCGGAATCTACCCTTTCAATTATGTCATTTTAATGCGTTGTAGTCGGATAAATTCAGAGTTTAATCAAAAACCACTTTTTTTAATTAATGACAATTGAAGAAAGCGGTCAATTTATTTTTTTACTTGGTTAAGTCCAAGGTCGAACTCAGGGAGGCAACCGTCTCCTCAGATTGGTTTAAAGTCGATCAATAATTTAAATTTTCAAAGAGGATTTTTTTTGGTATTTTTAAATGCAATAAATGAGGCAAATGCAATTTTAGCAAAGTTGAGAGGTTAAACTACAAAATTCGATCAACTCAAGTCCAAAAATTATGAAACTTGGCCAGAATGTGAAATGCAATGAAAAATATGCATTTTAATTTTTTTGGAATTTTTATGCGCAAAATGGATTTTCTTTTAATAAAATAATGCAAATAATGAGAAATTCGATAATAAATTCTAATAAATATTAAACCTATTTATTTCAAGGAAATAAAATTATCTAAGATATATCACGTGTATATCTCAGAAAAATCCTAGATCCTAAAAATGTTGGATGTAACACTTATTAAAAATTAATTAGTGAAATGCATAAAATGATTTTTCTAGAAAAAATTATGCATGTAAATGCAAATCTTTTTGGGCATATTGTTACTATCAACTAATTCTACGATCCATGAATTTTTGGCACTTTTTCGAGCAATGGTTAATTAACTATGAATTTTTAAGCGCAAGATGGATAGAATATTCAATGTTCTACAAAATAATATCAATTAATTAACCACGGAGATAAAAATATCAGAAGCAAGCCATATTGGAGAGAATTAATTGAAGAACGCAATTCATTTTTTAAATAATAAAATGGTATCAAAATAAGGTTCAAATTAAATGTAGACCATAGGTTTCAGAATGCAAATACAGAAATAAAAAATAACATAAATATGCAAACTGCATAAGGACTCAATGATAATTACCTATCCCCAGAGGGGGAGATGTGAAAATTCTCCAATGTCACGTGCAACGCACATGACCTCTGGCTGTGGGCTTCTCTGGAGATAGGCAGAAAGGCGGGGGCTCCTTCACAAATAGCCCTAAGAAGGGGGGCGTTGGTCACGTGGGGGGATGAGCCCCCTTCTTCCTTCGTTTATCCTGATGGTAGGCGGCATGCATTCATGTGGGGGCTTCGGTCAAGGGTGGTGGTCGAAGGCATCAACTCCACAGGGAGGCGCGGGGGGAGAGCGGCTCGCGGCAGGGTGCGGCATGTGGTTCTGGCGGAGAGCCTCTTCTCACGGCGTTGGAGAGGGTAGCCGAGCAGGCTACGCTGCAGCGTGCGACTGCAAAACAGCTGCGGCGATGCACGGCTGTGTATCGAAGCAGGTCACGGTGCTTGGAGGAGGCCGACTGGGGGTCGCCACCGTGGACGATGTTGTACGAGACGGTACGCAAGAGTCTGGTGGAAGCTCTAGAGGTTGTCGACGGAGGATCTCCTTCGTGCATGGGCACGAAAGAAGGAGGTCATTCTCCTGCTAGCAAGAGGACTGTTGCAGGATCACGGATGGAAGGGCGGTAGAGTTTCGTGCTCCTGTGGTCGAGAACGACGGTTGCGCAGAATTGCTGCAAGGAGAAGCGGGTTGTGGCAAGATGGTGATGTGCAGCAGCAGGTGGTCGATGAAGCAGCTGGAATGTCAGGAAAGTGTGGCGGGGAAAGTGTGGAAGCGCGACGTGTTGCGGGAAGGCAGAGTAGATGATGGGGTGATGGTGTGCTAGACGGAACAGGGGAAAGAGGGTGAAACAGGGGAAGAAGACGGCGTGGGAGAGGAAGGAAAAAGACGGTGGATCGGATATCACCTGGGTAGGGAGAGGACGGAGGCCTCTTCCTTGTTGTCACTTCGACTCCGCGACGGAGGAGGAGGCTCGAAAGGGATCTCGTCGATAGGATCTTCGCCGGAGAAGAGAGGCCCCTATCACCGGCCTCTCTCTCCAACTCTCTCTGTCTCTCGGATATGGCAGATGATGAAGCTCGTCGATGATGATGGCTTATATAGAGAGGTTCGCCCTGAGATAAGGAGGATGAGAGGATAACGTGAAGGAAGTCCGATGGTTGTGGAGAGTTGACTATTGCTGTGCAACAGGCAGAGGAGGTTGTGCGCGAAGCGCGCCGTTCTGTTGAGGAAGATGATACACGCAAGTTGACTGGGAGGAAGAAGGGACCCTCACATGCGTAGCACATGAGGTGAGATTTTTAATTTATTATTTATTTTATTACTATTTTATATAAAAATGAAATAAAAGGGTGGTTAAATGAGTGACATGTGACGGCTCTAGGAGCTGCCATGTTTCAACTCCATAAAAATCCGAAAATTAAATAAGAAGATAAATGGAAAATAAATAGCAAATGAATCGGATAGAAAAGTGATCAACACGAAAATTGCTCATCTCATTAAGATATACAACTTTTATGAAGAGACTGGGAGCAAAAGAGGTCATTTGTGCAAAATAATTTTTTTGTGGTACACTATGTACATAAAATACCTTGATTTTGGGGTTTTGTAATTTTTTGGTGATTTTTAATCAAGAGAAAAATCAAGAAAAATTATGATAAAATAAAATATAAATATTTACACATTAATCTAATTTTTGTATTTTTAATAAAGAAGAAAATAGGAAAATAAAATAAAATAGAGAAAGTTGAAGATTTGTACAGACTCGCAAAGGACACTCAGACTTGGTCAATTTCTTTGATTTCAATCTTAATTTGGATTTGGACTTTTATTATTTTATTAGAACTTTTATCAAAGAATATAAATGAAAAAGAAATAAGAGAAAAATAGTTAATTATGTACATAAAATATTAGGTCAAAAACTTTTAAAAGACAAAATGCGCAAAAGAGGCCCAAAACCCAACTTTCACATACGAGCTTCGATTTTTATGAAATTGATCTTGTTTTGAAGGTCTTTGAATATGTATTACTTTAAAAGTGAGTAGACCTAAATACAACACTATATGAGGAAGATATGAGCATTTTAGTATGTCTAGTCTGAAATTTGGATTTTGTCTCACGAGTCAATTATTTGAGTTAGTATTTTTTGTAATTTTTCCTTTAATCTTGTTAGTAATATGTACACAGTGGAGGTGGTTTGAGGTCAATTGAAGTTAGCATGAATTAGTTAAAATGCATGAAATTGGACTCAAATGTGAAGATGATTATGAATGCAATTATGAGTGTTAAAATGCAAATATTAATTTTACATGCATGAATGATAAAAATGCAGAATAAATGATGAAATGTTGCTAATTACTCAGGAACGAAGCTTTGTTTTCATCTTTTAGTATGATGAATCAGGGATTCATCAACCCCCTATGCTTAAACCTTGCTTGTCCCTGAGCAACTAGAATGAAATGCAAAAGTGAAATGATTTTGGGCTCCACACGAAAGTCATGAACAAAAGATGAAAATGGAGCTAGACCCGACCTTTAGATTAATAGTATGGCGGAACTTCTCTGAGACTTAGGATTTTAAAATCAACAGCCCTCAAGTTCTACATATCATTGTAACAGTTTCGGCTCAAAAGTCATCTTAAATCGATCCTTCTCACAAAGCATATCCCATGAACATTGAACAATTGTCTCATCTGTGTGAAAGGTTTTAGCTCTCCCCATCAAGAAAGCCGGACTACCATGTAAACCCCCTCCCAGTAACTCGTCCTCGAGGAGTCAGGTATTTCCTTCTAAGGTCTGACGCGTTGTGTTCACAATCGAAATGGGGAGAAATGAGAAGAAGGGGAAAAGAACTGGATGGTGGCCAGTGTAGTAACCTATCCTTGTGAAGCCAGCCAGTTTAGCCAAGTCTCCACCAAGATCTGCAGGTTTTCTTGAAGCTTGGACCTTTTTCGTCAGATATTTATTTGGTAATTTGTCTTCTTTTTGGTATGGATTTTTGGTGACTATGCATGGATCTTTTTGTGCCCCTACGGATATGGAATCTTTTTTTCGTACATGTTTTGGGGTATTGGAAAAATTGTGCCCAGCCGTCCATCCCTTTTCCTAAGCTTTATTTCAACCCATATTTCGATCTTTAGATGTCCACGCTACCAGAAAAGAGACTCACACAGTCTTCCAACATCCCGTTGATGAATCTGTGATTCATCACTCTAAAAGTTGAAAATAGAGTCTTGTTCCCGAGTAAATAGATGCATATTTCCCTTTATACTGTAAAATTAGCATTCATGCATGCAAGCATAATATCTGCATTTTAGCATTCATACTTGCATTAAATAAGAAGCCAATTTCACTTGTAAATATCCACCTGTATATTAGATAAAATACCTTATTTGTATATATTTTATACTAACTCCAAATCCAATAAAACCAACTCTATAGTGTATACATTACTAACACTAATTAAAGAAAAATGTCAAAAAAAATACTAACTTATAAAATCACCCAATAAAACTTCAACCCAAGTTTGAAGACCTTAGATCTTAAAACGTACATATCTCTCTCATACGACCTCCGAATTAGGTCTACTCACTTTTAAAGTAAAATACATTCCAAGACCTTCGAAACAAGACCAATTTCATTAAAATCGGAGCTCGTATGCAAAACTTGGGTTTTGGGCCCCTTTTGTACATTATACATAATGACCGTTTTGCCCCTGTATTTTACCATTTTATTTTCTTAATTATTAAAAATCCAAAAAAATTAGATTAAGTTGTAAATATTCCTCTCATATTTTCTCTATTTTTATTTTGATTTTTCTCTTAATTTAAAATGACAAAAAAATTACAAAAGATAAAATACGGTATTTTATATCTATAAGGTACCACCCAAAAATACATTTTTTACAGATGATCTCGTTTGATTTTCAGCCCCTCACGAAAGTTGTAGATCTCGTCGAGACGAGCAACTTTCGTGTTGACCACTTTTTGATTTAATCTCTTTTATTATTTCTTTTTGATTTTTGTTTATATTTAATTTTTGATTTTTCTAGGAGCGACATGTGGCAGCTCCTGGAGCCGCCAAATGTCACCCCATTATTTTATTAATTTCGTATTTATTTTATTATTTTCGGATTTATTTTTATTATTATTTTATTATTATTACTTTAATTATTTTAAGTAGCCTACTTATATTATATTATTTTATCTATTTTATTTTTCCCTTTTACTTCTTCTCCCCTTTCTTTTCTTCCACTCCAAGCCAATAACTCCCCACTATCTCCACTTCCTCCATCTTCTCCATCCCTTCTCCAACTTCCCTTTCCTCTCTTTTTATTCACCATCATCTCCTTCATTTTTCCTCATCCGCCGTTTTCGAGAGAAGTGAGGTCGAGCCCCTTTAACCTTCAGGTGACAGCTGCAGGAGACGAGTCGAGCGACGACAACCTCAAGGCGAGATCCGCGGCTTCACCATTGCCGCGTCGCAAGATCCAATTGGACTTGCTCAGCTTCGAAGGATTCCGCCATCCTTCTCGAGGCCACGACGGAAGCCGCATTCCGTGGCTCCAAAAATCCGGCGAACAACCACAGGTAAGTACTCTCTATCTTTACTTTGTCAATTTTTTATCTAACGTTGTTTATTTATTTTGCTAAAAAAAGATCCATCTATCATTTTCTTCAAAATCATCACCACCTCAACCACCATCCACAAACCACTACACAAAAACCATCATCACCATTATCATAGTGCCCACATTTGTCAAACACCACATTCACAAACATCTCATTTCCATCACCACATTTTTCAACACAACAACCATCATCACCATCTACCTTTTCACATTTTCACCACTGTTTTCAAGGAAAATACAAAAAAAATATATACAAAACAAAACAAAAAAAAACAACACAGGTTGGGTTGCCATCTTCAGGTCGACGTTCCCCACGCTGCCGTGCTCCGCCCCCGGCGCCACCCAGATCCGCATGTGGCCGCACCTCGTGCGCGGCACCTCCTGCTGCCGAACCGTCCCACCTGCGGGCGCCGCGCCGCGAAGCTCCTCGCCCAGCCGCGCGACCAGCTCGCGCGCGCCCAGCGCGCCGCCTCCATTACCGCCGTAGGCCCACCGCCGCGGTCTCCGCCCGCATCGCCAGGCCGCGACCGCCATCGCGGCTCCCCACCGTCGCAGCAGTCCTCCCGCGGGCGCGCACCCGACCTCGCCCCGCGCCGCCCCCGCGCGTGGCCACGCGTCCGCGACCTCCTGCCGCACCAGCCCCGGCCCTCGCCGCCGCCGCCCCTCAGCGGCGCGGCCCCTCTCTGCTCCACGCGTCCGCGCCTCAGGCCGCCCGCGCGCCACCGCGCTTCCAGCCCCCGTCCACAGGAGCACGACGCCCCGCAGCCAAGCGCGCACCGTCTGCGGTGCACTCCTCCGCGAGCGGCCGCCGCTGCCCCTCCGCGCGGCTGCGCGCCGGCCTGCTGGACGCCGCCCACGCGACCTCCAGGCGCGCCGCCTCCAGCCGCCCGTGGTGCTCAGCATCCTCCAAGCCCTTGGTCGCTGCCCCCATAATGTCCGTGAACCCTAGCGTGGAGAAGAGGAAAAGAAGAGGTCTATTTATCTTTTATTTTATTCTTGTGAAAATTGCGTATTTTGCCTTCTATGTTTATTTAATTGCAAAATAGTCTCTGTCTGTATTTCAGTTCATTTCATTTTGATTCTGTTCTGCAAGTACACCCCTGACTTTGGTCATTAATTTGGATAGTGTTTATGCACCATTTTCAATCAAAAAAATAGCATGTTATAGAGCAACTAATTGTTTATCTAGTGACTGTTTATTTGCATTTTTGTGGCTATTGGATTATTTATTAAAAATCAGAGACTGAAAATCAAAGATATTTTACCCATTTATGCTCTGAAATTCGCATAAGCCTATTTATTGCTCCAAAAATGTGAAAAAATTGTCAATGATGCCTCTAAGTGTGCTTTAATTACTGTCCAAATTTTGTTCAATTCGGAGTTGTCGTTTGCATAAAATAAATTGTAGAGCGATTTCTGTACTTGATTTTTAATTAATTCCACGAATAACATTTTTGAGAAATTTCAACTCTCCTGAATTCGTTATTGAAATATCTATTTGAGATAAATTTCTGATGACTATGATTCTTACTTGTACTGTGTAAGTGAAATATAGCTCTCCACATCAGAAATGACTCGGAACCAGCCTCCTCTAACAAGGTAACTCAATAACCCGGTCCAGTAACTCTTTCCTCGAGGAGCGGGGTATTCCCTTCTAAGTTCAAGTGCGACCAACTCAAGAGGAGGGGGTAGAGAAAAGAATGGACGGTAGCCAGTGTAGCCACCTATCCCGGGATGCCTGACCAGTGTAGCCAAGTCATCCAGCTGCATTTTCTTTGCTAATATACATACTCCGACAGGTATTATTTTTTTTTCACTTGTACCTGTCTGATTTTTTTGGAGTTCTTGCATTTTTTCCTTTTTTTTCCTTTTTTTCTTTTTTTTGGAACTATATACAAGGTGCAGCATGTACATCAGGAGTTTTTCCTCTTGAGCCAGTAGACTATCCCTCTTTTGAAGCATTATTGCAACCCACAGCATCCCGTCCTTAGATGTCAACACCACCAGACTAGGTTGAGATGCACTACCCTCCCTAAAGGAGGACGGATGTTTCCACCCGTGTGCTACTCCAAGGTAAAGGATTCTACTTCCTCACCACCTCCTCAATGAAGAGCTACGTGCATTGTGCTTGTCCAAGTTAGGTCATTATCTAAAAGAATCCTGCGTATGCACGAGATATTCTACTTAGACTAATCAAGATGACATGTGAACATAGACTTGCGGACTCAAAGAATTAAGTCACTTGACCTGAGAAATCTTAACTCCAGTTCCTATAAGGTTCCTCTGAAATTAGGTGGATTAAGGTCAAATCAAGTCCATCCTCAATATCTACTCATAACTTGGTTCAGAACCCATCAGCTTTTCACTTTGCATATGCAAGATATGCAGATGATGTGCAAATGGCATGCTATGTAGATGAATGAAATGCAAGACTCTTTTTTTATTTTTTTTCCTTTTTATTTTTTTTGCAAGGATGATATGCAAGAGTAAATAAGAAGCCTTTTTGTTTTATTTTTCTGGTATACAACAATTTTTACAAGCTATACATAGTATACAATTTTTTTGGTATACATCCTATTTTACAACAAATTTTACAAAAGTATGTTTTACAAGAATTTTATAACTTTTTATACAAGTAGTATACAAAATTTTAATTTATTTAAATTTTTTTTTTAGTTTTTACAAAAGGTTTACAAGTATTATACAAGTATACAAATTTTTTTTTCGATTTTTACCCACCCATAATTATTGCAAAATATATACAAAAATACGCGAAAATACGCGAAAGTACGAGCTATGGGTAAAGTATATATGTAATATATACACGCCCCCCTATACTTAGCGTGTGCTATGTCCTCAGAGCACGAAAGCGACTAAAAAGACATAGCTCGGGCTAAGCGTAGGAGAGCTAAAATAACAAAAATGTATAGAAGTCGCTCCGCCCCCCTATACTTAGGCTCTGGCAGCCTAAGTGTAGAAGAAGATCAAAAAAATAGGGCGGGCGAGGTTAAGAGGAGAAATGGAGGAGTATATACACGGCGGGCATCGGTCCCCCTATACTTAGGCTCTGCTCAGCCTAAGTATAGGACAGGAATGAGTGTGAGAACCGATGTGATCTGGAGGATGTACAATGAATAGATGCGGGTCACTCTCCCCCTATACTTAGGATCTGGCTATCCTAAGTATAGTCATGAGATGATATGGAACTGGGGCGAGTGATTCGAATCACTGGATAGGGAGGGAGAGAATGTATGTACAAGAAAGAGTTAGAATATACAAGGATTAAGAAGGTTTGTGATGAACCTTCTTGCGGACGCGAGGAGGTGGATAATATACATATGCGTCGCTGTCAGAATCGTCCTCAGATGAATAATAGTTAGGTGTAGGGATCGTCCAACGCGGGTCGACACATGGCTGCTTGCTTAGATAAGGCTTAAGAACAGCCGAACTGAGCTCACTCATATAAATCACCTTATCTGGACCAGATGAGGACTCTTCCAAAAATTCCTTCTCCGGTGTGTTGAAGGAAATTTTCTTAGTCGGTTTTCTAGAACCTGAATCATTAAAAGGGAGTGGAGAGCGACGCGCCTTGAGAGGTTCGGGAGAACACCTCGAGGAATCAATTCTCGACTTCCTCTCACTAGATAGCCGACTAGAAGAGGGAGCAACCGTGTTTTTAAGTGGAGTCAATTTTGTCTGGGCTGTTTCCTTAGAAGGTCCGGGTCGTGGCGTGGTGCTGACTATGGGTTCCTCATCAGACCAGTCACCATAAAGATTGTAATATTCTTGAAGGGTCAGCACATGTCTCGGGAAGGTTCTAGTGGTCTCAGTCGGCTTGGCATTATTGGGCTCTTGTGTTGGATCATTGAAATGATCAAGGCAATCCTCAAATATCGTGTCCGACTCAATGATAGCTTCCGGTCGTGAGTCCTCCTTAGAAGCTATCACGATGGTGGTGCAAGCAGTTGATGAAGTGGAGGTGTGGGGAGTCTCTGATCCAATGATCGTCCGGACAGTCGGTTTCTCAGGTGTAGCAGAGAGGTGAGACTCATCTACCTCTCGATGGTCATGACTGTCAGCAGATGTGCGGGTCACCTTAGAGTAAAGTTTATCAAAGAATGGATGAGGTCGAAGCGCTCCCAATGCTGTAAAATCGATTTCCCGAGTCTCGCAATCTATAGTCGCCTTAGCCAAGGCTAAGAACGACTTCCCGAGAATAATAGGAGACTGGGAAAACTCTCCTCGGTGCTCGATGTCAATGATCGTGAAGTCCACCTGGAGTAGAGCACCTTGGAAAGTAACGATGACTGAAATGTTTCCTCTCGACCGTTTGATGGATCGGTCAGCCAGCTGAACGATCTCTCTCGACTTTCTAAGTGGCTTGAGTTTGAGCTTGTCAAACACAGAGGTCGGGAGGATATTTATCGGTGAGTCATCATCGATTCTCGCATGGGTGAAGATGGTGTCTTTGATTTCACACTCAACTCGGGGCAACCGCTTCACTCTGCGGCTTTTGGTCTTTCTCCCCATCACCAAGGAGGTGGCCATAGACACTATGTGTCTTTCAGTCCTTGTCCTCTTATTGCCCGACCTCTTGGGCATCAATTTACTTCTCACAAATCGTTTGAGGTCGGGAAAGTGATCTATGGCCTTTATTAAGGGAAGTTTGAAAATCAGTTCTTCATCGAGTGCTTCCCTTACGGCAGGATCTAATTTTTTTAGGTCATTTTCATTTTCAATTTTTATATGGGTTTTTGGTTTTTCAAATTTTTTGGTATTTTTGATAGATGAATGATCAGACTCTGGATTAGAGGGCAAGTGGTTAGTAGAAGAGGGAGATAGAATGGACTCCAGCTGTACAGACGGTGTGGGTTCCCTAATGTTTGCTTGGCTTTCAACCTCAAAATTACTCATATCCTTTTCCACTTTCATTCTCAAGCTGACAGAAATTGAGTTCAATATTTCCATGACATTTCTCAACTCATTACCGAATGATTCACTTTTCTCAATAAGTCTGGAAATGTCATCCTCCACAAAATTTTCATGACAAATCATGGAAGAGTTCTGCTCAATTGGAGGAGACTGCTGAGACGTTAGGGTCTCATACTCAACATACCTAGACTCTGGCAAGTAATTCTGGGTCGAGTATGGACCATCCGAATGGCAGATATTGGTCAGAGCCTCATATGATGGAGTCAATGAACGAGGGACTAGTAAGTCTAGCTCATTAGTCCACTCCTGTGAATGTATAGGCTCTCCGAATGAAGGCTGGTTAATGGAGGCTTGATCACTAAAGTCAATCAAGTCTGGAAAATCATGATATTCAGGCCCCTCAATTCGGGTTGTTTGATCGATCAAATGATGCCCTAAGGTCAAGTCGGGAGGTGTATATGTAAATTGTTGTATGGTCCCTACTTGAGGTGAGAATGAAGTAAACGGGGGCATATAATTCTGCCAATCATCTGTCTTAGCCGTGGCTTGCTCTTCATTTGATTCTTTAATTCCTGCAAGCTCTCGAGAATAAGGACAGTCAGCCCAAGATGGAAGTGGATCCGGAATGTCAGAATATGGAGTAGGTGAGAAATGCAAAGAAGTGGAGAAGTCAGTCGGAGTTTTGACTTCAAGATCGGGTTGAGGAGGAGCCGGCCATGGGTAAGGGTCTCCCGTGGATGGCGGAGGAGAAAGCGAAGATGAACGGTAGATGGTCGAGGAAGAGTGACCAGAGGTCATGGGGTATGGGGACCAATATCCCGACATCTTGAGGAGGGAATGATGAATGCAAGAAGATTGAGGTAGAAATGTGCAATTACACAGGATAACACACACGACAGACACAAAGACAAACGCAAGAGCAAAACCCCGAGTTCACACTCAACACGGTGAAGGACCCGAAACCGAGTCCAATTAATCTTGTAAATTTTAAGTGTGGTTTTCAAGCAAGATAGCAAGGATTACGTGGCCTAAAGGGAAGTCGGCTCAGAGCCGGATGCGTCTTCCCTGTTTAACCTGTCGCCTAAGATACCGCCACTCCTTCCTTTCTTCGCTCCTATCCCAAGTCGATGGATTCAATGACCACACCCCTATCTACCTGCAAGCAGGCGGAGGCTGACAAGGCCGGAACTTCACCCCGGGGGGTTACTGGCAGCTTGTCGCAAAGTACCGCAATTTCGCCCCTATCTACCTGAGACAGGCGGAGGCTACTTGGTACTAGTCAATGAATCTGAAATTATTCGACTTGTGATATTTGCTAAGATCAGTCAGAATGTGATATGGAAGGCGGGGATTTGGGCTCTGCCTTAAGGTGTTCACACACACTCAAGTACCCTCACTCAGCCTGAAAACAAGGTCGGGGTTACTCTCCCGCAAACAAGGGTTACTTTTAGTTAATTTTTTTGGGTCCAATTCAATTAGCAGCCTCGATTTTAGAGATTAGTTATCACTGATATTAATCCACACAAGCAATCACGTCTACCGTCCAGTCCCAATTCCTTTATCCTAGGTTAGAAAACCGAGAGAGAAAATCGGAAAAAGCCGATGCGATCGAGAAAACGATGATGAATGCTTGAGTAAGAAGACTTACAGTGCCTCCAGCTCTCTACAATGCAGGATGCAGTACTGAATTGAAATTTTACACTAAATGATATGCAAGCGATGAAAAGCCGCACCTAAACAGGTAGTCCTATTAGCAAGTGAAGAACAAGTTAATTTGACTAGATCTGCGGTCTAAGTGTGTCTTTTAAGTGATGTGTGGTCCTAAAAAATTACGAGCACAAGCAAATCCTAGAGTGGCTCGAGGAGCCGCTAGTGCAAGCCTAATCTAAAATTCAATCCACACAGCACACGGGGACACGGTTCTACTATGTTTACACACGCGAGAACCCAAACGGGAACCACTGTAAATGCAGAAACTTTTTTACAAGTTAAAAAAAATGAAAAATCCTTCTGGCGTCTCAACAGCCGACTTGATCCACGAACCGTCGGCCTCCGATGCACTTCGAGATGCGTCGACTTCAAGAAAGCCGCTCCAAGTCCACCGGGCCCTCGCACAAAAAGATATAAAAATGTCAGATAAAGAGAGAGAAAAAATAAAGAGAAAAGAAAATAATTGAAAAAAAAATGGTATAATTACAATGTGGTTCGGGGATCAGACTACCCGATTGAATGGAAAATGCAAATCTAAATTTCTAAAATGATCCTAAGCCGTTTGCCTCCCCGTCTAAGTTGAGCTAAGTGCATAGTGCGAGAGAACAGATTAATTCCCTACTCAAAAGCTATACCTAGAATTAGTAGACCAAGTCAAACACTAAGAGTCAAATGTTGCATATTGTCATGCGGAACTCAAAGAATTAAGTCAAAAGACTTGAAGATTCAAAAATCATCTTTCTCAGTGAAGTTCTTAGGTAGATTAAGGCCTAGTCAAGACTACTCTCCACTTCTACTCACAACTCAGTTCAGAACCCAATAACATTTCAGTTTGCATATACTAGTTATGCAAAATGAAATGCAGATGCATATAGGTGCAAGATGATTTTTTGTTTTTTTTTCTTTTTCTTTTTTATATGAATGCAAAAATGATATGCAAGAGAAATTTTCATTTTTCATCATTTTTTCCTTTTTTGATTTTTTGTATTGTGTTTTGTTTTTTTTTTGCATTTTTACCCATCCCGTAATTATTGCATAAATATATAAAAAAATACGTGATAGTATGAGATATGGGTAAAGTATATATGTAATATATATATATATTCCCTCTATACTTAGCGTGTGTTATGTCCTCTGAGCACAAGAAGCGACAAGAAGATATAGCTTGTACTAGGCGTAAGAGAGTGAAAAATAATAAAAAGAGTATAGAAGTCAATCTCCCCCCTATACTTAGGCTTTTGTCAGCCTAAGTATAGAAGAAGATCAAAAAGTGGGGCAGTCGGGGTCAAGAGGAGAAATGGATGAATATATACAGGGCGGACATCGGTCCCCCCTATACTTAGGCTTTGGTCAGCCTAAATATAGAAGAAGATCAAAAAGTGGGGTGGTCGAGGTCAAGAGGAGAAATGGATGAATATATATTGGGCGGGCATCTGTCCCCCCTATACTTAGGCTTTGGTCAGCCTAGTATAGGATAAGAGTGAATGTGAGAACTGATGAGATCTAGAGAGTATACAAAGGAGTGGAATGATGAATAAATACAGATGGCATTGGTTCCCCCTATCTCAGGCCTTGGCCTAAGTCTAGGAAGAAAATATACAAGGAAATCGATGGGGGCGAGGGAAAGCTTGGCCGATGATCAGAGCGGTTTATGGTCGATCTTTTTTAGGAAACGTGGTGGAAGTGAATACTGATTGGAAGAAGATGAATCAGACGATTCCCAGCCACTGTCAGATCTGTCATTGGAATAATAAACAAAGGTCACGTCACTCCAACTATTCTTATTTTTTAGCTTTTATCTCAGAGCTTGCTCAGTTTTTGGGTCAATCTTTTCTTCCTTTGAATATTCAGATGAACAAGTGTTAGTCTGGTCATAACGTATTGTTCCAGTATATTGAATGGGACCAGGGGAGTCAGCTTTAGAGGAATAATAGGGAGGAACAGGGAAAGTCTGACATGGGTTGACATATGATTTCTTGTTCTGATCAGGCTGCAGATTCTCCAAACTGAGCTCTCTCATATTGCTCTTATCCTCGAACTTGATGAGTAATCCTCAAGAGATACTTTTTTTGAAATGTTGAACGTGACAATTTTAGTCAGATCAAGAGGTATTCTTTGTGAGGTGATGACCATGGGTTCCTTATCAGATGAGTCTCCATATAGATTGTAGTATTCTTGTAAGGTCAAGACTCGTCCTGCATATTTACTCTATGTTAGATTAGCATGTGTGGACTCAAGGAGATATGACATAGGTTTGGGTATGGTGAATCAGGTGTGTCTCGATTGATTTCATTCACCTTCGTAGGTTCATCAGCCGTTTCATAAGATGTCTCTCCTTCATTTGAGTCTATGATAAGTGGAGAGGTTTGAACATATGAAGATTCTTCTATGTCATGACTGACGGTTTTTGGTTCGGTTGTCTCAGGGTTTGGTGTGTCCTTGAGAACTTGATCAATTTGGTTTGGATTTGGGAATATATCTTGATTCTCGTAATTAATAGTCACTCTAGCGGAAGCTAGAAACGACTTTCCCAAAATAATGGGAGACTCAGATAGATCTCCTCGATGTTCAATGTCCAGGACACGGAAGTCCACTATATGTATGACATCTTGGAAATTAATGGTGATGGAAATGATTCCTCTCGATCTTTTTGTAGATCGATCATGAAATTGAACGATCACTCGGGTCTTTCTGAGCGGTCTGAGTTCGAGTCTGTCAAACACGGACTTCGGGAGGATATTTAGTGTAGAATCGTCGTCAAATCGAACATTATTAAACTCAATATTCTCAATTTCATAGGTCTCCTTGGTCAATCGTTTAACTTTCCGGACCTTATTTGTTTGGGTTAGCATCATCGAACTAGCCATGGTGATTAAATGATATTCTGTTCGAGATCTTTTCTTTCCCATCTTCTTAGGTGATAGTCGACTCTTCAAAAATCTCTGAAGATCGGGAACAAACTCTATGGCCTTCATTAATGGAAGCTCTAAGATTAGACTTTTGCAAACTGCTTCCATATTAATATTGTCCAAATTTTTTTTGAAATTTTTGATTTTCTAATTTTTTTAGAATTTTCACTAAAGTCAATATGAGGGTCAGTGGTCAGTGGTGTTTGTTTGTGGGTGTCAGACACATGATGGTTTTCGGGTTCGCTATGTGATTTTCTTGATTCCTCCTGGTTGATGATCATGTCTTTTACTATTTGGATGATATTATCAAATTGTTCAGTCAAAACCTCGGTCCTATTATTGATCTGAGCTATATCATCCATTATCGTCTCATGACTTGGATTTGAATGACTATACTCAGTATGCCGCAACATTGGCATTTTATCTTGAATCGAGATATAATCAGTTTCGGTGATCGAGGTCTGGCCATGAAGTCTATTTCCTTGACTTTGAGTGTCATCAATGTGATCAAAGGAAAAATGATCATACTCGGGTTGTGGATCATCCCGAGTAAAGGATGGTTCAAACAGTGAATTTTCATAAGTAATTGGGAATCGTGTTCCTATATCAAAGTTGGTTAGGCCAATATTCATCCTCGAATCCGCTCGCTCCATTATGTATTCATGGAACATGACCGGTTCTGGGAGCGATTCATATCTTAAATTTCAACCAAGGGTGGGTGGGTGGGTGAAGAAAATAGTGTCTGGGGAGAAACTACCTCAAAGAGAGGGTGCCTCTGAAAAAAGTGGATACGAAGATTGGGAATTTATCATGTGAGCGCGACCCATTGAGTCTGGGTATGAATGCTAAAATTCCGTCATCTTCGAATGGAATGGAAAATATTGATTCGCGAAACCACGATCAGTATGTGCAAGTGAATTGTTACACAGTTCAATACATAAATTCAAACCCTGATTTCACCAACTCAACTTAGTGAAGGCCGTGAAGATTCAGCCAAATTATCTTATCTGTTTTAATTAGTGATAAATACAAAATTGGAAAGAGTTAACGAACTGTTTGGTGCTCGTACTTCCCTACAGACTAGACCGGTTCTTACGACTAGTTAGACCTACTTTCAGCCAGTATGGAAGTAAGTACAGATCGTATGAGTACGGTTCAACGTTACTTGAGGACGGAGCCTTACGCAATGTCCTTTAAACCTCTCCTCTGCTAAGGAAATACAGACCTTTTACTGGTTACCCGTAGATCCTCACTGGAAAGTAGCTAATCCCCTAAAAAGAAAGAACAAGTAGTCTATACAAAAATTCTCGCTTGGCTCTATCCTAGTGTCGTCTTTCTCTCTCTCACTAGCAATAAAATCAAACAATGACGGGGTTGCTCCCCCAAAAACAATGATTTTCACATTTTTCCAATTTTAATTAATCAATAATGTTAGTAGTCTCGTAGTTTTAATTTGGTTATTACTTGAATTTGAGTGGGGAACAATGCACGTCTACACAGGGATTCTGATTTCCTTTATTCCTATGTGAATGAAAACCAAGGGAGAATAAAAAAAGTCGTGCAACAGGAAACACGATGATGAATGATGAGTTAGAAATACTTACAGTGCTTCCTCGCAATATTCATGCAGTATGCTAGACAGAATTGAAATTTTTACACTATATGAATTGCAAGCAATGAAACCGCGCCTAACAGATAGTTCTACTTAGCGGGAAGAAGTGAGTTGAATTTGACTAAGTGAAAACAATCTATGGTATGTATAATTATAGTGTAAGTATGGTCCTAAATTATGAAGGGCACAAACAAATGTGAATTTACACTACAATGTGCCTATCCTAATTTCACCACTCAAGTCGGACCCCACCCTCAACGGAGGGTGAAACAGGCCGACACACCACAGAAAAAAGTTCAATCCTATTTTACACATGCGAGAACCCAATCGAGAACCACTAAAAAGAGCAGTTAATTAAAAATACTCTCTTTCCAAAAATTAAAAGATAGCATGTATCTGGTCGCTCCGAGATGCGTCGGTTTCTAAGAAAGCCCCTCGAAGTTCATCAGGTACCTCACACGAAAAATAGAAGATCAAAACTTAAAGAGAGGTTCACAAAAAATATACACAAATAAAAGAAACAAAAATGTTGAAAATGACGGGAAAAATGGAGAAATAATTACAAGAAAATCGGAGATCAGACTACTTGGGGATGGAAAATCTGAAGACTTAATTTTCTTAGAAACGACCTAAGTTGTGCCTCCCCAACGATGGCGCCATTTGACAAACCCGGAATCTACCCTTTGAATTGTGTCGTTTTAATGTGTTGTAGTCAAATAAATTCAAAGTTAATAAAAACCACTTTCTTAATTAATGTCAATTAAAGCAAGCGGTCAATTTCTTTTTTTTACTTGGTAAGTCCAAGGTCGAACTCAAGGAGGCAACTGTCTCCTCAGGTTGGTTTAAAGTCGATCAAGAGTTTAGGTTTTTAAAGAGGATTTTTTTTGATATTTTTAAATATAATAAATGAAGCAAATGTAATTTTGGCAAAGTTCAGGGGTTAAATTGCACATTTCAATCAATTAAAGTCCAAAAATTATGAAACTTGGCCAAAATGTGAAATGCAATGAAAAATACGAGCTTTAATTTTTTTGGAATTTTAGATGCAAAATGAATTTTCTGTGAATAAAAGAATGCAAACAATGAGATCTTCAACAATTAATTCTAATAAATATTAAATCTACTTATTTCCAGGAAATAAAATTATCTAAGATATATGACTAGGTAATATATCTCATAAAAATACTAGATCCTAAAAATGTTGGATGTAACACTTATTAAAAATTAATTAGTGAAATGCATAAAATGATTTTTTAGAGAAAACTATGCATGCAAATGCAAATCTTTTTAGGCATAATGTTGCTATCAACTAATTCTACGATCTGGGAATTTTTTGGCACTTTTTCTAGCAATGGTTAATTAACTATGAATTTTTAAGCGCAATATGGGTAAAATATTCAATGTTCTGCAAGAATAATATTAATTAATTAACCACAGAGATAAAAAATATCAGAAGCATTCCATATTGGAGAGAATTGATTGAAGAACACAATGCAATTTTTAAATAATAAAATGGTGTTGAAATAAGGTTCAAATTAATGTAGACCATAGGGTTCAAAATGCAAATATAGAAATAAAAAAATAACATAAATATGCAGACTGGACAAAGACTCAATGATAATAACCTATCCCTAAAGAGGCAGATGTGAAAATTCTCCAATATGTCGCGTGTAACACACGCGACCTCTGGCTGTGGGCTTCTTTGGGGATAGGCATAACGGCGGGGGCTCCTTCATAAATAGCCCCAAAAGGGGGGGTGTTGGTCACGTGAGGGGATGAGCCCCCTTCTTCATTCGTTTATCCCGATAGTAAGTGGCATGCGTTCGTGTGGGTGCTCCAGATGAGGGTGGTGGCCGAAGGCGTCGGCTCCACGGGGAGGTGCAGGTGGAGAGCGGCTCGCGGCATGGCACGACATGTGATTCTAGCGAAGAGCCTCTTCGCATGGCACTGGAGAGGGTGGTTGCGCAGGCTATACTGTAGCATGCGACTACAGAATAGTCGTGGTGACGCGCGGCTGTGTATCTAAGCAGGTTGCAGTGCTTGGAGGAGGCTGGCTAGGGGCCGCCACCGTGGACGATGTTGTACAAGACGGGGCGCACTCAAGAGTCTGTGGAAGCCCTGGAGGTTGTCGATGGAGGATATCCTTTGCGTGTGGGTGTGGAAGAAGGAGGTCGTTCTCCTATTTGCAGGAGGATTGGTGCATGACCGCAAATGGAAGGGAGATAGAGTTTCGTGCTCCTACGATCGGGAACAATGGTCACGCAGAATTACTGCATGGAGAAGCGGGTCGTGGCAAGATGGTGACGAGCAGCAGCAGGTGGTCGATGAAGCGGCTGGAATGTGAGGAAAGTGCAGCGGGGAAAGCGTGGAAGCGCGACGTGTTGCAAGAAGGCAGAGTAGACGATGGGGTGATGATGCGATAGATGGAATAGGGGAAAGAGGGTGAAACAGGGGAAGAAGACAGTGTGGGAGAAGAAGGAAAAAGATGGTGGATGGGATATCGCCTGGGGTAGGGAGAGGACGGAGGCCTCTTCCTTGTTGTCGCCTCGACTCCGAGGCGGAGGAGGAGGCTCGAAACGGATCTCGTCGATAGGATCTTCGCCGGAGAAGAGAGGCCCCTGTCACCGGCCTCTCTCTCCAACTCTCTCTCTCTCAGATATGGCGGATGACGAAGCTCGTTGATGATGATAGTTTATATAGAGAGGGTCGCCCTAAGATAAGGAGGATGAGAGGATAACGTGAAGGATGTTCGGAGGTTGTGGAGAGTGGGCGGTCGTTGCGCAACGGGCGGAGGAGGTTTTACGTGAAGCGCGTCGTTCTGTTGAGGAAGATGACACACGCATGTTGACTGGGAGGAAGGAGGGACCCTCATGTGCGTAGCATGTGAGGTGAGATTTCTCTTATTTATTATTTTTATATTAATTTTTATAAAAATGAAATAAAAGGGGGGCTAAAAATCAATGACATGTGGTAGCTCCAGGAGCTGCCACATGTCAACACCATAAAAATCTGAAAATTAAATAAGAAGACAAATGGGAAAGAAATAGCAAATGACCTCAGATCAAAAGTAATCAACATGGAAATTGCTCGTCTAGATGTGATCTACAACTTTTATGAAGAGATCAAGAGCAAAAAAGGTCATTTGTGCAAAAAGATATTTTAGAGTTACTATGTACATAAAATACCTTGATTTTGGGTTTTTGTAATTTTTGGTGATTTTTAATCAAGAGAAAAATCGAGAAAAATTATGATAAAATCAAAGATAAATATTTACACATTAATCTATATTTTTATATTTTTAATAAATAAGAAAATAGGAAAATAAAATAATATGGAGAAAGACGAAGATTTATACAGACTCACAAAGGACACTCGGATTTTATCAGTTTCTTTGATTTCAGTCTTAATTTGGATTTGAATTTGTGTGTACTTTATTAAAACTTTTATCAAAGAATATAAATAAAAAGAAATAAGAGAATAATTATGTACATAAAATATTAGGTCAAAAACTATTAAAAGACCAAATACGCAAAAGAGGCCCAAAACCTAACTTTCACATACGAGCTCCGATTTTTATGAAATTGGTCATGTTTTGAAGGTCTTTGAATGTGTATTACTTTAAAAGTGAGTAGACCTAAATCGGACATTGTATGAGGAAGATATGAGCATTTTAGCATGTCTAGTCTGAAATTAGGATTTTGTCTCACAGGCCAATTGTTTGAGTTAGTAATTTTTGTTTTTTTTCCTTTAATATTGTTAGTAATATGTACACAGTGGACGTGGTTTGAGGTCAATTGAAGTTAGCATGAATTAGTTGAAAATGCATGAAATTGGGTGCAAATGTGAAGATGATTATGAATGCAATTATGAGTGTTAAAATGCAAATATTAATTTTACATGCATGAATGATAAAAATGCAGAAAAAATGATGAAATGTTGCTAACTACTCGAGAATGAAGCTCTATTTTCATCTTTTAGTATGATGAATCAGGGATTCATCAGTTTCCAAATATGGCATGGAAGTCGACCCGACAAAGGTGGATGTGATTGCCAATCTTGAGCCACCTCAAATAGTTAAGAATGTGAGGTTATTCCTAAGGCATGTGGGATTCTACAGAAGGTTCATCCATGATTTCAGCTACATTTCCTGACCTCTCACAGAGCTATTGTGCTAGGAGACAGAGTTTACTGTTGATCAGCAGTTCTGATTTCATTCAATCAGCTGAAGGAGCTAATCACTCGAGCTCCAGTCCTACAGCCGCCAGATTGATCTCTTCCTTTTGAGATCATGACGGATGTGTCAGATTTTGCAGTTGGGGTTGTACTAGGACAAAGTAAAGATAAGGCACCATGTGCCATTCATTATGCCATCAGAACATTGGATGAAGCCCAGAGAAATTACACAGTAACATAAAAAGATTTGCTCAATGTGGTATTCACCCTGGAGAAGTTCAGATCCTATTTGCTTGGATCCACCGACCACTCTGTTATCCGATACCTACAGGAGAAGAAGGATGTCAAACCAAGGTTGATCAGATGGATCCTTCTACTCCAGGAGTTTGATTTGGAAATCAAGGACAAGCCTAGAATTCAGAATGTGGTAGCAGATCACCTCTCTAGAATTGAGCAACAAGAGCCGCTGCTGAGCAGTATACCCATCACAAACACCTTTCTTGACGAATCAATTTTGGTTGTGGGTTCGCTCCCTTAGTATGTCGATATTGTGAACTACCTCGTATCTGGTGTAGTTCCACAAGATTGGATGAAAACCAAGAAGGACAAATTCTTGTCGACTATTCATTTTTACCAATGGGAAGACCCACTTCTATTCAGGGAAGGTGCATATTGCATTTGGTGCAGGTGTATTCCTCAGAAGGAGCATCATAGTGTCCTCAAGCATTGTCACTCGCTCGAATCTGGTGGACATCACTCTGGAGACAGAATGACATCAAAAGTACTTCAGTGTGGCCTCTGGTGGTCCACATTATTTAAGGATGCAATAGCCTTTGTCAAACGATGCACTGATTGTCAGAGATTGAAAAGCACCCTCACAACGAAAGATTCAATGCCCCTAAAATTCATTCAGATAGTAGACGTATTCGATGCTTGGGCTATAGATTTCATGGGACCTTTCCCCAACAGTCAGGGATATGAGCACATCCTTCTTGTTGTTGATTATGTGAGTCGCTGGGTTGAAGCCATCCCTGCTCGAGCTGTAGATAGTCGGACAGTGCGCCATTTTTTGAAGGAAAATATCATCTTGCGGTTCAGGATTCCAAAGATACTCATATCAGACGGGGGTAGCCACTTCATAAACAGAGAGATCAAGAAGCTGACAAAGGAGTAAGACATCAAGCATCGTGTCGCATCTCCTTACCATCCTCAGACCAATGGCATGGTGGAATTATCGAACAGAGAAATCAATATGATCCTCCAGAAGCATGTGAAGCCGGACAGAAAGAATTGATCCCAACTCTTGGACTCCGTCCCGTGGGCATACAAAACCGCTTACAAGTCTCCCTTGGGCATGTCGCCCTACCGTCTTATATATGGGAAACCATGTCATCTACCCCTGGAATTAGTTCACAAATCTTTATGGGCTATCAACATTTGCAATTTGGACTCACAGAAAGGTGGTCAGAAAAGAAAGACGATCTGAATAGGCTCCTGGAATTTCGAGAGTATGCATATGATAACACATTGATGTACAAGGAGAAGGTGACAGACTAGCATGACTGGCACAATAGACGAAAGATCTACAAAGCTGGACAGAAAGTGTGGTTTTTCGATGCAAAGTTGAAGATCTTCCCAGGAGAATTGAAAATCAAATGGACGGGGTCGTTTCAAGTTCGAGAAGTACGTGGCAATGACAACATTGCAATATCATAATTGTCTCCTGACGCACAACCATTCGTCATCAACGGTCAACTACTGAAACCTTACCTCGAGCATGACACCTTCTTACTCGTTGTCCACTCTATCCAAGTACTGTGCTCCAACTATACATCCACAACACTGTCAGTATTAAAAGATTCAGATAATGCAATTCAAAAACTTTTCCTTTAAGCTCTTTTCTTTTCTTCTTTTCTTCTTTTTTGTTTTAAAACTTTTGTTTTCTATTAAAAAAATGCTTATGTACCCCTTTTAGTCAGTCTGTTACACTTAGGTCGTACTTTGTCCTAAGTAAAGGGGGTGTGCACCCCAATTTATTTCATTCTTTGATCCTCTCCCATGACTCCCCTTCTTGTCAATACTCGGGCAATCTTACCCTAAGTATAGGGGGAGACAGTCTGAGTACGATCTGTTCATTCTCACCCTTGACCCTCCCTACTTTGTGTACAGTTTGCTATACCTAGGATTATTTAATCATAAGTACAGGGGGCGGTCAACTTATTTATTCATTCATTTTTTTTCGTTCATCTATTCTTTAGACTTTCCTATACTCAGCACGAGTTATGTCTTCTCTTTTCTCCCTGATTTATGAGGACATATTTCAAGCTAAGTATAGGGGTTGTATATACTCTGTATATACTTTACCCATAACTCGTACTTTCGTATTTCTGTAATAATACTCATGGCTAAAAATATTGTTAAATTCCTTAAAATCTCATAATAAAAACATGATTATATCTCCTCAAGCTCTTTTTCTACATATTGATTAATAAATCAGGTGAAAATACTTTTGCAAAATGTTTGAAAAATAGTTTGAAAATCTTTTTGAAAAAACATTTGAAAAACTGCTTGGAAAATGTTTTGTAAAAAGTGTTCAACCATTGTAAAAAGATTTTGTTTGCAAAATTTATTTTCTTTGCATGAAATTAAAATATTTGAAAAACGATTTGCAAATGGTTTGAAAAATGGTTGCAAAATTAACTCAAAATCTATACATATTGTTTGAAAAACCTTGCAAAAATAATTTTCAAATGTGTGTAAATGTTTGTAAAAAATTGTTTGTGAACATTATTTTGGACTATGATTTTCAAAACTGTTGTAAAATAATTTTCAAATAAGTTTGAGGAGTATACACATCATATTAAAATTCTTTATAAATATGTTTATAAAAGTGATCACTTACCCCCCTTGTAAATTCTTTAAAACCTAACTCTTGTAAATATAAGATACATCCCCGTGTAAATATTTGTACCTATTTTCTTAGCCAAAATATTTTTATTTTCAAAAAATCACAAAAACATTTGCAAAACTAAAAATATCAAAAACATTTTTTTTGAAAAAACTTAGTAAAAGAAAATTTTGCATATGCATCATCTTTTCAAAAGTTCAAGACTTTGAAAAAGTGCATCACAAAAATATTTTCTGCATTGTACATAACATTTGCATAGCATTCACATTCTTTCATGATTGAGCTTGATGATTGAACCAGTCCAAATAAAGTCGAAGATTGGAGCTTGGTTGGACCTTATTGCACCTAATTGCACTGGAACCTTTTGGGAACTAGATTTAAGGTACTTCAAGTTTATTTAGACTTAATTCTTTGAGACTCAGGGCTGGGTTCAAGTCACCTCAACAGACTAAACAGAACTTTTTGAGACACGCATGACTCTTGTCGGCCGTGACCTAACTTGGACACTTGCACCTTTCACTTGGTTTAACTCAGTTAGAGTGGTGAGGGGAATGGATTTTCTAGTTTAAGACGCACACGAGTGGAAACATTCGTCCTCGTCTAGGGAGGGAAGTGTACCCCAACCTGATTCAGTAGCCATGAGTTCTAAATAAAGGAGAGTGTGGGTTGCAATAATGCTTCAAAAGAGGGATAGTCTTATGGCTCAAGAGAAAAAATTCCTTTATGTAAATGTTGCGGTAAATAGTGTGTCGAAAAAAGAACTCCAAGGGCTCGTTTGGTTGCTGGGTTGAGGCAGGTTGGGGTGGGTTGGGGCCGATGGTAATAGTAGTTGTTTGGGATGGTTATGAGAGTTGAGGAGGGTTGGAATAAAGAATGTGATGCGATGTCACTATGATTTGTGATAGAATTCCATCCAAAGAAAAGAGGGGGTAAATCGGGTTACCCCGGGGTAACCCGGGGATAACTCGGTTACCAAACGAGCCCCAAAAAAGTGGACATGCTTGATTGAAAATAAAATGCCTGCCGGAGTATGTATATATGTTGTATAGAAAATAAACAAGCTTGAGCATCAAAGTTGTACCATGTGAGCCTGCAGATGGATGACTTGACTACACTGGTCAGGCATCCCGAGATAGGTAGCTACACTAGCTATTGTCTATTCTTTTCTTTACCTTCTCCTTTTGAGTTGGATATCACTTGAACTTAGAAGGGAATACCCTCTCGAGGAAAGAGTTGCTGGATTAGGGAATCATTGAGTTGTCATTCTGGAGAAGTCAGTTCTTTTGTCATTCCAGTCGGGGAGAGCCACTATCACTTGCATTGTACAAGTCAGCTTCATAGTCATAAGGGTTTGCGTATGTGATGAAACCCAGTTCATGCTCTTAATTCGCAGAAATTAACCCCATAGCTTAGAGTAGGTGTCAATAAGAACCAGATTAATACTTGTAATTATCTGACCCGTGGAATAAATTAAAAATACAAAAATAACAAAATTAAAAATCGTAGTATTTTTACCCTTAAAATGCTCACAAAAATATTTCTCACTTTGTTTAACCTCTTCTCCATTTTTGGTCAACATGAAACTTGTAGATCTCATCAAGATCTACAACTTCCATGTTTTGAGTTTTTTTTCCAAAATCGGCTTCCTTCTCCTTTTTATTTCACTTTTTCTCTCTAAATAATCTGATTGGGCCATGTGGCGCATTCTGGTTTCGCCACGCGGCTCGGTTCCTTACGTGCCACCCGCCCCTCTCTATCTGTCGTTGGATCACTTTCTCTCCCTTCAGATCTCCACCGTTCTTCCCACCTTTGATATCAACCACCCGATCATCCTTCAGAAGCCATCTGAACCGTCCATGAGCGCCTTCTTCTCCTTGTGTCGCGTATCAAGCTCCAACACCATAAGATCGCTTCCAGGCATCTTCATCCCAGCCGCTCCTCTCTGCTGGATCATCAACCATCCGATCAAACCCAGATCAAATCTCATCCGTCCGCAACCGACACATTCTCCTTACTCCACGTGGCACCTCCGGAACCTTTCGATTGCACCTCTCTGATTTAATCTGAGCCGCATATGTGTGCCTATCTCTCCGCCGTTGGATCACTAGATCTAACAACCAAGAAGCTGTCGTCAACCTCTGGAGACTACCTCGTCCACGTCGCGAGACCACTTGGCCCTTCCCATTTCCCCCGCGTCTCCATTCATCTTCTCCACGATCCGGGCACCCTATAATGGAGCCCGAATCTCCACCATCCTCGCATGAGTCCACGCTCTCCATAACTCCCTCTCCCTCACTCCATAATATCCACGCAAACCTCACCCCCCATCACCGGAACCGCCACCTCGCCTCGATAAATACTTCATCTCCGCCTTCGTTCACCGGCGTCCGCCTTTATGTGGGGCTCCACCCAGCATCTCTCCTCCTCCCCGTGATAGGGGGAGGTTGGATCGAGGTGCCATGACGACGGTAGCCTCCGGCATCGACCCCTGGTCATGGTAGGCCAGGACCGCGGAGCTCCACCTCCGCCAAGCTGCTCCGAGGGTCGCCGGAGTCCAGCAATGACCCGAGCTCCCCTGGAGCTCAACCTAGACCACCTCCTCCGCCAAAGATTTCATGTAATCTCTCTAATCACCTCTTGTATATTCCTTCGTTCTTCTTTTAATTAATTAGGACTCCACACACGCTTTCATCCTCCATTGATCATCTCGTGAGCTTCGCCACAACTCCACCATTCACGCGCCACCCTCCGATCACCTTTGTCTTCTTCTTCATGCCTCGGCCACCTTCGACCCATCTCCTCCGCCCTTTACGGCGGAGGAGCTCCGGTTCCTCCATCCCTTCACTCGCTTGGAACCCCATTTCACTCATGTTTATCCACGCTCCTTGCTTCATCTATCTACTAACCGTGATGGTACTTAATTGTTCATTGGTTGGAACGTCACTGGAGCTCATTTGTTGAGCTTCGAATTATGCATTAGTCCACTGACGGGAGCGTCCACGTGGTCCTGCGGCTTGTCTTCACTACGACGATCAACCCCGCAGGACCAAGGAGTCCAATGGAGGTGTATGCTGGATAGGGGACGGCGGTGGATCTAGGAGGTCTACGTCGGAGCACAGCCAATTCCGTCGTAGGAGGCGACAGAGTCGAAGAACCAGAGCTTCCAGATGCCGTTCGATCATCTTGATCGGACAGATCACAACGAGCCACGTCGCCATCCCTCAGGAGCTACAGCGACCGTATGATCCCTTTGATCGGACGGTCCATGGGCGCCCACATGTCTGCTCCGAGCCTCTTCCCTGTGCCTTTAGGCTCGGAGCACTCGAGCTTCTCCCGAGCCAGCCGAGCCTGCATCTGAGCCCGATCCGCTAGCTGAAGCAGCCCCAAGCCTCCATCTCCATCTGAGCTTGGCCTCACGTACCTAAAACACGCATGGTCTGGAAAAATTGCGTGGAGGTCCTACCGACTTCTCCATATTGAATTCAGATCCAGAGCTTACATGTAGACCACATGCGCCTGGGGTATTTTGCACTCATACCCTCGCAGGTTTTAATAATTGTAAAATACCCCTGCGTGTGTGGGTAAATTACAGGGAAGGCCCTGTATTTATTTTATTTGCATTTTAGTCCTCTCAGGGACCTGTTTGCTATTTATCTTTTACGTTTTCTTGTATTTATGCCCCTGACTTCATTTGTGAATATCTTAAGCATCGTATCTCCGTTTCTGTTGATTTTGGTCTTGTTTTGAAGCTCGTTTCATTGTCTTCTTGATGGCATGCTTATATTTCAGATTTGACACTATGATTTTTGATGTATTATTTTAATAGCTAAGTGTCTTTATTGTAATGCTTCACATGCCTTATGTTTCTACATCAATGAGACTAGCTTCATGAATTGAACCTGATTTTATTCATGATTAAATGGCTCAAAAATTCTGATTTAGGGCATATTCACATTGCATCTCGTTGCATTTCTGTGCATCTTGTTTCTTTCATAAAAAATAAAAAATGCATTGTTCATGTTTAGGCATATTGTCTACCTTCTTGCATTTATTGGCCTACGATTCTTTCATCCAACATTTAATTCAAATAATAAGAGTCTAAATTATACTAAAGAGGCTCATGTCCATGAGTTCGACCTTGGGCTTGCCCAAGTAAAAAATAAATCGACCGCTTTGACCTTTCATTGATACATTGTTTCGAAGCGGTTTTTGACGTACTTTATTTTACCCCGCTACAACGAACATGGCTAATTATGCATAATTAGAAGGGTGAAATTAGGGCTCATCAAATGGAAACATTGCCGGAGACAGGGCTCATCTTTTGTCTTATTTGGATTTATATTTATTTAATTAAGTGTTTTCTATTCGTAGGTCAATTTGTTCATGTTGTCTTGTATCATTAAAAATTTCTTTTGATTTGATATCTAACGTTTGCTTTTGTGGCAGGGCTCTTGACGTTCAAGAGGCGAGGAATAGGTGTTTCCCCGCTGTGAGGAGTTGCATCAGCAATTTTCAAGAGGAATCGAAAAAAGATGTCTCGCATTTTATTCCATTTCATATGCATGTAATAATCTTCTTTATAATGGTCTTCGATCGAAAACTTACGCTTGTAAATGAGCGACTTATATGTGGTTGTGTGGGGATCATCCCCACTTGAGTATCGACCTAGGACAAGGCACACGGCTCTTCGAGCTTCTTTCACATTTTTATTTTATGTGCTTGCTCATAGGTAGGACACACTTTAATTAAAGATGCGCATAAACATCGATTCACTTAGCCAAATTAAAAGATATTCTTCCCCGCTAATAGAAGCATGTTAAGTGTGGTTTTTCCATCGACTTGCATACATATGATTTTGATTTTCAATTCAGACCGTGTTTTCACGCTTCTTGCTCAAGGCGCTGCATGTTTTCTCGCGTAGCCTAGATCATGATTTTCTCGACTGCATGGTTTTTTCTCGACTTCCCTTCCTAGATTGATCACCTAGGTTAATGGAAAATGGGAATGAGTAGTAGACGATGATTGCTTGGTTTATGTGCTCACTTTTAATCAGTGATAACCTTAAGCAAATAAATTGGGATTATTAATTACAAGTCAACCTAAAATGGAGCAGAATCTTGTTTTGGGAGAGCAACACCCGTGTTTACGTAGATGGTTTTATTTGATATTTTTCCCGTATAAACTAGAATGTTTTTAATCGTCAATAACCGATAAGATAATCAACCAACATTTGTTGGTTTCACGTGTGAGTTGGTGAAATCAAAGGGTTTTTACATGCTTGTTTAAGCCTTAGTTGCTTCGACACCCTCCCTTAGACCTTAGGTACTCCACTAATCTCCGAAGATTCATCCGCTCATTTGTATATCCATCTGACTTCTTCGTTCACCTCAGGTCTCCCCCAACATCAATTATTAATCTTTATACTTAGGCTACTCTCAACTTAAGTATAGGGGGGACCTGAGTCCTTGTGATTTTTCTACTCATCTTTCGTTGCCTCGATATTTAGGTTATTTCTAATCTAAGTATTGGGGAAGCGTACCTTAGTTCATGTATATTTTTCTATATCTAAATGGACCTATGTCCTTATATCATCTAGTACTATGTGGACATAGCAAAGCTTAAGTATAGGGGGTATACCGTATATAAAGTATATGTACTTTAGCTATATTTTGAAAATTTTGAAAAATTTAAAACTTTTTGGGCTAAAGTGCAGTCTTTTGAACTAAGTGGACAAAATTGATTTCAAGATTTTTCTATATTATTTTACACTATTTTTAAATAAAATTTTTGGAAAGTGATTTGAAAAATAAGTTTCTCTTATTTTGAAAAATATTTGGAAAATCTTTATTTGTGTGACATGGTTTGGAAAATTATTTTCTCGATTTCAAGAAGATGAGTCTAACCTGTGTTTTAACTTCATTCAAAAATCCATAAAAAATAAAAAATCGAAAATTCTTTAAGAATCAAATTGACTACTAAACCCAAATAAGTAGTTGCGTTTAGTCAGGGTTCGCCCTTAGTAGAGTAGGTGGTTTAGAGTACATCGCGTAAGGCTCCATCCTCAAGCAACGGGCTCCGGCCTGTACTTACACCTATACTAGCTGAATGCAGATGCATCTACTCATTTGAGTTTAGGCAATCATTACATCTTGTAAAGTCTTCATAAAAATTTCAAAAAAAAATTCAAAACTTGGATGAAGGAGTTGGACAAAATACCCAACATTTTTCACTCCCACTCAGGATCAGAATTGTTCGAGACTAATCGATTTATGAGGTCTTGAGATCTTAGGTTAACCAGCCTTAGCTATCGGGGTCTTAAACTTAATCATCCACATTTCCCTAGGTTTCTAGATTTGTGTGCTATATTGCATGCTTAGTCTCCTTCCTTAAGAATATGATCATCACATAACATGCATGATTGCGGTCTCGATGAGATGAGTTGGAATTTCACTTGAGGAACTGGGATGAGGGATTTGAGTTTGGACTTTATTCAATGATGCTCGAGGATGGGATAAAATCTTTGAAGGCTTCATGAAACCTGATTGTCAGCATTTTATCCAGTATGAGAACTTGGTTCTTATGCTAATCTGTTGACTTTGACCTAAGTGCCAGGGAGTGAATAAAAAAAATGTTGATCAATGTGTGCCAACTCTTGGTAAAAGCAGTAGAGCTAGCCAAAATTATTACAAATCAAAGAAAAATCATTGTTGAAAATAAAGCTCTCTTTCCACAAAGTCAATCATCAAAGAGCTTCCACCAAAGGCGAGTGCTCCCAACCATTTTCAAAGTATCCACTTGGACCACCACTATTAGGACCAGGGGTGGGGCTTGCACCCAAAAGGGCTCTGCATCGTAAATGCTACAAGTCTGGGTGTAGAAGGTATGATAGGTACTCAAAAAAGGCACACCCTGGTGTATTCCTAGGAAAACAAGTGCAGACGGCTCCAACTTCTCTTGACGGACGCACTGATCAACACCAAAAAAATATGTGTTGCGTAATAAGGCACTTGAGAGGATCCTTGTTCCAATGAGAGAGAGAGAAGAAATGACACAATCCTAAAACCCTCCATCAATTGGCATGCCACCTACACTTATAAGTCTGACAACTAAAGAGACGGTGGATTGAACGCAATATTTGGTTTATTCCCTAGAGTCGAGGATTGGGTCCTTAGGAGAATTTCTTGGATCAGGATCTTGGATGACGTTTTGACTCTACTCTCGTGATCACGGTCAACACTTAATGTCATATCCTTAGTTTATATGTATACAAGAGAGAGTCTGGAAAACTAGAGGAATTGGATGCCTCTTGATTAAGGATGGGTTGAACTATGAGATTTTGGTTCTCTAAAATTGAGAGGACTTGAACAGATCCAATCCTGAACGCACATGCACAAGGGGGTTAATCCATCTCATTCCTTTTTGTAATGCTCGGGGACGAGCATAGTTTAATATAGGGGGTTGATGAAACCCAATTTCATGCTCTTAATTCGCAGAAATTAACCCTCTAGCTTAGACTAGGTGTCAATAAGAACCAGATTAATCCTGGTAATTATCTGACCCCTGGAATAAACTAAAAATACAAAAAATAACAAAATTAAAAATCGTAATGTTTTTACCCTTAAAAATGCTCACAAAAATATTTCTCACTTTGTTTAACCTCTTCTCCATTTTTGGTCAACATAAAACTTGTAGATCTCATCGAGATCTACAACTTTCATGTTTTGAGTATTTTCCAAAATCGGTCTCCTTCTCCTTCTTATTTCACTTTTTCTCTATAAATAATCTGATTCGGCCACGTGGCGCATTCTGGATGTGCCATGCGGTCCAATTCCTTGCATACCACACGCCCCTCTCATACACCGTTGGATCACTCTCTCTCTCCCTTCAGATCTCCACCATTCTTCCCGCCTCTGATATCAACCACCCAATCATCCTTCAGAAGCCATCTGAACCGTCCATGAGTGTCTTCTTCTCCTTGTGTCACATATCAAGCTCCAACACCATACGATCGCTTCCAGGCATCTTCATCCCAGCCGCTCCTCTCCACTGGATCATCGACCATCTGATCAAACCTAGATCAAATCTCATCTGTCCGCAAGCACCGCATTCTCCTTGCGCCACGTGGTGCCTCTGGAGCCTTTCGATTGCACCTCTCCAATTTAATCGGAGCCGCTTACGCGCGCCTATCTCTCTGTCGTTGGATCACTAGATCCAACGACCAAGAAGCCGTCGTCAACCTCCAGAGACCTCCTCGCCCACGTCGTCCACCTCGTAAGACCACTTCACCCTTCCCATTTCCCCCGCGTCTCCAATCATCTTCTCCACGATCCGAGCACCCCACGATGGAGCCCAAATCTCCACCATCCTCACGCGAGTCCACACTCTCCATAACTCCCTCTCCCTCGCTCCATAATCTCCACGCAAACCTCACCCCCATCATCGGAACCACCACCTCGCCTCGATAAATACTCCGTCTCCACCTCGTTCACCGACATCCGCCTTTACGTGGGGCTCCGCCCAGCATCTCTCCTCCTCCCCATGACAGGGGGAGGTTGGATCGATGCACCATGATGACGGTAGCCTCTGGCATCGACCCCTGGCCATGGTAGGCCAGGACTGCGGAGCTCCGCCTCCGCCAAGCTGCTTTGAGGGGTCGCCGAAGTCCATCGATGACCTGATCTCCCTTGGAGCTCAGTCTAGACCGCCTCCTCCGCCAAAGATTTCAGGTAAGCTCTCTAATTCCCTCTTGTATATTCTTCTGTTCTTCTCTTAATTAATTAGGAGTCCACACACACTTTCATCCTCCATTGATCATCTCGTGAGCTTCGCCACAACTCCACCATTTACACGCCACCCTCCGATCACCTTTCTCTTCTTCTTCATGCCCTGGCCACCTCCGACCCATCTCCTCCGCCCTTTACGACGGAGGAGCTCCGGTTCCTCCATCCCTTCGCTCGCTTAGAACCCCATTTCACTCACGTTCATCCACGCTCCATGCTTCAGCTATCTACTAACCGTGCAGGTACTTAACTGCTCATTGGTCGGAACGTCGCTGGAGCTCATTTGTTGAGCTTCGAATCATGCATAAGTCCACCAACGGGAGCGTCCAGGTGGTCCTGCGGCTTGTCTTTACTCCGACGATCAACCCTGCAGGACTAAGGAGTCCAATGGAGGTGTTTGCTGGACAGGGGACGACAACGGAGCTAGGAGGTCCACGCCAGAGCATAGCCAACTCCACCGTAGGAGGCAGCGGAGTCGAAGAACCAGGGTTTCCAAATGTTGTTCGATCATCTTGATCAGATGAATCACAGCAAGCCATGTCGCCATCCCTCAAGAGCTACAACGGTCGTCTGATCTCTTTGATCGGACGGTCCACGGGCGCCCACGTGTCTGCTCCAAGCCCCTTCCCCGTGCCTTTAGGCTCGGAGCACCCGAGCTTCTCTCGATCAAGTCGGGCCTACATCCGAGCCCGAGCCACTAGCCGAAGTAGCCCCGAGCCTCCATCGCCATCTGAGTATGGCCTCACGTGCCCAAAACACGTGTGGTCTATAAAAAATGCATGGAGGCCCCGCCGACTTCTCCATATTGCATTCAGGTCCAAAGCAGACCACATGCGCCTGGGGTATTTTGCACTCATACCCTCGCAGGTTTTACTAATTGCAAAAATACCCCCGCACGTATGGGTAATACAAGGAAAGGTCCCATATTTATTTTATTTGTATTTTAGTATTCTCAGGGACTTGTTTGCTATTTATCTTTTATGTTTTCTTGTATTTATACCCCTGACTTCATTTGTGAATATCTTGAGCAGCGTATCTCCGTTTCAGTTGATTTTGGTCTTGTTTTGAAGCTCGTTTCATTGTCTTCTTGATGGCATGCTTATATTTCAGATTTGACGCTATGAATTTGTATGTATTATTTTAATAGCTAAGTGTCTTTATTGTAATGCTTCATATACCTTATGTTTTTACATCAATGAGACTAGCTTCATGAATTGAACCTGATTTGCTTCATGATTAAATGGCTCAAAAATTCTGATTTAGGGCATATTCACATTGTATCTCATTGCATTTCATCTTATTTCTTGCATAAAAAATAAAAAATGCATTGTTCATGTTTATGCATATTGTCTACCTTCTTGCATTTATTGGCCTACGATTCCTTGATCCAACATTTAATTCAAATAATTAGAGTCTAAGTTATACTAAAGAGGATCGTGCCCCTGAGTTCGACCTTGGGTACCCAAATAAAAAATAAATCGACCGCTTTGACCTTTCATTGATACATTATTTTGAAGCGGTTTTTGACGTACTCTATTTTACCCAGCTAAACGAACATGGCTAATTATGCATAACTAGAAGGGTGAAATTAGGGCTTGTCAGTATGATGTAGGGTAGTTCTGACCTGGCTATTGAGATGGTCTGAACCGAGTTATGTGACTTTCGAAGGCTGTTGTGTTTTAAATTTGGTTCCCGACCAGGTTCCACACACATTTTCGCATCAAGATCTAACCTAAGCTCCAAATTTTTTTATTTTGCAAAGACATGTTTAAAAAAATTGAAATCAATTCAATTTATTCTTTCCTTTTCTTTTCTTTTTTATTCTTTTTGTACTTATTGCATAAGTGTTTGGTAGGGACTAGCAAACTCAAATATAGGGGGGTGATGAATCTCCATTTCATCACTTTTATTATATCATTTTGGCCTTAAAACCCTAGCTAATGCATGTAAATAACATCAATTTGTACAAAATAACATCCACCATTTCTTGCATTTATTGTGTAAATAATATTGTTTTTAATGCTAAAATTATAGAATAAAGAGAAGAAAAGAAAATTAAGAATAAAATATCAAAGATATTTTATGACCCTAAACCCCAAGACCAAGTTAAGAATTGAATTGGTCGATAAGGAATAAAATAGGGGGAGATAAGGGCTAAAAATACAATAAAAATCTATTAATTTTATTCATTCAATAATTCATTTTGACACCTATTTTATTCTTTATTATTTGTTCATCAAATAAAGAAACTTTGTACATGAAAGTTGTAGATAATAATGTAAATTAAAATACAAAATTGAGTTTGTACAAAAATAATGCATAGTGTACATTTTATACACAAAATAAAAAGCTAAAATCCCAACTTCACAGACCCATATCTTCTAAATAAAAACTCAAAATGTATCAAAATCACTCTAATTGTATATAACATTTCATAAGTTATTTACTGATTGTGGTTTCATATTTTTTGGAGTTAAGGTGTGAAAGTTAGGTTTTGGACACTCATTGTATAGTAGACCTAAATAAAATATTCATTTTATTCATTCCTTATTCTTTTTACAAGTTCATATTTTTATAATTTGGTAATTATTATTTATAACTTATGTGCATATTAAAACCAAAATACCTAAAAGAACACACAAAATAAAATAAGTCTATGCAAAAACATAGTCAAAAAAACATATGTTATTACTTGTATATAAATAAAAGTGAACCCTATTCTTTTACTATTTATTCTTTTTTTTACTCTTGTAAATATTACTTATATTCTACTAAAAATATAAAACTCAAATAAAACCTAAGAATATACATTAAAATGGAATAATATATATAATACATAGATAAAATACCTATATAATTTATATACCTATTTATTTAAGTGTACAAATAATATCATAAAAATATAATAAAAATATATTTATGTAGATAAAAATAAGCTATAAATATATAAAATAAAAATATACAAATAAAAATAAAATAAGCTAAAATATAGGTAAATATACCTATAACTATACCCTTAAAAATTAACTACTAATAAATAGCATCAAAAAATAAAAAAAATCATAATAAAATATTAAATAAAATAATAAACATTTTTTATTTTATAATAAAACCTTAATAAAATCAATTACTATTTTTAATTAATTAAATATGAATAATTGAGCAATTTTGTCTTCTTATGCCTTGAGTTGGGCCAATCACAGAGCCCCGTCGGTTGACCAGTGGTCAAGTGTCCCGTCAGCCTCTGACTTACATCAGAACTATCAAATCCCTGCTTTTCATCCTAAATTTCTGCATGATCTATCCATCCATCGCCTTCGATTCCTTCACATGAAATGATCATTGATCATCCATGATCTACGCTCTCTCCTTAGGTTTCTTATACCTACGCCCAATTTGTTCCAAACAACCAGTCAATAAGGGTGCCCATCTGGTTTTGTAAATAAACATCTCCTCCTCCCATTGCAAATTTGGTCAAATCCGAGTCTAGGAGCTCGATTCTTGCATCTAGGGAGTTTCCTTGTGACAGGAGGTGCTCCCCGACGGTTTGGATCAGCCCTAGGAGGACGAAGGTGCGCCCACGGCCGTCGCCGGCGGCCCTGCTCCCTGAGCTCTCTCAGGTATAAGAGATGTGTCTTTTATGCGTGTTTAGGTAGATTTCATTCTTGTATTTTGATATTAGTCTTCTGTCTAGCATTGTAATCAGTAGGTAGAGTAGTGTAGCTAGAGTCCCTTGCGGGAGCTTCCGAGCTTCGGCCTGATTTCACCTTGATCTGAGTGATTTCTGAATCCCACCTCACGTTCATCACCTTCCCCTGTGCATTCTCCATCTAAATCACTCATCAAGACCCCCTGATCGTGCACCGACCGATGAAGTGGAGCTCTTCCATCACCATTCACTAGAGCTCCTCCGCCCACCTCCATTCTTGCATAATCAGCTTCAAATTTCGGTTGAGGAGCACCCCCTTGAGCCATACATCTTTTCCTTACAGGTCAGGAGCTTAACAAAGCCGTTTTGGGCTCAAATCAACGTAACCTGTAGGTAAATGGAGTGGCCATACTTCCTTGAGCTCGTCAGGTCCCTCCCGTGGGTCCTGGACCTTCTTGTGACCCTCAACAGTTGCGGAGAACCTCTCCGGACGTGTGGAGCCCAACACCATTGCCAAAGATCACCGGGAATAGGAGGAATCAATGATCGAAGGTCGGGAAAGGTTTGAAAGAGGCATGTATAAGCAAGCGTCAACCCGCACGAAACAACAGATGCCGACAGGTTGAGAAGCACTTTCTCACCATGTCCACGGTTGCAACCATCAACAACCTCCCACAAAAAAAGCAAGACAAAGGAGTGCCTCTAATCAGTTGCGAGATTTTCGATCAAGTCTTCAAGCGAATCCTTCATGACAATGGTTCTTCCATCAACCTCCTACCCTTGTCATTACTGCAAGAATTATGGTTGGGTCCTCTCAAGCAAATGCATATGATCCTTCAGTTAGTTGATCGATCCATCAAGCGACCTCGAGGTCTTTTGGAAGACATTGTGGTGAAGGTGCGAGAAATGCAGTTTCCAGTTGATTTTGTAATCCGTGATATGGAATCACCTGCACCCTTACTCCAGACTCCTATCATCCTGGGTCGACCATTCCTCCATCATGTACGACCCATCAAAGAAACATGAGACCTTCCCTCTACCTTCCTAGATGATGAGAAGAGTCAGACAACTCTCTCTGAGGAACACAACATAATAGCCCCGGGAGAAGGGGTGCCTCCAAAGGGAGTCACAGTGACCAGGCCCAGGTATTTACCAAAAAGACAGGTCTCCGCAAAGTCGTCACACCATGTAGGGGGGTTGAGGCTTGCTCACTTTTGACATTTGACCTCGCTTCTTGCACCCCTACACGAATCATACCTATGCTTAGCCGTAGGTTCAGGACAGCTGACCAGATGTGGCTATGGCCTTATGATTCATGCGCACATTGTCTTTCTTCTTACTGAAACTACGCTTGTGGACTAATTGCCCACCCGAGGGAAGAGGAAGAATGTGTAGGTGTAGGAGTTCTTAGTAAGAAAGGTAGATTATTACCGCTAAAGTCAAATGTATTTAAGTTATTCCCCAGATTGGTAAGTCAGCAGGCTACTGACTTGATCCTTCCGATCCAGTCAGCTAGAACCTAGGAGCCAAGCTTCCACACCACATCTACCTAGAAGAAGATGCCAAATCATCCCGTGAGTTTCAAAGAAGACTGAATTCGAATCTAAGGGACGTCGTTGTGAAGGAAATCACGAAGTGGTGTGGCGCAGGCTTTATTTATCCCATCTCTGACTCAAAATGGGTAAGCCCCTTGCATGTAGTTCCGAAAAAGTATGGGCTTACCGTGGTTACAAGTGATAGAGGAGAGGAGATATCTACTCGTGTACCGACATCCTAGCATGTATGTGCTGACTACCGCCGTCTTAATGCAACAACAAAGAAGGACCACTTCCCCTTGCCATTCATTGATCAAGTTTTAGAAAGATCGGATGGCAAGGAGTTCTTCTACTTTCTAGATGGGTATTCCTGGTACAACCAAGTGGCAATCGCCCCTGAAGATCAAAAGAAAACAACCTTCACTTGCTCGTTTGGCACCTATGCTTTCAGGAGAATGCCCTTTGGATTGTGCAACACACCAACAACATTCCAGAGATGCATGCTTGCAGTTTTTGCCGAGATGGTAGGTAGTTTTCTTGAGATTTTTATGTACGACTTCTCCATCTATGGTGACAGCTTTGATTCTTGTCTTGAGCACCTGGATAGAGCACTTCAGAAATGTCGTGAACTCAATCTTGTATTATCATGGGAAAAGAGCCACTTCATGGTCACAGAAGGGATCATGCTGGGTCACATCATTTCTGACAAACCCGGAATCTACCCTTTCAATTATGTCATTTTAATGCGTTGTAGTCGGATAAATTCAGAGTTTAATCAAAAACCACTTTTTTTAATTAATGACAATTGAAGAAAGCGGTCAATTTATTTTTTTACTTGGTTAAGTCCAAGGTCGAACTCAGGGAGGCAACCGTCTCCTCAGATTGGTTTAAAGTCGATCAATAATTTAAATTTTCAAAGAGGAATTTTTTTGGTATTTTTAAATGCAATAAATGAGGCAAATGCAATTTTAGCAAAGTTGAGAGGTTAAACTACAAAATTCGATCAACTCAAGTCCAAAAATTATGAAACTTGGCCAGACTGTGAAATGCAATGAAAAATATGCATTTTAATTTTTTGGAATTTTTATGCGCAAAATGGATTTTCTTTTAATAAAATAATGCAAATAATGAGAAATTCGATAATAAATTCTAATAAATATTAAACCTATTTATTTCAAGGAAATAAAATTATCTAAGATATATCACGTGTATATCTCAGAAAAATCCTAGATCCTAAAAATGTTGGATGTAACACTTATTAAAAATTAATTAGTGAAATGCATAAAATGATTTTTCTAGAAAAAATTATGCATGTAAATGCAAATCTTTTTGGGCATATTGTTACTATCAACTAATTCTACGATCCATGAAGTTTTGGCACTTTTTCGAGCAATGGTTAATTAACTATGAATTTTTAAGCGCAAGATGGATAGAATATTCAATGTTCTACAAAATAATATCAATTAATTAACCACGGAGATAAAAATATCAGAAGCAAGCCATATTGGAGAGAATTAATTGAAGAACGCAATTCATTTTTTAAATAATAAAATGGTATCAAAATAAGGTTCAAATTAAATGTAGACCATAGGTTTCAGAATGCAAATACAGAAATAAAAAATAACATAAATATGCAAACTGCATAAGGACTCAATGATAATTACCTATCCCCAGAGGGGGAGATGTGAAAATTCTCCAATGTCACGTGCAACGCACATGACCTCTGGCTGTGGGCTTCTCTGGAGATAGGCAGAAAGGCGGGGGCTCCTTCACAAATAGCCCTAAGAAGGGGGGCGTTGGTCACGTGGGGGGATGAGCCCCCTTCTTCCTTCGTTTATCCTGATGGTAGGCGGCATGCGTTCATGTGGGGGCTTCGGTCAAGGGTGGTGGTCGAAGGCATCAACTCCACAGGGAGGCGCGGGGGGAGAGCGGCTCGCGACAGGGTGCGGCATGTGGTTCTGGCGGAGAGCCTCTTCTCACGGCGTTGGAGAGGGTAGCCGAGCAGGCTACGCTGCAGCGTGCGACTGCAAAACAGCTGCGGCGATGCACGGCTGTGTATCGAAGCAGGTCACGGTGCTTGGAGGAGGCCGACTGGGGGTCGCCACCGTGGACGATGTTGTACGAGACGGTACGCAAGAGTCTGGTGGAAGCTCTAGAGGTTGTCGACGGAGGATCTCCTTCGTGCATGGGCACGAAAGAAGGAGGTCATTCTCCTGCTAGCAAGAGGACTGTTGCAGGATCACGGATGGAAGGGCGGTAGAGTTTCGTGCTCCTGTGGTCGAGAACGACGGTTGCGCAGAATTGCTGCAAGGAGAAGCGGGTTGTGGCAAGATGGTGATGTGCAGCAGCAGGTGGTCGATGAAGCAGCTGGAATGTCAGGAAAGTGTGGCGGGGAAAGTGTGGAAGCGCGACGTGTTGCGGGAAGGCAGAGTAGATGATGGGGTGATGGTGTGCTAGACGGAACAGGGGAAAGAGGGTGAAACAGGGGAAGAAGACGGCGTGGGAGAGGAAGGAAAAAGACGGTGGATCGGATATCACCTGGGTAGGGAGAGGACGGAGGCCTCTTCCTTGTTGTCACTTCGACTCCGCGACGGAGGAGGAGGCTCGAAAGGGATCTCGTCGATAGGATCTTCGCCGGAGAAGAGAGGCCCCTATCACCGGCCTCTCTCTCCAACTCTCTCTGTCTCTCGGATATGGCAGATGATGAAGCTCGTCGATGATGATGGCTTATATAGAGAGGTTCGCCCTGAGATAAGGAGGATGAGAGGATAACGTGAAGGAAGTCCGATGGTTGTGGAGAGTTGACTATTGCTGTGCAACAGGCAGAGGAGGTTGTGCGCGAAGCGCGCCGTTCTGTTGAGGAAGATGATACACGCAAGTTGACTGGGAGGAAGAAGGGACCCTCACATGCGTAGCACATGAGTTGAGATTTTTAATTTATTATTTATTTTAT
This sequence comes from Ottelia alismoides, assembly GCA_037367405.1. Classification (NCBI taxonomy): domain Eukaryota; kingdom Viridiplantae; phylum Streptophyta; class Magnoliopsida; order Alismatales; family Hydrocharitaceae; genus Ottelia; species Ottelia alismoides. The sequence goes on along the minus strand of JAZKJV010007596.1, from coordinate 110,839 downwards.
TACTATTTTATATAAAAATGAAATAAAAGGGTGGTTAAATGAGTGACATGTGACGGCTCTAGGAGCTGCCATGTGTCAACTCCATAAAAATCCGAAAATTAAATAAGAAGATAAATGGAAAATAAATAGCAAATGAATCGGATAGAAAAGTGATCAACACGAAAATTTCTCATCTCATTAAGATATACAACTTTTATGAAGAGACTGGGAGCAAAAGAGGTCATTTGTGCAAAATAATTTTTTTGTGGTACTCTATGTACATAAAATACCTTGATTTTGGGGTTTTGTAATTTTTTGGTGATTTTTAATCAAGAGAAAAATCAAGAAAAATTATGATAAAATAAAATATAAATATTTACACATTAATCTAATTTTTGTATTTTTAATAAAGAAGAAAATAGGAAAATAAAATAAAATAGAGAAAGTTGAAGATTTGTACAGACTCGCAAAGGACACTCAGACTTGGTCAGTTTCTTTGATTTCAATCTTAATTTGGATTTGGACTTTTATTATTTTATTAGAACTTTTATCAAAGAATATAAATGAAAAAGAAATAAGAGAAAAATAGTTAATTATGTACATAAAATATTAGGTCAAAAACTTTTAAAAGACAAAATGCGCAAAAGAGGCCCAAAACCCAACTTTCACATACGAGCTTCGATTTTTATGAAATTGATCTTGTTTTGAAGGTCTTTGAATATGTATTACTTTAAAAGTGAGTAGACCTAAATACAACACTATATGAGGAAGATATGATCATTTTAGTATGTCTAGTCTGAAATTTGGATTTTGTCTCACGAGTCAATTATTTGAGTTAGTATTTTTTGTAATTTTTCCTTTAATCTTGTTAGTAATATGTACACAGTGGAGGTGGTTTGAGGTCAATTGAAGTTAGCATGAATTAGTTAAAATGCATGAAATTGGACTCAAATGTGAAGATGATTATGAATGCAATTATGAGTGTTAAAATGCAAATATTAATTTTACATGCATGAATGATAAAAATGCAGAATAAATGATGAAATGTTGCTAATTACTCAGGAACGAAGCTTTGTTTTCATCTTTTAGTATGATGAATCAGGGATTCATCAACCCCCTATGCTTAAACCTTGCTTGTCCCTGAGCAACTAGAATGAAATGCAAAAGTGAAATGATTTTGGGCTCCACACGAAAGTCATGAACAAAAGATGAAAATGGAGCTAGACCCGACCTTTAGATTAATAGTATGGCGGAACTTCTCTGAGACTTAGGATTTTAAAATCAACAGCCCTCAAGTTCTACATATCATTGTAACAGTTTCGGCTCAAAAGTCATCTTAAATCGATCCTTCTCACAAAGCATATCCCATGAACATTGAACAATTGTCTCATCTGTGTGAAAGGTTTTAGCTCTCCCCATCAAGAAAGCCGGACTACCATGTAAACCCCCTCCCAGTAACTCGTCCTCGAGGAGTCAGGTATTTCCTTCTAAGGTCTGACGCGTTGTGTTCACAATCGAAATGGGGAGAAATGAGAAGAAGGGGAAAAGAACTGGATGGTGGCCAGTGTAGTAACCTATCCTTGTGAAGCCAGCCAGTTTAGCCAAGTCTCCACCAAGATCTGCAGGTTTTCTTGAAGCTTGGACCTTTTTCGTCAGATATTTATTTGGTAATTTGTCTTCTTTTTGGTATGGATTTTTGGTGACTATGCATGGATCTTTTTGTGCCCCTACGGATATGGAATCTTTTTTTCGTACATGTTTTGGGGTATTGGAAAAATTGTGCCCAGCCGTCCATCCCTTTTCCTAAGCTTTATTTCAACCCATATTTCGATCTTTAGATGTCCACGCTACCAGAAAAGAGACTCACACAGTCTTCCAACATCCCGTTGATGAATCTGTGATTCATCACTCTAAAAGTTGAAAATAGAGTCTTGTTCCCGAGTAAATAGATGCATATTTCCCTTTATACTGTAAAATTAGCATTCATGCATGCAAGCATAATATCTGCATTTTAGCATTCATACTTGCATTAAATAAGAAGCCAATTTCACTTGTAAATATCCACCTGTATATTAGATAAAATACCTTATTTGTATATATTTTATACTAACTCCAAATCCAATAAAACCAACTCTATAGTGTATACATTACTAACACTAATTAAAGAAAAATGTCAAAAAAAATACTAACTTATAAAATCACCCAATAAAACCTCAACCCAAGTTTGAAGACCTTAGATCTTAAAACGTACATATCTCTCTCATACGACCTCCGAATTAGGTCTACTCACTTTTAAAGTAAAATACATTCCAAGACCTTCGAAACAAGACCAATTTCATTAAAATCGGAGCTCGTATGCAAAACTTGGGTTTTGGGCCCCTTTTGTACATTATACATAATGACCGTTTTGCCCCTGTATTTTACCATTTTATTTTCTTAATTATTAAAAATCCAAAAAAATTAGATTAAGTTGTAAATATTCCTCTCATATTTTCTCTATTTTTATTTTGATTTTTCTCTTAATTTAAAATGACAAAAAAATTACAAAAGATAAAATACGGTATTTTATATCTATAAGGTACCACCCAAAAATACATTTTTTACAGATGATCTCGTTTGATTTTCGGCCCCTCATGAAAGTTGTAGATCTCGTCGAGACGAGCAACTTTCGTGTTGACCATTTTTTGATTTAATCTCTTTTATTATTTCTTTTTGATTTTTGTTTATATTTAATTTTTGATTTTTCTAGGAGCGACATGTGGCAGCTCCTGGAGCCGCCAAATGTCACCCCATTATTTTATTAATTTCGTATTTATTTTATTATTTTCGGATTTATTTTTATTATTATTTTATTATTATTACTTTAATTATTTTAAGTAGCCTACTTATATTATATTATTTTATCTATTTTATTTTTCCCTTTTACTTCTTCTCCCCTTTCTTTTCTTCCACTCCAAGCCAATAACTCCCCACTATCTCCACTTCCTCCATCTTCTCCATCCCTTCTCCAACTTCCCTTTCCTCTCTTTTTATTCACCATCATCTCCTTCATTTTTCCTCATCCGCCGTTATCGAGAGAAGTGAGGTCGAGCCCCTTTAACCTTCAGGTGACAGCTGCAGGAGACGAGTCGAGCGACGACAACCTCAAGGCGAGATCCGCGGCTTCACCATTGCCGCGTCGCAAGATCCAATTGGACTTGCTCAGCTTCGAAGGATTCCGCCATCCTTCTCGAGGCCACGACGGAAGCCGCATTCCGTGGCTCCAAAAATCCGGCGAACAACCACAGGTAAGTACTCTCTATCTTTACTTTGTCAATTTTTTATCTAACGTTGTTTATTTATTTTGCTAAAAAAAGATCCATCTATCATTTTCTTCAAAATCATCACCACCTCAACCACCATCCACAAACCACTACACAAAAACCATCATCACCATTATCATAGTGCCCACATTTGTCAAACACCACATTCACAAACATCTCATTTCCATCACCACATTTTTCAACACAACAACCATCATCACCATCTACCTTTTCACATTTTCACCACTGTTTTCAAGGAAAATACAAAAAAAATATATACAAAACAAAACAAAAAAAAACAACACAGGTTGGGTTGCCATCTTCAGGTCGACGTTCCCCACGCTGCCGTGCTCCGCCCCCGGCGCCACCCAGATCCGCACGTGGCCGCACCTCGTGCGCGGCACCTCCTGCTGCCGAACCGTCCCACCTGCGGGCGCCGCGCCGCGAAGCTCCTCGCCCAGCCGCGCGACCAGCTCGCGCGCGCCCAGCGCGCCGCCTCCATTACCGCCGTAGGCCCACCGCCGCGGTCTCCGCCCGCATCGCCAGGCCGCGACCGCCATCGCGGCTCCCCACCGTCGCAGCAGTCCTCCCGCGGGCGCGCACCCGACCTCGCCCCGCGCCGCCCCCGCGCGTGGCCACGCGTCCGCGACCTCCTGCCGCACCAGCCCCGGCCCTCGCCGCCGCCGCCCCTCAGCGGCGCGGCCCCTCTCTGCTCCACGCGTCCGCGCCTCAGGCCGCCCGCGCGCCACCGCGCTTCCAGCCCCCGTCCACAGGAGCACGACGCCCCGCAGCCAAGCGCGCACCGTCTGCGGTGCACTCCTCCGCGAGCGGCCGCCGCTGCCCCTCCGCGCGGCTGCGCGCCGGCCTGCTGGACGCCGCCCACGCGACCTCCAGGCGCGCCGCCTCCAGCCGCCCGTGGTGCTCAGCATCCTCCAAGCCCTTGGTCGCTGCCCCCATAATGTCCGTGAACCCTAGCGTGGAGAAGAGGAAAAGAAGAGGTCTATTTATCTTTTATTTTATTCTTGTGAAAATTGCGTATTTTGCCTTCTATGTTTATTTAATTGCAAAATAGTCTCTGTCTGTATTTCAGTTCATTTCATTTTGATTCTGTTCTGCAAGTACACCCCTGACTTTGGTCATTAATTTGGATAGTGTTTATGCACCATTTTCAATCAAAAAAATAGCATGTTATAGAGCAACTAATTGTTTATCTAGTGACTATTTATTTGCATTTTTGTGGCTATTGGATTATTTATTAAAAATCAGAGACTGAAAATCAAAGATATTTTACCCATTTATGCTCTGAAATTCGCATAAGCCTATTTATTGCTCCAAAAATGTGAAAAAATTGTCAATGATGCCTCTAAGTGTGCTTTAATTACTGTCCAAATTTTGTTCAATTCGGAGTTGTCGTTTGCATAAAATAAATTGTAGAGCGATTTCTGTACTTGATTTTTAATTAATTCCACGAATAACATTTTTGAGAAATTTCAACTCTCCTGAATTCGTTATTGAAATATCTATTTGAGATAAATTTCTGATGACTATGATTCTTACTTGTACTGTGTAAGTGAAATATAGCTCTCCACATCAGAAATGACTCGGAACCAGCCTCCTCTAACAAGGTAACTCAATAACCCGGTCCAGTAACTCTTTCCTCGAGGAGCGGGGTATTCCCTTCTAAGTTCAAGTGCGACCAACTCAAGAGGAGGGGGTAGAGAAAAGAATGGACGGTAGCCAGTGTAGCCACCTATCCCGGGATGCCTGACCAGTGTAGCCAAGTCATCCAGCTGCATTTTCTTTGCTAATATACATACTCCGACAGGTATTATTTTTTTTTCACTTGTACCTGTCTGATTTTTTTGGAGTTCTTGCATTTTTTCCTTTTTTTTCCTTTTTTTCTTTTTTTTGGAACTATATACAAGGTGCAGCATGTACATCAGGAGTTTTTCCTCTTGAGCCAGTAGACTATCCCTCTTTTGAAGCATTATTGCAACCCACAGCATCCCGTCCTTAGATGTCAACACCACCAGACTAGGTTGAGATGCACTACCCTCCCTAAAGGAGGACGGATGTTTCCACCCGTGTGCTACTCCAAGGTAAAGGATTCTACTTCCTCACCACCTCCTCAATGAAGAGCTACGTGCATTGTGCTTGTCCAAGTTAGGTCATTATCTAAAAGAATCCTGCGTATGCACGAGATATTCTACTTAGACTAATCAAGATGACATGTGAACATAGACTTGCGGACTCAAAGAATTAAGTCACTTGACCTGAGAAATCTTAACTCCAGTTCCTATAAGGTTCCTCTGAAATTAGGTGGATTAAGGTCAAATCAAGTCCATCCTCAATATCTACTCATAACTTGGTTCAGAACCCATCAGCTTTTCACTTTGCATATGCAAGATATGCAGATGATGTGCAAATGGCATGCTATGTAGATGAATGAAATGCAAGACTCTTTTTTTATTTTTTTTCCTTTTTATTTTTTTTGCAAGGATGATATGCAAGAGTAAATAAGAAGCCTTTTTGTTTTATTTTTCTGGTATACAACAATTTTTACAAGCTATACATAGTATACAATTTTTTTGGTATACATCCTATTTTACAACAAATTTTACAAAAGTATGTTTTACAAGAATTTTATAACTTTTTATACAAGTAGTATACAAAATTTTAATTTATTTAAATTTTTTTTTTAGTTTTTACAAAAGGTTTACAAGTATTATACAAGTATACAAATTTTTTTTTCGATTTTTACCCACCCATAATTATTGCAAAATATATACAAAAATACGCGAAAATACGCGAAAGTACGAGCTATGGGTAAAGTATATATGTAATATATACACGCCCCCCTATACTTAGCGTGTGCTATGTCCTCAGAGCACGAAAGCGACTAAAAAGACATAGCTCGGGCTAAGCGTAGGAGAGCTAAAATAACAAAAATGTATAGAAGTCGCTCCGCCCCCCTATACTTAGGCTCTGGCAGCCTAAGTGTAGAAGAAGATCAAAAAAATAGGGCGGGCGAGGTTAAGAGGAGAAATGGAGGAGTATATACACGGCGGGCATCGGTCCCCCTATACTTAGGCTCTGCTCAGCCTAAGTATAGGACAGGAATGAGTGTGAGAACCGATGTGATCTGGAGGATGTACAATGAATAGATGCGGGTCACTCTCCCCCTATACTTAGGATCTGGCTATCCTAAGTATAGTCATGAGATGATATGGAACTGGGGCGAGTGATTCGAATCACTGGATAGGGAGGGAGAGAATGTATGTACAAGAAAGAGTTAGAATATACAAGGATTAAGAAGGTTTGTGATGAACCTTCTTGCGGACGCGAGGAGGTGGATAATATACATATGCGTCGCTGTCAGAATCGTCCTCAGATGAATAATAGTTAGGTGTAGGGATCGTCCAACGCGGGTCGACACATGGCTGCTTGCTTAGATAAGGCTTAAGAACAGCCGAACTGAGCTCACTCATATAAATCACCTTATCTGGACCAGATGAGGACTCTTCCAAAAATTCCTTCTCCGGTGTGTTGAAGGAAATTTTCTTAGTCGGTTTTCTAGAACCTGAATCATTAAAAGGGAGTGGAGAGCGACGCGCCTTGAGAGGTTCGGGAGAACACCTCGAGGAATCAATTCTCGACTTCCTCTCACTAGATAGCCGACTAGAAGAGGGAGCAACCGTGTTTTTAAGTGGAGTCAATTTTGTCTGGGCTGTTTCCTTAGAAGGTCCGGGTCGTGGCGTGGTGCTGACTATGGGTTCCTCATCAGACGAGTCACCATAAAGATTGTAATATTCTTGAAGGGTCAGCACATGTCTCGGGAAGGTTCTAGTGGTCTCAGTCGGCTTGGCATTATTGGGCTCTTGTGTCGGATCATTGAAATGATCAAGGCAATCCTCAAATATCGTGTCCGACTCAATGATAGCTTCCGGTCGTGAGTCCTCCTTAGAAGCTATCACGATGGTGGTGCAAGCAGTTGATGAAGTGGAGGTGTGGGGAGTCTCTGATCCAATGATCGTCCGGACAGTCGGTTTCTCAGGTGTAGCAGAGAGGTGAGACTCATCTACCTCTCGATGGTCATGACTGTCAGCAGATGTGCGGGTCACCTTAGAGTAAAGTTTATCAAAGAATGGATGAGGTCGAAGCGCTCCCAATGCTGTAAAATCGATTTCCCGAGTCTCGCAATCTATAGTCGCCTTAGCCAAGGCTAAGAACGGCTTCCCGAGAATAATAGGAGACTGGGAAAACTCTCCTCGGTGCTCGATGTCAATGATCGTGAAGTCCACCTGGAGTAGAGCACCTTGGAAAGTAACGATGACTGAAATGTTTCCTCTCGACCGTTTGATGGATCGGTCAGCCAGCTGAACGATCTCTCTCGACTTTCTAAGTGGCTTGAGTTTGAGCTTGTCAAACACAGAGGTCGGGAGGATATTTATCGGTGAGTCATCATCGATTCTCGCATGGGTGAAGATGGTGTCTTTGATTTCAGACTCAACTCGGGGCACCCGCTTCACTCTGCGGCTTTTGGTCTTTCTCCCCATCACCAAGGAGGTGGCCATAGACACTATGTGTCTTTCAGTCCTTGTCCTCTTATTGCCCGACCTCTTGGGCATCAATTTACTTCTCACAAATCGTTTGAGGTCGGGAAAGTGATCTATGGCCTTTATTAAGGGAAGTTTGAAAATCAGTTCTTCATCGAGTGCTTCCCTTACGGCAGGATCTAATTTTTTTAGGTCATTTTCATTTTCAATTTTTATATGGGTTTTTGGTTTTTCAAATTTTTTGGTATTTTTGATAGATGAATGATCAGACTCTGGATTAGAGGGCAAGTGGTTAGTAGAAGAGGGAGATAGAATGGACTCCAGCTGTACAGACGGTGTGGGTTCCCTAATGTTTGCTTGGCTTTCAACCTCAAAATTACTCATATCCTTTTCCACTTTCATTCTCAAGCTGACAGAAATTGAGTTCAATATTTCCATGACATTTCTCAACTCATTACCGAATGATTCACTTTTCTCAATAAGTCTGGAAATGTCATCCTCCACAAAATTTTCATGACAAATCATGGAAGAGTTCTGCTCAATTGGAGGAGACTGCTGAGACGTTAGGGTCTCATACTCAACATACCTAGACTCTGGCAAGTAATTCTGGGTCGAGTATGGACCATCCGAATGGCAGATATTGGTCAGAGCCTCATATGATGGAGTCAATGAACGAGGGACTAGTAAGTCTAGCTCATTAGTCCACTCCTGTGAATGTATAGGCTCTCCGAATGAAGGCTGGTTAATGGAGGCTTGATCACTAAAGTCAATCAAGTCTGGAAAATCATGATATTCAGGCCCCTCAATTCGGGTTGTTTGATCGATCAAATGATGCCCTAAGGTCAAGTCGGGAGGTGTATATGTAAATTGTTGTATGGTCCCTACTTGAGGTGAGAATGAAGTAAACGGGGGCATATAATTCTGCCAATCATCTGTCTCAGCCGTGGCTTGCTCTTCATTTGATTCTTTAATTCCTGCAAGCTCTCGAGAATAAGGACAGTCAGCCCAAGATGGAAGTGGATCCGGAATGTCAGAATATGGAGTAGGTGAGAAATGCGAAGAAGTGGAGAAGTCAGTCGGAGTTTTGACTTCAAGATCGGGTTGAGGAGGAGCCGGCCATGGGTAAGGGTCTCCCGTGGATGGCGGAGGAGAAAGCGAAGATGAACGGTAGATGGTCGAGGAAGAGTGACCAGAGGTCATGGGGTATGGGGACCAATATCCCGACATCTTGAGGAGGGAATGATGAATGCAAGAAGATTGAGGTAGAAATGTGCAATTACACAAGATAACACACACGACAGACACAAAGACAAACGCAAGAGCAAAACCCCGAGTTCACACTCAACACGGTGAAGGACCCGAAACCGAGTCCAATTAATCTTGTAAATTTTAAGTGTGGTTTTCAAGCAAGATAGCAAGGATTACGTGGCCTAAAGGGAAGTCGGCTCAGAGCCGGATGCGTCTTCCCTGTTTAACCTGTCGCCTAAGATACCGCCACTCCTTCCTTTCTTCGCTCCTATCCCAAGTCGATGGATTCAATGACCACACCCCTATCTACCTGCAAGCAGGCGGAGGCTGACAAGGCCGGAACTTCACCCCGGGGGGTTACTGGCAGCTTGTCGCAAAGTACCGCAATTTCGCCCCTATCTACCTGAGACAGGCGGAGGCTACTTGGTACTAGTCAATGAATCTGAAATTATTCGACTTGTGATATTTGCTAAGATCAGTCAGAATGTGATATGGAAGGCGGGGATTTGGGCTCTGCCTTAAGGTGTTCACACACACTCAAGTACCCTCACTCAGCCTGAAAACAAGGTCGGGGTTACTCTCCCGCAAACAAGGGTTACTTTTAGTTAATTTTTTTGGGTCCAATTCAATTAGCAGCCTCGATTTTAGAGATTAGTTATCACTGATATTAATCCACACAAGCAATCACATCTACCGTCCAGTCCCAATTCCTTTATCCTAGGTTAGAAAACCGAGAGAGAAAATCGGAAAAAGCCGATGCGATCGAGAAAACGATGATGAATGCTTGAGTAAGAAGACTTACAGTGCCTCCAGCTCTCTACAATGCAGGATGCAGTACTGAATTGAAATTTTACACTAAATGATATGCAAGCGATGAAAAGCCGCACCTAAACAGGTAGTCCTATTAGCGAGTGAAGAACAAGTTAATTTGACTAGATCTGTGGTCTAAGTGCGTCTTTTAAGTGATGTGTGGTCCTAAAAAATTACGAGCACAAGCAAATCCTAGAGTGGCTCGAGGAGCCGCTAGTGCAAGCCTAATCTAAAATTCAATCCACACAGCACACGGGGACACGGTTCTACTATGTTTACACACGCGAGAACCCAAACGGGAACCACTGTAAATGCAGAAACTTTTTTACAAGTTAAAAAAAATGAAAAATCCTTCTGGCGTCTCAACAGCCGACTTGATCCACGAACCGTCGGCCTCCGATGCACTTCGAGATGCGTCGACTTCAAGAAAGCCGCTCCAAGTCCACCGGGCCCTCGCACAAAAAGATATAAAAATGTCAGATAAAGAGAGAGAGAAAAAATAAAGAGAAAAGAAAATAATTGAAAAAAAATGGTATAATTACAATGTGGTTCGGGGATCAGACTACCCGATTGAATGGAAAATGCAAATCTAAATTTCTAAAATGATCCTAAGCCGTTTGCCTCCCCGTCTAAGTTGAGCTAAGTGCATAGTGCGAGAGAACAGATTAATTCCCTACTCAAAAGCTATACCTAGAATTAGTAGACCAAGTCAAACACTAAGAGTCAAATGTTGCATATTGTCATGCGGAACTCAAAGAATTAAGTCAAAAGACTTGAAGATTCAAAAATCATCTTTCTCAGTGAAGTTCTTAGGTAGATTAAGGCCTAGTCAAGACTACTCTCCACTTCTACTCACAACTCAGTTCAGAACCCAATAACATTTCAGTTTGCATATACTAGTTATGCAAAATGAAATGCAGATGCATATAGGTGCAAGATGATTTTTTGTTTTTTTTTCTTTTTCTTTTTTATATGAATGCAAAAATGATATGCAAGAGAAATTTTCATTTTTCATCATTTTTTCCTTTTTTGATTTTTTGTATTGTGTTTTGTTTTTTTTTTTTTTTGCATTTTTACCCATCTCGTAATTATTGCATAAATATATAAAAAAATACGTGATAGTATGAGATATGGGTAAAGTATATATGTAATATATATATATGCCCTCTATACTTAGCGTGTGTTATGTCCTCTGAGCACAAGAAGCGACAAGAAGACATAGCTTGTACTAGGCGTAAGAGAGTGAAAAATAATAAAAAGAGTATAGAAGTCAATCTCCCCCCTATACTTAGGCTTTTGTCAGCCTAAGTATAGAAGAAGATCAAAAAGTGGGGCAGTCGGGGTCAAGAGGAGAAATGGATGAATATATACAGGGCGGACATCGGTCCCCCCTATACTTAGGCTTTGGTCAGCCTAAATATAGAAGAAGATCAAAAAGTGGGGTGGTCGAGGTCAAGAGGAGAAATGGATGAATATATATTGGGCGGGCATCTGTCCCCCCTATACTTAGGCTTTGGTCAGCCTAGTATAGGATAAGAGTGAATGTGAGAACTGATGAGATCTAGAGAGTATACAAAGGAGTGGAATGATGAATAAATACAGATGGCATTGGTTCCCCCTATCTCAGGCCTTGGCCTAAGTCTAGGAAGAAAATATACAAGGAAATCGATGGGGGCGAGGGAAAGCTTGGCCGATGATCAGAGCGGTTTATGGTCGATCTTTTTTAGGAAACGTGGTGGAAGTGAATACTGATTGGAAGAAGATGAATCAGACGATTCCCAGCCACTGTCAGATCTGTCATTGGAATAATAAACAAAGGTCACGTCACTCCAACTATTCTTATTTTTTAGCTTTTATCTCAGAGCTTGCTCAGTTTTTGGGTCAATCTTTTCTTCCTTTGAATATTCAGATGAACAAGTGTTAGTCTGGTCATAACGTATTGTTCCAGTATATTGAATGGGACCAGGGGAGTCAGCTTTAGAGGAATAATAGGGAGGAACAGGGAAAGTCTGACATGGGTTGACATATGATTTCTTGTTCTGATCAGGCTGCAGATTCTCCGAACTGAGCTCTCTCATATTGCTCTTATCCTCGAACTTGATGAGTAATCCTCAAGAGATACTTTTTTTGAAATGTTGAACGTGACAATTTTAGTCAGATCAAGAGGTATTCTTTGTGAGGTGATGACCATGGGTTCCTTATCAGATGAGTCTCCATATAGATTGTAGTATTCTTGTAAGGTCAAGACTCGTCCTGCGTATTTACTCTATGTTAGATTAGCATGTGTGGACTCAAGGAGATATGACATAGGTTTGGGTATGGTGAATCAGGTGTGTCTCGATTGATTTCATTCACCTTCGTAGGTTCATCAGCCGTTTCATAAGATGTCTCTCCTTCATTTGAGTCTATGATAAGTGGAGAGGTTTGAACATATGAAGATTCTTCTATGTCATGACTGACGGTTTTTGGTTCGGTTGTCTCAGGGTTTGGTGTGTCCTTGAGAACTTGATCAATTTGGTTTGGATTTGGGAATATATCTTGATTCTCGTAATTAATAGTCACTCTAGCGGAAGCTAGAAACGACTTTCCCAAAATAATGGGAGACTCAGATAGATCTCCTCGATGTTCAATGTCCAGGACACGGAAGTCCACTATATGTATGACATCTTGGAAATTAATGGTGATGGAAATGATTCCTCTCGATCTTTTTGTAGATCGATCATGAAATTGAACGATCACTCGGGTCTTTCTGAGCGGTCTGAGTTCGAGTCTGTCAAACACGGGCTTCGGGAGGATATTTAGTGTAGAATCGTCGTCAAATCGAACATTATTAAACTCAATATTCTCAATTTCATAGGTCTCCTTGGTCAATCGTTTAACTTTCCGGACCTTATTTGTTTGGGTTAGCATCATCGAACTAGCCATGGTGATTAAATGATATTCTGTTCGAGATCTTTTCTTTCCCATCTTCTTAGGTGATAGTCGACTCTTCAAAAATCTCTGAAGATCGGGAACAAACTCTATGGCCTTCATTAATGGAAGCTCTAAGATTAGACTTTTGCAAACTGCTTCCATATTAATATTGTCCATTTTTTTTTTGAAATTTTTGATTTTCTAATTTTTTTAGAATTTTCACTAAAGTCAATATGAGGGTCAGTGGTCAGTGGTGTTTGTTTGTGGGTGTCAGACACATGATGGTTTTCGGGTTCGCTATGTGATTTTCTTGATTCCTCCTGGTTGATGATCATGTCTTTTACTATTTGGATGATATTATCAAATTGTTCAGTCAAAACCTCGGTCCTATTATTGATCTGAGCTATATCATCCATTATCGTCTCATGACTTGGATTTGAATGACTATACTCAGTATGCCGCAACATTGGCATTTTATCTTGAATCGAGATATAATCAGTTTCGGTGATCGAGGTCTGGCCATGAAGTCTATTTCCTTGACTTTGAGTGTCATCAATGTGATCAAAGGAAAAATGATCATACTTGGGTTGTGGATCATCCCGAGTAAAGGATGGTTCAAACAGTGAATTTTCATAAGTAATTGGGAATCGTGTTCCTATATCAAAGTTGGTTAGGCCGATATTCATCCTCGAATCCGCTCGCTCCATTATGTATTCATGGAACATGACCGGTTCTGGGAGCGATTCATATCTTAAATTTCAACCAAGGGTGGGTGGGTGGGTGAAGAAAATAGTGTCTGGGGAGAAACTACCTCAAAGAGAGGGTGCCGCTGAAAAAAGTGGATACGAAGATTGGGAATTTATCATGTGAGCGCGACCCATTGAGTCTGGGTATGAATGCTAAAATTCCGTCATCTTCGAATGGAATGGAAAATATTGATTCGTGAAACCACGATCAGTATGTGCAAGTGAATTGTTACACAGTTCAATACATAAATTCAAACCCTGATTTCACCAACTCAACTTAGTGAAGGCCGTGAAGATTCAGCCAAATTATCTTATCTGTTTTAATTAGTGATAAATACAAAATTGGAAAGAGTTAACGAACTGTTTGGTGCTCGTACTTCCCTACAGACTAGACCGGTTCTTACGACTAGTTAGACCTACTTTCAGCCAGTATGGAAGTAAGTACAGATCGTATGAGTACGGTTCAACGTTACTTGAGGACGGAGCCTTACGCAATGTCCTTTAAACCTCTCACTCTGCTAAGGAAATACAGACCTTTTACTGGTTACCCGTAGATCCTCACTGGAAAGTAGCTAATCCCCTAAAAAGAAAGAACAAGTAGTCTATACAAAAATTCTCGCTTGGCTCTATCCTAGTGTCGTCTTTCTCTCTCTCACTAGCAATAAAATCAAACAATGACGGGGTTGCTCCCCCAAAAACAATGATTTTCACATTTTTCCAATTTTAATTAATCAATAATGTTAGTAGTCTCGTAGTTTTAATTTGGTTATTACTTGAATTTGAGTGGGGAACAATGCACGTCTACACAGGGATTCTGATTTCCTTTATTCCTATGTGAATGAAAACCAAGGGAGAATAAAAAAAGTCGTGCAACAGGAAACACGATGATGAATGATGAGTTAGAAATACTTACAGTGCTTCCTCGCAATATTCATGCAGTATGCTAGACAGAATTGAAATTTTTACACTATATGAATTGCAAGCAATGAAACCGCGCCTAACAGATAGTTCTACTTAGCGGGAAGAAGTGAGTTGAATTTGACTAAGTGAAAACAATCTATGGTACGTATAATTATAGTGTAAGTATGGTCCTAAATTATGAAGGGCACAAACAAATGTGAATTTACACTACAATGTGCCTATCCTAATTTCACCACTCAAGTCGGACCCCACCCTCAACGGAGGGTGAAACAGGCCGACACACCACAGAAAAAAGTTCAATCCTATTTTACACATGCGAGAACCCAATCGAGAACCACTAAAAAGAGCAGTTAATTAAAAATACTCTCTTTCCAAAAATTAAAAGATAGCATGTATCTGGTCGCTCCGAGATGCGTCGGTTTCTAAGAAAGCCCCTCGAAGTTCATCAGGTACCTCACACGAAAAATAGAAGATCAAAACTTAAAGAGAGGTTCACAAAAAATATACACAAATAAAAGAAACAAAAATGTTGAAAATGACGGGAAAAATGGAGAAATAATTACAAGAAAATCGGAGATCAGACTACTTGGGGATGGAAAATCTGAAGACTTAATTTTCTTAGAAACGACCTAAGTTGTGCCTCCCCAACGATGGCGCCATTTGACAAACCCGGAATCTACCCTTTGAATTGCGTCGTTTTAATGTGTTGTAGTCAAATAAATTCAAAGTTAATAAAAACCACTTTCTTAATTAATGTCAATTAAAGCAAGCGGTCAATTTCTTTTTTTTACTTGGTAAGTCCAAGGTCGAACTCAAGGAGGCAACTGTCTCCTCAGGTTGGTTTAAAGTCGATCAAGAGTTTAGGTTTTTAAAGAGGATTTTTTTTGATATTTTTAAATATAATAAATGAAGCAAATGTAATTTTGGCAAAGTTCAGGGGTTAAATTGCACATTTCAATCAATTAAAGTCCAAAAATTATGAAACTTGGCCAAAATGTGAAATGCAATGAAAAATACGAGCTTTAATTTTTTTGGAATTTTAGATGCAAAATGAATTTTCTGTGAATAAAAGAATGCAAACAATGAGATCTTCAACAATTAATTCTAATAAATATTAAATCTACTTATTTCCAGGAAATAAAATTATCTAAGATATATGACTAGGTAATATATCTCATAAAAATACTAGATCCTAAAAATGTTGGATGTAACACTTATTAAAAATTAATTAGTGAAATGCATAAAATGATTTTTTAGAGAAAACTATGCATGCAGATGCAAATCTTTTTAGGCATAATGTTGCTATCAACTAATTCTACGATCTGGGAATTTTTTGGCACTTTTTCTAGCAATGGTTAATTAACTATGAATTTTTAAGCGCAATATGGGTAAAATATTCAATGTTCTGCAAGAATAATATTAATTAATTAACCACAGAGATAAAAAATATCAGAAGCATTCCATATTGGAGAGAATTGATTGAAGAACACAATGCAATTTTTAAATAATAAAATGGTGTTGAAATAAGGTTCAAATTAATGTAGACCATAGGGTTCAAAATGCAAATATAGAAATAAAAAAATAACATAAATATGCAGACTGGACAAAGACTCAATGATAATAACCTATCCCTAAAGAGGCAGATGTGAAAATTCTCCAATATGTCGCGTGTAACACACGCGACCTCTGGCTGTGGGCTTCTTTGGGGATAGGCATAACGGCGGGGGCTCCTTCATAAATAGCCCCAAAAGGGGGGGTGTTGGTCACGTGAGGGGATGAGCCCCCTTCTTCATTCGTTTATCCCGATAGTAAGTGGCATGCGTTCGTGTGGGTGCTCCAGATGAGGGTGGTGGCCGAAGGCGTCGGCTCCACGGGGAGGTGCAGGTGGAGAGCGGCTCGCGGCATGGCACGACATGTGATTCTAGCGAAGAGCCTCTTCGCATGGCACTGGAGAGGGTGGTTGCGCAGGCTATACTGTAGCATGCGACTACAGAATAGTCGTGGTGACGCGCGGCTGTGTATCTAAGCAGGTTGCAGTGCTTGGAGGAGGCTGGCTAGGGGCCGCCACCGTGGACGATGTTGTACAAGACGGGGCGCACTCAAGAGTCTGTGGAAGCCCTGGAGGTTGTCGATGGAGGATATCCTTTGCGTGTGGGTGTGGAAGAAGGAGGTCGTTCTCCTATTTGCAGGAGGATTGGTGCATGACCGCAAATGGAAGGGAGATAGAGTTTCGTGCTCCTACGATCGGGAACAATGGTCACGCAGAATTACTGCATGGAGAAGCGGGTCGTGGCAAGATGGTGACGAGCAGCAGCAGGTGGTCGATGAAGCGGCTGGAATGTGAGGAAAGTGCAGCGGGGAAAGCGTGGAAGCGCGACGTGTTGCAGGAAGGCAGAGTAGACGATGGGGTGATGATGCGATAGATGGAATAGGGGAAAGAGGGTGAAACAGGGGAAGAAGACAGTGTGGGAGAAGAAGGAAAAAGATGGTGGATGGGATATCGCCTGGGGTAGGGAGAGGACGGAGGCCTCTTCCTTGTTGTCGCCTCGACTCCGAGGCGGAGGAGGAGGCTCGAAACGGATCTCGTCGATAGGATCTTCGCCGGAGAAGAGAGGCCCCTGTCACCGGCCTCTCTCTCCAACTCTCTCTCTCTCAGATATGGCGGATGACGAAGCTCGTTGATGATGATAGTTTATATAGAGAGGGTCGCCCTAAGATAAGGAGGATGAGAGGATAACGTGAAGGATGTTCGGAGGTTGTGGAGAGTGGGCGGTCATTGCGCAACGGGCGGAGGAGGTTTTACGTGAAGCGCGTCGTTCTGTTGAGGAAGATGACACACGCATGTTGACTGGGAGGAAGGAGGGACCCTCATGTGCGTAGCATGTGAGGTGAGATTTCTCTTGTTTATTATTTTTATATTAATTTTTTATAAAAATGAAATAAAAGGGGGGCTAAAAATCAATGACATGTGGTAGCTCCAGGAGCTGCCACATGTCAACACCATAAAAATCTGAAAATTAAATAAGAAGACAAATGGGAAAGAAATAGCAAATGACCTCAGATCAAAAGTAATCAACATGGAAATTGCTCGTCTAGATGTGATCTACAACTTTTATGAAGAGATCAAGAGCAAAAAAGGTCATTTGTGCAAAAAGATATTTTAGAGTTACTATGTACATAAAATACCTTGATTTTGGGTTTTTGTAATTTTTGGTGATTTTTAATCAAGAGAAAAATCGAGAAAAATTATGATAAAATCAAAGATAAATATTTACACATTAATCTATATTTTTATATTTTTAATAAATAAGAAAATAGGAAAATAAAATAATATGGAGAAAGACGAAGATTTATACAGACTCACAAAGGACACTCGGATTTTATCAGTTTCTTTGATTTCAGTCTTAATTTGGATTTGAATTTGTGTGTACTTTATTAAAACTTTTATCAAAGAATATAAATAAAAAGAAATAAGAGAATAATTATGTACATAAAATATTAGGTCAAAAACTATTAAAAGACCAAATACGCAAAAGAGGCCCAAAACCTAACTTTCACATACGAGCTCCGATTTTTATGAAATTGGTCATGTTTTGAAGGTCTTTGAATGTGTATTACTTTAAAAGTGAGTAGACCTAAATCGGACATTGTATGAGGAAGATATGAGCATTTTAGCATGTCTAGTCTGAAATTAGGATTTTGTCTCACGGGCCAATTGTTTGAGTTAGTAATTTTTGTTTTTTTTCCTTTAATATTGTTAGTAATATGTACACAGTGGACGTGGTTTGAGGTCAATTGAAGTTAGCATGAATTAGTTGAAAATGCATGAAATTGGGTGCAAATGTGAAGATGATTATGAATGCAATTATGAGTGTTAAAATGCAAATATTAATTTTACATGCATGAATGATAAAAATGCAGAAAAAATGATGAAATGTTGCTAACTACTCGAGAATGAAGCTCTATTTTCATCTTTTAGTATGATGAATCAGGGATTCATCAGTTTCCAAATATGGCATGGAAGTCGACCCGACAAAGGTGGATGTGATTGCCAATCTTGAGCCACCTCAAATAGTTAAGAATGTGAGGTTATTCCTAAGGCATGTGGGATTCTACAGAAGGTTCATCCATGATTTCAGCTACATTTCCTGACCTCTCACAGAGCTATTGTGCTAGGAGACAGAGTTTACTGTTGATCAGCAGTTCTGATTTCATTCAATCAGCTGAAGGAGCTAATCACTCGAGCTCCAGTCCTACAGCCGCCAGATTGATCTCTTCCTTTTGAGATCATGACGGATGTGTCAGATTTTGCAGTTGGGGTTGTACTAGGACAAAGTAAAGATAAGGCACCCTGTGCCATTCATTATGCCATCAGAACATTGGATGAAGCCCAGAGAAATTACACAGTAACATAAAAAGATTTGCTCAATGTGGTATTCACCCTGGAGAAGTTCAGATCCTATTTGCTTGGATCCACCGACCACTCTGTTATCCGATACCTACAGGAGAAGAAGGATGTCAAACCAAGGTTGATCAGATGGATCCTTCTACTCCAGGAGTTTGATTTGGAAATCAAGGACAAGCCTAGAATTCAGAATGTGGTAGCAGATCACCTCTCTAGAATTGAGCAACAAGAGCCGCTGCTGAGCAGTATACCCATCACAAACACCTTTCTTGACGAATCAATTTTGGTTGTGGGTTCGCTCCCTTAGTATGTCGATATTGTGAACTACCTCGTATCTGGTGTAGTTCCACAAGATTGGATGAAAACCAAGAAGGACAAATTCTTGTCGACTATTCATTTTTACCAATGGGAAGACCCACTTCTATTCAGGGAAGGTGCATATTGCATTTGGTGCAGGTGTATTCCTCAGAAGGAGCATCATAGTGTCCTCAAGCATTGTCACTCGCTCGAATCTGGTGGACATCACTCTGGAGACAGAATGACATCAAAAGTACTTCAGTGTGGCCTCTGGTGGTCCACATTATTTAAGGATGCAATAGCCTTTGTCAAACGATGCACTGATTGTCAGAGATTGAAAAGCACCCTCACAACGAAAGATTCAATGCCCCTAAAATTCATTCAGATAGTAGACGTATTCGATGCTTGGGCTATAGATTTCATGGGACCTTTCCCCAACAGTCAGGGATATGAGCACATCCTTCTTGTTGTTGATTATGTGAGTCGCTGGGTTGAAGCCATCCCTGCTCGAGCTGTAGATAGTCGGACAGTGCGCCATTTTTTGAAGGAAAATATCATCTTGCGGTTCAGGATTCCAAAGATACTCATATCAGACGGGGGTAGCCACTTCATAAACAGAGAGATCAAGAAGCTGACAAAGGAGTAAGACATCAAGCATCGTGTCGCATCTCCTTACCATCCTCAGACCAATGGCATGGTGGAATTATCGAACAGAGAAATCAATATGATCCTCCAGAAGCATGTGAAGCCGGACAGAAAGAATTGATCCCAACTCTTGGACTCCGTCCCGTGGGCATACAAAACCGCTTACAAGTCTCCCTTGGGCATGTCGCCCTACCGTCTTATATATGGGAAACCATGTCATCTACCCCTGGAATTAGTTCACAAATCTTTATGGGCTATCAACATTTGCAATTTGGACTCACAGAAAGGTGGTCAGAAAAGAAAGACGATCTGAATAGGCTCCTGGAATTTCGAGAGTATGCATATGATAACACATTGATGTACAAGGAGAAGGTGACAGACTAGCATGACTGGCACAATAGACGAAAGATCTACAAAGCTGGACAGAAAGTGTGGTTTTTCGATGCAAAGTTGAAGATCTTCCCAGGAGAATTGAAAATCAAATGGACGGGGTCGTTTCAAGTTCGAGAAGTACGTGGCAATGACAACATTGCAATATCATAATTGTCTCCTGACGCACAACCATTCGTCATCAACGGTCAACTACTGAAACCTTACCTCGAGCATGACACCTTCTTACTCATTGTCCACTCTATCCAAGTACTGTGCTCCAACTATACATCCACAACACTGTCAGTATTAAAAGATTCAGATAATGCAATTCAAAAACTTTTCCTTTAAGCTCTTTTCTTTTCTTCTTTTCTTCTTTTTTGTTTTAAAACTTTTGTTTTCTATTAAAAAAATGCTTATGTACCCCTTTTAGTCAGTCTGTTACACTTAGGTCGTACTTTGTCCTAAGTAAAGGGGGTGTGCACCCCAATTTATTTCATTCTTTGATCCTCTCCCATGACTCCCCTTCTTGTCAATACTCGGGCAATCTTACCCTAAGTATAGGGGGAGACAGTCTGAGTACGATCTGTTCATTCTCACCCTTGACCCTCCCTACTTTGTGTACAGTTTGCTATACCTAGGATTATTTAATCATAAGTACAGGGGGCGGTCAACTTATTTATTCATTCATTTTTTTTCGTTCATCTATTCTTTAGACTTTCCTATACTCAGCACGAGTTATGTCTTCTCTTTTCTCCCTGATTTATGAGGACATATTTCAAGCTAAGTATAGGGGTTGTATATACTCTGTATATACTTTACCCATAACTCGTACTTTCGTATTTCTGTAATAATACTCATGGCTAAAAATATTGTTAAATTCCTTAAAATCTCATAATAAAAACATGATTATATCTCCTCAAGCTCTTTTTCTACATATTGATTAATAAATCAGGTGAAAATACTTTTGCAAAATGTTTGAAAAATAGTTTGAAAATCTTTTTGAAAAAACATTTGAAAAACTGCTTGGAAAATGTTTTGTAAAAAGTGTTCAACCATTGTAAAAAGATTTTGTTTGCAAAATTTATTTTCTTTGCGTGAAATTAAAATATTTGAAAAACGATTTGCAAATGGTTTGAAAAATGGTTGCAAAATTAACTCAAAATCTATACATATTGTTTGAAAAACCTTGCAAAAATAATTTTCAAATGTGTGTAAATGTTTGTAAAAAATTGTTTGTGAACATTATTTTGGACTATGATTTTCAAAACTGTTGTAAAATAATTTTCAAATAAGTTTGAGGAGTATACACATCATATTAAAATTCTTTATAAATATGTTTATAAAAGTGATCACTTACCCCCCTTGTAAATTCTTTAAAACCTAACTCTTGTAAATATAAGATACATCCCCGTGTAAATATTTGTACCTATTTTCTTAGCCAAAATATTTTTATTTTCAAAAAATCACAAAAACATTTGCAAAACTAAAAATATCAAAAACATTTTTTTTGAAAAAACTTAGTAAAAGAAAATTTTGCATATGCATCATCTTTTCAAAAGTTCAAGACTTTGAAAAAGTGCATCACAAAAATATTTTCTGCATTGTACATAACATTTGCATAGCATTCACATTCTTTCATGATTGAGCTTGATGATTGAACCAGTCCAAATAAAGTCGAAGATTGGAGCTTGGTTGGACCTTATTGCACCTAATTGCACTGGAACCTTTTGGGAACTAGATTTAAGGTACTTCAAGTTTATTTAGACTTAATTCTTTGAGACTCAGGGCTGGGTTCAAGTCACCTCAACAGACTAAACAGAACTTTTTGAGACACGCATGACTCTTGTCGGCCGTGACCTAACTTGGACACTTGCACCTTTCACTTGGTTTAACTCAGTTAGAGTGGTGAGGGGAATGGATTTTCTAGTTTAAGACGCACACGAGTGGAAACATTCGTCCTCGTCTAGGGAGGGAAGTGTACCCCAACCTGATTCAGTAGCCATGAGTTCTAAATAAAGGAGAGTGTGGGTTGCAATAATGCTTCAAAAGAGGGATAGTCTTATGGCTCAAGAGAAAAAATTCCTTTATGTAAATGTTGCGGTAAATAGTGTGTCGAAAAAAGAACTCCAAGGGCTCGTTTGGTTGCTGGGTTGAGGCAGGTTGGGGTGGGTTGGGGCCGATGGTAATAGTAGTTGTTTGGGATGGTTATGAGAGTTGAGGAGGGTTGGAATAAAGAATGTGATGCGATGTCACTATGATTTGTGATAGAATTCCATCCAAAGAAAAGAGGGGGTAAATCGGGTTACCCCGGGGTAACCCGGGGATAACTCGGTTACCAAACGAGCCCCAAAAAAGTGGACATGCTTGATTGAAAATAAAATGCCTGCCGGAGTATGTATATATGTTGTATAGAAAATAAACAAGCTTGAGCATCAAAGTTGTACCATGTGAGCCTGCAGATGGATGACTTGACTACACTGGTCAGGCATCCCGAGATAGGTAGCTACACTAGCTATTGTCTATTCTTTTCTTTACCTTCTCCTTTTGAGTTGGATATCACTTGAACTTAGAAGGGAATACCCTCTCGAGGAAAGAGTTGCTGGATTAGGGAATCATTGAGTTGTCATTCTGGAGAAGTCAGTTCTTTTGTCATTCCAGTCGGGGAGAGCCACTATCACTTGCATTGTACAAGTCAGCTTCATAGTCATAAGGGTTTGCGTATGTGATGAAACCCAGTTCATGCTCTTAATTCGCAGAAATTAACCCCATAGCTTAGAGTAGGTGTCAATAAGAACCAGATTAATACTTGTAATTATCTGACCCGTGGAATAAATTAAAAATACAAAAATAACAAAATTAAAAATCGTAGTATTTTTACCCTTAAAATGCTCACAAAAATATTTCTCACTTTGTTTAACCTCTTCTCCATTTTTGGTCAACATGAAACTTGTAGATCTCATCAAGATCTACAACTTCCATGTTTTGAGTTTTTTTTCCAAAATCGGCTTCCTTCTCCTTTTTATTTCACTTTTTCTCTCTAAATAATCTGATTGGGCCATGTGGCGCATTCTGGTTTCGCCACGCGGCTCGGTTCCTTACGTGCCACCCGCCCCTCTCTATCTGTCGTTGGATCACTTTCTCTCCCTTCAGATCTCCACCGTTCTTCCCACCTTTGATATCAACCACCCGATCATCCTTCAGAAGCCATCTGAACCGTCCATGAGCGCCTTCTTCTCCTTGTGTCGCGTATCAAGCTCCAACACCATAAGATCGCTTCCAGGCATCTTCATCCCAGCCACTCCTCTCTGCTGGATCATCAACCATCCGATCAAACCCAGATCAAATCTCATCCGTCCGCAACCGACACATTCTCCTTACTCCACGTGGCACCTCCGGAACCTTTCGATTGCACCTCTCTGATTTAATCTGAGCCGCATATGTGTGCCTATCTCTCCGCCGTTGGATCACTAGATCTAACAACCAAGAAGCCGTCGTCAACCTCTGGAGACTACCTCGTCCACGTCGCGAGACCACTTGGCCCTTCCCATTTCCCCCGCGTCTCCATTCATCTTCTCCACGATCCGGGCACCCTATAATGGAGCCCGAATCTCCACCATCCTCGCACGAGTCCACGCTCTCCATAACTCCCTCTCCCTCACTCCATAATATCCACGCAAACCTCACCCCCCATCACCGGAACCGCCACCTCGCCTCGATAAATACTTCATCTCCGCCTTCGTTCACCGGCGTCCGCCTTTATGTGGGGCTCCACCCAGCATCTCTCCTCCTCCCCGTGATAGGGGGAGGTTGGATCGAGGTGCCATGACAACGGTAGCCTCCGGCATCGACCCCTGGTCATGGTAGGCCAGGACCGCGGAGCTCCACCTCCGCCAAGCTGCTCCGAGGGTCGCCGGAGTCCAGCAATGACCCGAGCTCCCCTAGAGCTCAACCTAGACCACCTCCTCCGCCAAAGATTTCATGTAATCTCTCTAATCACCTCTTGTATATTCCTTCGTTCTTCTTTTAATTAATTAGGACTCCACACACGCTTTCATCCTCCATTGATCATCTCGTGAGCTTCGCCACAACTCCACCATTCACGCGCCACCCTCCGATCACCTTTGTCTTCTTCTTCATGCCTCGGCCACCTTCGACCCATCTCCTCCGCCCTTTACGACGGAGGAGCTCCGGTTCCTCCATCCCTTCACTCGCTTGGAACCCCATTTCACTCATGTTTATCCACGCTCCTTGCTTCATCTATCTACTAACCGTGATGGTACTTAATTGTTCATTGGTTGGAACGTCACTGGAGCTCATTTGTTGAGCTTCGAATTATGCATTAGTCCACTGACGGGAGTGTCCACGTGGTCCTGCGGCTTGTCTTCACTACGACGATCAACCCCGCAGGACCAAGGAGTCCAATGGAGGTGTATGCTGGATAGGGGACGGCGGTGGATCTAGGAGGTCTACGTCGGAGCACAGCCAATTCCGTCGTAGGAGGCGACAGAGTCGAAGAACCAGAGCTTCCAGATGCCGTTCGATCATCTTGATCGGACAGATCACAACGAGCCACGTCGCCATCCCTCAGGAGCTACAGCGACCGTATGATCCCTTTGATCGGACGGTCCATGGGCGCCCACATGTCTGCTCCGAGCCTCTTCCCTGTGCCTTTAGGCTCGGAGCACTCGAGCTTCTCCCGAGCCAGCCGAGCCTGCATCTGAGCCCGATCCGCTAGCTGAAGCAGCCCCAAGCCTCCATCTCCATCTGAGCTTGGCCTCACGTACCTAAAACACGCATGGTCTGGAAAAATTGCGTGGAGGTCCTACCGACTTCTCCATATTGAATTCAGATCCAGAGCTTACATGTAGACCACATGCGCCTGGGGTATTTTGCACTCATACCCTCGCAGGTTTTAATAATTGTAAAATACCCCTGCGTGTGTGGGTAAATTACAGGGAAGGCCCTGTATTTATTTTATTTGCATTTTAGTCCTCTCAGGGACCTGTTTGCTATTTATCTTTTACGTTTTCTTGTATTTATGCCCCTGACTTCATTTGTGAATATCTTAAGCATCGTATCTCCGTTTCTGTTGATTTTGGTCTTGTTTTGAAGCTCGTTTCATTGTCTTCTTGATGGCATGCTTATATTTCAGATTTGACACTATGATTTTTGATGTATTATTTTAATAGCTAAGTGTCTTTATTGTAATGCTTCACATGCCTTATGTTTTTACATCAATGAGACTAGCTTCATGAATTGAACCTGATTTTCTTCATGATTAAATGGCTCAAAAATTCTGATTTAGGGCATATTCACATTGCATCTCGTTGCATTTCTGTGCATCTTGTTTCTTTCATAAAAAATAAAAAATGCATTGTTCATGTTTAGGCATATTGTCTACCTTCTTGCATTTATTGGCCTACGATTCTTTCATCCAACATTTAATTCAAATAATAAGAGTCTAAATTATACTAAAGAGGCTCATGTCCATGAGTTCGACCTTGGGCTTGCCCAAGTAAAAAATAAATCGACCGCTTTGACCTTTCATTGATACATTGTTTCGAAGCGGTTTTTGACGTACTTTATTTTACCCCGCTACAACGAACATGGCTAATTATGCATAATTAGAAGGGTGAAATTAGGGCTCATCAAATGGAACCATTGCTGGAGACAGGGCTCATCTTTTGTCTTATTTGGATTTATATTTATTTAATTAAGTGTTTTCTATTCGTAGGTCAATTTGTTCATGTTGTCTTGTATCATTAAAAATTTCTTTTGATTTGATATCTAACGTTTGCTTTTGTGGCAGGGCTCTTGACGTTCAAGAGGCGAGGAATAGGTGTTTCCCCGCTGTGAGGAGTTGCATCAGCAATTTTCAAGAGGAATCGAAAAAAGATGTCTCGCATTTTATTCCATTTCATATGCATGTAATAATCTCCTTTACAATGGTCTTCGATCGAAAACTTACGCTTGTAAATGAGCGACTTATATGTGGTTGTGTGGGGATCATCCCCACTTGAGTATCGACCTAGGACCAGGCACACGGCTCTTCGAGCTTCTTTCACATTTTTATTTTATGTGCTTGCTCATAGGTAGGACACACTTTAATTAAAGATGCGCATAAACATCGATTCACTTAGCCAAATTAAAAGATATTCTTCCCCGCTAATAGAAGCATGTTAAGTGTGGTTTTTCCATCGACTTGCATACATATGATTTTGATTTTCAATTCAGACCGTGTTTTCACGCTTCTTGCTCAAGGCGCTGCATGTTTTCTCGCGTAGCCTAGATCATGATTTTCTCGACTGCATGGTTTTTTCTCGACTTCCCTTCCTAGATTTATCACCTAGGTTAATGGAAAATGGGAATGAGTGGTAGACGATGATTGCTTGGTTTATGTGCTCACTTTTAATCAGTGATAACCTTAAGCAAATAAATTGGGATTATTAATTACAAGTCAACCTAAAATGGAGCAGAATCTTGTTTTGGGAGAGCAACACCCGTGTTTACGTAGATGGTTTTATTTGATATTTTTCCCGCATAAACTAGAATGTTTTTAATCGTCAATAACCGATAAGATAATCAACCAACATTTGTTGGTTTCACGTGTGAGTTGGTGAAATCAAAGGGTTTTTACATGCTTGTTTAAGCCTTAGTTGCTTCGACACCCTCCCTTAGACCTTAGGTACTCCACTAATCTCCGAAGATTCATCCGCTCATTTGTATATCCATCTGACTTCTTCGTTCACCTCAGGTCTCCCCCAACATCAATTATTAATCTTTATACTTAGGCTACTCTCAACTTAAGTATAGGGGGGACCTGAGTCCCTGTGATTTTTCTACTCATCTTTCGTTGCCTCGATATTTAGGTTATTTCTAATCTAAGTATTGGGGAAGCGTACCTTAGTTCATGTATATTTTTCTATATCTAAATGGACCTATGTCCTTATATCATCTAGTACTATGTGGACATAGCAAAGCTTAAGTATAGGGGGTATACCGTATATAAAGTATATGTACTTTAGCTATATTTTGAAAATTTTGAAAAATTTAAAACTTTTTGGGCTAAAGTGCAGTCTTTTGAACTAAGTGGACAAAATTGATTTCAAGATTTTTCTATATTATTTTACACTATTTTTAAATAAAATTTTTGGAAAGTGATTTGAAAAATAAGTTTCTCTTATTTTGAAAAATATTTGGAAAATCTTTATTTGTGTGACATGGCTTGGAAAATTATTTTCTCGATTTCAAGAAGATGAGTCTAACCTGTGTTTTAACTTCATTCAAAAATCCATAAAAAATAAAAAATCGAAAATTCTTTAAGAATCAAATTGACTACTAAACCCAAATAAGTAGTTGCGTTTAGTCAGGGTTCGCCCTTAGTAGAGTAGGTGGTTTAGAGTACATCGCGTAAGGCTCCATCCTCAAGCAACGGGCTCCGGCCTGTACTTACACCTATACTAGCTGAATGCAGATGCATCTACTCATTTGAGTTTAGGCAATCATTACATCTTGTAAAGTCTTCATAAAAATTTCAAAAAAAAATTCAAAACTTGGATGAAGGAGTTGGACAAAATACCCAACATTTTTCACTCCCACTCAGGATCAGAATTGTTCGAGACTAATCGATTTATGAGGTCTTGAGATCTTAGGTTAACCAGCCTTAGCTATCGGGGTCTTAAACTTAATCATCCACATTTCCCTAGGTTTCTAGATTTGTGTGCTATATTGCATGCTTAGTCTCCTTCCTTAAGAATATGATCATCACATAACATGCATGATTGCGGTCTCGATGAGATGAGTTGGAATTTCACTTGAGGAACTGGGATGAGGGATTTGAGTTTGGACTTTATTCAATGATGCTCGAGGATGGGATAAAATCTTTGAAGGCTTCATGAAACCTGATTGTCAGCATTTTATCCAGTATGAGAACTTGGTTCTTATGCTAATCTGTTGACTTTGACCTAAGTGCCAGGGAGTGAATAAAAAAAATGTTGATCAATGTGTGCCAACTCTTGGTAAAAGCAGTAGAGCTAGCCAAAATTATTACAAATCAAAGAAAAATCATTGTTGAAAATAAAGCTCTCTTTCCACAAAGTCAATCATCAAAGAGCTTCCACCAAAGGCGAGTGCTCCCAACCATTTTCAAAGTATCCACTTGGACCACCACTATTAGGACCAGGGGTGGGGCTTGCACCCAAAAGGGCTCTGCATCGTAAATGCTACAAGTCTGGGTGTAGAAGGTATGATAGGTACTCAAAAAAGGCACACCCTGGTGTATTCCTAGGAAAACAAGTGCAGACGGCTCCAACTTCTCTTGACGGACGCACTGATCAACACCAAAAAAATATGTGTTGCGTAATAAGGCACTTGAGAGGATCCTTGTTCCAATGAGAGAGAGAGAGAGAGAAGAAATGACACAATCCTAAAACCCTCCATCAATTGGCATGCCACCTACACTTATAAGTCTGACAACTAAAGAGACGGTGGATTGAACGCAATATTTGGTTTATTCCCTAGAGTCGAGGATTGGGTCCTTAGGAGAATTTCTTGGATCAGGATCTTGGATGACGTTTTGACTCTACTCTCGTGATCACGGTCAACACTTAATGTCATATCCTTAGTTTATATGTATACAAGAGAGAGTCTGGAAAACTAGAGGAATTGGATGCCTCTTGATTAAGGATGGGTTGAACTATGAGATTTTGGTTCTCTAAAATTGAGAGGACTTGAACAGATCCAATCCTGAACGCACATGCACAAGGGGGTTAATCCATCTCATTCCTTTTTGTAATGCTCGGGGACGAGCATAGTTTAATATAGGGGGTTGATGAAACCCAATTTCATGCTCTTAATTCGCAGAAATTAACCCTCTAGCTTAGACTAGGTGTCAATAAGAACCAGATTAATCCTGGTAATTATCTGACCCCTGGAATAAACTAAAAATACAAAAAATAACAAAATTAAAAATCGTAATGTTTTTACCCTTAAAAATGTTCACAAAAATATTTCTCACTTTGTTTAACCCCTTCTCCATTTTTGGTCAACATAAAACTTGTAGATCTCATCGAGATCTACAACTTTCATGTTTTGAGTATTTTCCAAAATCGGTCTCCTTCTCCTTCTTATTTCACTTTTTCTCTATAAATAATCTGATTCGGCCACGTGGCGCATTCTGGATGTGCCATGCGGTCCAATTCCTTGCATACCACACGCCCCTCTCATACACCGTTGGATCACTCTCTCTCTCCCTTCAGATCTCCACCATTCTTCCCGCCTCTGATATCAACCACCCAATCATCCTTCAGAAGCCATCTGAACCGTCCATGAGTGTCTTCTTCTCCTTGTGTCACATATCAAGCTCCAACACCATACGATCGCTTCCAGGCATCTTCATCCCAGCCGCTCCTCTCCACTGGATCATCGACCATCTGATCAAACCTAGATCAAATCTCATCTGTCCGCAAGCACCGCATTCTCCTTGCGCCACGTGGTGCCTCTGGAGCCTTTCGATTGCACCTCTCCAATTTAATCGGAGCCGCTTACGCGCGCCTATCTCTCTGTCGTTGGATCACTAGATCCAACGACCAAGAAGCCGTCGTCAACCTCCAGAGACCTCCTCGCCCCCGTCGTCCACCTCGCAAGACCACTTCACCCTTCCCATTTCCCCCGCGTCTCCAATCATCTTCTCCACGATCCGAGCACCCCACGATGGAGCCCAAATCTCCACCATCCTCACGCGAGTCCACACTCTCCATAACTCCCTCTCCCTCGCTCCATAATCTCCACGCAAACCTCACCCCCATCATCGGAACCACCACCTCGCCTCGATAAATACTCCGTCTCCACCTCGTTCACCGACATCTGCCTTTACGTGGGGCTCCGCCCAGCATCTCTCCTCCTCCCCATGACAGGGGGAGGTTGGATCGATGCACCATGATGACGGTAGCCTCTGGCATCGACCCCTGGCCATGGTAGGCCAGGACTGCGGAGCTCCGCCTCCGCCAAGCTGCTTTGAGGGGTCGCCGAAGTCCAGCGATGACCTGATCTCCCTCGGAGCTCAGTCTAGACCGCCTCCTCCGCCAAAGATTTCAGGTAAGCTCTCTAATTCCCTCTTGTATATTCTTCTGTTCTTCTCTTAATTAATTAGGACTCCACACACACTTTCATCCTCCATTGATCATCTCGTGAGCTTCGCCACAACTCCACCATTTACACGCCACCCTCCGATCACCTTTCTCTTCTTCTTCATGCCCTGGCCACCTCCGACCCATCTCCTCCGCCCTTTACGACGGAGGAGCTCCGGTTCCTCCATCCCTTCGCTCGCTTAGAACCCCATTTCACTCACGTTCATCCACGCTCCATGCTTCAGCTATCTACTAACCGTGCAGGTACTTAACTGCTCATTGGTCGGAACGTCGCTGGAGCTCATTTGTTGAGCTTCGAATCATGCATAAGTCCACCAACGGGAGCGTCCAGGTGGTCCTGCGGCTTGTCTTTACTCCGACGATCAACCCTGCAGGACTAAGGAGTCCAATGGAGGTGTTTGCTGGACAGGGGACGACAACGGAGCTAGGAGGTCCACGCCAGAGCATAGCCAACTCCACCGTAGGAGGCAGCGGAGTCGAAGAACCAGGGTTTCCAAATGTTGTTCGATCATCTTGATCAGATGAATCACAGCAAGCCATGTCGCCATCCCTCAAGAGCTACAACGGTCGTCTGATCTCTTTGATCGGACGGTCCACGGGCGCCCACGTGTCTGCTCCAAGCCTCTTCCCCGTGCCTTTAGGCTCGGAGCACCCGAGCTTCTCTCGATCAAGTCGGGCCTACATCCGAGCCCGAGCCACTAGCCGAAGTAGCCCCGAGCCTCCATCGCCATCTGAGTATGGCCTCACGTGCCCAAAACACGTGTGGTCTATAAAAAATGCATGGAGGCCCCGCCGACTTCTCCATATTGCATTCAGGTCCAAAGCAGACCACATGCGCCTGGGGTATTTTGCACTCATACCCTCGCAGGTTTTACTAATTGCAAAAATACCCCCGCACGTATGGGTAATACAAGGAAAGGTCCCGTATTTATTTTATTTGTATTTTAGTACTCTCAGGGACTTGTTTGCTATTTATCTTTTATGTTTTCTTGTATTTATACCCCTGACTTCATCTGTGAATATCTTGAGCAGCGTATCTCCGTTTCAGTTGATTTTGGTCTTGTTTTGAAGCCCGTTTCATTGTCTTCTTGATGGCATGCTTATATTTCAGATTTGACGCTATGAATTTGTATGTATTATTTTAATAGCTAAGTGTCTTTATTGTAATGCTTCATATACCTTATGTTTTTACATCAATGAGACTAGCTTCATGAATTGAACCTGATTTGCTTCATGATTAAATGGCTCAAAAATTCTGATTTAGGGCATATTCACATTGTATCTCATTGCATTTCATCTTATTTCTTGCATAAAAAATAAAAAATGCATTGTTCATGTTTATGCATATTGTCTACCTTCTTGCATTTATTGGCCTACGATTCCTTGATCCAACATTTAATTCAAATAATTAGAGTCTAAGTTATACTAAAGAGGATCGTGCCCCTGAGTTCGACCTTGGGTACCCAAATAAAAAATAAATCGACCGCTTTGACCTTTCATTGATACATTATTTTGAAGCGGTTTTTGACGTACTCTATTTTACCCAGCTAAACGAACATGGCTAATTATGCATAACTAGAAGGGTGAAATTAGGGCTCGTCAGTATGATGTAGGGTAGTTCTGACCTGGCTATTGAGATGGTCTGAACCGAGTTATGTGACTTTCGAAGGCTGTTGTGTTTTAAATTTGGTTCCCGACCAGGTTCCACACACATTTTCGCATCAAGATCTAACCTAAGCTCCAAAATTTTTTATTTTGCAAAGACATGTTTAAAAAAATTGAAATCAATTCAATTTATTCTTTCCTTTTCTTTTCTTTTTTATTCTTTTTGTACTTATTGCATAAGTGTTTGGTAGGGACTAGCAAACTCAAATATAGGGGGGTGATGAATCACCATTTCATCACTTTTATTATATCATTTTGGCCTTAAAACCCTAGCTAATGCATGTAAATAACATCAATTTGTACAAAATAACATCCACCATTTCTTGCATTTATTGTGTAAATAATATTGTTTTTAATGCTAAAATTATAGAATAAAGAGAAGAAAAGAAAATTAAGAATAAAATATCAAAGATATTTTATGACCCTAAACCCCAAGACCAAGTTAAGAATTGAATTGGTCGATAATGAATAAAATAGGGGGAGATAAGGGCTAAAAATACAATAAAAATCTATTAATTTTATTCATTCAATAATTCATTTTGACACCTATTTTATTCTTTATTATTTGTTCATCAAATAAAGAAACTTTGTACATGAAAGTTGTAGATAATAATGTAAATTAAAATACAAAATTGAGTTTGTACAAAAATAATGCATAGTGTACATTTTATACACAAAATAAAAAGCTAAAATCCCAACTTCACAGACCCATATCTTCTAAATAAAAACTCAAAATGTATCAAAATCACTCTAATTGTATATAACATTTCATAAGTTATTTACTGATTGTGGTTTCATATTTTTTGGAGTTAAGGTGTGAAAGTTAGGTTTTGGACACTCATTGTATAGTAGACCTAAATAAAATATTCATTTTATTCATTCCTTATTCTTTTTACAAGTTCATATTTTTATAATTTGGTAATTATTATTTATAACTTATGTGCATATTAAAACCAAAATACCTAAAAGAACACACAAAATAAAATAAGTCTATGCAAAAACATAGTCAAAAAAACATATGTTATTACTTGTATATAAATAAAAGTGAACCCTATTCTTTTACTATTTATTCTTTTTTTTACTCTTGTAAATATTACTTATATTCTACTAAAAATATAAAACTCAAATAAAACCTAAGAATATACATTAAAATGGAATAATATATATAATACATAGATAAAATACCTATATAATTTATATACCTATTTATTTAAGTGTACAAATAATATCATAAAAATATAATAAAAATATATTTATGTAGATAAAAATAAGCTATAAATATATAAAATAAAAATATACAAATAAAAATAAAATAAGCTAAAATATAGGTAAATATACCTATAACTATACCCTTAAAAATTAACTACTAATAAATAGCATCAAAAAATAAAAAAATCATAATAAAATATTAAATAAAATAATAAACATTTTTTATTTTATAATAAAACCTTAATAAAATCAATTACTATTTTTAATTAATTAAATATGAATAATTGAGCAATTTTGTCTTCTTATGCCTTGAGTTGGGCCAATCACAGAGCCCCGTCGGTTGACCAGTGGTCAAGTGTCCCGTCAGCCTCTGACTTACATCAGAACTATCAAATCCCTGCTTTTCATCCTAAATTTCTGCATGATCTATCCATCCATCGCCTTCGATTCCTTCACATGAAATGATCATTGATCATCCATGATCTACGCTCTCTCCTTAGGCTTCTTATACCTACGCCCAATTTGTTCCAAACAACCAGTCAATAAGGGTGCCCATCTGGTTTTGTAAATAAACATCTCCTCCTCCCATTGCAAATTTGGTCAAATCCGAGTCTAGGAGCTCGATTCTTGCATCTAGGGAGTTTCCTTGTGACAGGAGGTGCTCCCCGACGGTTTGGATCAGCCCTAGGAGGACGAAGGTGCGCCCACGGCCGTCGCCGGCGGCCCTGCTCCCTGAGCTCTCTCAGGTATAAGAGATGTGTCTTTTATGCGTGTTTAGGTAGATTTCATTCTTGTATTTTGATATTAGTCTTCTGTCTAGCATTGTAATCAGTAGGTAGAGTAGTGTAGCTAGAGTCCCTTGCGGGAGCTTCCGAGCTTCGGCCTGATTTCACCTTAATCTGAGTGATTTCTGAATCCCACCTCACGTTCATCACCTTCCCCTGTGCATTCTCCATCTAAATCACTCATCAAGACCCCCTGATCGTGCACCGACCGATGAAGTGGAGCTCTTCCATCACCGTTCACTAGAGCTCCTCCGCCCACCTCCATTCTTGCATAATCAGCTTCAAATTTCGGTTGAGGAGCACCCCCTTGAGCCATACATCTTTTCCTTACAGGTCAGGAGCTTAACAAAGCCGTTTTGGGCTCAAATCAACGTAACCTGTAGGTAAATGGAGTGGCCATACTTCCTTGAGCTCGTCAGGTCCCTCCCGTGGGTCCTGGACCTTCTTGTGACCCTCAACAGTTGCGGAGAACCTCTCCGGACGTGTGGAGCCCAACACCATTGCCAAAGATCACCGGGAATAGGAGGAATCAATGATCGAAGGTCGGGAAAAGCTTGTTCTTCCCTATTCTTCACGCACAGCAGTAGTCGTCCGATCTGGGGAGGCGCCCGGATTTGATCCCAGTCGTTCGATCATGCAGCACCTCGACTGTTGATGAAGACCGCAAATCTGATCCATAGCACTCATCGTCGAAGGGGTATCCGTCGTCCAACGCGCGTTACGTGTTGAGTGACGCTCATACAACCGTCCATCTGCGAGCGTATATAAGGTAAATTGCAATCCATACCCTACCTTTTTGTAAATTTAATGTTTAGTCCTGTAGATAAAATATGACGTTTAAAATATATAGGAAATTTTGCATATAGGCCCCAGTACTTCTATAAACTGCATTTGGGTCCATTCCGCATCATCTCACGTGCCATCCCACGTGAGGTGGTGAATTTGCATGTATGCCCCTAGCATTTTTGTAATTAATGAAAAGTCCGATAAAATTTAGATTACATTGTATATTTTTGGTGAAATTGCATTCGAGTCCCTGAACTTAATTTTATTTGCAATTATGCCCCTGCTAAGATATATAATTTTTTACTTTTTATCTATTTATTTAAAATAGCTAATGTGCTCCTAAAAATCCACAAAAATATGATTCGATGCTCCGTGCTCTGAACTTTTACACCCATTTTTTATTTCACATTTTTGAGCATTTTAATCATTTATTAAAAATCAAAAGAGCTTATTTATGTACTGTCTAGCTTAGAAATACCCTAAAAATATAAAAATGTCTTTAAAAATTCCAAAAAAATTATATATAGTCTATTTTACTATATTTTGATTGCAGACAAAAAATCACTAAGAATGGAAAAAGAAAAAGCTTAAAAATGGGAAAACCCTAAAATCCTCATAAAAATCTAAAAAACTTATTAAAAATCTTAAAAATATATTTTATCTGATTTATAATAGTCTTTGTATATATATATATATCAACATTGATTTGTGTAATTTTGGAACATATTTACTATTTTTATTATTCAAATCAATTTCGACCTATTTATTTAATCCCTTATTTGGGATATTTTTTATTTTAAAATTCTATAAAAATTAGCAAAATTTAGATAAAAATTACAAAAATATTAGAAAAAAATATAAAATCCAAAAACAATTTTCATTCTGTATTTTATTTATAATTATTAGTATTCATAAGTATAGTACTCTATATGGCATATATAGCCTTATATACATATTATATACCTCTAATAAAATAAAAAGAAATATAAAAATATATAAAAAATATAAAAAAATAATAGAAAATTAAAAATCAAATACAAAAATATAAAATAAAATAAAAATAATATATATAATCGAAAAACAATAAAAGGATATATGTATATGCATGATAAATGACATGGTTGTAAATAAATAACCATAGGCTGTCTGTTTTACTTTCTGTGGTTTGTCGTCTACATGCTTAATCATTATGCATCTTATGGTAGAGATAATAAATTTTTACCTCACAGTTTTGTTATTTGTGGATTTATATATATTGTGGGTTAATTGCTGATTAACTATGGATTTTATAATGGTCAAAACACCCACTGTAGCTTCGCCTTGTGAAACCGTACGACCCCCTGTTCATTTCCTGTTATCAGGTGCCGATACGGGTTTGATTCACCATATCGGCACCTCAGGTGCCGATTGATACTTAAATTTTTTATTGTTAAACCATGATACATATTTTAATTAATTAGAAATGTTTTAAAAATTATTAAAAAAATCGCTAGATGACCACCTTAGGTGACACTTAGAAAACGGAGTCGGGACTTTAAGGCGTTGTTAGTTTGGAGAATAAGTACTAGAATAAGGGGTTGAATCTCTGTCCGACGTGGTTCCCAAGAGTCTCATCTCCATCATATTATTTCATCTTATTCGACTATTGGAGGAGTGATCCTATGAGAGCCAAAAGTTGTGAGAGCATGAGAGGGGTGATCCTGGACCACATGATTCACCCAGGAGAGAGAAGACCAGGAGAGAGAAACCAGAATCATGTGGTCCAGGACCATTCCTCTCATGCTCTCACAACTTTTTGCTCTCATAGGATCACTCCTCTCGACTATTGTTCTTATCTTTATTCCACCTCACCTATTCTTATTTCACTTTATTCTTCTTATTCTTATCTTTTCAAGTCAAGCTGAAAATAAACACTTAGGCCATTTCTGTTGGGGGTTTAACACTCCCTTGGGGGGGTTTACCCCTCAAAACCCACTATTTCTCTCGCTTTTGGGGTCCACTCCCTCTCTCTCTCTCTTTTATACATAAAATAAATTATTTCTTTTTCATCTATTTCATTAAAAAATATATTACACCATTATAACATGTAAAAGTTATGAACTACTCAACTTCTACTCACTTTTCTAAACATCAATACAAACACATTACGATAACTACTTACTTTTCTAAACTTCAATATAATTACATCACAACAAACCTATTCAACCCTTAACCCTTTATCCAAACACAAAAACACAGAAATGGTTTACCCTCCTCCGATTTAATCCTGCCTAATCCAACAGTGAAATGCACCCTTATTCTTCTTATTCCTACTTATTCCCGAAACGAATGATCTCCTAAGGCCCCGTTCGGGTAGGGGGTTAAACTCCTTTGGGGGATTTATCCCCCCCTAACCCCCATTCTTTCTCTCTCTCTCTCACATGGGTTTCACTTTTTCTCTTTTTAATATATTAAATAAATCAATTCTTTTTCATCATTTCCATATCGTATAAAAATTATAAACTACTTCACTTTTACTCATTTTTCCAAACCTAAATATAATAACATCACAATAACTACTCACTACCTAAAATTCAATACAATTATATCACAACAAACTCACCTTAAATTTAACCTCCTATCTAAATACCAAAATACAAAAATAAATTAACCTTTATCAGTTTAACCCATCCTAACTAGCGTATAAATGCACCCTAATTGGTATCTTTGAAAGGTAGAGATCGTTTAATTTAGTAATTGGATTCACAGGCGATGAACTAATATGCAAGTAATATTTGAAAAATCCCAACTTCGAAAGTCTAGTTTTCACACAATCACGCGTATTGAAATTTCTCACCTCTACTTTGTCCCCGGTCCTTGGGACCCGGTGTCTGGCGTGCATACCACGCAATAATGCCCGCCAGCTTTGTGTTGATGGCGGTGCCATCATTGACGTCCACCTCTCAACCTACCGATTCTTTCTTTCCACCCTCCAAAACCAGTCCTCAAAGCTCCCGATGCTAAGGACTCCCTGGTCAGGCTGGATGCCGACCTTGAGTCGGTTTGGCGTCAGAAGAGCCGGGTTGATTGGCTCCTCCTTGGGGATAGAAGCACTAAATTCTTCCACTTGTCCGCCAAAGCTCGTTACGGAAGGAACTCCATCTCCACGCTCATCGATCAGAATGGTTGTCTTGTTGACAAGCACACGGAAGTCGCTGCCGCGGCAATCTCTTATTTTGAGGGCCTTCTCGCCCCTGCTCTACCCAGGCCTCCTAGGCCGGATCCCCCCATTCCTCGTAAGATTCTGACCCCTGACGCTCGTCGTTGGCTTGTCAGGCCGGTGTGCGGCGATGAAATTTTCTCCGCTCTCCGTGACATCGGCTCCAAAAAGGCTCCTGGGCCTGATGGTTTTAATGCTGGTTTCCTTAAAAGACATTGGTCGCTTGTGAAGAGTGAGGTCCTCGCTGCTATGGCCTTTCTCTTTAATGGGGGCGCTATGCTCAGGGAAGTCAACCACTCTTTCCTTACTCTTGTCCCCAAAGGGGACAATGCCACTGGATTGGGTGACTTTAGGCCCATTGCCTGCTGCAATGTCATTTATAAGCTCTTTGCCAAGGTTCTTGCCTCTAGGCTTGCCTTGGTCCTGCCGCAACTCATCTCGCACAATCAATCGGCTTTCATAAAGGGCCGTGCTATTGGGGACTGCGCACGCTTAGCCCAGGAGCTGGTTAAGTCATTTGAGAGCAAAGCCTGCTTTAACCGGGCGTGTCTGAAGGTTGACCTCACTAAGGCTTTCGATACCATCGAGCACTCTTTCATTCTCAGATCCCTCGAGCTTATGGGTTTTGACAACAACTGGATAGGGTGGATTGCAAAATGTATTACTACGGCCTCCTACTCCATACTCATTAACGGCTCCTCTGTTGGTTTCTTCAAGGGAACTAGAGGGCTCAGGCAGGGGGACCCCCTCAGCCCGTTACTGTTCGTGATTGGCTTGGAATCGCTTTCCTCCCTCATGGAGCAAGCGGTACTCAAAGGGAGGTTTAAGCCGTTCGGTCGGGGCACCAGACGGGCTCCTACTCACTTAATTTACGCGGATGACCTCCTTTTTTTTGGTAAAGTATCTTCTTCCTCTATTCTTGAGCTGAATAGCGTGCTGGAGACCTTCCGCGATATTTCTGGCTTGGCTTTGAACCCTCGGAAATGTAAACTCATTCGGCCCAAAGGGGCCCCCTCCGACTTTGCTTCTACGCTTCGCCTTGGGATCTTGCGATGCGCGCTGCCCTCTACCTATCTTGGTCTCCCACTTGTTTCTTCTATGGGAAGAGGCTCTCACGCGTAGGCTTTGGAAGACCGTATTCGCGCGGCCCTCAGTGGATGGAAGGCTTCCTCGCTGTCCTTGGCGGGTAGGCTCCAACTGCTTAAGTCGGTTATTGCTGGCATCTCTCTTTACTGGGCGGGCGGGTGTTTCATCCCCCGCGCTTCGGTCGTTAAGATCGACAAGTTATGCGCCAACTTTCTTTGGGGTTTCGGGATGCATCATGTGTGCTGGAATACGGTTTGTCTTCCTAAGTCGGAAGGTGGTTTGGGGCTCCGCTCGTTGGCTATGCTCTGTGATGCTATGAGAGTTGCTTGGGGTTGGTCTATTCTTACCTCCAAACACTCGATTTGGGCTTGCTTTCTTAGGAAAAGATATCTCCACTCCCACTCCTTCTGGGAGGTCGAACCTAAGAATGGAGACTCTATCATTTGGAAGTCCATTCTCCGTTGTAGGAGCTCTTATCAAGGTTTCATCACTTGCTCCGGGGGACAACACCTCTGGTCTCGCTCCCCCAATGGCTTCTCCTTTGCTCAGGCTGTTGACGTCATGAGGCCTAGGGGCCAGCCGGTCCCTTGGGCTTCGGTGGTCTGGTGCAAGGGTATTGTTCCTAAGTACGCTTGCACGCTGTATCGGGCGATCATAAATAGGCTGCCAACCTTGGTCAGGCTGGAGCGGCATGGGATGTCCTCATCTGTCCTCTGCTATCTCTGTTGCGCTGCTCATGAGGATATGGAGCACATCTACTTCAGCTGCTGCTTCTCGGAGACCATTTGGACAAGGGTGCTTCTGGAGTTGGGCCTTCCTCGCCCCCCCCCCCCCCCCCCCCCCGTCGACTCTTCCCGGTCTTGTGAATTGGATAGCTTTGAATCATGCTGGAAATCATTTGCGGTTTTGGAGCACTGTCCTCTCGACTTGCGTTTGGTTTATCTGGAAGGAGAGGAATCTGCGGTGGTCCTCCTTGCGCTCTACCCCAGCCCCCGAGCTTGCATCTAACATCGTGGCGGATATCAACACGGCATATTTTTGGAATCTGAATTGAGCCCCATCTTTGTCTCGGGGCCCTAATTGTTTCTGATCTTTTTGCTTGCTTTGTTAGCAAGTCGTTTTTTGGTAGCTCCTTGTAGCTTCTGGTGCAACATTTTTGTAGGCCCAATTTTTGTTAATGAAATATACATGATACCTTTACATATAAAAAAAAAAACCAGTCCTCAACTTACTCCTCCCTTCACCACGTGTCTGGATCCAGACCGTCCAGCCTTTGAACCGCTAAATCCAAACCGTCAATCTCACTCATTCCGCTTTATATAGCTAGGGTTGCTCCCATTGTATTATCTCATCCCTGGAGCCTCATGGCGGCGTCATACTTTCATCTCAATTCATCCATGATCCGAAAGCTCTTCTTCGTTCTAATTTCGCGTTCGAAGCGTAGATCTGTTCACGATCGTGGCCACCATGCCCCAGATCCCCTTCTTACGAAGCTTTAAATTGTGTATTAGCATCCTATTCTCGTCGATTTCGATCCTTTTTGTCCATTTCCATCTGTTTTGCAGGTGGACTCGTGGTTCGGTGCCCGTGTTTTGGAGCAGGCAATACCTCGGTGCTGTTCGTGATGGAATTTTCACATGTTCCCTTATATGAGCCGTTTTTTAGGAGGTCCGCCGATTTCCGTTGTTTTGAGGTTTTGTTCTGTTAGATCGTGTACCGTGTCTTTGGAAGGGACTGCTGATCTGTATGGGTTCTATTTGTAGGGCGGGGATTAGATCTGTTAGCATGTCAAGAGGGGGATGTATGAGCGAAAGGGCCTTTGCCATGTCGGGTGCGCTCGCTTGGCAGGTCACCGATATCCTAATAAAAACAGAGGTTTTTGCCCTGGGGGGAGGGCCGCACGGGACTTTTTATTAGTGCCCGGCGTCTCTCCGTCCCCTAGTCGTGTGTCTCTTTGCCTTGGACTCTCTCGCTCTCTCTCTCTTTCTTCTTCACCGCCTTCTGCTACACTACCAGCATCACATGACCGTCTCTACACTACCAGCATCACACGGCCGTCTCTTATCTAGCGGAAACTTCAAACCACACGATGAGGTATAACTCGAAGTTACATTATATCATGTTCTCTACGTCAATCATGCAAGGGCCGTTTAACTGCTTAGATTTTTCACGTGCTTGTTTGGTATGCTCATCGTCTAGAATATAACAATTGAACAGTTAACCTGGAAATGGTACCACCACACGACGTCGCTGATGTTTTTTGTTAGCCAATATTTACCTCATATACCGTCCAATCGAGTGTCCTCAGGAGTACCCTGAATTTTCTTTTGTTGCATTTCTCGGCGCGTGATAATTTCTCAGTATATACTTATTGTTGGAGTTGGTTCATAAAGTAGCTTTACAATTATATTTCTCCTTTTAAGTTTTAGTTTGCATCAAGGGACATGTATTTGTACAGTCTGTAGTCAGTTGCGAACGATATGATAAGCAACACCAATTTTAGATCTGTTGTGAATACCCTCTTGTAAATGTTGTGTTAGCGTAACTGGAGAGGAGTAGCGTGCCGAATGCTGTAAGCCTGTAACGATTTGGATGAAGATTGCCGCTGGTGCTGCTGGTCTTGGAGTTGCTGCTATACCAAGATCTGCTGGAGTTTCTGCCTTCTGAGAATATTTGTTTCTACTGTTATTGGACCTTTAAACGAAAACAATTAAAACATCCAAGTTCGATTACGACGATATCTTTCTTCTCCTGTTGTTGGATCATGGTGCGACAATATCCGAGTTTAATTACGCTTCATTAGTTATATCATTTCGCTTGGTAGTAATTCATTCGACCGTTGAGAATTGATCAAGCAATGATGTCCTCCCATCGTTGTCAATTCATCGCCAGTTAGTTTTTTATTGGTCCATTTGTCTATACTGTTATTATCGGTTAATTATTTTTCTATTGCTCCATCTGTCTATGCTGATATTTTTTTCCATAACGTGTTGTATACTTTGATATATTTTTTCTTCTAGATTCATGTTCCATTATTCGGTTACTGTAATATTTGCGTATGTTTTTGTACGTTCTTTTTTTATTTAATATATTCTGGCATAGAGAAGCTCTTGTCATTTTCTTCTCGTTGGTTAACTTGTGATAAATATTCTACTTTTGAGCAGATGATAATGATGTTAAAACCACATTATTTGTGTACACATAACCCCTACATTCTTTTTCGTTTTAAGATGGGTTTAGTGAGGAACTTGAATTCCTCGATATTTATTACAAAATCAACCTATGTTTATAGATAGGATATTTTCATGCTCCATTCAACTCCGCCAGTAGCATATTGCTGCTTGCCGGTCCCAAGCCCGGGCAAAGGAGGAGGGAAGGGATTCTTATCATAACGGGTTCTTATTTTCAGCCAGCAAAGAATTTTTCTGCACGATCCAAAGTTGAATAATTTTTTTGTAGAAGGTCTAGCTTTTGTTGAGCCATATATAAAGCATCGTCTTCGCACTCATCTCAAGTTTCTTCGAATTCATTTTATTTGTACTTTTATGTTTACTTCATTTTTTTAACATTTGACTTACGTACCACTCCACGAGTCCACGAACACTCTTCTTGGCTTTGTACATACTTGCCTTTATCTAGTAGCATCATTGTTTTAAGTACGAAAATTCAATCGACTCTGGTTTTTGTCCGTTTGCTAATTCCCCAATTTTAGCGCATGCTAACTTCTGTTGCTTTAGTTTATTTTAACGAAAAAGAGTTTGTGGAATTCGTATCTAATCTATTAGTATTCTTTGCTAATTTTTAGTTATTTTATTGGAAAATATCTAGAACTCCGTTACTTTAATGGTCGTAGTTTTTGGTTTTTTAGTTTCAAGTTATGCAATTTTCCACTTTTTTGTCTTTAGGGCAAATTGATACAATATATAGGGGGGTTTCACTAGTGCATCCTTTAACTTCATTTTCTGTGATATCGATAGTGCTTGCAGATTTCTTAAAAGTTTTAGTTGATCCCTTTTCAAGGTTTAAAGTAATTGTAAATTGTCTCAACTACAAATTTGGCAAGAAGCCGCATAATTGCTAATGCGGAAGTCTAGAAGAGCACGCGAAGACTCTGATATTATAATATTTTCGCTTAAGCACTCTGAGTTGTTATATTTGGTAAGAAACTGTTAATCTTATTTATTGTAATTGTCATCAAATTAATATACAAGCATAAATTCGTCAACTTTATACGCCAAAACTTCCAAAATACAATTATCCTAAAAATAGTTTTTAGAAAAAAACCAATTTATATACGCAGTGCGTTAATAGATATCTCCCACGGTAACCGATTGGGTTTTGTTTAAAAAAATTAATTAATAATCCAAACTGTAACTAATTCACGATAATTGAGTTTATAATAATATTATTATAAATAAGGAAGAGATAATAAATTATGTCTATTATCCATTATTTAAATTCAAATTATTATTGTTATTTATCTTATTATTGATACCTATAAAAAGGGCATGAAGCCCTCAATTAGTCTCACCATACTGCATACTTGTGAGGAAGAGATAATAAATTATGTCTATTATCCATTATTTAAATTCAAATTATTATTGTTATTTATCTTATTATTGATACCTATAAAAAGGGCATGAAGCCCTCAATTAGTCTCACCATACTGCATACTTGTGAGGAAGAGAGTTTTCTAGAGAGAGAGAGAGAGAGAGAGAGAGAGAGAGAGAA
This sequence comes from Ottelia alismoides, assembly GCA_037367405.1. Lineage (NCBI taxonomy): Eukaryota > Viridiplantae > Streptophyta > Magnoliopsida > Alismatales > Hydrocharitaceae > Ottelia > Ottelia alismoides. Next base: position 67,036 of record JAZKJV010007596.1, on the reverse strand, counting down.
GGAAGAGAGAGCGAGAGATCGTCGACGGCATATTCCATTCCAGCAACAACAACCTTTGTCGTCGGCAATGAAGTTGTGATTCGACGAGATTGAAGGAACAAGGACGTGGTCAATAACGTCTGGATTGGTGAAGTCTTGGTCGATGAATTTCTATCGTCGACAAGGTATGTGTCGAACATGTATGAAGTCCATATGTTAAGTCACGATCATTTTCCAATCATAACTATGTGGGTGTTTGTTTTCTTCTACATGAAGTTGCGTATTGTGATTTTCTTATTCGGGCCTGGCATGTTAAATAAAGAAATACGATGTTATGCAAAACGGCAAGCGTTGAAACGTATCATTTCATGTTTTAAGTTTATTATCATGATTTTCAATAAAACATAGTTTATTTCTATTTCTGGACGTAAACATATCAGCCTTTTTTTGTGTTTATATCAATTCATATTTCGCAATCACAAGTTACTTTTTCAGTAAGGGAACGATTATTATGATCTGGATTTACAAAATTTATACCAGTTCCCATTAATTATGGTGGATATCAATACCGAACTTTGATGATAAATTATCAACTATGATATTAATCCTAAGGGGGATACATGAGATTTTTTTGGTTGAATATTTGATAGTACATAATGAAACCTGCATCTGGAAGGTAACAATGTGGTTCAAAGATGTGTTTATTCTTTTTGCCATGCATTAAGAATTTTTTATGTATATATATAATCATGAGTTTGAAACAAAAAAAATCCGAGAGGAAGATATTAGGAGGACGTTGAGGTAAATAATATATAACAAGGAAGCTAACATTCTATTGGAGGCACTTTCTTCAAGTTGGCAATATTATAATCTCAATTTATGAGGCATCTGGTGTTATAATGATGCGTATTGGTTACATCGATTATTTCATAATGATTCCTGTTAACACCTTATAAGCTATCTCTACAAATATAATTATGTTTTATGTGTATTAGGTAATGTAGTCCCCGAGAACATGTTGCATGGAGCATGATTGTTATCTCATGTATATGTTATACCTTTTAATATCTGATGAAAACATATTGCATCATAGATTGTATGATAAAATTCAACAGTGCCCGTAAAAGATGTCTCATCATTAAAGTCAATATTAAATTTCGGCCAACGCCTTCCGGGGGCGTGAGGCAAAAGATAAGTCCTCTATAGTTGTAGCTACACTGTCCATGTTGCATGGCGCATGATTGTTATCTCATGTATAAGTTATACCTTTTAATATCTGATGAAAACATATTGCATCATAGATTGTATGATAAAATTCAACAGTGCCCGTAAAAGATGTCACATCATTAAAGTCAATATTAAGTTTCGGCCAACGCCTTCCGGGGGCGTGAGGCAAAAGATAAGTCCTCTATAGTTGTAGCTACACTGTCATGTTATATATTGATATGAACCGCTTGTGCCGACGGTAAGCCATCAAAGCCATCAAAGCCGCCTAAGAAGTAACAATCAAGACCACTCTTAACATGAAAAATGTCATGGGCATATGTGCAGTATATGTTAATGTTATGTGCATATATGCAATTATGTTATTGTTATGGATTTAGGTGTAAGTTCTGTTAAAGTTAAGTGTACGTATGAAACTTATGTTAATGTTATGGACATATATGCACTTTATGTCAATGGTTTGTGCATATTTGTCATTTCTAGTAATTTTAAGGGTACACTTGCAATTATGTTATTGTTAAGTGTGCAAGTGTAATTTATTTAATATTATGAGCATACATGCAAATATGGAAAAAACTGGCGGGTATATGTGCAAATATGTTATGTGATTCATAGTTATGAAGGGAACTTAGTTATATCCATTAAATAAGTTGATTTATTTTTTATATGATAATGACTTTTGTGACTTGTTTTTTACGCTAGCCGGCTTGACCCGAACTTGACACATACTGAGCGTTGTGCTCATAACATGTATTGTCAATCTTTTTCAGGAGAACGTGAGGATTAGTTCATTAGTGGTTTAAGGTAGACGACACAGTCTTCAAGAAGTAGGATCGGTATGAAGCTACTGCGGGTTTGCTTTGGAAGGACATCTTTTATGCCCACTGGAATAAGGAAATCGTGGATACGATTTCATCTAGTTTATTTATCTTTTCTTTAATTAAGAAATTCTTAGAATTGTGAACTTATTATGATTATGGAAAAGTTTTTTTTAGTTGGTTCCCTACTGCTTTTTTTAGCCATGATTGATGCTATGAGTAACGTTCCCGAGATGTCCGCCGAGTTTCTCGCTTCCGCAACATTCTCGGACGATTGGGTTCGTTACATGTGGTATCTGAGCAGGAGTTCCACTGGGAATAAGATATCCGACCAATTCAAACTTAGATCAATTAGTTTTAGAAGTAGATATTTGACTGTAAATTTCACTTGTCATCATTTCAGATGGTCCCTCGTCGTGGGAATGAGGTGAATGGAGATCGTGACTCTTCGTCTACTCATGATATGGCTATGGACATGCAACGTCAAATGTTGGAATTGATGACCATGATGGCTCAACAGCAAAAGCACCAAGGGCTTGGTGTTGGTGGATTGACACTGAAGACTTTCATCCAGCTTGATCCACCTATCTTTATAGGAGAACCCGAGCCGGATAAAGCTGAGCATTGATTGAGGGAAATGGAACTTGCCTTTGAGGCGACCGATTGTCCTGAGGAGAAGAAGGTGATATTTGGCACTTATCGTCTACGCGACAACGCGAAAGAATGGCGGACTTCTTGTAAAAGCATATGCTTTGCTGATAAAACTACCATCGAGTGGAAGGACTTTAAGGAACGTTTCACCGAACGTTACATTTCTCAGCATGTTCGAAATGCAAAAAGACTGGAATTTATTGAGCTTCGACAAGGGAGTTTGTCCGTTGAACAATATGCTTCCAAATTCCAAGAGCTGGAAAAGTACGGAAAAAGGAATATGCGAAAATGAAAGACAACGTGCTAGGAAATTCGTTGAAGGCTTGAATTCAGGATTGTGCATGAAGGTGCTCACTAGAGGACCTCGGACTTTTTCGGATGCAGTTTCGGCGGCTATGAAGATCGACTCAGCATATAAAAGGATCCAACAACAAGGTGGTGGAAAACGTCCCCCTTCTGCCGACAATAAGAAGGGTAAATATTATAAGGATAAAGGAAAGAAGGCCAGAATCGATAATGACACGAAAGATAAACCAGTGTATCCTCTATGCCCTCACTGCGATAGGAGGCACACGAGAGAGTGCTATAAGTTTACAAGAGCTTGCCTGACTTGCGGACAGAAGGGGCACTTTATTAGAGATTGTCCCAAGAAAAAGGAACAGAACTCTGGAGATCAAAAGAAGCACGTTAAACGACGGGTGTTAGCTCTACCTTCAGGAGAGAAGGAAGATGGACACGCCACAGTGGAAGGTTGACGAACGCGGAAGTACCCTTTGAATGTGGTCTGATTAGACTAGTGCGTTGCAGTCAGATAGATTCGCGATCGGTCAAAAATAACCGCACAATTCGATTAATCATCTAATGAAATTAAGTGCGGTTTTATGTTTATTTAGCCTGGGCTAGCCCCAGGGTCGACTCAAGGAGGCAAATGAACAACTCGGGATCAAGTTAGATGGATTAGATTGCGGTTTTCCAAGTGATATTTTTTTGGTAATTTTTTTATGCGATAAAATGCCAATGCACAGATGCGAGTGAACTAGGTTATTAAGAAAATCTTCGACTTAGCCAATTTTAATTTTAATGTGAAATTAATCCAAATCAGCCAAATGGTAATTTTTCTAAGAACCTAATCCAACAATGAATGCAAATGTATTTTTTTTGGATTTTTTGGATTTAAAATGCACACATGAAAAATGCCAACTTTTTTGGGGTTTTTATGCAATTTTTCGTGCAAATGGTATGAAAAAATTATGAAAAATTCAGTGGAAATTAAATATAATGAAATGAAGCTAACTAATATTTTTGGATTTTTCTGACACTTTATGATTTTTTTATGAATTTTTTACTGAAAACAGAGCAATAACGAGTATTTAATTTCTAATAATTCCACGAAATCAAATTATCCAGAGATTGATTTATCTCAAATAGATATGTTAATGATGAATTCAGGAGACTTGAAATTTCTCAAAAATATTATTCGTGGAATTAATTAAAAATCAAGTACAGAAATCGCTCTACAATTTATTTTATGCAAACTACAACTCCTAATTGGACGAAATTTGGATAGTAATTAGAGCACACTTAAAGGCATCATTGATAATTTTTGCACAATTTTTGGAGCGAGAAATGACTATGTACGAATTTCAGAGCAAAAATGGGTAAAATATCTTTGATTTTCAGTCTCTGATTTTTTAATAAATCATCCAAGGCTCACAAAAATATAAATAAATAGCTGAAAGATAAAGAATTAATTTCTCTACAACATGCTATTTTTCATTAAAATAAATGATGCAAATTGACTATCCAAATAAACGCTCAAAGCTAGGGATATATATGCAATACAAAAAATGAAAGTTAATAAAGAGACTATGTACGGGGACCTTTTTGAAAATAAAGAAAACTAAAAAATTGATACTGCAATTTGCACAAAAAAAATAAAAAAATATAAAAACGACCTTTACACTCCCAAGCCGCTAGGGCACAGGAGGAAGGGGAGACCTCAAGGGGGCGGCGGCGTTGTCGTGGTCACGCACGGGCGAAGGGCGCGGGGGGTGCTGGCGTCGCGGCGGAGGACGGCTTCGAGGGCGGCGGAGAGGCGGACGGTGGTGTGCTGGGCACGCGGCGTCGAGGAGAGGGGATGCGGGGTGGAGATGCACAACGTTCAACAACGAGAGGCGCAGCGGCAGGTTGGCAGGCGCGTGTCGGGCGGCCCTCCGTGAGCTGGGCGGCGCTCGCTGGCTGGAGTGGTGGCCGGCCGTGGGCTCGCGCGTGCCGCGGGACGGCGGCCAAGCACCGCGGAGGATGCACGACCAGCCTGGGAGGGGGCCGCTCGTGGGTGTGGCGGTGCGCAGCAACCGCGCCGCCGGTGGAGAGGCGGCGTGCGGTGGCGTGTCTGCTGTGCACCGCGGACAACAGCAGGAGGTCGCGGTTGCGGGGATGGCCTGAAGACCAGACGGTGAGGACGGCGTGGAGGAGTGGTCTGGCGGCGTCCAGGCAGGGTCGGCGGCGGTCGATGAACTGGACGATTGCGGATGTGTGGCTGGCTTCGGCGGTGGTTGGGACGGGCCGCCGCGCTGGAGGAGCGCTACCACCGCTGGAGGGGCGGAGCAGCAACGAGCGGGTGGCGCGTGGCCGAGGGTGGCTGAGCTGGAGGTCTCCAGGCAGGGGGGCGGCGGCGTGGAGCTGCTTCCTTCCTGTTCTGTTTTATTTTTTTTTTTGTATTTTTTTTGCAAAATTTTTTATATGTTGTAAACAGGAAATGGAAATATGAAAATGAAGATGTGATTTGGATGATTGCGGTGATTGTGAATGTTTGTGAAGATGATGAGTTTTGTTTTTGTTGTGATGAATGAGATGATTGTGGTGATGGGATAAAAAAATGGAGTGTTTTTTTTATGTGATAAACAAGATGAGCAAACAATGTTAGATAAAAAATGAAATGACAAGGGAAAAGTAGAGGGATACTTACCTGTGATTTGCCGAAGGTGGAGCCGCATCGTGTGGCTTCCGGTCGTCGCCTCGAGGAGATGGCGGTTGCTCCGAAGCTTGGTAGCCTCACGAGTGGGGCTACTACAGCGAGAGATCGCCGGATCGCACCTGAGAATAATCTCGAGGAGGTTGTTGCTCAACCGTGAAGAAGCCGCAGCTGTCACCTGAAACTTCAAGGGGGCTCGCTCCTCTCTTATCGAAAGAACGGTGGATGGTAAACAATGGAGGAGGTGATGCGATTATAAAGGAAGAGTAGAGGGAAGTTGGAGAGAATGGAGTGGTGGAGAGAGTGGAGAAAATGGAGGCTTGGAGTAGAAGGCAAGTAAGGGAAGAGGTAAAAGGGGGTTAAAATAATTTATTTAATAATATAATATAGTAGGCTACTAAAAATGATTAAAATAATGATAGTAAAATAGTAATAATAATAAATCCGAAAATAGTAAAAAATAAATCCGAAAATAAAAAATTGGGGTGACATGTGGCGGCTCCAGGAGCTGCCACATGTCGCTCCTAGAAAAATCAAAAATTAAATGTAAACAAAAATTAAAAAGAAATAATAAAAGAGATTAAATCAAAAAGTGGTCAACACGAAAGTTGCTCGTCTCGACAAGATCTACAACTTTCGTGAAGGGCCGAAAATCAAAGGAAATCATCTGTACAAAGTGTATTTTTGGGTGGTACTAGGGATGAGCATGGGCCGGGCTGGGCCGGGCCCTGAAGGGCCCAGGCCCAAGCCCACTTAAAAACTTCGGGTCTTGGGCCGGGCCTGGGCCTGCAAACTTTTTTTTGGTTCGGCCCAAGCCCAGGCCCGACCCAAATCCTTTGGGCCGGGCTTGGGCCGGGCCGGCCCATCTTAACCCATTATATATTATTAACTTTGAGTTTGTGTTTAAAGTCAATCTCAATTCAAGTTAGACGAGCTAAAATTGCTTAAAACATATGCCATAATACTTATGAAACAACTCAAACTCAATTCTACCGGAGATGATTTCTCATTTTATACAAGTCCACTCAATGTTATATACCATAAACGTCCCTCGTTACAGAAATTGAAAGAGTGAACCAAGTTTACACAGTTAACAACAACAGGTGCACCGGGCACTACATGTTAAAATGGGCATAATGCTCGTATTGGGTAAAGGTTAAATAATAGAAAATATTCTAATGGAAAAAATAAACACTAAAAAATTCAAGAACAACCACCAGAATCTAAGACAAGACTAATTAAGAAAAAATAATTCTGAAATGAAATACAATGATCATCAACTCATATGTCACACACATGACTTTCTTGATTTATAAACATTGTATGAAGATAGGTGATGAATACTCATTCATCACTCTTTATTCTTATATTTTAGCTACAAAAACCTTTGCAAATGCATGTAGATATGTGTAAATAGGAATAATTACCAAAAGCATGCATTGTGTAAAAACCTATAATTAGCATGTTTTTATGCAAAAATAAAAGAATAAAGATTAAAAAGAAAAGGAGGGAAATATTTAGAATAAATATTGAGCAACCTAACCCAAGGGAGGGCTCAGCATGGTCCTGACCGCATAAAAGCCAAGTAGAGGGAGATAGGGGCTCTTGTGTATATATCTATGTAAATAAATAAAAATATTTTCCTAACTCAAAAATATGCTTGTAGATATTTTTATAAAAATATAAAAACAAAATAAAAAGTTAAAAATTAAAAAGAATCAAAAATATCCCTGTCATCATGTACATATACCACATCTATGTATTTATTTAACCTTGAAAATAAATAAAATTAATTTTTAAACTTTTTGTAAATATTCTATATTATATATTATAAATAAATAAAATAAAAACAACTAAAATCAAAACAAAATAAAAATAGAAAAATTAAAAATACAAAAATACATTGTACATATACCATGTATATAGATGTAAATATCTATTTATTTTACCTATGTACATAAATAATAAAAATAAAATAAAAATACAATTTTATTCCTTATTTAGTCTATAAATAAATAAAATATAAAATAAGGATAAAATTATATAAAAATAATATATAAAAATCAAAAATCAAAACCCTATATATATTGTATATACCTATATCTAGTACATACTATGTAAATAACTTATTTTTATTTCGAAAAAATTATTAAAAATCACCAAAAAATAGAAAAAAATAAAAGAAAAATATTTCATGTTTTGAGTTTTGGCTGAATCGGGCTCTAGCTACCTCCATTTGTCACTCCAAGATCTTGCCACGTGGCCCATTCTCATAGGGTCCTGGGGATGTTGACCGCCCGGTCAACTAGCCCCCCCAGGACCACTTCCCACGGGTCCGAGCTCCGGACCCGATTTCTCCATTTTTCATCCGCTCGACCCGATCACCACTCCGCCTAACCCCGGGTTCTAATCCGAGATTTTTCGATCATGATCCACGCCCGGGGAGGTTTTTGGGGATCCGCGCGCTACACTGCTCGCCCCGACCTCTCTTAGTCGGACCCCTACTCATATTTAGCTGCAGCTCCACCACCTTCCCACACCATCTTTGGTCATTCGCCTCCTTCCCTGTGAGCTCCAGAGAGACCGCGAGAGTGACAACGAGCGATTCCACCTGTTGCAGCGAGGAGAGGAGGAGGAATCCACTGATCCGGCGACGTTGCCGCCGTAGCTCCGCCATCTGAGCGAGCTTCGAGCCTCAGGCCGAGACAACCCTCGAGGCGACGACCAGGAGCACCCCCTGCTCTTCCCCAGTCTCATCAACCACCCAGGTAGCTACTTAGCCCCGCTATTTCGTTCGATTTCCGTTTAAGCCCAAATCGCAGCTCCGCCGTCGTTCCTTGATTCCGACCACCATATCACCTATCTCGATCATCAGAATCGACCACCATCACCATCTCCTTCCGCCGCACCTTCTACACCCACACACTCAACCCATCTCGCACAGGAGCTGGGAACCGGGCTCCTCCGTCCCCCACCTTCGCCGGAGCCCGCCACCCCGACGCACCAGCCACCGTCGCTCCGCCTAACTGGGTCGAGGCAGTTTGCCCTCGACCCGCGAGTCTTCTGAGCCACTTTGCAGGTCCCCCCGAGCCCATCTGAGGGCTTGGTCATTCGGGCTAGGAGACCCAGCTCCGCCGACCGCCCCTGAGCTCCTCCGAGCTCGGGTCGATCATCGGAGCATCGCAGCAGACGCAGGAGCGCACCAGCTTTCTTCTTCGACCATCAGAGCGCTCCGAGGAGGAGGCCCGCGCCCGCACGAGCCCGGCGAGTCTCGCCGGGGCCTTGTTCTTCCAGCATCCTCCCGTGCCGTTGATCTTCGTCCCTCGCTCTAGTTCTAATCTGAGCCGTTCATATCCAGAGCAACCATCCCCGTCAGATCCGAGGAGACGTCATCTGGAGCGCCCACCATCCGTAGCCGTCAGATCGCCACGTGGAGCGCATCCAACGCCCTCGCCTAATAATGGGTAATTTACCCTTAGGCCCCTGTCGTTATTTTATTTCTTTCTAGTCCTGTAAATATTGAAGTACGTTGTTTAGTTTTAGGTTTAATTGCATAGAGGACCCTGAGCTTTAGTGTAATTGCATTTATACCCCTGACTGTTGTGGACACGTGATTTCTTTGGGTTATTTGCAGCTTATGCCCTTGTAGTTCTGGTTGTTATGAAATGAATGGAAGTTTATTTTAATTGCAGTTATACCCATGTGAATGCTTTATTTCCGCAGGTGCGTTTTATTTTGGGTAAATTGCAGATAAGGCCCCCAGACTTTTGGTACGTGTTACCAATAAGTCCTCGGGACTTAGTTTTGTTACATATAGGTCCCTGAGTGCCCCAGGCACGTGCTTGGCGCGTGTTTTGCTGGGTTAATTGCATCAAGACCCCCAGAACTTCGGGTATTTGCATTTCAGTCCCTGTGCACAGTACCCTCTTTGTATTTTTGAATAAAATATCAAATCACCTCCAAATCCAATGAGAATTTGACACATGGCTCCTGCCATGGTGTAGGATTTTCACGGATTTTTGAGGACATTTCTGATTTTGTTTGTTATTTTTAAAAATTCAAAAACTTGTATTTTCGTCACTGTCTAGTTTGAAAAATCACAAAAAAATATAAAAACTCCCCTAAAAATTCCATAAAAATTAGCTACTGTTTAGTTTAGTTCGTTTGATTTTCTAGCCAATTTTGGCTATTTTCATTGCTTAAAAACCTTAAAAACTTAAAAACACTCAAAAACCCATAAAAATTCTAGTAAATAATTTAAGAATCCAAATATAATAAAATTGGTACCTAAATTTTCCTTGTTTCCTCTATTTTACAGGAAAATTACCTCCATGCCATTTTGAGGCCTTTAGATATTTTATCTAGGGCTTTTTGGCTCGGCTGGACAGTACCCTTTATTTTTGCCACTGTTTGATTTTTAGAAAATAAAATAAACATCAGAAAATTATCAAAAATTCACCAAAAACATAAAAAATATAAAACACATAAAAATATTTTTGTTTTAATTTTTGGTTGATTTTTGTTGCTTTAAATAAATTGATAAAGTGTGCTTGTATTTATTTCTCTTAATTTCTTAATCAATTAAAAATCCAAAAAAATATAAAAATAATTAAAAACCACAAAAAAGATTTTATTTCTTTTATTTTATTTGTTTTTACTACTTCGTAGGCCTTTGGCCAATCCGTGCTCCTTGAGTTCGACCCTGGGTGCTATACCAGGTTAATCACATAGTAGGACTGCTTCTTCGTTTTGATTGATTTTATTTGTATCGAGTGGTTCATTTTTCTTGTTGACCCGAGTCTGAAAGATTGAGGTCTCAACGACCTTATAGACACCTGATTGCCTTAGTCATTTAGACGGTCATCAGAATGGCGCCGTTGCCGGGGAGCACGGCTTAGTAGTTGATTTTCTTCTTGTTTTGATTTTCGCGGCTTTTCGCGGCTCTTTCAGAGCTCGCGGCTTTTCGCGGTTTTTGTTCATATTTTCTTTTTGTTTTATTTTGTTTTGTTTTCTTTTTCTTTTATTTTTGATTTTATTTTTATTTTGTGTGTTTATTTTATTTTACATTTTTGCACATATACCCTTTTATTTTTATTTTCATTTCTTTTTCCTTTTATTATTATTTGATTATTGGCTCTGACCACTCTGTTTTCTCTTGCGAGGGCCTGAGGACCGAGGCGGCTGATTTCGAGAAGCCGACGCAACCGCGGGATTCGGAGGCGGCTCCCTTCTGTACGGAGCCGCAAGAGAGAGTGAGAGAGAGTTGAGTGGGTGAGGATTAGGATAGACTTTTATTTTATTCCATTATTATTGTAATAATTCAGGACATTCTTGGACACTTGGACTCTGCCGTAGCTGGTCTGTTTCGCCGAGCACCGGTGTGCTCGGGGGACCCTTAGGACTTGCGCGGTTTTTCGAGGTTTTTCGCAGTTTTATTTTCCTTTCTTTCTACCTTTTCTGGTGTTTACGCGGTTTTTGCTCGAGCCCCTAGACTTAGGAATTTCTGGTGATTGTGCCGTAATTAGTAGGATCCACACACCTAACTGATTATCTGTTCCTATAGAACGTTCATTGGACCTACTAAAAATAATTAATAAAAATAACCGACTCATTTGCCTTCGTAGCCTACGTGCCGCAGCCTGTCCTGTAAAGCGCTTTCTCCTACCCCCGATTTGTCGGACAGAGGAGGGACGGGCCAAGACCGGACTCTTTGGCTTGGAGGTCGGTGACCGGTTAGACGGTTCTTCGCTAGAATTGCTCATCTAGGACTCGGCTTTCCCGTTGCATCATATAGGTAGTTTCCTTTCTGTCTTTACATTTATGCGCAGATCATATTGCATGTAGAGTGCTGGAGACAGGTACGCATTTCTTACTCAGCATGCATCATTGATTTATCGCGCATCGACTTTTTCATCTTCTCCCCCCTGTTTTGGACTTAATAATTAGGAGAACCGAAAAATTCGTTAGGACGTTTGTTTTTTTTTTTGAAAAAGATTAAAAAGAGAAACCATAAAATTAGGACTGGCTAATACTATTGATCTTAAAATCCGCTCACCCTAAAAATTTTGTCTTGGGGAGAGCAATCCCCTCATTGTATGGTTTGGATGCGCGAGAGAGTGACCCGCACCCTAGGTAGAGCCCCCCGGTGCTAGTCCCGACTGATTACCGACTTTTCCGTGCGGGCCAGTCGGTTGGGTTAGCATCGGATATCCTAACAGGTCACGTAAGCGCTCTGATATTTTGTGTGTTCACCAAATAAAGTTGACAAGATAATTTGACCGAACTTTCACGGTCTTCAGCTCGCGTTGCGTTGGTGAACCGGGGGTTTGTTTGTGATCATAGTTTCTCCAGATCTCATCCGCACTACTCGCCAGATCGAGATGATGGGTAGACGGTCTCTTAGGCAGCCTCTGGCTGCGCCGCTTTCGGGCACGTCTACCTCATCATCTAGGTTGGCCCGCGAGAGCCGAGACCAGCTCTCCGAGCCCGAGTACGATTCCGCCCTGTTCCCCCTAGACCCCCTTTCTGTCCGACCTGAGAGATACGAGCCCGAGGAGAGATTGATTGATTTGACAGCACCTGAGTTGGGCTCGTTTGGTTTTGCAGACGTCATGGCCGGAGCCGACAGTTCAGATGATCACTCCCGTCAGCCCGAGCATTTTGTACTAGACCAGGGAGCGATCAACTCCACCCTGATCGCATCACTTGAGACAGTTCAGCAGCAGTTACGTGATCAGGGGGCATTCATGATAGAGATGAGGTGAGAGTTGGAGAGGCTCAGAGCAGAGCGAGACCAGCAGAGCGAGCCTGAGGAGATACCTGATGCAGAGGCACGAGCTGCAGCAGCCGCAGCAGCAGCAGCAGCCGCCGCCGCCGCAGCGGGAGGCGCCGCGGCAGGAGGACCACCACGACCGATGCGGGAGTTGCACAACCCCGGATCGACACTCATGCATCATTGGGTAGTAGTGCCAGCGATCGTGGGGGACTTCAAGTTCCCCCCGAACACCTTGCAGTTGCTGCCCCGTTTCCACGGACTTGCCACTGAGGAGCCCCACCTCCACCTCCAGGAGTTTCTTATGATCCGCAGCACTGTCCACGATCGCCATGTGGACCAGGACACGATCCGGATGATAGCCTTCCCGTTTTCACTGGCAGATAGAGCAGCCACCTGGCTGAAGCATCTTGGGAGGTTTGTATACACCTGGGAGCAGCTCCGCACCGAGTACTTGAACAAGTACTATCCACTCGGGCGGACGAATGCAGCGAGGGCCCTGATCAGCAACTTCTCCATGTTCCCCAACGAGCAGTTTCACGAGGCATGGGAGAGGTTTCAAGAGCTCCTAGACAGATGCCCGCACCACGACATCTCCAAGCCGAACCTAGTTCAGAGCTTCTTCAGCGGGTTGACGCCAGAGCTTCAGGGTCTGGTGAACGCTTCTTGCGGCGGGTCCTACTTTGCCAAGGACCACGACCAGGTCTGGGCCATCTATGAGGAGATGGCCGAAAACTACATGGTGATGTCCCATACCAGGTTGTATACTCAGAGACCCCAGCCACAGCAGCCAGGACCCGTGCAGTACCAGCGGATAGCACGGGTAGATGCAGGTCCATCCAGTTCGTCCGTAGCCGCAGCAGCACAGGCAGAGTCGACAGCTGCGGACATGGGCATTATCAGCGAGAAGTTGGACCGCATGGAGCTGATTGAGAAGAAGCAGTGCCAGAGCATCACTCAGATGGAATAGATGGCACATGTTCTGAGCGATATGAAGACACAGCTCATGTGTATCCAGGAGGCAAAGACGGCTCCTCAACCCTGTCTTCAGTCGCGAGGCGACTCCGGCAGCAGCAGCAGCTCGTCCCAGCACTCCAGCACCCTTGTGCAGCCTAGACAGGTTCACCTTGTACAGGCGGAGCCGTACCAGCAGCCGCAGCCCACCTACCAGTCCCCACCATCTCCAGACATGCAGATGGTGGTATACCAGCCGGACCAGCCTCTGGCAGTACTCCCGCCAGCCCCCTACGATGCCGAGCCGTTGATGGATGTCAACGGGATTTGGTATGACCGCCCCCAGCCTGGGATCTGACGAGACCATCCCGGATTCAGGTGGGGGAGTGGTGGTGCCCAGCCCCAGCAGCAACCGTCAGGTCAGGGAGGGCAGTACGGTCAGCAGAGAGATCACCAGTCGCAGCAGCAGCCCCCAGCATACCAGACACACCAGCCATCATCCTTCGGTCCTCGTCCCTATCAGTAGCAGGGACAGTCGTGGAGACGTGAGCAGCAGGCTCACCCAGTTCAGCAGCAGCACCCTTCCTCATACCCCTCTTACCACCAGCAGCAGTTCCAGCAGCCTCACCCCCAGAGAGGATACCCGTCGGGTTCCCACGAGAGCCCCGCTTTGGATGACATCGCCCGCCTCCTCACGGACCAGCAGGCCACATTCAGACGGGAGATGGACGAGTTCCGCCAGGAGATGCGGGACTTGGTGAGAGGGAAGGCCGCCATTCCAGCCCAGATTGAGCCGAATCCGAATAACCTCAAGAGGAAATCTGAGCAGGTAGTACACACTGAGTTTGCCACTCCTAGTGACCCATTTGTTGATACATCTTCGGATCTATTTGATGCTGATTTTGTCACACTTAGGAGCGGTAGGACCCCAGCAGGCGGCGGCGCCTCATCTGAGCTTCACCATGAGGATACTTCAGAGGCGCCACATGAGGAGGAGGAGAGCGGTACTGAGGCCGCTCCAGATGATGACGGTGGCACTGATGCCACCAAGGATGCTGATCCCACCGGCGGTACTGAGGCCGCCGCATCACCAGTTCGAGGAGGTGGTACTGATGCCACCCGTTCAGCCGAGCCAGCCCGCGGTACTGATGCCGCGAGACTTCTACCAGCAGCAGCAGCAGAGCCAACCCATGGTGGTACTGAGGCCACCGGTGTTTGTCTTGAGAGAGATGTTGTCTTTCCTCGCCTTGATGTATCTCAGAACTTTGGTTTGAATAAAGGAAAAGGTTTAGTTTCTTCTGGTCCCACTGTGGTGCATGATGTATGTGTGGATCCGGTCGTCGAACCGTCTAGGCCTTTTCCTAGTCCTTCATCTGCGAAGGACCCTGTGATCCCCTTCCCTAGAGCCCTTCAGATGGGGAAGGGGAAGAAAAAAGAAAATCCAAAAAAGAGAGAGCTTGAGGAGTTCAGCCAGAGCATGATCGATCGATTCCACATCCAGCTGACCCTCCAGGAGGCTTTGCAGCACATCCCCCTGCTCCAGCGTTCTTTGAGAGACAGGACCACAGTCAGGAGGAGGAGGAGGAACCACACTTTAGAGATCCATGTGCTGACGAAAGCCACGTGTTTTGCGATCCAGAACCGACTGCCAGCCAAGAGGCCAGATTCAGGGGCCTCGTATGTCAGATGCCAGATTAGTGAGCAGAGGTTCGACCGTACTCTACTAGATAGCGGATCGTCGATCAACCTTCTTTCGGCAGCCCTTCTCGACCGCTTCGAGTTGGGCACTCTTCGACAGAGCAGGACAGTCCTTCAGTTCGCTGATCGATCTGTCAAGAGGCCGAAGGGGTTGTTACGAGACGTTATCGTCACGATTCAGGGTCTGAAATTCCCCGTGGACTTCGTAGTGTTGGACATGGAGATCTTTGAGTCAGTGGCCGATACCCCCATCATCCTTGGTCGTCCGTTCTTGGCCACAGCCAAGGCGGTGACTGATCATGATAGTGGGAAGGTGTACTTTCGCGTCGAGGGTGAGAGTATACAAATAGAGACGGTCGAGGACTACAAAGCTAGAGAGAGAGCCCGCTCAGATGCGAGTACAGATTCAGAGCAGCCGACAGACGCAGAGCCAGACATCCACCAGGACTGTGATTTTGTGATCACAGACGATGAGGCAGCTTGGGCAGATCCTGCAGCACAGACCATCCTCTCATATTCAGATACAGCTGATGCCGAGATGATAGAAGAGGAGAGTCTGGAGAGCACAGCCCTGGTTCAGGATACCACAGAGGCAACAGAGCCGGTCCTTGATCGCTACACGGATTCCAGTGATGGTGGTGCTGAGGCCACCTTGCTTTACGGTGGTACTGATGCCACGGCGGTTGATACAGATCCCTCGGATTCAGAGTCTGATTGGGCCGATTGTGATGATCAGATGCCAGACCTGATTCCACCTGAGCCTACAGATGAGGAGGAGGCAGATGCAGAGCAGACCAGAGACAGTGCAGTTGAGCAGCCTTCTCCCGATCCAGTTTGCGAGAGTTCGCTTCACTTCTCCCAGGAAGATTTGGCAGACTTAGCAGCATTCACTCAGTTTCTTCCGCAGCCAGATTTGCCAGCACCCAGCATTCCAGAGCTGAAGCCGCTCCCTACTTCGCTGAAGTATCGATTCCTTGAGGGCGATCTAGAGATGTACCCAGTCATTATCTCCGCCGATTTGACTGGAGAGCAGGAATCCCATTTGATGGGGGTTCTTGAAAAGAACCGCAAGGTGATCGGATGGAGCGTAGCAGATCTCCATGGGATTAGTCCATCAGTGTGCTCCCACCATATCTATCTCGAGGAGGGGGCGAAGCCGTCGCGTGAGTTCCAGCGGCGACTGCACCCCAACCTGAGAGAGGTTGTGATGAAGGAAATATCAAAATGGTGGAGCGCAGATTTTATTTATCCCATTTCCGACTCCAAGTGGGTCAGCCCCTTGCATGTGGTGCCCAAGAAGACGGGCATCACGACTGTGATCAGTGAGTCGGGAGAGGAGATCGCTACACGAGTACCCACCTCTTGGAGGGTTTGCGTTGACTACAGGAGACTCAACCAAGCCACCAAGAAGGAACATTTCCCCCTGCCTTTTATTGACCAGATCATTGAGAGACTGGCAGGGAAGAGCCATTACTGCTTCCTGGATGGGTACTCGGGCTACAACCAAGTGGCCATCGCTCCTGAGGATCAGGAGAAGACCACCTTTACCTGTCCCTTCGGCACATATGCTTTTCGACGCATGCCATTTGGGCTATGCAATGCCCCTGCGACTTTTCAGAGGTGCATGCTGTCGATCTTTTCGGACATGGTAGGGGAGTGTTTAGAGGTCTTCATGGACAACTTCTCGGTCTACGGCGATGGATTCGACTCCTGTCTTGACTGCCTAGACCGGGTACTCCAGCGATGTATCGAGTATCATTTGGTTCTATCTTGGGAGAAGAGTCACTTCATGGTGACTCAAGGGACGGTGCTTGGCCACATCATATCCAACAGGGGCATGGAGGTTGATCCGGCCAAGGTTGATGTCATTAGGAAACTCGCACCGCCGTCCAATCTGAGGCAGCTACGGTCATTCCTGGGACACGTTGGATTTTATAGGAGATTTATTCGGGATTTCAGCAGGATTGCCCAACCATTGACTGACCTCTTGACGAAAGACACCGAGTTCCTTGTCGATGACAAGTGTCTTTCGTCGTTCGTGACTCTCCAGCAGTGTGTCATAGAGGCTCCTATCCTCCAGCCGCCTGATTGGTCTCTCCCATTCGAGATCATGACGGATGCCTCCGATTTTGCCGTAGGGGCAGTGCTGGGACAGAGGAGGGATGGAGTTCCATTTGCCATACACTACGCTAGCCGCACATTGGATTCCGCCCAGCGGAATTACACGGTTACAGAGAAGGAGATGCTAGCCGTAGTGTTTGCCCTGGATAAGTTCAGATCGTATATCATCGGATCTAGAGTGACTTTGTTTACAGATCACACCGCCATCAGGTACCTCATGGCAAAGAAGGATGCCAAGGCCAGACTGACTAGATGGATCCTTCTACTCCAGGAGTTCGATATTGAGATTAAGGATAAGCCTGGAGTTAAGAATGTGGTGGCGGATCATCTCTCCCGACTAGAGCAGCCTGAGGATTCTGAGCAGATTGATCCTATTAGAGATACCTTCCCAGATGAGGCGATCCTTGCTATCGCCTCACTCCCATGGTACGCCGATATTGTGAACTTTCTCGTTGCTGGGAAAGTCCCACAAGATTGGCCCAGGCAGAGGCTTGAGACCTTCCTCGCGAAGGCCAAGTCCTATCATTGGGAGGATCCCATCCTTTACCACGAAGGAGGGGATAGCGTCTGGCGTCGGTGTATTCCTCAGGAGGAACACCATAGCGTCCTCACTTACTGCCACAAGCTTGAGGCAGGAGGACATCATTCTGGGAGAAGAACGGCACAGAAAGTGCTCCAATCCGGCTTGTGGTGGCCTACCCTCTTCAAGGACTCTGATGAGTTCGTAAAGAGGTGTACTGACTGTCAGAGGATGGGCACTTGTGGACAGCGTGATATGATGCCGATGCAGCCCATTCACTTCTGTGAGGTTTTTGACGCATGGGGCATCGATTTCATGGGTCCATTCCCTAAGAGTCAGGGATTTGAGTACATTCTGTTGGCCGTTGATTATGTGAGTCGTTGGGTGGAGGCTATCCCCGCCCGAGCCGCTGATGCGAGGACCGTTTGCAGATTTTTGAGGAAGCACATCATCACGCGGTTCGGGGTTCCACGAGTTCTGATTTCTGATGGGGGATCTCACTTCATCAACGACCAGGTGAAGGCACTTGCTAGCGAGTTCGGCATAGATCATCGTGTTGCTACACCTTACCATCCACAGACGAATGGTCTAGCCGAAGTGTCGAATAGGGAGATCAAGACTATTCTGCAGAAAGTCGTCCGCCCTGACCGAAAGGATTGGTCACAGCTTTTGGACTCGGTCTTGTGGGCATATAGGACGTCTTTCAAGACACATTTGGGCACATCTCCCTTTCGCCTCGTATATGGCAAGCCATGCCATTTACCTGTTGAGCTGAGGCACAAGTCACTTTGGGCAGTTACAGATATTTTGATGGATCCAGATGGTATGGGAGACCAGAGGAGGGCAGAGCTAGCTGCCCTGGAGGAGCTTAGAGATGCAGCTTTCTCAAGCAGCCTACATTATAAGGAGAAAGTGAAGGAATGGCATGATTCTCATATCAGCCACAAGCATTTTGAGATTGGACAGAGAGTATGGCTGTTTGATGCGAGGCTACGATTATTTCCAGGGAAGCTACAGAGCAAATGGAAGGGACCTTATCTGGTTAGAAAGGTACACGACAACGGTAGCATAGATATATCCGAGTTGTCTTCTGAGAGTACCTTTCGAGTGAACGGCCAGCGGCTCAAGCCATTTCTAGATCATGAGCCGCGGGTCGTTGATCTTGCCCCTATTCATTTTGCATGAGATATGGTCTTTGACTCACATCTAATGCATCTCACACCTGAGTTTCACTGATCTTCCGCTTTGTATAGATCCAGATGTCCATATCACTACATTCTTTAGTCCCACATCCCTTCCTTCATCTTGTGATTATGCTATACTTAGGGTGCACTTTACCCTAAGTATAGGGGGGATGTGAGACCTTCTGAGTATTTCTTTTGTTTCTGTTTACCCCTGCTTTTGTTGCCTATACTTAGGGATATTTCACCCTAAGTATTGGGGGGGTAGACCCTGTACATTCTGCACTCAGGTTTTCCCTTAGTATACAGCCTACTATACTTAGGATATTTGATCCTAAGTATAGGGGGAAGACCTGAGAACCTCTTGACTTCTATCTTTTCTTTTTGTATAGCCTTCCTTTTCACTTTCCTATACCTAGCACGAGTTATGTCTTCTTCATCGCTCTTGACTCTGAGGACATCGTTCGAGCTAAGTATAGGGGGGTGTGTATATATTTCATATATACTTTAGCCATAACTCGTACTTTGTGTGAGTGTGTTAATAAATAAAATGGCTAAAAACCACAAAAATTAAAAAATTTTCATGTATAATCTTCTTTTATTTGCACATACATAGCTAGTGTACAAATTATTTCTGTAAAAACGATTTCAAAAATCTTTTGTGTAAAGCTTGTGTAAATATTTTTGTATCAAAATTATGTATATAGTACAAAATTTTTCCAAAATGTTTTGAAAATCAAAAGTTTGCAAAAATCTTGTGTAAATGTGTGTAAATATCTTTTTGCAAAACTTGCACCTCATGCATCATTCATTCATGATTTCAAAACATTTTTCAAAAATTTTTGCATGATTAAAAAAATTTGTGTAAGTAAGCATCTTTTTGTACATATGTATATAGTTTTTCTGGATGATAGTTGACATTTAAACTAGCCTGGAATCAAATTGAGAAATGGAGCTTGATTAAGATCTTAATCCAACTAATTTCTAAGAGGAACCTTATAGGACTTAGGTTTAAGGCTTTTCAGGTCCATGGTGACTTAATTCTTTGAGTCCACTAGGCTATGATCACATGTCATCTCAATGAGCCTAAGTAGAGCACTTAACAACAACACATGACTCATATGGATTATGGCTTTACTTGGACACCAGCACTATGCACCGAGCTCTCTACGGATGAGGTGGTGAGGAGGCAGTCTTCCTTGACTTGGGGTAGCATATGAGGGTAGTACTTCTAGGCGGAACCTCTCTTCTTCTTTTAGTGAAGGAAGTGCGTCTCAACTTGGTCTGGTTGCCATGAGGTCTAACGACGGGAGTTGTGGGTTGCAATAAAGCTTCAAAAGAGGGATAGTCTACTGGCTCAAGAGGAAAAACTCCTTGTATATATGCTGCACATGTATATGTTGTACAGATGCACTTGAAAAAAAATGTGCAAAAAGAAAAGAACTCCAAAAAAGTGGTGGGTCTGATAGAAAATGATAATCCCACCGGAGTATGTATATAGAGTGCAATAAGCAAAGCTTGGTTTCATGATCCACCTGTTGTAGCTTGCAGCAGGGAGACTTGGCTACACTGGTCAAGCTCCCAAGGGTACTTGGCTACACTGGCCTTGACCCATTCTCTTCTTCCCCCTCTTCTTGAGCCGGTTGAACTTGAACTTAGAAGCGAATACCCCGCTCCTCGAGGAAAGAGTGGCCAGATTGAGGTCATAGAGTTACCTTGTTGGGGAGGGTTGTCAAGTTGCCATTTCTGAGATGGAGAGCTTAGACTTCACATTAACAGGACACGAAAAGATTCATGGTCTTCAGGGTTTGTGATTGATGACTTGTTCTGATCTGGAGCATTGAGGAGTCTTGGTTATAGATTAGTGGAACTTGGAGACTGTTGAGTTTTAAGCTTAAGTCTAAATAAGGTTCCGACACATTAATAATCCAAAGATCTGATCAAGCTCCATACCCCAATTTAATGAAGGCAAGTTTAATAATCAACCTTGATCCATGTACATCCTCTTTTTCTTTTTCTTTCTTTCTTCTTCACTTCTTTTTCAAATAAGTGTTTGCTAAGGGACTAGCAAAGTTAAGTATAGGGGGGTGATGAATACTCATTCATCACTCTTTATTCTTATATTTTAGCTACAAAAAACCTTTGCAAATGCATGTAGATATGTGTAAATAGGAATAATTACCAAAAGCATGCATTGTGTAAAAACCTATAATTAGCATGTTTTTGTGCAAAAATAAAAGAATAAAGATTAAAAAGAAAAAGAGGGAAATATTTAGAATAAATATTGAGCAACCTAACCCAAGGGAGGGCTCAGCATGGGCCTGACCGCATAAAAGCCAAGTAGAGGGAGATAGGGGCTCTTGTGTATATATCTATGTAAATAAATAAAAATATTTTCCTCACTCAAAAATATGCTTGTAGATATTTTTATAAAAATATAAAAACAAAATAAAAAGTTAAAAATTAAAAAGAATAAAAAATATCCCTTTCATCATGTACATATACCACATCTATGTATTTATTTAACCTTGAAAATAAATAAAATTAATTTTTAAACTTTTTGTAAATATTCTATATTATATATTGTAAATAAATAAATAAAAACAATTAAAATCAAAACAAAATAAAAATAGAAAAATTAAAAATACAAAAATACATTGTACATATACCATGTATATAGATGTAAATATCTATTTATTTTACCTATGTACATAAATAATAAAAATAAAATAAAAATACAATTTTACTCCTTATTTTATTCTATAAATAAATAAAATATAAAATAAGGATAAAATTGTATAAAAATAATATATAAAAATCAAAAATCAAAACCCTATATATATTATATATACCTATATCTAGTACATACTATGTAAATAGCTTATTTTTATTTCGAAAAAATTATTAAAAATCACCAAAAAATAGAAAAAAAATAAAAGAAAAATATTTCATGTTTTGAGTTTTGGCTAAATCGGGCTCTAGCTACCTCCATTTGTCACTCCAAGATCTTGCCACGTGGCCCATTCTCATAGGGTCCTGGGGACGTTTGACCGCCCGGTCAACTAGCCCCCCAGGACCACTTCCCACGGGTCCGAGCTCCGGCCCCGATTTCTCCATTTTTTATCCGCTCGACCCGATCACCACTCCGCCTAACCCCGGGTTCTAATCCGAGATTTTTCGATCATGATCCACGCCCGGGGAGGTTTTTGGGGATCCGCGCGCTACGCTGCTCGCCCCGACCTCTCTTAGTCGAACCCCTACTCATATTTAGCTGCAGCTCCGCCTCCTTCCCACGCCATCTTTGGTCATTTGCCTCCTTCCCTGTGAGCTCCAGAGAGACCGCGAGAGTGACAGCGAGCGATTCCACCTGTTGCAGCGAGGAGAGGAGGAGGAATCCACTGATCCGGCGACGTTGCCGCCGTAGCTCCGCCATCTGAGCGAGCTTCGAGCCTCGGGCCGAGACGACCCTCGAGGCGACGACCAGGAGCACCCCCTGCTCTTCCCCAGTCTCATCAACCACCCAGGTAGCTACTTAGCCCCGCTATTTCGTTTGATTTCCGTTTACGCCCAAATCGCAGCTCCGCCGTCGTTCCTTGATTCCGACCACCATATCACCTATCTCGATCATCGGAATCGACCACCATCACCATCTCCTTCCGCCGCACCTTCTACACCCACGCACTCAACCCAGCTCGCACAGGAGCTGGGAACCGGGCTCCTCCATCCCCCACCTTCGCCGGAGCCCGCCACCCCGACACACCAGCCACCGTCGCTCTGCCTAACTGGGTCGAGGCAGTTTGCCCTCGACCCGCGAGTCTTCTGAGCCACTTTGCAGGTCCCCCCGAGCCCATCTGAGGGCTTGGTCATTCGGGCTAGGAGACCCAGCTCCGCCGACCGCCCCTGAGCTCCTCCGAGCTCGGGTCGATCATCGGAGCATCGCAGCAGACGCAGGAGCGCACCAGCTTTCTTCTCCGACCATCAGAGCGCTCCGAGGAGGAGGCCCGCGCCCGCACAAGCCCGGCGAGTCTCGCCGGGGCCTTGTTCTTCCAGCATCCTCCTGTGCCGTTGATCTTCGTCCCTCGCTCCAGTTCTAATCTGAGCCGTTCATATCCGGAGCAGCCATCACCGTCAGATCCGAGGAGACGTCATCTGGAGCGCCCACCATCCGTAGCCGTCAGATCGCCACGTGGAGCGCATCCAACGCCCCCGCCTAATAATGGGTAATTTACCCTTAGGCCCCTGTCGTTATTTTCTTCTTTCTAGTCCTGTAAATATTGAAGTACGTTGTTTAGTTTTAGGTTTAATTGCATAGAGGACCCTGAGCTTTAGTATAATTGCATTTATACCCCTGACTGTTGTGGACACGTGCTTCGACACGTGATTTCTTTGGGTTATTTGCAGCTTATGCCCTTGTAGTTATGGTTGTTATGAAATGAATGAAAGTTTATTTTAATTGCAGTTATACCCCTGTGAATGCTTTATTTCCGCAGGTGCGTTTTATTTTGGGTAAATTGCAGATAAGGCCCCCGGACTTTTGGTACGTGTTACCAATAAGTCCTCGGGACTTAGTTTTGTTACATATAGGTCCCTGAGTGCCCCAGGCACGTGCTTGGCGCGTGTTTTGCTGGGTTAATTGCATCGGGACCCCCAGAACTTCGGGTATTTGCATTTCAGTCCCTGTGCACAGTACCCTCTTTGTATTTTTGAATAAAATATCAAATCACCTCCAAATCCAATGAGAATTTGACACATGGCTCCTGCCATGGTGTAGGATTTCACGGATTTTTGAGGACATTTCTGATTTTGTTTGTTATTTTTAAAAATTCAAAAACTTGTATTTTCGTCACTGTCTAGTTTGAAAAATCACAAAAAAATATAAAAACTCCCCTAAAAATTCCATAAAAATTAGCTACTATTTAGTTTAGTTCGTTTGATTTTCTAGCCAATTTTGGCTATTTTTCATTGCTTAAAAACCTTAAAAACTTAAAAACACTTAAAAACCCATAAAAATTCTAGTAAATAATTTAAGAATCCAAAAATAATAAAATTGGTACATAAATTTTCCTTGTTTCCTCTATTTTACAGGAAAATTACCTCCTTGCCATTTTGAGGCCTTTAGATATTTTATCTAGGGCTTTTTGGCTCGGCTGGACAGTACCCTTTATTTTTGCCACTGTTTGATTTTTAGAAAATAAAATAAACATCAGAAAATTATCAAAAATTCACCAAAAACATAAAAAATATAAAACACATAAAAATATTTTTGTTTTAATTTTTGGTTGATTTTTATTGCTTTAAATAAATTGATAAAGTGTGCTTGTATTTGTTTCTCTTAATTTCTTAATCAATTAAAAATCCAAAAAAATATAAAAATAATTAAAAACCACTAAAAAGATTTTATTTCTTTTATTTTATTTGTTTTTACTACTTCGTAGGCCTTTGGCCAATCCGTGCTCCTTGAGTTCGACCCTGGGTGCTATACCAGGTTAATCACATAGTAGGACCGCTTCTTCGTTTTGATTGATTTTATTTGTATCGAGTGGTTCATTTTTCTTGTTGACCCAAGTCTGAATGATTGAGGTCTCAACGACCTTATAGACACCTGATTGCCTTAGTCATTTAGACGGTCATCAGGATACATGAATAGAGTATGCATGACAGGTGAGAGTTTCCATACGTATAGGATATGGGAAGGGTTCGGACCCTCTTCGGGTCGGGCCCGTGGGCCGGGTCGGGCTGGGCCAAGCCAAGCCCGAGCCCGGCCCAAAAAAAATTCGGGCCTAAAAATTAGGCCCAAGCCCGGCCCAATGTTTATTTGGGCTTGGGCCGGGTCGGGCTTTTTGGGTCGGGCTTCGGGCTGGGCCGGGCCGGCCCAGCCCAATGCTCATCCCTAGGTGGTACCTTATAGATATAAAATACCGCATTTTTCCTTTTATAATTTTTTTTGTCATTTTTAATTAAGAGAAAAATCAAAATAAAAATAGAGAAGATATGAGAAGTATATTTACAACTTAATCTAATTTTTTTGGATTTTTAATAATGAAGAAAATAAAATGGTAAAATACAGGGGGTAAAACGGTCATTATGTACAATGTACAAAAGCCCGAGCCCGGCACCCATGGCTGGAAGTGTCCCGCGTCGACTGATGGTGGTCTCATGGCTCCTGGGGGTCTGAAACGTCCGGTCGAGGTCGATGAAGCAAATGACCCCCAGGGGCCTCTTCCTGGTTCAATGCAAGCCCAGTGGGCTCTATTCTTCGATATACCTGCACAGGAAGAACCGCGGGCGAGAGAGCTTTCTCCTCGACCCGGGGTTGTGAAGCTACGATGCGAGATGAAGGTGGGCGGAGGGGCTCCGGCGAACAACAGAGGAGGAGCCTTGATTCACCAAGACCTAGGGTCCTGGGTTGAACAGATGTGTGTGATAGATGGAGAAGGCGCTGAGGTTCGAAATGGGACGAACGAGACGGTCGGAGACAGGCGGGGCTACGGTGTAGAAGTTGCCGGAGCCAAGCTCCGGCGAACTTCGAATTTTGATCTTCAAGCTACGGGGATTAACTACTAACTAATCTAACTACTGGAATGAAATGCTAACATTAAAAGCTAACTAAAAACACATAGAAGAGCAGCTCTTATACCTGGGGGCCTCAAGGGAGCAGGGCGGACGCCGGAGCTCCGCCGCGACAAAATCCTCCTCTCTCCGGCCGATTCGAGGCACCAGCTCACTCCCCCTGTCACGAGGAATGTCCTAGGACTAGAATCAAGGCTTGAGATTGGATAAAAAGCGGCTAAATTCGAGGAAGGAAGCGGAGCTTGTTATTTATAAAAATTGGCAAGAGGCCTTATTACCCAGCGATTATTGACTGATCCAATGAACATCTCTTTGATCTATGATTTCGGCGGGCATCATGGAAGATTAGGGAACAATTCTTGTGAAGGAAGCATTGTCGATTGATGGATGGTGTGTCCGGGAAAATTGCATGAAATCGGGGGAATGGACAGTTCAGAGGCGCCAGGCGAGGGATGGGACAATTGACCAGGGAGTCAACGAAGGCCGGCGCCTCATTGGGCCACGTCAGCCGCTACGAGACAAAAAAGAAAATCGGATGGAAGATTGATTTATTTGACACCCTAAATGATTTTATTAATTTTTTCTTATAAAATAAAAAATGTGTATTATTTCATCTAGTATTTATTTATGATTTTTATTGAATTTTTCGAGGTGTTTTATTATAGTTTTATTTGAATAATGTGTATATGTATTTATTTACATGTATTTTTATGTATTTTATTTTTAATTTGTTTATTTTCTTTTATTATTTTATTGGCTTATTTTATAAATTTATAATTTATTTTTGTGAGTATAAAGGTATTTTTGTTTGATTTTTATGAGTTTTTTTATATTTTTAAATAAATAGGTATAGGTGTATGTAGGTATACTTATAGGTGTTTTATCTATGTATTTTATACACTTAATTTATTTATTGTATTTTCTTGATTTTTATTTTGGTTTTGTATTTTTAATGAGTTATGTATAATGTATACATTATTATAAAAATATAAAAGAATAAAAGAATCAAGGATTAAAATCCTTTTTATTTATATATAGGTATATAGCATAGGTATTTTGTCTATGAATTTGTAGACTTATTTTATTTACAAATTAATTTTGGTTTTCTTTAACTTCTCTTATGTGTATGCATTATGTACATTATTTAAAAAATTCTAAAAATATGAATTTATACAAATAATGAATATTGAATAAAATGCATATTTTAATCAGTCATATATACAAGGAGGGCCAAAAACCTAACTTCTGCATATGGACTCCAAAAGTTATGAAACCAATTTTATAAAATAGTTCTTGGAATGCTATATACAATTAAAGGTGAGTTTGGGTGATTTGGAGTTTTTATTTGCAAGATATGGGTCTGTGAAGTTGAGATTTTGGCTTTTTATTCTGTGTATAAAATGTACACTGGGTATTATTTTTGCTCAAACTCAATTTTGTATTTTTATTTACATTATTATCTACAACTTTCATGTACAAAGTTTCTTTATTTGATTAAGAAATAATTATGTACAAAATAGGTGCCAAAAATGCATAAATGAATGAATTAATAAATGAGGTATTTATTGTACACTGGCCCTTATCTCCCCCTACTTTATTCCTTGTCGACCAATACCATGCTGGCCTTGGTCTCGGGGTTTGGGTCATAAAATATTTGCAATATTTTATTCCTTTTTCTTTTCTTTTCTTTATTCTATAATTTTGGCAGTAAAACCTTATTTAATGTGGAATTAGTGCACTGAACCATGAATGCTATTTTGTACAATTTGGTGCTATTTATATGCATTTGCTGGGGTTTTTGAGGCCAAAATGATAGAATAAAGGTGATGAAATGGAGGTTCATCACCCCCCTATACTTGCCTTTGCTAGTCCCTAGCAAACACTTATGCAATAAGTACAAAAAGAATAAAGAAAAGAAAAAGGAAAATGAAAGAAAGATAGAGTGAATCGGGGTGCTTTCAGTGCAATGCCTGTCTTTACAAAATCTGAATTTGGAGCTCCTGTCAGACCTTGTGTGTGAATGTGTGTGGAACCTAGTCGGGAACCAGCTCTAAAATACAACAGCCTTCGATAGTCATAGGACTCGGTTCAACCCACTGCAATAGCCGGGTCAGAACTAGTCTACATCATACGCAAACCCTTATAACTATGAAGCTGACTTGTACGGTGTAAGTGATAGTGGCTCTCCCCAACTAAAATGATAAAAGAACTGACTTCTCCAGAATGACAACCCAATGATTCCCCAATCCAACAGCTCTTTCCTCGAGGAGCAAGGTATTCCCTTCTAAGTTCAAGTGGCAACCAGCTCAAGAGGAGGGGGTGAAGAGAAGAATGGACGGTAGCCAGTGTAGCTACCTATCCCGGGATGCAAGACCAGTGTAGTCAAGTCATCCAGCTGCAGGCTCACATATTTGTCTTTGGAACTCAAGCTTGCTTATTGACTTTGTACATACTTTGCAGGCATTTTTATTTTTGTACAGGCCTGACCATTTTTTTTCAACATACTATTCACAGCAGCATTTACATAAGGAGTTTTTCCTCTTGAGCCAGTAGACTATCCCTCTTTTGAAGCTTTATTGCAACCCACAATCTCCTGTCTTTAGACCTCATGGCTATTGGACCAGGTTGGGGTGCACTTCCCTCCCTAGACGAGGACGAATGTTTCCACCCGTGTGCGTCTCAGACTGGCAAATCCAACCCCCTCACCACTCCAACTGAGTTGAGCCAAGTGAAAGGTGCAAGTGTCCAAGTTAGGTCACAGTCGGCAAGAGTCGTACGTGTGTCTCGAAAAGTTCTAGTTAGTCCACTGAGGTGACTTGAACCCAGCCCTGATTTCTCAAAGAATTAAGTCTGAGTAGACCTGAAGTACCTTAAACTTAGTTCCCATAAGGTTCCAGTGCAATTAGGTGCGGTAAGGTCCAACCAAGCTCCAATTTGAGACTTTATTAGACTAATTCAATCATCACGCTCACTCAAAAAGAATATGAATGGTATGCTTATGCTATGCACAATGAATGATGCAAATTTTTCACAAAGAGTTTGAAAGAATCAAAGAATGTTTTTACAACAAGAATTTTTGCAAATAAACTAAGAACTGGACATATACAAAAAGTATATACAATTATTTACACGGGCGTGCTGTTTTATTTACAAAACATATGAATTTCTACAAACTTTACAGGTTTGAATGGAGTAGTTTATTTAGAACTGTACAGCAAGAATTGTATGTGTCTTATTTATGATTTACAAGAGTTTGTAAGAGTGTTCTTATTAGGTTTTTGAAAATAATTTTGCAAACTATAGTACACAATAATTTTTGCAATCATTTACACACCTTTGAAAACTATTTTTGCAAAGATTTTTCACACTATATATACAATTTTCACGATAGTTTTGACAAGCATTTTTCAAAACATTTGCACATAGGTTTTTCAAATCCTTTCTTTCACACAAAGAAAAGTTTTGCAATATTTTCACACATTTGAAATCATTTCACATTAAAATTTTCAAAACTGGTCACACTATTTTTCAAATCACACTGTATAGGTATCTGATTTATTAATCAGTATGTACAAAAGAAGAAGAAAAATTGTATTTGATGTACAATATGGTTTTGGTTCTTTTAGACTTTGTTTGGGCTTATTCATTATTTACAAATGAGAGATTTTTTTTGTGCGGACTCCTCAGACTTACTTGAGAATCATTTTCACAAGGATTTTGAAAACTATAGTCCAAGATAATTTTGCAAACATGTTCACACATTTGAAAATCCTTTTACAAAGGTTTACATAGCATAGATAGTTTTTTCAAAACAATTTTGTCAATAAATTTTCACAATCATTTGCACACTGATTTTCACACATTTTGGTTTCACTCAAAGAAAATAGTTTTGCACACAAAACTAATTTTTCAAACGTTGAATACTTGTACACACTATTTTCAAACAAATTTCACAAGATTTTTCAAAAGAGAATGTTTTGTACAAAACACTTTTCTGACTCAGTAATCAGTACACGTATAAAGAGTCTGAGGAACTCACAATCATCTTTCATTATTATATAGTTGCTTATTACACTTTAATTTATATTGAGGTGGTCTTTTATTTTTCAGTAAGAGTTATGGCTTTTAGTATATACAGGGTATATACGACCCCCCTATACTTAGCTTGAGCTATGTCCTCATAGATCGAAAGGAAAAGCAAAGACATAACTCGTACTGAGTATAGACAGTTCTAAAGAATAAATATGAATGAAATGAATGAATGAGAAGTTGACCGTCCCCCTATACTTAGGATCAAATAATCCTAAGTATAGCAGGCTGTACAAAAAGCAGGGAGGGTCAAGGGTGGGAAAATACAGATCGTACTCAGATTGTCTCCCCCTATACTTAGGGTAAGATACTCCTAAGTATAGACAAGAAGAGGAGACAATGGAGAGGATCGGAATGAAATGAAAAACTCTAGGTGCACATCCCCCCTATACTTAGGACAAAGTACGTCCTAAGTATAGAAAACTGTCTACAAGGGTGGCACCTTTTAGATAGGAAAAGAAAATAGAAAAGGAAAAGAAGAAAAGAAGAAAAGGAGAAAATCAGAGAAATAGTGGTTGGAGTACATCGTCTGAATCTTTCGATGCCGCAGGTGCTGTGAAGATGTCATCGTGGTGCACTAACTGAATAGAGTCAACAACGGCCAAGAATGCATCTGGTTCGAGGTAAGGCTTCAGTAGTTGGCCGTTGACGACGAAGGGATGTGCGTCAGGGGACAATTCTGATATAGCGATGCTTCCATTGTCACGCACCTCACATACTCGGAATGGCCTTGTCCACTTACTCTTTAATTTACCTGGGAATATCCTCAACTTTGCATCAAATAACCACACTTTCTGTCCAACATCGAAGGTCTTTCGCCTGATGTGCCGGTCATGCCAGCGTTTCACCTTCTCCTTGTACATTAAGGTGTTATCGTATGCACAGTCTCGGAATTCTAAGAGCTTGTTCAGATCGTCTTTTCTCTTCTGACCACTTCTGCGTGAGTCCAAATTACAACTGTTGACTGCCCAAAGAGATTTGTAGATCAATTCCACGGGCAGATGGCATGGTTTCCCATATACAAGACGGTAGGGCGACATGCCCAAGGGAGACTTGTAGGCGGTTCGGTAAGCCCATAGAGCTGAGTCCAAGAGTTGAGACCAGTCTTTTCTGTTTGGCCTAACAAGTTTCTGCAATATGGTCTTGATTTCTCTGTTTTATAACTCTGCCATACCATTGGTCTGGGGATGATAAGGAGACGCTACACGGTGATCGATGCCGTACTCCTTCGTTAATTTCTTGACCTCTTTATTGATGAAGTGACTACCCTCGTCTGATATGAGAATCTTTGGTATCCCAAACCGCGAAATGATGTTCTTCTTCAGAAACTGGCAAACTGTTTTGCTGTCGGCGGCTCGGGCGGGAATAGCTTCAACCCAACGACTCACGTAATCGACGGCAAGAAGGATGTGCTCAAAACCTTGACTGTTAGGGAAAGGTCCCATGAAGTCAATGCCCCATGCATCGAAAACGTCTGCTATCTGAATGATTTTCAGAGGCATTGAATATTTGACAGTGAGTGTACCTTTCAGTCGCTGACAGTCAATATATCTTTTAACAAACTCTGCTGCATCCTTGAATAATGTGGGCCACCAGAAGCCACATTGCAATACTTTCGCTGCCGTACGATCTCCAGAATGGTGTCCACCAGATTCGAGCGAATGACAATGCTCGAGGACACTAGATTGCTCCGTCTGAGGGATGCACCTGCGCCAAATACAATCTGCTCCTTCTCAGAATAAAAGAGGGTCCTCCCATTGGTAGAATCGGATGGTCGACATGAATTTGTTCTTCTGATTCTTCGTCCAATCCGAAGGTAGTACCCCAGAGGCGAGGTAATTGACAATATCAGCGTACCAAGGGAGAGCATCTACATCTAAGATGGCTTCGTCAGGGAAGGTTTCTGTGATAGGTGCATTGCTCAGAGGAGGCTCATGCTGCTCTATTCTGGATAGATGATCTGCTACCACATTCTGAACTCCAGGCTTGTCCTTGATTTCCAGATCGAATTCCTGGAGGAGAAGGTTCCAACGAATAAGTCTTGACTTGGCATCCTTTTTCTGCTGTAAGTACCGGATAGCAGAGTGGTCCGTGAAAATTGTGACTTTCGATCCCAACAAATAGGATCTGAACTTCTCTAAGATGAAAACCACAGCCAACAATTCTTTCTCTGTCACTGTATAATTCCTTTGTGCTTCATCTAATGTTTTGCTGGCATAGTGAATGGCGTAGGGCGCCTTGTCTTTTCTCTGCCCCAGGACAGCTCCGACTGCAAAATCTGACGCATCGGTCATTATCTCAAAGGGAAGAGTCCAGTCGGGAGGCTGTAAGATTGGAGCCTGAGTGATAAGCTCCTTCAACTGATTGAAAGCAAGGAGAACTGGCTGATCAACAATGAACTCGGTCTCCTTGCACAAGAGTTCTGTCAGAGGTCGGGCAATGCGGCTGAAATCCCTGATGAATCGCCTGTAGAATCCCACATGCCCCATGAATGACCTCACATTCTTCACTGACTGAGGTGGCTGAAGATTTGAAATGACATCCACCTTTGCTGGGTCGACTTCCATGCCACGTTTGGAAACGACGTGGCCCAGCACAATACCTTCTGTAACCATAAAGTGGCTCTTTTCCCATGAGAGCACTAAATTAACTTCCCGGCATTTCTGAAGTACTCTGTCTAGGTGCTCAAGACAAGCATCGAAACTATCACCGTAGACGGAGAAATCGTCCATGAACACCTCGAGAAAACTACCTACCATCTCGGCGAAGACTGCTAACATGCATCTTTGGAAGGTTGCAGGTGCGTTGCACAATCCAAAGGGCATTCTCTTGAAGGCGTAGGTGCCGAACGGGCAAGTGAAGGTAGTCTTCTCTTGATCCTCAGGATCTATCGCCACTTGGTTGTACCCGGAGTACCCATCCAGAAAGCAGAAGAACTCCTTACCTGCTAATCTCTCCAAGACTTGATCAATGAATGGCAAGGGGAAGTGGTCCTTGGTTGCTGCATTGAGTCGGCGGTAGTCAACACACACCCGCCAGGAGGTTGGTACCCGAGTAGAAATTTCCTCTCCTTTGTCATTTGTGACCACGGTAAGCCCTGATTTCTTGGGAACTACATGCAGTGGGCTTACCCATTTTGAATCGGAGATGGGATAGATGAAGCCTGCATCACACTATTTCGTGATCTCCTTCATGACAACGTCTACAAGGTTAGGGTTCAGCCTTCTCTGAAATTCGCGGATGGTTTAGCATCTTCTTCCAAGTAGATATGATGTGAACACAGAGCTGGATTTATCCCTCAGAGATCTGATACGCTCCAACCAAGTGCCTTGCGGTTCTTTTCTAGAACCTCGAGAAGTCGAGATTCCTGATCCAGATCCAGCCTGCTGCTGATGATGACCGGATAAATTTGCTCTTCACCCGCAAGGAAAGCATACTTCAGGCCTGCAGGAAGTGGCTTGAGTTCTGGCTTTGATCTGTCCACTTTATCTGTCACTTCAGATACCATGCTGGTGGTGGAATGCACTTTGAGGCTGCTACCATCCTCATCATCCTGTTGAGATCCCGGAGATGCACCGAACGGTTCTGCGCTAAGCTGATCATGTTCGGTATGGAGTGAATGCTCAAGAAGATGCGCCTGCATCTGAGAATCTATCTCCCAAGAATCATCGGAGCATATGCTGACTGCGCTTTCCAAGTCCTCCTCAAGAGTGAGGATTTCTCGGGTCCATGGATCGTCCAATGATAACTTTGAATCTCTGATCTCCGCGATGAAATCACAGTCTGCTTCTGATGCTGGGCCTGGCTCTCATCAGTTGTGGCATTCTGCTCTTTGTTCATGTTTATCGTGATTTGCTGGGTGTTCGAGCTGAAAGTGATCTTCCCAGACCCGTAGTCAACCACGGCACCTGAAGTACGAAGGAATGGTCTGCCAAGGATGATAGGGGTCTGGAGCAGGGGTGCAGGTGAGTCCATATCAAGGACTACAAAGTCAGCTGGGAATTTCATCTCCTGTATGGTAACTATCACGTCTTCCAACAGACCTTGGGGCTGCTTGACAGATCGGTCAGCGAACTGAAGGATCATGCGTGTCTGCTTGAGCGGTCCTAGACCGAATTCTTGCATTATGGATGAGGGCAGAAGGTTGATGGAAGACCCACTGTCAAGAAGAGTACGTTCGAAGACCTGGTCAAAAATCACACAACTGATCAGAGGTGCTCCTGTATCCTGCTTCTTCTGGGGGAGATTGCTGATAGCTGCAACTGTGGCCATGGAGAGAACGTGCTTCTCTACCTCTCAGCGTCTGTTGTCTTGTGCTGGGCGACGCCTGTTAGTACATGCCTCTTTCAATCCTTTCTTTACAGCTGGCATGTATTCCACGACCTTCAACAAGGGAATCTCAACAGTCAATTTATCCAAAATATCCACAACACCTGGATCAGACAATGCATTTTTTCGTTTTGCAATTTTTTTGGATTTTTGTATTGCATGCGGAAAAGGAATATTTACACCACTGGAAGGAAAATGAGAGTTCTTATTTACATCAAAATCATCACCCACAGAATGTTGTACATCCAGACTACAAAAAGGAGTACAAGCTGAATCAGAACATGCTGATGCTGCTGGGCGATCAAAAGGGGTAGCGTCGGCTCCATCGGCTGGTGAGGGATCGGCTGCTGTTGGCGGCTCCTCCAAGGCTGGCGCGGCTTTGCTTCTGTTACAAGCTTCTTTTTGTTGTTTTTGTTTTTGCTGATTTTTTGTATTTTTGGCTGGAGTGGCTGCTGACAAGGCACGACGGCTGGACTGGCTTCTCCTTCTTCTTCCTCCTCACCCGCCCCTGGAGCTGGCACGGCTGATGCGGAAGATGACGATCCACCTGTTTCTTTATTCACCCCACTGGTAGTAGCAGGCGGAGGCAAGGCCCTACCGCTCTTGCTCTTTCTTCTTGAAATTATTGGGGTTGGCTTCGACCTGCGCTGGAATAGCGGTTCGGGTGGCGGTCAGGTCATCAAGCCGTTTTATCATCTCCGCCAGCCCTTTAACAAGCTGGGATAGACACTCCATGGTGGGACTAGCAGGGGACATTTCAGAAGATTCAGCGTGCAGACCACGCTGCTGTTGGGTAGATGGGTGGTGAGGTTGTTGCTGGAGGTGTTGCTGTGGTGGTGCAGGAAGTTGAAGCTATTAGTACGACGGCGGAGGATACTGCTGATATTGTGGAGAGGGGGCAGCCGCGTACTGGTGATACGACTGTGGGTGGCGGTACTGCGGCTGCTGCTGATAAGGAAAATTCTGCCTCCACTGATGTGTAAACTGGGGAGGCTGCTGGTGTTGCTGGTGAGGCTGAGAGGTTTGTCCAAAACGACCACCCTGAGGTTGGTGGTACTGCCGGTTGGCAAATTGCTGACCCTGGGGTTGTCCCTGAGGATGGGTCGGCAGTGCATCATTACTCCATACCCCATTGACTTCTTGGATCAGAGGTGGTGGTGGGAAGACTGGATCAGGAATAGAAAGGAACTCTGGCTGGTATACGACCATCTGCTGCTGCTGCGGGCTCTGGTCGGGCGCCTGCACGTAGTACACGTGCTGGACTGCCGGTGGCTGCTGGCTCGGCTGAGGCTGATGCTGCGGTTGCTGCTCGTCCTTCTTCTCAGCGGGAGCGTCTGATGGTGTAGCCGACTGGACAGAGTTGATCGTGCCGACCAACAGTTCGAGGTACTTGTTGATCTGATCTAGCTTATTGATGGCACAGAAATCCCCGAGAGACTAAGGTAAAGGTACTGAATCGACGGTCGTTGAGACCTCAATCACTCGGATGTGTCCATCAAGAAAAATGAACCACTCGCGAAAAATAAAATCAATCAAAACAAAGAAGCGGTCCTGCTATGTGATTAACCTGGTATAGCTCCCAGGGTCGAACTCAAGGAGCACGGATTGGCCGAAGGCCTACGAAGTAGTAAAAACAAATAAAATAAAGAAACAAAATTTTTTTAGTAGTTTTTAATTATTTTTATATTTTTTTGGATTTTTAATTGATTAAGAAATTAAGAAAAACAAATACAAGCACACTTTATCAATTTATTTAAAGCAACAAAAGTCAACCAAAAATTAAAACAAAAATGTTTTAATGTGTTTTATATTTTTTTATGTTTTTGGTGAATTTTTGATAATTTTCTGATATTTATTTTATTTTCTAAAAATCAAACAGTAGCAAAAATAAGGGGTACTGTCCAGCCGAGCCAAGAAGCCCTAGATAAAATACCTAAGGGCCTCAAAATGGCCTGGAGGTAATTTTCCTGTAAAATAGATAAAATAAGGAAAATTTAGGTACCAAATTTATTATTTTTGGGTTTTTAATT
The DNA here is from genome assembly GCA_037367405.1 of Ottelia alismoides. Taxonomy (NCBI): domain Eukaryota; kingdom Viridiplantae; phylum Streptophyta; class Magnoliopsida; order Alismatales; family Hydrocharitaceae; genus Ottelia; species Ottelia alismoides. The sequence continues at coordinate 31,126 of JAZKJV010007596.1, read as the reverse complement.
TATTTACTAGAATTTTTATGGGTTTTTTGGTATTTTTAAGTTTTTATGGTTTTTAAGCAATGAAAATAGCCAAAATTGGCTAGAAAATAAAACAAACTAAACTAAACAGTAACTAATTTTTATAGAATTTTTAGGGGAGTTTTTATATTTTTGTGTGATTTTTCAATCTAGACAGTAACGAAAAAAAGGTTTTTGAATTTTTAAAAATAGCAAACAAAATAAAAAATGTCCTAAAAAATCCTTGAAAATCCTACACCATGGCAGGAGCCATGTATCAAATTCTCATTGGATTTGGAGGTGATTTGATATTTTATTCAAAAATAATAAAAGGGTACTGTGCACAGGGACTAGAATGCAAATACCCAAAGTTCTGGGGGTCCCGGTGCAATTAACCCAGCAAAACACGCACCACGCGCGTGCCTGGGGCACTCAGGGACCTAAATGTAAGGAAAATAAGTCCCGAGGACTTATTGGTAACACGTACCAAAAGTCCAGGGGCCTTAGTTGCAAATAACCCAAAAAATATCGCACAAGCGGAAATAAACCACGCACAGGGGTATAAATGCAATTAACTAAAAATTTTCATTCATTTCATAACAACCAGAACTATAAGGGCATAGACTGCAAATACACCAAAATAACACGTGACGACGCACGTGGCTCACAACAGGCAGGGGTATAAATGCAAATATCTAAAGCTCAGGGTCCTCTATGCAATTAAACCTAAAACTAAATAACTGACTTTAATATTTACAGGACTCAAACGAAATAAAACAAAGAGAAGGGCCTAAGGGTAAATTACCCTTTATTAAGCGGGGTCGTTGGATGCGCTCCACGTGGCTGATCGGAAGGCTGGGACTGGTGGGCGCTCCAGATGACGTCTCCTCAGATCTGACGGTGCCGGCTGCTCCAGGGATGGACGACCCAGATTAGAACTGGAGCGAGGGGTGGAGATCGACGGCGCTGGAAGATGCTGGAAGAACAAGGCTCCGGCGAGCTTCGCCGGGCTCTTACGTGCGCTGCGCTCCTCCTTGGAGCACTCTGGAGGTCGGAGAAGAATGCTGGAGTGCTCCTGCGTCCGCTGCGATGCTCCGATGATCGGCCCAAGCTCGGAGGAGCTCAGGCGAGGTTGCCGGAGCTGGTCTTCTGGCTGAATGACGGAGAGCCTCAGATGGACCTCGTTCTGACCTGCAAAGTGCACCAAAAGACTCGCGGGTCGAGGGCAAATTGCCTCGACCCGGTTAGGCGATGTGAAAGTGGCTGGTGCGTCGGGGCGGCGGGCTCCGGCGAAGGTGGAAGACAGAGGAGCCCGGTTCCCAGCTCCTGTGCGAGCTGGGTTGCGTGAGTGGGTGGAGAACGTGCGGCGGAGGAAGGCGAACGTGAAGGTCGGGTCCGATGGTCGGATGGTGGTCGGAACCGGGGTGAATCGAAGAAATACGATGACGAAGCGATTTGGGGGAAAGCTGAAATCGAACGAAATAGCTAAGCTAAGGGGCTACCTGGATGATCAATGAGACTGGGGAAGAGCAGGGGGTGCTCCTGGTCGTCGCCTCGAGGGTCGTCTCGGCCCGAGGCTCGAAGCTCGCTCAGGTGGCGGAGCTACGGTGGCTACGTCGCCGGATCGATGGATTCGCCGGCTCTCCTCGCTGCAACAGGTCGGGGATGCGAGCTGTCACCTCTCTCTCTCTCTGGAGCTCACTGGAGAACGAAGCAAATGGCCAAAGATGTAGAAAATGGATGGCGGAGCTCGCTTATGTATGCTGGAGGGATCCGAGAAGGAAGGCTCGGGTAAGGTCGTGGTGGCGCGCGGATCCCAAGGTTGATGCCCGACGAGGGTGTCAGATGTGGGAGGTTCAAAACGGAGCCTGGGTTTGGGTGATAGGCAATCGGGTTGAGCGGGGAAAAATCCGAGAAGTTGGGTCCGAAGCTCGAACCCGTGAGAAGTGGTCCTGGGGGGTCTAGTTGACCGGGCGGTCAACATCCCCAGGACCCAATGAGATCAGGCCACGTGGCAAAACTTTGAAGCTCAAAAATAAGGTAGCAAATGGCCGATTTTGCAAAAACTTAAAACATGAATTATTTTTATTTTATTTTTTTCTATTTTTTGATGATTTTTAATTAATTTTTGGAAATAAAAATAGGCTATATACATAATATGTACTAGATATAGGTATATACAATATATATAGGGTTTTGATTTTTGATTTTTACATATTATTTTTATACAATTTTATTCCCATTTTATATTTTATTTATTTATAGAATAAAATAAGGAATAAAAAGGTATTTTTATTTTATTTTTATTATTTATATACTTAGGTAAAATAAATAGCTATGTACATTTATATACATGGTATATGTACAATGTATTTTTGTATTTTTGATTTTTCTATTTTTATTTTGTTTTGATTTTTAATTGTTCTTATTTTATTTATTTACAATATATAACATAGACTATTTACAAAAATTACTTTTTATTTATTTGCAAAGCTAAATAAATAGATAGGTGTGGTTTATGTACATGATGAAAGGAGGTATTTTTGATCTTTTTGGATTTTTAACTTTTTATTTTGTTTTTATATTTTTATAAATATATACAAGTATTTACAAGCAAATTTTTGGTGAGGAAAAATATTTTTATTTATTTACATAAATATATACACAAGAGCCCCTATCTCCCTCTACTTTGGCTTTTATGCGGTCAGGCCCATGCTGAGCCCTCCCTTGGGTTAGGTTGCTCAATATTTATTCTAAATATTTCCCTCTTTTTCTTTTTAATCTTTATTCTTTTATTTTTGCACAAAAACATGCTAATTATAGGTTTTTACACAATGCATGCTTTTGGTAATTATTCCTATTTACACATATCTACATGCATTTGCAAAGGTTTTTGTAGCTAAAATATAAGAATAAAGAGTGATGAATGGGTATTCATCACCCCCCTATACTTAACTTTGCTAGTCCCTTAGCAAACACTTATTTGAAAAAGAAGTGAAGAAGAAAGAAAGAAAAAGAAAAAGAGGATGTACATGGATCAAGGTTGATTATTAAACCTGCCTTCATTAAATTGGGGTATGGAGCTCGATCAGATCTTTGGATTATTAATGTGTCGGAACCTTATTTAGACTTAAGCTTAAAACCTAACAGCCTCTAAGTTCCACTAATCTATAACCAAGACTCCTCAATGCTCCAGATCAGAACAAGTCATTAATCACAAACCCTGAAGACCATGAATCTTTTCTTGTCCTGTGAATGTGAAGTCTAAGCTCTCCACCTCACAAATGGCAACTTGACAACCTTCCCCAACAAGGTAACTCTATGACCTCAATCTGGCCGCTCTTTCCTCGAGGAGCGGGGTATTCCCTTCTAAGTTCAAGTTCAACCGGCTCAAGAAGAGGGGGAAGAAGAGAATGGGTCAAGGCCAGTGTAGCCAAGTACCCTTGGGAGCTTAACCAGTGTAGCCAAGTCTCCCTGCTGCAAGCTACAACAGGTGGATCATGAAACCAAGCTTTGCTTATTGCACTCTATATACATACTCCGGCGGGATCATTATTTTCTCTCAGACCCACCACTTTTTTGGAGTTCTTTTCTTTTTGCACATTTTTTTTAAGTGCATCTGTACAACATATACATGTGCAGCATATATACAAGGAGTTTTTCCTCTTGAGCCAGTAGACTATCCCTCTTTTGAAGCTTTATTGCAACCCACAACTCCCGTCGTTAGACCTCATGGCAACCAGACCAAGTTGAGACGCACTTCCTTCACTATAAGAAGAAGAGAGGTTCCGCCTAGAAGTACTACCCTCATATGCTACCCCAAGTCAAGGAAGACTGCCTCCTCACCACCTCATCCGTAGAGAGCTTGGTGCATAGTGCTAGTGTCCAAGTAAAGCCATAATCCATATGAGTCATGTGTTGTTGTTAAGTGCTCTACTTAGGCTCATTGAGATGACATGTGATCATAGCCTAGTGGACTCAAAGAATTAAGTCACCATGGACCTGAAAAGCCTTAAACCTAAGCCCTATAAGGTTCCTCTTAGAAATTAGGTGGATTAAGATCTTAATCAAGCTCCATTTCTCAATTTGATTGCAGGCTAGTTTAAATGTCAACTATCATCCAGAAAAACTATATACATATGTACAAAAGATGCTTATTTACACAAATTTTTACAATCATGCAAAATTTTTGAAAAATGTTTTGAAATCATGAATGGATGGTGCATGAAGTGCAAGTTTTGCAAAAAGATATTTACACACATTTACACAAGATTTTTGCAAACTTTTTGATTTTTAAAACATTTTGGAAAAATTTTGTACTATATACATAATTTTGATACAAAAATATTTACACAAGCTTTACACAAAAGATTTTTGAAATCATTTTTACAAAAATAATTTGTACACTAGCTATGTATGTGCAAATAAAAGAAGATTATGTACATGAAATGTTTTTTTTTTAATTTTTGTGGTTTTTAGCCATTTTATTTATTAACACACTCACACAAAGTACGAGTTATGGCTAAAGTATATATGCAATATATACACACCCCCCTATACTTAGCTCGAACGATGTCCTCAGAGTCAAGAGAGATGAAGAAGACATAACTCGTGCTAGGTATAGGAAAGTGAAAAGGAAGGCTATACAAAAAGGAAATGAAAAGTCAAGAGGGACCCAGGTCTCCCCCCCTATACTTAGGATCAAGTAATTCTAAGTATAGCAGGCTGTATACTAAGGAAAAACCTGAGTGCAGAATGTACAGGGTCTACCCCCCCTATACTTAGGGTGAAATATTCCTAAGTATAGGCAGCAAAAACAGGGGTAGACAGAAACAAAAGAAATACCCGAAAGGCCTCACATCCCCCCTATACTTAGGGTAAAGTGCACCCTAAGTATAGCATAATCACAAGATGAAGGAAGGGATGTGGGACTAAAGAATGCGGTGATATGGACATCTGGATCTATACAAGGCGGAAGATCAGTGAAACTCAGGCGTGAGATGCATTAGATGTGAGTCAAAGACCACATCTCACGCAAAATGAATAGGGGCAAGATCAACGACCCACGGCTCATGATCTAGAAATGGCTTGAGCCGCTGGCTGTTCACTCGAAAGGTACTCTCAGAAGACAACTCAGATATGTCAATGCTACCATTGTCATGTACCTTTCTAACCAGATAAGGTCCCTTCCATTTGCTCTGTAGCTTCCCTGGAAATAATCGTAGCCTCGCATCAAACAGCCATACTCTCTGCCCAATCTCAAAATGCTTGTGGCTGATATGAGAATCATGCCACTCCTTGACTTTCTCCTTATAATGTAGGCTGCTTGAGAAAGCTGCATCTCTAAGCTCCTCCAGGGCGGCTAGCTCTGCCCTCCTCTGGTCTCCCATACCATCTGGATCCATCAAAATATCTATTACTGCCCAAAGTGACTTGTGCCTCAGCTCAACAGGTAAATGGCATGGCTTGCCATATACGAGGCAAAAGGGAGATGTGCCCAAAGGTGTCTTGAAAGACGTCCTATATGCCAACAAGACCGAGTCCAAAAGCTGTGACCAATCCTTTCGGTCAGGGCGGACGACTTTCTGCAGAATAGTCTTGATCTCTCTATTCGACACTTCGGCTAGACCATTCGTCTGTGGATGGTAAGGTGTAGCAACACGATGATCTATGCCGAACTCGCTAGCAAGTTCCTTCACCTGGTCGTTGATGAAGTGAGATCCCCCATCAGAAATCAGAACTCGTGGAACCCCGAACCGCGTGATGATGTGCTTCCTCAAAAATCTGCAAATGGTCCTCGCATCAGCGGCTCGGGCGGGGATAGCCTCCACCCAACGACTCACATAATCAACGGCCAACAGAATGTACTCAAATCCCCGACTCTTAGGGAATGGACCCATGAAATCGATGCCCCATGCGTCAAAAACCTCACAGAAGTGAATGGGCTGCATCGGCATCATATCAAGCTGTCCACAAGTGCCCATCCTCTGACACTCAGTACACCTCTTCACGAACTCATCTGAGTCCTTGAAGAGGGTAGGCCACCACAATCCGGATTGGAGCACTTTCTGTGCTGTTCTCCTCCCAGAATGATGTCCCCCTACCTCAAGCTTGTGGCAGTAGGTGAGGACGCTATGGTGTTCCTCCTGAGGAATACACCGACGCCAAACGCTATCCCCTCTTTCGTGGTAAAGGATGGGGTCCTCCCAATGGTAGGACTTGGCCTTCACAAGGAAGGTCTCAAGCCTCTGCCTGGGCCAATCTTGTGGGACTTTCCCAGCAACGAGAAAGTTCACAATATCGGCGTACCATGGGAGTGAGGCGATAGCAAGGATCGCCTCATCTGGGAAGGTATCTCTAATAGGGTCAATCTGCTCAGAATCCTCAGGCTGCTCTAGTCGGGAGAGATGATCCGCCACCACATTCTTGACTCCAGGCTTATCCTTGATCTCAATATCGAACTCCTGGAGTAGAAGGATCCATCTAGTCAGTCTGGCCTTGGCATCCTTCTTTGCCATGAGGTACCTGATGGCGGTGTGATCTGTAAACAAAGTCACTCTAGATCCAATGATATACGATCTGAACTTATCTAGGGCGAACACTACGGCTAGCATCTCCTTCTCTGTGACTGTATAATTCCGCTGGGCGGAATCCAATGTGCGGCTAGCGTAGTGTATGGCAAATGGAACTCCATCCCTCCTCTGTCCCAGCACTGCCCCTACAGCAAAATCGGAGGCATCCGTCATGATCTCGAATGGGAGAGACCAATCAGGCGGCTGGAGGACAGGAGCCTCAATAACACACTGCTGGAGAGTCGCGAACGACGAAAGACACTTGTCATCGACAAGGAACTCGGTGTCTTTCGTCAAGAGGTCAGTCAACGGTCGGGCAATCCTGCTGAAATCCTGAATAAATCTCCTATAAAATCCAACGTGCCCCAGGAATGACCGTAGCTGCCTCAGATTGGACGGTGGTGCGAGTTTCCTAATGACATCAACCTTGGCCGGATCAACCTCCATGCCCCTGTTGGAGATGATGTGGCCAAGCACCGTCCCTTGAGTCACCATAAAGTGACTCTTCTCCCAAGATAAAACCAAATGATACTCAATACATCGCTGGAGTACCCGGTCTAGACAGTCAAGACAGGAGTCGAATCCGTCGCCGTAGACCGAGAAGTCGTCCATGAAGACCTCTAAACACTCCCCTACCATGTCCGAAAAGATCGACAGCATGCACCTCTGAAAAGTCGCAGGGGCATTGCATAGCCCAAATGGCATGCGTCGAAAAGCATATGTGCCGAAGGGACAGGTAAAGGTGGTCTTCTCCTGATCCTCAGGAGCGATGGCCACTTGGTTGTAGCCCGAGTACCCATCTAGGAAGCAGTAATGGCTCTTCCCTGCCAATCTCTCAATGATCTGGTCAATAAAAGGCAGGGGGAAATGGTCCTTCTTGGTGGCCTGGTTGAGTCTCCTGTAGTCAACACAGACCCTCCAAGAGGTGGGTACTCGTGTAGCAATCTCCTCTCCCGACTCACTGATCACAGTCGTGATGCCCGTCTTCTTGGGCACCACATGCAAGGGGCTGACCCACTTGGAGTCGGAAATGGGATAAATAAAATCTGCACTCCACCATTTCGATATTTCCTTCATCACAACCTCTCTCAGGTTGGGGTTCAGTCGCCGCTGGAACTCACGCGACGGCTTCGCCCCCTCCTCGAGATAGATATGGTGGGAGCATACTGATGGACTAATCCCATGGAGATCTGCTACGCTCCATCCGATCGCCTTGCGGTTCTTTTCAACAACCCCCATCAAACGGGATTCTTGCTCTCCAGTCAACTCGGCGGAGATGATGACTGGGTACATCTCTGGCTCACCCGCAAGGAATCGATACTTCAGCGAAGTAGGGAGCGGCTTCAGCTCTGGAATGCTCGGTGCTGGAAAATCTGGCTGCGGAAGAAACTGAGTGAATGCTGCTAAGTCTGCCAAATCTGCCTGGGAGAAGTGAAGCGAGCTCTCGCAAACTGGATCGGGAGAAGGCTGCTCAACTGCACTGCCTCTGGTCTCCTCTGCATCTGCCTCCTCCTCATCTGTCAGCTCAAGTGGACTCAAGTCTGGCATCTGATCATCATAATCTGCCCAATCAGACTCTGAATCCGAGGGATCTGCATCAAATACGGTGGCATCAGTACCACCATCACACAAGGTGGCCTCAGCACCACCATCACTGGAATCCGTGTAGCGATCAAGGACCGGCTCTACTGCCTCTGTGGTATCCTGAACCAGGGCTGTGCTCTCCAAACTCTCCTCTGCTATCATCTCGGCATCAGCTGTATCTGAATATGAGAGGATGGTCTGTGCTGCAGGATCTGCCCAAGCTGCCTCATCATCTGTGATCACAAAATCACAGTCCTGGTGGATATCTGGCTCTGCATCTGTCAGCTGCTCTGAATCTGTACTCGCATCTGAGCGGGCTCTCTCTAGATCTGTAGTCCTCGACCGTCTCTATTTGTATACTTTCTCCCTCGACACGAAAGTACACCTTTCCGCTATCATGATCAGTCACCGCCTTGGCTGTGGCCAAGAACGGACGACCAAGGATGATGGGGGTATCAGCCAATGACTCAGGGATCTCCATGTCCAACACTACGAAGTCCACGGGGAATTTCAGGCCCTGAATCGTGACGATAACGTCTCGTAACAACCCCTTCGGCCTCTTGACAGATCGATCAGCAAACTGAAGGACTGTCCTGCTCTGTCGAAGAGTGCCCAACTCGAAGCGGTCGAGAAGGGCTGCCGGAAGAAGGTTGATCGACGATCCGCTATCTAGAAGAGTACGGTCGAACCTCTGCTCACTAATCTGGCATCTGACATACGGGGCCCCTGAATCTGGCCTCTTGGCTGGCAGACGGTTTTGGATCGCAAAACACGTGGCTTTCGTCAGCACATGTATCTCTGAAGTGTGGTTCCTCCTCCTCCTCCTAACTGTGGTCCTGTCTCTCAAAGAACGCTGGAGAAGGGGGATGTGCTGCAAAGCCTCCTGGAGGGTCAGCTAGATGTGGAATCGGTCGATCATGCTCTGGCTGAACTCCTCAAGCTCTCTCTTTTTTGGATTTTCTTTTTTCTTCCCCTTCCCCATCTGAAGTGCTCTAGGGAAGGGGATCACAGGGTCCGTCGCAGATGAAGGACTAGGAAAAGGCCTAGACGGTTCGATGACCGGATCCACACATACATCATGCACCACAGTGGGATCAGAAGAAACTAAACCTTTTCCTTTATTCAAACCAAAGTCCTGAGATACATCAAAGCGAGGAAAGACAACATCTCTCTCAACACAAACACCGGTGGCCTCAGTACCACCATGGGCTAGCTCTGCTGCTGCTGGTAGACGTCTCGCGGCCTCAATACCACGGGCTGGCTCGGCTATCCTGGTGGCGTCAGTACCACCTCCTCGATCTGGTGAAGCGGCGGCCTCAGTATCACCGGTGGGATCAGCATCCTTGGTGGCCTCAGTGCCACCGTCATCATCTGGAGCGGCCTCAGTACCGCTCTCCTCCTCCTCATGTGGCGCCTCTGAAGTATCCTCGTGGTGAAGCTCAGATGAGGCGCCGCCGCCTGCTGGGGTCCTACCGCTCCTAAGTGTGACAAAATCAGCATCAAATAGATCCGAAGATGTATCAACAAATGGGTCACTAGGAGTGGCAAACTCAGTGTGTACTACCTGCTCAGATTTCCTCTCGAGGTTATTCGGATTCGGCTCAATCTGGGCTGGAATGGCGGCCTTCCCTCTCACCAAGTCCCGCATCTCCTGGCGGAACTCGTCCATCTCCCGTCTGAATGTGGCCTGCTGGTCCGTGAGGAGGCAGGCGATGTCATCCAAAGCGGGGCTCTCGTGGGAGCCCGACGGGTAGCCTCTCTAGGGGTGAGGCTGCTGGAACTGCTGCTGGTGGTAAGAGGGGTATGAGGAAGGGTGCTACTACTGAACTGGGTGAGCCTGCTGCTCACGTCTCCACGACTATCCCTGCTGCTGATAGGGACGAGGACCGAAGGATGATGGCTGGTGCTGCTGATATGCTGGGGGCTGCTGCTGCGGCTGGTGATCTCTCTGCTGGGAGTACTGCCCTCCCTGTCCTGACGGCTGCTGCTGGGGCTAGGCACCACCACTCCCCCACCTGAATCCGGGATGGTCTCGTCGGATCCCAGGCTGGGGGCGGTCATACCAAATCCCGTTGACATCCATCAACGACTCGGCATCATAGGGGGCTGGCGGGAGTACTTCCAGAGGCAGGTCCGGCTGGTAAACCACCATCTGCATCTCTGGAGATGGTGGGGACTGGTAGGTGGGCTGCGGATGCTGGTACGGCTCCGCCTGTACAAGGTGAACCTGTCTAGGCTGCACAGGGGTGCTGGAGCGCTGGGACGAGCTGCTGCTGCTGCCGAAGTCACCTCGCGACTGAAGACGGGGCTGAGAAGCTGTCTGTGCCTCTTGGAGACACATGAGCTGTGTCTTCATGTCGCTCAGAACCTGTGCCATCTGTTCCATCTGAGTGATGCTCTAGCACTGCTTCTTCTCAATCAGCTCCATGCGGTCCAACTTCTCGCTGATAATGCCCATGTCCGTAGCTGTCGACTCTGCCTGTGCTGCTGCGGCTGCGGACGAACTGGATGGACCTGCATCGACCCGTGCTATCCGCTGGTACTGCACGGGTCCTGGCTGCTGTGGCTGGGGTCTCTGAGTATACAACCTGGTCTGGGACATCACCATGTAGTTCTCGGCCATCTCCTCGTAGATGGCCCAGACCTGGTCGTGGTCCTTGGCAAAGTAGGACCCGCCACAAGAAGCGTTCACCAGACCCTGAAGCTCTGGCGTCAACCCGCTGAAAAAGCTCTGAACTAGGTTCGGCTTGGAGATGTCGTGGTGCGGGCATCGGTCTAAGAGCTCTCGAAACCTCTCCCATGCCTCGTGAAACTGCTCGTTGGGGAACATGGAGAAGTTGCGGATCAGGGCCCTCGCTGCATTCGTCCGCCCGAGTGGATAGTACTTGTTCAAGTACTCGGTGCGGAGCTGCTCCCAGGTGTAGACAAACCTCCCAAGATGCTTCAGCCAGGTGGCTGCTCTATCTGCCAGTGAAAACGGGAAGGCTATCATCCGGATCGTGTCCTGGTCCACATGGCAATCGTGGACAGTGCTGCAGATCATAAGAAACTCCTGGAGGTGGAGGTGGGGCTCCTCACTGGCAAGTCCGTGGAAACGGGGCAGTAACTGCAAAGTGTTCGGGGGGAACTTGAAGTTCCCCACAATCGCCGGCACTACTACCCAATGATGCATGAGTGTCGATCCGGGGTTGTGCAACTCCCGCATCGGTCGTGGTGGTCCTCCTGCCGCAGCGCCTCCCGCTGTGGCGGCTGCGGCTGCTGCTGCGGCTGCGGCTGCTGTGGCTCGTGCCTCTGCATCAGGTATCTCCTCAGGCTCGCTCTACTGGTCTCGCTCTGCTCTGAGCCTCTCCAACTCTCGCCTCATCTCTATCATGAATGCTCCCTGATCACGTAACTGCTGCTGGACTATCTCAAGTGATGCGATCAGGGTGGAGTTGATCGCTCCCTGGTCTAGTACAAAATGCTCGGGCTGACGGGAGTGATCATCTGAACTGCCAGCTCCGGCCATGACGTCTGCAAAATCAAACGAGCCCAACTCAGGTGCTGTCAAATCAATCAGTCTCTCCTCGGGCTCGTGTCTCTCAGGTAGAACAGAAAGGGGGTCGAGGGGGAACAGGGTGGAGTCGTACTTGGGCTCGGAGAGCGGGTCTGAGCTCTCGCGAGCCAACCTAGATGATGAGGTGGACGTGCCCGAAAGCGGTGCAGCCAGAGGCTGCCTAAGAGACCGTCTACCCATCATCTTGATCTGGCGAGTAGTGCGGATGAGATCTGGAGAAACTATGATCACAAACAAACCCACGGTTCACCAACGCAACGCGAGCTGAAGACCGTGAAAGTTCGGTCAAATTACCTTGTCAATTTTATTTGGGGAACACACAAAATATCAGAGCGCTTTCGTGACCTGTTAGGATATTCGATGCTAACCCAACCGACTGACCCGCACGGAAAAGTCGGTAATCAGTCGGGACTAGCACCGGGGGGCTCTACCTAGGGTGCGGGTCACTCTCTCGCGCATCCAAACCATACAATGAGGGGGTTGCTCTCCCCAAGACAAAGTTTTTAGGGTGAGCGTATTTTAAGATCAATAGTATTAGCCAGTCCCAATTTTATGGTTTCTCTTTTTAATCTTTTTCAAATGAAAACAAACGGCCTAACGAATTTTTCGATTCTCCTGGTTATTAAGTCCAAAACAGAGGGGAGAAGACGAAAAAGCCGATGCGCGATAAATCAATGATGCATGCCGAGTAAGAAAAGCGTACCTGTCTCCAGCACTCTACATGCAATATGATCCGCGCATAAATGTAAAGACAGAAAGGAAACTACCTATATGATGCAACGGGAAAGCCGAGTCCTAGATGAGCAGTTTCTAGCGAAGAACCGTCTAACCAGTCACCGACCTCCAAGCCAAAGAGTCCGATCTTGGCCCGTCCCTCCTCTGTCCGACAAATCAGGGGTAGGAGAAAGCGCTTTACAGGACGGGCTACGGCACATAGGCTACGAAGGCAAATGAGTCGGTTATTTTTATTAGTGATTTTTAAGTAGGTCCAATTAACGATCTATGGGAACAGATAAGCAGTTAGGTGTGTGGATCCTACTAATTACGACACATTCACCAGAAATTCCTAAGTCTAGGGGCTCGAGCAAAAACCGCGTAAACACTGGAAAAGGCAGAAAGAAAATAAAATAAAACCGCGAAAAACCGCGAAAAACCGCACAAGTCCTAAGGTCCCCCGAGCACACCGGTGCTCGGCAAAACAGACCCGCTACGACAGAAGAGTCCAAGTGTCCAAGAGTGTCCTGTATTATTACAATAATACTGAATAAAAATAAAAATAAAAATCTACTCTAATCCTCACCCACTCAACTCTCTCTCACTCTCTCCTGCGGCTCCGCGAAGAAAAGAGCCGCCTCCAAATCCCGCGGTTGCTTCGGCTTCTCGAGAGTAGCCGCCTCGGTCCTCGAGCCCTCGCAAGAGAAAACAGAGTGGTCAGAACCAATAATTAAATAATAATAAAGGAAAAAGAAATGAAAATGAAAAATAAAAGGGTATATATGCAAAAATGTAAAATAAAATAGACACACAAAATAAAAATAAAATCAAAATAAAATAAAAAGAAAATAAAACAAAACACAACAAAAACAAAAATAAAATATGAACAAAAACCGCGAAAAGCCGCGAGCTCTGAAAGAGCCGCGAAAAGCCGCGAAAATAAAAACGAAAAGAAAATCAACTACTAAGCCGTGCTCCCTGGCAACGGCGCCATTCTGATGGCAAAGAAATCCCCGAGAGACTAAGGTAAAGGTACTGAATCGACGGTCGTTGAGACCTCAATCACTCGGATGTGTCCATCAAGAAAAATGAACCACTCGCGAAAAATAAAATCAATCAAAACAAAGAAGCGGTCCTGCTATGTGATTAACCTGGTATAGCTCCCAGGGTCGAACTCAAGGAGCACGGATTGGCCGAAGGCCTACGAAGTAGTAAAAACAAATAAAATAAAGAAACAAAATCTTTTTAGTGGTTTTTAATTATTTTTATATTTTTTTGGATTTTTAATTGATTAAGAAATTAAGAAAAACAAATACAAGCACACTTTATCAATTTATTGAAAGTAACAAAAGTCAACCAAAAATTAAAACAAAAATGTTTTTATGTGTTTTATATTTTTTATGTTTTTGGTGAATTTTTGATAATTTTCTGATATTTATTTTATTTTCTAAAAATCAAATAGTAGCAAAAATAAGGGGTACTGTCCAACCGAGCCAAGAAGCCCTAGATAAAATACCTAAGGGCCTCAAAATGGCCTGGAGGTAATTTTTTTGTAAAATAGATAAAATAAGGAAAATTTAGGTACCAAATTTATTATTTTTGGGTTTTTAATTTATTTACTAGAATTGTTATGGGTTTTTTTTGGTGTTTTTAAGTTTTTATGGTTTTTAAGCAATGAAAAATAACCAAAATTGGCTAGAAAATCAAACAAACTAAACTAAACAATAGCTAATTTTTATAGAATTTTTAGGGGAGTTTTTATTTTTTTATGATTTTTCAATCTAGACAGTAATGAAAATAAAGGTTTTTGAATTTTTAAAAATAGCAAACAAAATAAAAAATGTCCTCAAAAATACTTGAAAAACCTACACCATGGCAGGAGCCATGTGTCAAATTCTCATTGGATTTGGAGGTGATTTGATATTTTATTCAAAAATAACAAAAGGGTACTGTGCACAGGGGCTGGAATGCAAATACCCAAAGTTCTGGGGGTCCTGGTGCAATTAACCCAGCAAAACACGCGCCACGCGCGTGCCTGGGGCACTCAGGGACCTAAATGTAAGGAAAATAAGTCCCGAGGACTTATTGGTAACACGTACCAAAAGTCCAGGGGCCTTAGTTGCAAATAACCCAAAAAATATCGCACATGCGGAAATAAACCACGCACAGGGGTATAAATGCAATTAACTAAAAAGTTTCATTCATTTCATAACAACCAGAACTACAAGGGCATAGACTGCAAATACACCAAAATAACACGTGACGACGCACATGGCTCACAACAGGCAGGGTTATAAATGCAAATATCTAAAGCTCAGGGTCCTCTATGCAATTAAACCTAAAACTAAATAACTGACTTTAATATTTACAGGACTCAAACGAAATAAAACAAAGAGAAGGGCCTAAGGGTAAATTACCCTTTATTAAGCGGGGTCGTTGGATGCGCTCCACGTGGCTGATCGGAAGGCTGGGACTGGTGGGCACTCCAGATGACGTCTCCTCAGATCTGACGGTGCCGGCTGCTCCAGGGATGGACGGCCCAGATTAGAACTGGAGCGAGGGGGTGGAGATCGACGGCGCTGGAAGATGCTGGAAGAACAAGGCTCCGGCGAGCTTCGCCGGGCTCGTACGTGCGCTGCGCTCCTCCTTGGAGCACTCTGGAGGTCGGAGAAGAATGCTGGAGTGCTCCTGCGTCCGCTGCGATGCTCCGATGATCGGCCCAAGCTCGGAGGAGCTCAGGCGAGGTCGACGGAGCTGGTCTTCTGGCTGAATGACGGAGAGCCTCAGATGGCCCTCGTTCTGACCTGCAAAGTGCACCAAAAGACTCGTGGGTCGAGGGCAAATTGCCTCGACCCGGTTAGGCGATGTGAAAGTGGCTGGTGCGTCGGGGCGGCGGGCTCCGGCGAAGGTGGAAGACGGAGGAGCCGGTTCCCAGCTCCTGTGCGAGCTGGGTTGCGTGAGTGGGTGGAGAACGTGCGGCGGAGGAAGGAGAACGTGAAGGTCGGGTCCGATGGTCGGATGGTGGTCGGAACCGGGGTGAATCGAAGAAATACGATGACGAAGCGATTTGGGGGAAAGCTGAAATCGAACGAAATAGCTAAGCTAAGGGGCTACCTGGATGATCGATGAGACTGGGGAAGAGCAGGGGGTGCTCCTGGTCGTCGCCTCGAGGGTCGTCTCGGCCCGAGGCTCGAAGCTCGCTCAAGTGGCGGAGCTACGGCGGCTACGTCGCCGGATCGATGGATTCGCCGGCTCTCCTCGCTGCAACAGGTCGGGGATGCGAGCTGTCACCTCTCTCTCTCTGGAGCTCACTGGAGAACGAAGCAAATGGCCAAAGATGCAGAAAATGGATGGCGGAGCTCGCTTATGTATGCTGGAGGGATCTGAGAAGGAAGGCTCGGGTAGGGTCGTGGTGGCGCGCGGATCCCAAGGTTGATGCCCGGCGAGGGTGTCGGATGTGGGAGGTTCAAAACGGAGCTGGGGTTTGGGTGATAGGCAATCGGGTTGAGCGGGGAAAAATCCGAGAAGTTGGGTCCGAAGCTCGAACCCGTGAGAAGTGGTCCTGGGGGGGCTAGTTGACCGGGCGGTCAACATCCCCAGGACCCAATGAGAGCAGGCCACGTGGCAAAACTTTGAAGCTCAAAAATAAGGTAGCAAATGTACATCTATATACATGGTATATGTACAATGTATTTTTGTATTTTTGATTTTTCTATTTTTATTTTGTTTTGATTTTTAATTGTTCTTATTTTATTTATTTACAATATATAACATAGACTATTTACAAAAATTACTTTTTATTTATTTGCAAAGCTAAATAAATAGATAGGTGTGGTTTATGTACATGATGAAAGGAGGTATTTTTGATCTTTTTGGATTTTTTAACTTTTTATTTTGTTTTTATATTTTTATAAATATATACAAGTATTTACAAGCAAATTTTTGGTGAGGAAAAATATTTTTATTTATTTACATAAATATATACACAAGAGCCCCTATCTCCCTCTACTTTGGCTTTTATGCGGTCAGGCCCATGCTGAGACCTCCCTTGGGTTAGGTTGCTCAATATTTATTCTAAATATTTCCCTCTTTTTCTTTTTAATCTTTATTCTTTTATTTTTGCACAAAAACATGCTAATTATAGGTTTTTACACAATGCATGCTTTTGGTAATTATTCCTATTTACACATATCTACATGCATTTGCAAAGGTTTTTGTAGCTAAAATATAAGAATAAAGAGTGATGAATGGGTATTCATCACTTATCCAGGTTCTGGGTCCTCTTCTCGATCACAACGAGTTTCTCGAGGTCCTGTGATCGCTTCTCAATGATGTCTACCTTAGAGAGATGGCCCCCGATGATGCTGAGGTTGGAGCTCTCATCTCTCTCTGTTTCTTTGGATGCAGCCATGTGCACTTGCTTCTGGAGGATCTGGGGCTGCTTCTGGTATGCCTTGGATGAAGAGAGGGCGGCCTCTCCTTCGGCCATTTCTTCAAAAATCTGCCAGACAACATCTTCATCCTTGTTGAAATGGGAGCCCCCACTTGCTGCGTCCACGAGCCTTTGGCTTTCAATGTTCAATCCCCCAAAGAAATGCTGGACCAAGCTGGTCTTAGGGATCTCATGGTGGGGGCACTTCTCCTGCAGGTCAGTAAATCTCTCCCAAGCCTCGTGTACTGACTCATGTGCTCATTGGGAGAAATTACTGGTACGTGCTCGCATCTGGTTGAGCCGACCGAGAGGGTAGTATTTATGCAGTAAGGCTGACTTCAACTCCTCCCAGGTCGTCACGACCTTTCCCAAATGATTGATCCAATAAAGGGCCTTGTCCTGTAGGCTGAAGGGGAAAGACATCATCTTGACAATGTCCAGGGGGACATTCGGATAGCGGGTGGTGCGGCAAATGCGGGAGAATTGCTGCAGGTGAATGTACGGCTCTTCGTTTGTGTTTCCATGAAAGGCAGGGAGAAGGGATATGAACTGGGGCTTCAGCTCAAAGTGAGCGTGTACCGGTGGAATGAGAATCCACTCGGTCATCTGGCTGTCTCCCGGATTATATGTTTCTTTGAGTGCCAGCTTCGGTGGTGGTAATTCAAGGTCATCATCAGGAGGATCACCACCTCCACCTCCACCTCCTCCTCCCCTGCCTCCTCTGCGTCTGCCTCCTCCTTCATCGTCACGGTTCATCATGTCATTCAACATATCCTGGAAGGCGGTCTGTGTAAGGGCCTGCTCGGTCAACTGCTGCTGAATAGCCTGGATAGACGCCAGTAGTTGTGCATTAACTTGGTTCTGATCTGGCATCTGTCCCTCTGGGATGGGTGGCTGCTGACCCTTGCCCTTTCCTCCTGGAGCCATGTCAGGGTCTGAGTCGGACGAGATGAACTCCGGAGTAGTCTCCAGGGCTCGCACTGGCTTCTATCTGCAGAATGAGATAGTCCGAATCAGATCACTTGCAATTAACTTTCAGCTGCCGTGATTAAGCTGGAATTAAGGTCAACCCCAGCATGTTGTGAATGGGAAAGGGATATAGACTGTAATCGACTCTCATTCACAACGGCGAAAGCGGGACAAAAGTGATCCCAGTTTATTGGGTGGCCAAGAGAAAGGTAGAAAACGAGGAGTCTGGAGATCGATCCGCAAAGTCCGGATCGGGTTCTCGGGAATCGCCTCGAAATTATTGGCGGAGTTGAGTCTATGGAATCGATGTAGGTGTCGGCATGGTCCCGATGAAACCATCCATGGATCAACTTCGCAAAGCACAAGAGAATGTCGTATTGTTGGAAGAATGATACGATGGTCAACGAGGAATAAAAGGAGTGTAAAATAGTAGAAAGGCTCGGTTGAGCGGGGTGGTCAAAGGGAGAAACAACAAAATGTGCGCAAATGCGCGGGACTTGATCTTTGAACCTTAATCTAGATCCAATTAAGCACAATACAAAATCGGGTTCACCAACTCACGCCATGTGAAGCCATGAAAGTTCGGCAATTTATTATCTTTTCATTTTTAGAGTTGTGATTTTCAGGCATATCTTATAACAAGTCCTTAGTACGCTACCCTATAGGAGAGAGAGTACTGCCGGAAGAGTATCCCGTACTTGTCCTCCTCCTGTGTAACCTGTAGTCTGTACTTTTTGGAGTCCTTGTAACTCTTCTTGGATCCCTACTCAGCCAAAGAAAAGAGAGAGGAAGCCGATAGGCGAAACCAATACTTCGGTTCTTGCTCGCAACGGAATCACCCGTGAGCGTGCAAGAACCTACTCGGACGCAGGACGATGAGACAGACACCCACGTGAAGGCGTGGCCTATGCTCAATACTTCGGACAGGGACGATGCTCTCACAACAGAGAGTCACCATTGGTGACCAAGTCCTACTCGCCTACGTACGATAGAAGCGCCATTACTTCGGAAATCCAGGCGATACACAAGGCAGTTGCAGACTGGGTTTTGGGCTTTAATCCTTAGGGGTCGCACTCGCTCAAGGGAGTAGGGTTTTGGTCCCCCTCCGAGGTACCTGAAAACAATGAGGGCTTTATGAACCCGATACAATGATAGTCCATTACGAATTTTAATTAAGGTCAAAGTTTATTTAGCAGTCCCCTTGTTTTAATTTTGGGTTTTCACTTTTTTTTGAGTCTGTTTCATACCAGCGCCTAGCGTTTTTGTAGATTTTTCATTTAAGTCCTAGGTGCTCAAAATCAGAGGGAGATAGCGGAAAAGCCGTGCAAGTGGTTCCATGATGGAAATCTCACCATTGAACCGAATGATGCATGCTGAGTTAAAAGACTTACAGTGCATCCCAACTCTCTCCATGTGGTATGCAAAACAGAATTTTTAAACCTATCTACATGTCGGTATGCAAGGCGCAAAATCGTCCTAAACATAAGCTGCTATTAACGTGAAGAACCATAAGTCGCTCATTCATCTTTATCCCAAAGGGTCCGGTCTTGGCTCACCCCTCCTCTGTACTCAACACACTTGAGCTTAGGAGAAAGCGCTTTACAGGGCTCACTGCGGCACAAGGGCTAAGAGACAAATAAGCGGCTTGTTTAAATTTGACTAGATCCAAGCGAAGTAGACTATAGGAACATGCATTCTTATTAATGTTTGGACCTAGCTACCGAGTCAAGCAACCTATATCTAGGGGCTCCAAGCACACAAAACAAAGTAAAAGAAAGGCGGAAAGCTCAAAACTTCGGAAAACAAAATAAAAGAAGGCGATGAAAACTCGAAAAAACCACGATGAGGCCCCCAGGTGAACAATCACCCGGGCACTGGACCTCATTGTGAAGAGTAGAGTCCTGTTTAATTACATGCCAAATGGTCCCTCTCTCACCATAAATTACAAAATAAATAATCCTAAGTGTCTAGCCTATCTAATGCATATCTCCTTGCTTCTTTGGTGCCACTCTCCAGATGGTCATGAGAAGAGAAGACCATCCTCCTCCAAGCTCGGCTGCCTTGGCCTCCTAAGAAGCCATCCTCGCGTGGCGAACCCTCGCATCAAAGTTACAAAAAGATTGCATTAGAATAGCTCAGTCAATCAAATAGAGCAGATAAAGTAATCACAATGAATGAATAAATGAAGCATGGTGATCAATAGCAATAAAAATAGTTGCTCACAAAAATGAATGATGAATCAAGAAATTTTTATACAAGAATGACAAAATAAATTAGGCTATGCTCATTGCTCCCCGGCAACGGCGCCATCTGATAACCGCAGATGTTCCACGAGGGTCACCATGAAAAATATCAAAGTGTCGCTGAGGCGACCACTCATAGAACACCCGGGTTGATCATCAATTAACCCACAATCCAAAGAATACAACAACCAAGCTCAAAACAAATGTGAATTAATCTTTATTTACTCTACCATAAAATGTACAGTGACAAGCATGTAGAGGTCGAACCACAGAGAGCAATACAAAAATGCAGTAGCCTACATGTATCTCAGAGTCATCCTTGTGTGTGAAGTGGGTTTTTAATTTTATTATTTTATTATTTTATTTTTTTTATTTTTTTAATATAATAATTAAGTAATATATGTATATATACATATAATATAGATATATTAATTATGTATACCCATAAAGGGTTAGTCTGTAGCTTATAATACATATAATATATATATAGGTATCTATAAGTATAATTAAAGATATACATGTATATATCATTATATATTTTTCTTTTTTTTATATATATATTAGGGTTAATAATTAGAGATAAGAATACATATAAATAATTAGATATATAAATAGGTATATATAATTTTTTTCTTTTTTTAGGAAATACATATATATACATAAAGGGGTACTATAATATTTACAAAAATACTCAAAAATGGTCAAAAATTCTGGAATAAAGTGGTTTTGGGATTTTCATGGTTTTTTACTGTTTTTATGATTTTTGGGTATTTTTGCAAACATTTTTAGTATTTTTAAATAGCTTAATAATAGCAAACAGTGGACTAGGTACTAGCTGTCACAAAAATAGACATTAAAAATAGCTAACAGCCTCAAAAATTTTCCACACTATTTTTTTGATAAAGATAATAAAATATAGCATAAATAGGGCTTGAGTTTATATTTTTCTGATTTTTCTTTGATTTTTTATATTTTTTTGAATTTTTGGGTATTTTTGGATTTTTAAGGTTTTCCTTTTGATATTTTTAGGTATTTTTGGACTGACACTAGATTAGGTCAAAATGCACCATAGGGACTTTTTTTGGATTTTTTGAGCCTTTTCATATTTTTTTGGGATTTTATAAGTTAGACAGTGAATAAAAGACATGTTTTTGATTTTTAATAAATGCAAAAATGCAACAAAATGCAAAACTAAAAATATGGCATGCAAGCACATCCAAACAGGAGCTTAAGTCTATTTTTGTAAGATTTTTCAATTTAAAATGGAGCACAAAATAAATAGACAAAGCATTCAAAAATTAAATGGCCTAGCAGGGGTATTTTTGCAAATAAAATAGTTCACAGGGGCATACATGCAAAAATTACAATAAAAATACACGTGTGCTTTTATTTTCAGGACCATTTTGTAATTACAGAAACCCGGCGGGGTTTGAATGTAAAATTCACGCGCCTCACGTGGGTGCTGCACGTGAGGCGCTGAGGGACTGAAGTGTAAATATAAAAACATCAGGGGGTCCAACTACAATTTTTACAACTTATTTACAACTAAAACTTTTATTTTTGGGATTAAATTCTAAATACAAAAAGCAGGGGGGTGAGATGTGAAATTTACCCCCCAACTAAGGCCTTTCATCCTGCGGCGTTGGAGGCGCCACTTATCCACGTGGCAGCCATCGGATGGTCGACGCCGATTCGTCGATGAAGGGTGCAGATTAGAAGCTTCTAGCTGATCTGACGGTCGAGGCTGATCTTCATCGAACGGCTCTCCTTCGATCTGGGCCTCGCCTCCTGATCCGACGGTGCTGAAGCCCCCTGGAAGAACGGGGAAGAAGCTCAGGGCTGGCGAGCTTTGATCGAGGAGCTTGGGCTCCTCCAGGGTTCTCCGGCGCGTCTGAGGTGTTCTGAAGGTGGCTGGAAGCGTCCCGCGTCGACTGATGGTGGTCTCATGGCTCCTGGGGGTCTGAAACGTCCGGTCGAGGTCGATGAAGCAAATGACCCCCAAGGGCCTCTTCCTGGTTCAATGCAAGCCCAGACGGGCTCTATTCTTCGATATACCTGCACAGGAAGAACCGCGGGCGAGAGAGCTTTCCCCTCGACCCGGGGTTGTGAAGCTACGATGCGAGATGAAGGTGGGCGGAGGGGCTCCGGCGAACGGTGGAGGAGGAGCCCCGATTCGCCAAGACCTAGGGTCCTGGGTTGAACAGATGTGTGCGATAGATGGAGAAGGCATTGAGGTTCGAAATGGGACGAACGAGGTGGTCGGAGACAGGCGGGGCTACGGTGGAGAAGTCGCCGGAGCCAAGCTCCGGCGAACTTCGAATTTTGATCTTCAAGGTACGGGGATTAACTACTAACTAATCTAATTACTGGAATGAAATGCTAACATTAAAAGCTAACTAAAAATGCATAGAAGAGCAGTTCTTATACCTGGGGGCCTCCAGGGAGCAGGGCTGACGCCGGAGCTCCGCCGCGACAAAATCCTCCTCTCTCCGGCCGATTCGAGGCACCAGCTCACTCCCCCTGTCACGAGGAATGTCCTAGGACTAGAATCAAGGCTTGAGATTGGATAAAAAAGTGGCCAAATTCGAGGAAGGAAGCGGAGCTTGTTATTTATAAACATTGGCAAGAGGCCTTATTACCCGACGATTATTGACTGATCCAATGAACATCTCGTTGATCTATGATTTCGGCGGGCATCATGGAAGATTAGGGAACAATTCTTATGAAGGAAGCATTGTCGATTGATGGATGGTGTGCCCGGAAAAATTGCAAGAAATCGGGGGAATGGACAGTTTAGAGGCGCCAGGCGAGGGATGGGACAGTTGACCAGGGAGTCAACGAAGGCCGACGCCTCATTGGGCCACGTCAGCCGCTACGAGACAAAAAAGAAAATCTGATGGAAGATTGATGTATTTGACACCCTAAATGATTTTATTAATTTTTTCTTATAAAAAAATGTGTATTATTTCATCTAGTATTTATTTATGATTTTTCTTGAATTTTTCGAGGTGTTTTATTATAGTTTTATTTGAATAATGTGTATATGTATGTATTTACATGTATTTTTATGTATTTTATTTTTAATTTGTTTATTTCTTTTATTATTTTATTGGCTTATTTTATAAATTTATAATTTATTTTTGTGAGTATAAAGGTATTTTTGTTTGATTTTTATGAGTTTATTTATATTTTTAAATAAATAGGTATAGGTGTATGTAGGTATACTTATAGGTGTTTTATCTATGTATTTTATACACTTAATTTATTTATTATATTTTCTTGATTTTTATTTTGGTTTTGTATTTTTAATGAGTTATGTATAATGTATACATTATTATAAAAATACAAAAGAATAAAAGAATCAAGGATTAAAATCCTTTTTATTTATATATAGGTATATAGCATAGGTATTTTGTCTATGAATTTGTAGACTTATTTTATTTTACAAATTAATTTTGGTTTTCTTTAACTTCTCTTATGTGTATGCATTATGTACATTATTTACAAAATTCTAAAAATATGAATTTATACAAATAATGAATATTGAATAAAATGCATATTTTAATCAGTCCTATATACAAGGAGGGCGAAAAACCTAACTTCTGCATATGAACTCCAAAAGTTATGAAACCAATTTTATAAAATAATTCTTGTAATGCTATATACAATTAAAGATGAGTTTGGGTGATTTGGAGTTTTTATTTGCAAGATATGGGTCTGTAAAGTTGAGATTTTGGCTTTTTATTCTGTGTATAAAATGTACACTGGGTATTATTTTTGCTCAAACTCAATTTTGTATTTTTATTTACAGTATTATCTACAACTTTCATGTACAAAGTTTCTTTATTTGATGAAGAAATAATTATGTACAAAATAGGTGCCAAAAATGCATAAATGAATGAATTAATAAATGAGGTATTTATTGTACACTGACCCTTATCTCCCCCTACTTTATTCCTTGTCGACCAATACCATGCTGGCCTTGGTCTCGGGGTTTGGGTCATAAAATATTTGCAATATTTTATTCCTTTTTCTTTTCTTTTCTTTATTCTATAATTTTGGCAGTAAAACCTTATTTAATGTGGAATTAGTGCACTGAACCATGAATGCTATTTTGTACAATTTGGTGCTATTTACATGCATTTGCTGGGGTTTTTGAAGCCAAAATGATAGAATAAAGGTGATGAAATGGAGGTTCATCACTTACGCATCCCGACAGTTGAAAGAAGCTAAAAGAAATTATCCGACGCATGATTTAGAGCTTGCAACAGTAGTTTTTGCACTAAAGATATGTCGTCGTTATTTATATGGAGAGAAATTTGAGGTATTTATTGATCATAAAAGCCTCAAGTACATCTTCTCTCAGAAGGAACTGAATTTGAGGCAGAGACGATGGTTGGAGTTTTTGTCAGACTATGATCTTTCCATTGACTATCATCCCGCAAAGGCGAATGTAGTTGCTGATGCTCTAAGTAGAAAATATGAAGGGAAGCTTGTGAGTATGAAATTGCAGTGGCAGGTAATGAAGGACTTAGAGGAATGGAACCCTTTTATCAAAAGAAAGACTAGAATTTTTATAGCTGGAATGAAGATCCACTCATCATTGGTAGAGAAGGTGATCTTAACTCAGAAGGATGATAATGATCTCCAAAGATTGATAACCGCTTCTCAAAAAGAAGGATCTGATTTCTCAATTGGGATAGATGGAGCATTGAGATTCCGTAATAGATTGTGGGTTCCTGATAATAGTGAATTGAAGCAAAAAATTCTTGAAGAGGCTCACAGGTCCATGTATACCATTCATACTGCCACTACAAAAATGTACAAAGACTTACAACGGAATTTTCGGTGGCCTAAAATGAAGAACATCATCGCAAAATTTGTGTCGGTATGTCTTATTTGTCAGCAAGTAAAGATTGAGCACCAGAAGCCTGCAGACCCTCTGCAATCACTAGAGATCCCCGAATGGAAGTGGGAGTATATCACTATAGATTTTGTTTGCGGGTTGTCAAAAACAAAGAAGGGGTGCTTTGACACTATTTGGGTGATTGTTGATCGTTTAACAAAGTCGGCACATTTCTTACCCATCAGATTAGATCAATCTACAGAGAGTCTTGCTGAATTGTATGTGAACGAGATAGTGAAATTGCATGGTGTTATGATATCGATCGTATCGGACATATATACGAGATATACCTCTCAGTTATGGAAAAGCGTGCAGGATTAGGTACTAGTTTGAAGTTTAGCCCATCATTCCATCCTTAGACTGATGGACAATCTGAAAGAACAATCCAGACATTAGAAGACATGTTGAGAGCTTGTGCCCTCGACTTTGCTGGAAATTGGGATGGACATTTGCCTTTGGTTGAATTTGCTTATAATAATAGCTATCATGCAAGTACTAAGATGGCTCCTTTTGAAGCATTATACGGTCGACCTTGTAGATCCCCATTGTGCTGGAGTGATGTTGGGGAAAAATACATATTGGGATCTGAATTAGTCCAAGTTTGTACGAAGGGTGTGGAAGTAATTCGGAAGAGACTTTTAGCCGCTCAGAGTAGGCAAAAGTCTTATGCTGATTGTCGAAGGTGGGAATTGAATTTCAAGGTAGGTGACCATGTGTTCTTAAAGATTTCTCCTACCAAGGGAGTATTGCGATTTGGCAAAAAGGGAAAATTGAGTCCTAGATATGTGGGACCCTTTGAGATAATAAAGAAAGTGGGAGAGGTAGCATATCAGGTTGCCCTTCCACTTCATTATTCCAAGTTACATGATGTTTTTCATGTATCGATGATAAGGAAGTACAATCATGATCCATCGCACGTGATCGGGCACGAAGTTCCGGACATTCAGCCGAATCTAACATATGAAGAAAGACCAGTACGTATCGTTGACCGTAAAGAGCATCAGTTGCGTCGTCGCATAATTCCGATGGTCAAAGTAATCTGGCAGCACCATCAGAGAGAAGAAGCGACTTGGGAGTTAGAGGATGAAATGCGTCAACACTATCCCCATCTCTTTGGTAAGTGAATTTTTTAGTATAAATTTCGAGGACGAAATTTCTTTAAGGAGGGTAGATTGTAACGGATTGGGTTTTGTTTAAAAAAAATTAATTAATAATCCAAACCGTAACTAATTCCCGATAATGGAGTTTATAATATTATTATTATTAATAATAAGGAAGAGATAATAAATTAGGACTATTATCCATTAATTAAATTCAAATTATTATTGTTATTTATCTCATTATTGGTACCTATAAAAAGGGCATGAAGCCCTCCATTAGTCTCACCATACTGCATACTTGTGAGGAAGAGAGTTTTCTAGAGAGAGAGAAAGAAAGAGGAAGAGAGAGAGAGAGAGAGAGAGAGATCGTCGACGGCATATTCCATTTCGGCAACAACAACCTTCATCGTCGGCATCGAAGTTGCGATCCGACGAGATTGAAGGAACAAGGACGTGGTCAACAATGTCCGGATTGGTGGAGTCTTGGTCGACGAATTTCTATCGTCGACAAGGTATGTGTCGAACATGTAGGAAGTACATATGTTAAGTCGCGATCGTTTTCCAATCATAACCATGTGTGTGTTTTTTTTCTTCTACACGAAGTTGCGTATTGTGATTTTCTTATTCGGGCCTGGCATGTTGTTAAATAAAGAAATACGACGTTATGCAAAATGGCAAGCGTTGAAACGTATCATTTCATGTTTTAAGTTTATTATCAGGATTTTCAATAAAACATATAGTTTATTTGTATTTCTGGACGTAAACATATCAGCCTTTTTTTGTGTGTATATCGATTCATATTTACGCAATCACAAGTTACATTTTCAGTAAGGGAACGATCATCATGATCTGGATTTACAAAATTTATACCAGTTCTCATTAATTATGGTGGATATCAATACCGAACTTTGATGATAAATTATCAACTATGATATTAATCCTAAGGGGGATACATGAGATTTTTTTGGTTGAATATTTGGTAGTACATAATGAAACCTGCATCTGTAAGGCAACAATGTGGTTCAAAGATGTGTTTATTCTTTTTGCCATGCATTAAGAATTTGTTATGTATATATATAATCATGAGTTTGAAACAAAAAAAACGAGAGGAAGATATTATGAGGCATCTGGTGTTATAATGATGCGTATTGGTTACATCGATTATTTCATAATGATTCTTGTTAACACCTTATAAGCTATCTCTACAAATATAATTATGTTTTATGTGTATTAGGTAATGTAGTCCCCGAGAACATGTTGCATGGCGCATGATTGTTATCTCATGTATATGTTATACCTTTTAATATCTGATGAAAACATATTGCATCATAGATGTTATGATAAAATTCAACAGTGCCCGTAAAATATGTCACATCATCAAAGTCAATATTAAGTTTCGGCACCGACTCGAACTAAGGGGTCGAAAGGGCCTAAAGGGCCAACACCTTCCGGGGGCGTGAGGCAAAAGATAAGTCATCTACAGTTGAAGCTACACTGTCATGTTATGTATTAATATGAACCGCTTGTGCCGGCGGTAAGCCATCAAAGCCATCAAAGCCGCCTACAAAGTAACAATCAAGACCACTCTAAACATGAAAAATGTCATGGGCATATGTGTAGTATAGGTTAATGTTATGTGCATATATGCAATTATGTTACTATTATGTACTTAGGTGTAAGTTCCGTTAAAGTTAAGTGCACGTATGAATATTATGTTAATGTTATGGGCATATATGCAATTTATGTCAATGGTTTGTGCATATTTGTCATTTATAGTAATTTTAAGGGTACACGTGCAATTATGTTATTGTTAAGTGCACTGGAAAAACTGGCGGGTATATGTGCAAATATGTTATGTGATTCATAGTTATGAAGGGAACTTAGTTATATGCATTAAATAAGTTGATTTATTTTTTTTATATGATATTGACTTTTGTGACTTGTTTTCTACGCTAGCCGGCTTGACCCGAACTCGGCACATACTGAACGTTATGCTTATAACATGCATTGTCAATCTTTTTCAGGAGAACGTGAGGACTAGTTCATTAGCGGTTTAAGGGAGACGACACCGTCTTCAAGAAGTAGGATCGGTATGAAGCTACTGCGGGTTTGCTTTGGAAGGACGTCTTTTATGCCCACTGGAATAAGAAAATCGTGGATACGATTTCATCTAGTTTATTTATCTTTTCTTTAATTAAGGAACTCTTTGAATTGTGAACTTATTATGATTATGGAAAAGTTTTTGTAGTTGGTTCTCTACTGCTCTTTTTAGCCATGATTGATGTTATAAGTAACATTCCCGAGATGTTCGCCGAGTTTCTCGCTTCCGCAACATTCTCGAACTATCGGGTTCGTTACACCCACTCACCTAACACGTTCGAGTCCGGCAACAATTGACGTCTCCTCAGAGGTTTTTCGTTCCTATCCTCAAAACTAGCCAGTCTGCAGAAACTAGGTTCCTTCCTCCCCACGTATCCATATCCAAGCCGTCTTGTTTTTCCCTTCTCTAGGATCACAACCCTTTTGTTCTCTCTGCGCTACTTTCTGCGATTTTTCTGATTCCAGGCGGCCTTCTGGTTGATATTGTGTATCTATGGATGTTCCCTATTTATGCTGAGGAAATTTGTTCGGTGGGTATTGCCTCGTGGACCTTTTTCCATGTCGGGTGCGTTTGCCTGACAGGCCACCGATACTCTAACAATAAAATTTGGTTTTTCTCCCCTTTGGGAGGGCTGCACGTGGCTTTTTAAACTGTGGTCTGTTTTTTCTCGTTGCTCTGCCTCAGCTCTTTTGTCTTTTGAATGACATGCGAGGTATAGTTCGCAAATACATGAATATCGGCTCCAGCCTCCTGGATATATCTGACTAATCGGTGCGGCTATGGCGTGCTATTCTTTCTAATCTGTTTGAATCCGTTGCCTTGGCACTCTGACCAAGATGCTTCTGGAGTTTGTTACGTTGCCACGTTAGGGAAGAGATGTTGCTGCCCATTTTTCCCAAGGTGTTAGTTAAAAGTGCTCTTGTTACGTTGCCTCGTCAATATTTGTTATTCCTTGTTTTTGTCACAACGCTGTCACTGATTTTGTCAATTTTGAGGTAAGCAATTTATTTTGAGTAGCTATTTATATGTCCTTTTTTATATTTACAGCTTTGAGATATGCTTTTTTACAGGAATCCCTAACCTTTGCTTCAAAAATTAACGCTGTCACTTTTCTGAATAGCCAATTTTGCACTATTTTAAAACACCTCAAATTAACAGCTATTTATATTTATTTTGCCTGCTGTATTGACATACGATTTTTATGACTTAATCATCCTACACTGTAAAAAAATGGCAACCCGTTTTCTTGTTTTTTTAGTGGTAAATTAACTTACCGAGTGGAAGATTTTGTGGTAGGAGAATTTATCTATTCGTGACTATGCACTTTAATAACTATGTGCTGCCCATTCTGTAATTCCAAAATACCGAAATAAGGGTACAATCCGCAATAGTTGTTGACAACTGCATCGTATAATCTTTGTATTCACTTTCGGTCATCTTACATTCCTTTTTTCGCTAATTTGGATTGAAATTGTTAAATTTTGATGCTTTTGCTTTTCAAAAATCCATAATATTTGCGTGAATACTCTGAAACAGAGGGTACTCGATCTCGTTGAAGTCCCAAAAAGGTTAGTGATGTCGTATGCTTCTACATCTCAATTCCCAACAATTCAATTGTGCTACGAGGTTCTTGAGTGTGAGGTTGGACAATGGTTGGAGTATGCGTGAGTTTCCCATGAAGGTATTTGATGAATGATCATTCATTTATTTTTATACTTTCATTTTGTATTTAAATTTCAATTAAAACACATGTAAATAATACTAATTTATACTAATTAACATTCTTTATTTATTTACTCTTAGTACACAATTACTTGTATTTAAATTAATAAATAAAGAAAATAAATAAATGATAAAAGATATTGAATGATCTTCTCGAGATCATGGTCAATCATTAATAAAGTAGGGGGAGATAATGGTCATTAATACTTTATATGAAACCCTAATTTTTTCTCTAAAAAAATAGTTCTTGCACTATTTTATTCTTCATTAAAACACCATATAGTTGCACAATTCAATCGGGATATGCAGATGAAAAAGTTGCAAATCGAACTTCATAAATTAATATCTTCTCCATATAGATTCAAAATTCATCAAGCTCATCTCTATTATATTATAAATTAAATTATATGTATATATATTTAATGAAGGTAGTTTTCTTTAAAAACGAAGTTTAAGATACAAAACTTGTTTTTAAGAGTTCTCTTATATTTAAAAAGATATTAAATAAATAATTCATCATACATATATGCTTGTAATTATTATTGTGTACTTTTATGTAATTATTGACATACACAAATAAAGTTATAAATTCAAAAAAAATTTGTGAATGCATATTTAATAGTATCATAAATATATAAAATTTGTGAACACATATTTTTTCTCTTCTTTTTTCGTTTAGTGGCTTATTTGGACCAATCAGATTCAGCCAATTGTTGATCTTAGGTCAAATGTATCAACGCTTAGGGATTGACCAGTTAGCCCATCTATTACCCTATTTTCTCCAATTTTTTGGGATCCATGGCTCGATGCACCTTCATGAACAATCTTCACATTACAACTAATTACCCATCACACCATACTCCTAATTTTGTTAGAGAAGTTTCACCTCGATCATAAAATATGTGATCAAGGGACTCATTGTTATAAAAAGACCTCTTTCAATTCATGTTTAATCGATCTTCTTTCTACTTTAACCCCTCTAAATCCTTGCTGGTGAGGATATCTCATGACATGAGGCATGTATTCCCCTGTGATTTGGAGTCAAGGATTGGGTTCTCGGAGGTCGATTCGAGTCATCGTCGGAGCTCCTTGGTGTTCAAGCTCTCAAGTCCTTCGTCGGAGCCTCCATCATTTATCTTTGTTTTTAATTTCGTTGATTATCTTTGCATTTTAGTTCACTTTATTTCTTTAAAAAATCTGTAAAAATCCCAAAAGATTTAGTACCCTGGA